>CM033623.1:4606623-5291420 GCA_019453435.1 Rhinogobius similis | reverse complement strand
AACGGAATAGAATCCTCGACTTTATTCATATATGTTGGAATAAATGATTGAAGATTATCCATATCACGTTGACACCCACAAGTAGACGTCGCGAAAACTTTGTTCTTGTTCAAAAAAGCAATCAGCATGTGCAGAATAGGAAATGAGTCTTAAATAAATCATTACTCACCAAGTCACAATGGGAAAAATGCTAATTCTATTGTGCAACAAATCCTATATCCACTTGAATCTACTCTCCCTCTTTCCCATACCACGCACACACACACACACACACACACACACACATTTACATTCAGCTTTGGAGCATCTCGTTAGGACCTCGCATCTCCACTGAGGGCCCCGAGCAATTAACCAATGGTCAGCCAATACAGCCAGCCTTAATTGAATGGGAATTAAAAGAGAAAAAAGGCCATGGAGAGGGAATTGGAGGAGATGAGAGCTGGCGGACAGATGGAGGCTCGTGATAGCGGAGTCCCAGGAGTGAGGCTTGCGGAGCCGAGATCGATCCAGGGACGATTACGGCCCCTGCTTTTGTCTCAGCCGCAGATCCCCTCCCGTTTAGAGCTCATTCACTGTAACTGAAGCACTTTAAATGAAACGCCCAGAATGCACACGCGCAACAAGCAAGTTACACATGTGCTTGTCGGCTCAGGTTGATTCAGAGTGGAGTAAACATGCAGGAGGCGTCTGACACAACAGCAAAGGGGTGATTCAGAGTGACCCCAGACGTTTAGCCGCCCTTAGCAGGATCTTGATGGAGATTGAAGATGATTGCTGCTGATCTAGGGGAAACTAAAAAGCAATCGCAAAGCAAGTTTTTGTATTGTGAAATTGAGACAAAATGTATTTTACCTGAGCGTTTAAGGGGTCATGTAATAAAGTAAGATCAGTTTTACGCTTACGTTTAGATACTGATGACACATTTTTAGTCCAATTTCCGCCACTACAGTTTACTGTTTACTGGCAGCGGATAATGAAAAAGGATTGGAGGAGACACTGGAAGCAGCGTCTGGGCTAAAACTTTCTATTTTCGTCTTTTCAGAAGAGAGAGATGGACAAACAATGGCAACAGCAAGGCATTGTTTACTGCCTAAACATCAAATATATACAGTGATCCCTCGCTATATCGCGTTTCATCTTTCACGGCTTCGCTGCTTCACAGATTTTTTTTTTTTTACAGTGCGGATATTTTTACAGTGCATTGTGCTCTGAATCCTGATTGGCTCAGGGGCTTTACTGTTGTCTAGTTCTCAAAGATAATCCAAGGTGGCATATCCGTTTATAAAAATCTGCTTGCTCAGAAAAAGAAAGAGCGCCAACAACTCCCCATAACAATGTTCTTCTCCTGCACCTTCAGTAGAAACAGAGGCTACAGCGGAGCGGAGTCAGGACCAAGAGGCACAGACTGTGAAATACGCCAGTGACAATGTTTCCAACCTTGTATTACTATATTAAAATTATTGTTTTAAACAAATTTTGGGCTTTAAAACAGGTTTTGATTTTTGGTTTCATTCCATAGTTCAGTATTGCATTGTAAAATAATAAAAAATAAAGCTGTGACTACTTCACGGATTTCACTTTTCGCGTGTTATTTTTGGAACGCAACTCCCGCGATAAACGAGGGATCACTGTAATGCAAAAAATGCAGACACAATACTTTTACGCCTACAACCAAAGCTGAGGTGCATTACACGTACATCATCACACTCACTGTGTTTAGCACTCCTTTTATTTTGTCTCTTGGATGAGATCCTCATCTGTTTGGAATCAGCTCCAAATGACACCTTTTTCCTGTGATAACATCCACAGAAAATATTTCCAACTTTGAATGTGCATTAGAGGTAATCCTGAGATAGTTAGCATACAGCTCAACAACTTTCTGTTTTGGTCACATAACATGTTTTAATCAATGAAAGTCTGTAAACATGGACTAGCCTCATGTTTTTGCTTTCATCAGGACAGTGGCACTTCACAGGGGCAGACAAGACGTGTTTCAGGTGAAAAAGTGACCTGCAGCAGCCGTGGACGCTTTTTGCTACCCATGAACATCACTTATGTGCGAGTAATTTAATCAGTGACGACAGCTGGGTATGGTCTATAAGCAGCTATTCGGCCAAAAATTAGTAATGTGCTTAATTAGATATCACAGTAAGGTTCGCTGAGGGAGGTTCATACTGTAAGTGTTATCCCTCTGTGACCCTACGGGAGCGCCTGCGGTCTTGTTTGCATATCTAATTTTGACCACTTGCAGAGAAATATATATTTTTTGCATGGTTTTCTGTTTTCTGTATCTCCTACAAATAAAACATTTTAAAAGCGAAGTTGAAAACATTTAGATTTTAAGGTTTTCTTGTCTAATGAGGTTTATTTGGTCTTATTCTAAAATATTCTTTTTTCAGACCATAACTGGTTTGTTTTTCATAACAGACAGTTTTTGCAAATGAGCAGTCAGAACTGTCTAGTAAAAAACACATCAACTCTGAACATCTTTGTCTTTTCTTTTCTCTCTCTTTTGGACTTTTTATGACTGAACATAGTACTCAAATGAATAAAGTCTGTTCATGTGACACAGCTAAAAATATTCATATTGAAATTATTATCAATTATTTCATGTAGAAATAAGGCATTTTATGTGTAAAAAATTACATAATCTTGGACATTTAATCTGAAAAATGGACAGAACCAGGTTTAAATTTCTTGGTTCATTTTGTACACAAGCACATTTACAGAGAGGGTTTTGAATATCTTTTTTTTTTTTTTTTACTAAACTAGCTCTGACTGAAAATTTGACAAAAAGACATTAGACATCAACAACATGTACGTTCTGTCAAAATCTTATTGAGTCCAAGATTGTAAAGTTTGGTTTGTGTAGAAGCTACTTTAAAGGTCCCATATTCTGCTATTTATTTATTCAGCATATTCTGTCTATTCTAAGGGCTTTGTTGATCAAATTTTGCGTTGTGCAATATCCATAACATAACAGTTTCCAAAAAACACCCATTTCTTGGTCTGGCCCCCCTCCTTGTAAAAGCAAACGGCTCACTCTGAGATCTGACCCCCCCGAACAGAGAGTAGGCTGCCCCCCCACCCCCCGCCAAACTCACACGCCTCCCCCGCCCAACTCGTGCCGAAGCCTAGAGCGGAGATAGTGCGCATGCGCCGTGTGCTCCGGTAAACAGCGATACACAAACACGGGAATAAACCTTTTATCCGTCCTGGCGGTGCGTCGTGCTGAGTCCTCGTCCTGGATCTGACCTGGAGTTTGGCGTGCTCCAGGGCCTCGACGACGGACGTTGCCGTTTGGTAAATAACAAGCTAACTCTTCGATCTGTCGTATCCATCGTGTAATTACTGTGTAGCATTAGCATTAGCTGTTTTTATTCTGCGGCTGCGCGCTTCCCGGAGGCGTGGCTTAAACACCGCGTCATCCTTGTGAAGCGCGTCATCTTAGTGAGGAGCCCCCGTCTGCTGCTCAGCCGAGGGGGACGGAAAAGACAGTTCTCTAGGGAATCAATCAAAAAACCACTTTGGGCACACATACGAGGCCCAAATAGCACTGTAGGAAGGTTAAAACCTCTGAAAAGTCGATTTTGCATGTTATGGGACCTTTAAAACAGAACTAAGTAACTTCAGCGACAGAGCTCCCCCTGCAGGTCTCTTGTGAAAATACACTGTCACTAAAACGACGGCAAAAGCTTTTTTTTCTTCTTTTTTTCCCCTTTCTTTTTATTGAAATATGGAAGTACAATCAGACACAAAAACATTTCATGTCGCCAAATATAAAAAGAGAGCCAGGGTTTCTCAGGACAGTTGTCTTTGGGTCAGTGTCAGGAAATGTTGCAAGGCTGGTTTTCCACGCAGAGACAGCAGGGGGAGACAGTGAGGGCTTCAAACGCCCCGAAAATACATCTGCCACTATCACACGGATGTACAAAGACGTTTAATAAGGTAAAAATGTTACTTAGTTCTACTTTAAGGCCTGATCTTTATGTCTCTGTGGCAAAAAAAAGCATTTATTGAAAACAATCTTTGAAGTTACAAAGTCCCAAAGAAATCTATGGATGGATGATTAAATTAAATAATAGAGGGAAATAGGACAATGTTGTTTTCACATAAAAGCCTATAGAGAGCAAACTGAAAAAAAGAAAAGAAAAATATGAGTTTTGCCTGTAGTATCTCGCCTTAAAATCTTTGAAACCAAGCTTTATTGGTAGGATTACGGGTAAGTACTTTGATTATTTAAATTCCTTTAGTGCACTGTGGATCTCTGGAACTTTGGGCCTTGGACAGGTTATTACAACTGCTGCTGTGAATATTTTTCATTGTGTTTGTGATGATTCATGCTGAAGATTGAATAAAACGATGTACTGATTTGACAATCACCTGAAATGACATCGGACAAATTGACAAAACGTTACCAAATTCACACTGTCCTCTGAAAACAGGACTTTAATATGATCACTCAGTTTTTCCTGGTGAATTCGCAATCACTGCAGCACAAATCTCACAAGGAAACCTCCAAATCGAAACACTTTGATAGTAATCTTTTATTGTTATTTGTCTGTCTGCCATCTTCTGCTGCGAACAAACGCTGAAAGTGAAACAAATTTCCGCGGCAATTAGAATGTGAGGCGCGGAGGGAGCGGCCGGCCGAGCAGAACCGGTCCAAATGGCTTTATAGAAAGACCAGGCCGCCCTAATTACACCGCTATTGATTGCTCTGCGCGCCTTGGAACGTTCACTTACACCTTTTCTTCTGCCTAACCATGGAGAGATGGGGGGATGAGAGCGAGAAGGAGAGGGCGAGGGGGATGAACAGTTATAGAGCAAAAGAGGGAGAAATCAGGAGAAAAAGAGGAACTTAGGAGAGAGAAAATGAGAGTGGGGGATGAGACAAAGAGGGAGGAAGGAAGGGAAGGAAGGAGAAAGAGAAAAAGGGGGGATATAGAGATACATTTTCAATACAAAACAATATGAATATAAGATCTAAACTCTCTATTGATGGTTCACCCAAGGGGCTGCACATAGTTTTTTATTGTTTTTAAACATGAAAAACAGAAGTAGTTCATGTTAAAGTCTTTACATCAGTCACATGTATCGCTCACTTTCCTACTGCAATCCCAGCATCCTAAATATTCAGTTCATTAGCACTTTTCACGAGTCTCTGAGCCCAGAGTGAGTTTTGCCATCCCAGTAAAGCTAACAAAGATTAGCATGCTAACGGTGCACTTCCTGCTTCTCGTAGAATAAGATGTTGTATAAATAGATGCAGATAAAATGCTGTGGTCTTATTTTATAGAATAGATGCTTTTACAATATATCTGTGCTGGAGTAACACAGATTTACTTAAAAACTGGATACATGAACTAGTTTTATTTTTCACTTTTCAAAATTGTAAAAATCAGGTACAGGGCCTTTAGCCAAGTTACCCAGACTAAGTTAAACTAAGTCACTCTTGACAACGAAGTTTCGATCTCAATGTTTTTTTTTGTTAATTAATAAATAAATTAATTAAATTAGTTGTTGATCAAAAACTACTTTGAGCGTCTGTAGAGGCGCTCTACAAGACTAATGCAGTATTATTATTATTGAACTGAATAATGGCAATACACTGCTGGCAGAACTTTTGCTTTCATGTGGAAACAACAAACTTGTCCAATCTGCTCCTAAAAATGTTTTATTATTTCATTTAATCCACTTCCTGTTGGGACAGAAAGATCACCACAGCAGAACTAAATAACTTCAGCAACAGAAAATATCTTGTGAAAATACACTACCAGTAAAAAGATGCCAAAACCTTTTTTTTCTTTTTTTCAAATATAATAAAGAGAGCCAAGGTCTCTCAGGAGAGTTGTTTTCGGGTCGGCGTCAGGAAATGTTGCAAGTCTGGTTCTCCGCAACCAAGTAGCACCTGCACACACCAAACTTTACAAACTTCTACTTAACAACTTTTTGACAGATCAAACTGAAGGATTTGTTGATATCTAACTCTAAGCCTGATTTAAGTTTAAGCTTTAAGACTAATAAATCAGATGCAATTAGAATTTTCAGGCCAATTTTCAGTCAGATCTAGTTTACTCAATTTCTAAATAACTTATACAAACTATTCTCTGTAAATGTATTTATAACTAATATGTGGACAAAATGAAAAAGAAAGAAATTCAAACCTGGTTCTGTCCATTTTTCAGATTTAAATGCCCAAAATATATGCAATTTTGTACACATAAGATACCTTATTTTAGATGAAAACATTATGAAAACACATGATGAAAAACTTCTAATACATTTGTTAAACTACAGAAGTTTCAAATTGATATTTTTAAATATAAGATTTTTTTCTATTCACCTGCAGTGTTCACAAAACAGGTCAAAACCTCTGCAACAGAGCAAGTTCAAACTTAACCTCCATCTCAATTTCAACTCCGGGAATCTTGTAAAGTCACGTTAACACAATCCATATTCCGCACTCAAACTCCTTGACAACTCCTTCGCCGCAGTATTTCTTTCTTTTCCATCTCTCCCTCATCTCCAAACATCACCTGCTCAAACTTAACTGGGCCTCACCTCTTACCTGCACAGCCCCATCCAGGACGCCCATTCATCACCACAGGATTACCCCAAACACGTCTGCTCCTCTCTGCTCTGCTCGCCAAGCCCCACGCGCCCCATCCTTTTAGCCAAAGTCATCCCAGTCTCTGTCAGCCGTGATAAATGCCTCCTGTTTGGCCTGTGAGAAAGCGCCGTGTATTTTTCCGACGTTTTAAACAGGCGCAGCAGTATAACAGTAGCAGAGGATGGCGGGACAGGAGCGTGGGGACCTGTCCTGGGAAAGTTGTCAGCTGTAGGCAGGCCACCTCCGTCACACCGTACCCCTCAGAAGCTCAGCCATGGCCCTCCCCAGAGCCCGGGAGCCCAGGCACCAGGCACCAGGCTGGCAGCGCGGGGCCACCACTGCATGGCTTTTGTAATGCACTTTTACTTCAAGAACAGCTTTATAATGCAGTGTGTCATAATGGTAAATAATGCACTTTTCTTTTAAGGTGAAAGATTATTCAAAATGGTGTTGTATGAGCTTTTAACCTTGTAAAATGGTTTGTCATAAGCTTACTCAGAGTAAATCTGTGTTTTCCTTTATGCCCTGCTTAGGACATTTCTATTTCCACACATTACCTGCCCCACTTAACTGCAATTATTTAAGACATGTAGATTATGGATCATACAGGACTGGCTCTAAAATGTGAAATACCATTTTATTTAAAGACATATTATGCTAAATTAGGGCTGCACAACATATCGCAAAAGTATTGATCGCAACGACGCAATCACTTAATTGCAACAAACGAAATATATCACAGCAACACCAACGTCTTCCGTCTGATAGAAATGAGCTATTTTTAAAATGAAAATCCTGCATAAAATGTAGATTGTTCAAACTAGCGACAGTTTTGTATTTGTTGGTTTTCATTTAAATAGAACAGATATTATTGTATCAAAAATAGGGCTGCAACAACTGAGAATAATCTAGTAATCGACTATAAAGCATAATGTCAGTCGTATTTTGATGACGGTCGTCGTTCTCTGGACTAAACAGACCCTAAAACACACACTTAAAGACTTTTGTAACATCATTAAACAAAAAGGGCTAAAAAGAAAAGAATAGACCATTTCTGACTTTCCTCAATTATACACTTTATTCATAAATATTCTCTATCTAGAAGCTTCATTCACAATATTTTAACATTTATTTGGTTAAAAATGTTAGTTTATTCTCAAATCTCAATCTAGAATAGAAATAATCGCTGACTAGCTACTAAGATAATCATTTGTTTCAGCCTTAGTCAAAAAATGTATTTAAATATTGCAATAAAATCGATATCTCAGATCTTAAGAGCCATATAGCATATCGCACTCATTTTCAATATTGTGCAGCCCTATGCAAAATCAATTTTAATCTTGTTACAATAGTGTTTTCTCGTCATTATTGTGCTCAAAGGTTCAGTCCTGCATGTTTGAATAATCCTGTATGTTCCTGCCATTGTGGGTCAAGTCCTTAGAAAATTCCTATTTTCACCTTCCTCCTATCCCAACCCACACGCCTGTAGTAAGTTCACCCATGTATCTGTCTCTCTATTTATTTTTTCCCTGGACATCTACATTTTACTTCCTATCGAGTAGTATTACACAGATTTAAAGTAAGCATTTTTAACTATTACCTACCGATACTATTACTGAATACTATTGCAATTGTATAAGTCTGTATCTGTAATTTGTTTGTTTGTGTATTTACTTTTTTAGAACCCAAGATGATCATGCTGTCTGTTGGAAACCAGTGGGCCTACAAGAAGATCTACAACGTCATCGGTTATCTGAAAGGCAAGAAGAATCCAGGTAAACAGTTGGACATTTATACACTTTTTTTGTCTAAATGTAGACTGCTGTGTGTGCTCTGTGGGGGCAGTTAGCTGTTAGCATTCAAGTTATTGTTTGCTTGGTAGCACTTGGTAGCATGAACAGACTTAATTCATTGTGAACAAATAGTTTCATTAAGTATTATTCAGGCTTAATAACTACATCCTAATTCTCTAACCCAAATGAACCTTAATTAAGTTGTTACTAATCCTGAATCATGCTTAATTAACTATATGTTCATTATGAATTCTTGGTTAATGTGTTGTTAAGGCAAAATAAGTTGTAGTTATTATAAAGTGGAACCGTTAGCAGTACCGTGACAGTAAAGCTCTTAAAGTTGTGAAAATAGCTTAGAAACTCATCGCAGTTTAGAAGGCTTCTTTTTTTTTTTTTTTTACAACAGTAAAAATTTGATACAGCACCTTTGACATGGGCTATTGTTCTTTCCTTCAACTCCTCAAAAACAAACCCACAACTTGCACTATGAACAATATGATTTATTTGGAATCTGTTGTGTTTGTCTCTTACATTGTAGTGATCAGAGATAGATAATACATTTATTTGGGTAAATTTAAAATATAATTACTTGGTCTGAATTGTTGCTACTTGATGTATTTCCCACGGGGAGTAAATCTACAAGAGACAAAAGCTTTATGTTGACAATATAAAATAATGTGAACATTTGTGTTTCTTACACCGCTCCTTCAGAAAGGATTCAGTTTTTCTCATTTTTATGTCCGTCCTTTGAAAATATCAGATTTTGCCCATTATTAAATGTTTTGTTCATCCAGTTACAGTCTGCAGACAGTTACTCAGTTACTATAATTACCGTACATTTGTTTTCTGTGTAGTTTCTACAAATGCAATTTTTCCCCTTTTACTTTTTGTCTACTCTCTGATCTACTTTTCCTGTCAGTCTTTCTCTTGGCTGCTGCAGGATGTCTTTGGCTGTGCAGAAGGCAGTTGTCCTTGATTTGTAATGCACAGTTAAACCTGCAAACCTGACTTTTAATCACACTTCAGGTCCAACAGTTGCTGCTGGCTGCACTTAGCGGCTCGTTGCTGCTACAGGTGCTCCTCCCTCTCTGATTAAACACAAGTTCACTTTGAAAGAATGCTGGATTAAGCCACTGGTAATGTTCGACGTTCACTCACAGCTTACTTTCCACAGGTCTCCAATTATATTTTCCAGAGGACCAGATTTTTCTGTGGGCTATGGTCCAAAGGCTGAACTATGTTTTATCACTGTAAAATCTACAAACGACTCAAAAGTGGTGCAATTCAACATCCAAAATATACAGTTATTTCCAGTGAGATAAAAAAATATCTTACATTACTAAAAGCAGGACTAAGACAAGGCAAATACACTAGCAGACACTAACAAGTGCAGATCATAGCAGCAGATCTAGGACAAGACCCGGTTATAACCAAGACCAAACAAACTATATCTACCTGAACAAAACCAGGACTAAAGCTATTAAGTAGGACTAAAGTGAGTCTTGGAATATCAGGCAGGTCTAAATTAGAATTACATCAGGCCTAATTAAATCACATCTTAAACAGGTCTAGACCAGGTCTAAACAAGCACTAAAGCAGGACTGAACCGGGACTTTCCTGACCTTATAAATGAATGGCATCACAACATCTGGTTCAGTGTATGTTAAAAGGAGCTAGTGCAGCAGCTACCACAATAAAAGAGCTTTGCTATAGTGCGTTAAGAACAAACACTGCATTGTCTCTACATCCACAGCTGTCTGTCCCTACCTCACATACACAGGTAAAGTCCATTCAAACCATGAACGTTTCTTGTAAACAAGCAGACTTCAGAACACGCAGAGTACACAGCGCTTGTGCATGTTACATTCACCCCAAATCATCAATTAAGCTTTTATTTACTGCGTCTGCATTATTACACAGGTTGTGCAGAGCAGTGTTTCCAGATTAACTGAGGTTCTCTGGCCCACCATGAAAATGATGGAAATGCAGCAAAGTAGGCCAAAGCATCGCAAAAAACATAACAAAAAACTCCTCCTTTAATCATGTTAAAGCCAGACCATATTGCTTGCAGACAGGATTCGGCCCACGAGTCACTAATTGACGTTCACTTACTTTCCATGTCAGACCTTCAATACTTACTTTGACCATTCATTTTTTCATTTTCTCATATTAGCCAGCATAAGAATGCATGTTTGTCAAGGTACCTTTTTAATAAATAAAACACCTGTAATTGCATAAATACAAGATAGATATGTTTATGGCCATATTATGGAAAGTTCCAGGTAAAGCGATAACATCTCCATGAAGACAAACAGGTGGTGAACCCTCTTCTTTTCTGATGCTTATTTTAGGATCTATAATTATGCAAACTCAAATATATTTGGACCTTTGGTAGTAGAATTTAAATGAGAGAAAAGGCAACTGTTAACTTTGAATTTTAAATTTGACTTTAGAATGTTTTGAACTGTATCTCATTTATCTAATTCAAGCTGCAAATGCATGAGTTCAATAAAGCAAAAATAAAATCTTACTAATTCGAAGCAATATGAGCATTTTGCCTCTACACTTTCACTACCAAATTATCATTGCTAAACTTGACCTCTGAAATATTGACCCTGAACATTCAAATCAGAACACATTTCCAAATATCTGGTTTAATATAAATTGGCCAAACTAAAATCCCTTCAGGCCATAATCATAATATCTAATGCTTAACTACAACTTCTCTCAATCTAAACTAATATCTGTAACCTGTGCCAGAGCGTCCCTTCAGATAGACGTGCATCGTGTGTTTTTGGACTTGCTAAATGAGGCCTGCACAGACATATGAACCAGCGTTAACATGCTGTTAAAATGTCTCTTCTGCTGCAGATTTGTGGCCTGTATTATGTGCTTTATGGCCCATTATGGAGGCCTAATATCACACAGTAAATCAAAGGGTGATTCTCCACAGCCACGGGCCACGACAGGTACAGTGGAAAAGTCTGCTACAGCCAAGGAAGGAGTAGAACAGTCCACAGAGACCAACTAATCAGTTTAGACAGTGATTTGACTGGAGTACATGGGTTAGAAAAACACTGTAGTTATTGATGCTCGAGGAGTTTTGATAACAACAAATAAATACAAAAGAGGAAATGTGGTCTCTGTATCATGAGTGGACAAAGGCTCAAGGTAAATTAGTTAAAGCTGTTATCTGCCGTTTTGAAAAGAGAAGAAGAAAAAGGAGGGGTCTTACTCTTATAACTGTAGTTAAAACTGGAAGATGAATTCAAAATGGCACCATATTTATCCCTATGGCGTATGCTCATTGGCGCATGAAACCAAAAAAGTTTATTCTTCCACATTTGTCCCTGATATGGAAGCTGAAATTTTTCCTTTACTTCCTGGTATGGAGGCTGCCATCTTTGCTTTAGGGGCAAAGCCAGTTCATTTCTAGTGACTGTAGAGGAAAAGGGAGGAGCTATAGCAAAATGTTGTATATGACAAAATATTTACTTCCCAACATTGATCAGGACAAGATAACTCTTTTTCTGCATTTTAAATGCATCACACATAAATGTGTTTTTTCTGAAAACTCCGGATATGAGTGTTAAATTCAGTTATTTTGCTTTTGATAAGTTTGCCATGATGTCATCAGCATAAGCTGATTAAACATGTTTGTTTCAAATAACACTGCAGTCAAATGCTAGCTAACATTAGCAAAAAAAAAAAATATATATATATATATATCAGTTAGTCCCACCAACCTTAAGAAACGCTAAGAATGCCTGCATTCTAAAGGCTGCCAAATGTTCCAAATACAGACAAACAAAGAAATAAATTACATATGGCTGAGTACAGATAAACCAGTTGAGGAAGCACTATCAGAGGAGCCGTCTGCAGCCACAGGACACTGACACAGGGCCCAGAGGAGAGATGAGACAGACACCAAGCCTCCACCAGAGGCAGGCACAGCGGACCACCGCTCCTCAGAGGGCTCCTCAGAGGAAATGCTGAAAACGTGATAAAAAGATGAAAAAAACTCAAATCAATAGCAATAAGAATTTATTTTGTTAAGCACCACAAATCCTGCTTAAGTAGACTTAAGAAAATGAGACTGAAAGTTAGATATTGACTCTTAATACCCTACTCCAGTGCTTCCCAAAGGCGGGTCTGGGAAGCCTCAGAGGCATCGCAGGAGGGCCCCAAAAGTCGCACACATAACAATCTTGAAAAAAAAAAAACCAGCCTGAAAACCATTTTACATAATATATTTGCTTGGATGTACTACTTTTAAATATTAAGCCTACAGTCAATACTATTTCTTTTTTTTTTATGTTCAAATTTGAATAGAAAACAGAAAACAATAGGAAACGGAACATAACTGAAGTGGCTGACATCAAGAAATTCTACCAATGGCTAGAGCGGCTCGGACAGAGGCTCCTCATGGCTGCACAGGAACAGGCTCTGAGCACCAGAGCGATAGAGGCCAAGATATACCACACCAGACAAGACCCAAGGTGTAGGCTGTGCAAAGAAGCACCTGAGACAGTCCAACACAGAACTGCAGAGTGTAAGATGCAGGGAAAACCTACCTGGAACGCCATAACCCCAAGGTCAAAATGGGAAACACCTCCAAAGGTGGTAGAGAATGACCAAGCGAAGATCCTGTGGGACTTCCAGATACAGACTGACAGAATGGTAATGGCAAACCAACCAGACATGGTGTGGTGGATAAAGAGCAAAGGAAGGCCATTGTGGTTGACGTGGCATCACCAAGTGATGGCAACATCAGGAGAAAGAAACACAAAAAACTGGAGAAATACCAAGGGCTCAGAGAAGAGCTGGAGAAGGCCTGAAGGTGAAAGCCAAAGTGGTGCCCGTGGTGATCGGAGCACTTGAGGCAGTGACCCCCAAACTGGAGGAGTGGCTACAGCAGATCCCTGGAGGAACATCAGACATCTCAGTCCAGAAAAGTGCAGTGCAAGGAACAGCGAAGATACTGAACCCTCAAGCTCCCTGGCCTCTGGTAGAGGACCGGAGCTTAGAGATGGATGAGATCACCCGCGGATTTCTTTATAAAAAAATATAATTTTTGAACCCAAAAATGAACGGCTTACATCTGTTTACTTTTAAACAGATGTAGCTCCTAACCACACCACATTCGAACCAAGCCAAAGCGTTCTTTAATCACTCCTTTCTCAAACAAACTCAAGGACATGCTTTGTGCATATTCAACAGTCCGCATCATCCTACCGCTTTTGTTAGAAAAAGAAAATCCGCCTTTTTCTGTGCGCCTTTAAGTTTTCTGAGGAGTGTGTACTGTAGTAGTGGATATACGCACATTTGCATTTTCCATTCATGACTCTTTCATCTAGTTCTCCTCTGTTCTATTGAATTAAAATGACTTGGAGGGAATAAAATTAATGTGGTTCCTTTAAACAAAGAGGAGTTAACAAAAGCCTTGAGTGTTAAAAACTGAATTTGATGTATTTCTTTTATACACTTATTTAATTCAAATCAAATAACATAATAGATATACATTCAATGCCATGGAATAATGAAGCGCTTCAAAGTTGATCCTTTCCTCAATGCAGATGAATGCTTTATCTTTGTGGTTTTAATTAGAAAATGTAAGAATTATTTTTTACATTTACAAAGAAACAAATGTGTTGAAGCTTTGCAATTAGTCAATATTAAAACAGTATTTTGTTCATGAGTTAGAAAAAACTTTTTAACTTTTGATCATCCAGATACCATACCAGGACCATATTTAATTGGCAGCCACTAGGTTTAGTCTTGGTTTAGCATGCTAATGTTTATTAGCTTTACCTGGGACGGCCTGTGAGCAATACATGTGACTGCTTCAAAGACTTTAACATGTTCTGTTTTGCAGGTTTCAAAACAATAAAAATCAGGGAGAGGGCCTTTAACACTTAAATAGGAAACAATTGTTCACATTGCCAGCAGTAAGTGAGTCAATACTCAACGGGATTGTTACGTGATGACGACTCACACAGCTTATTTTCTCTCTTTCGGGTCCTTTGCATCTGTTGCTGATTGTAAACCAGCAACAATCCATGACCTTGCGAGTCCCAGGCCGGCACTTTAACCATTCAACCATCGCGCCGGCCCAAACGCATGCGCGTCATCGGTTGTATTTATCTGCTATTCAACATGGCTGGACGCCACGCCAAGTTCTTTATGTGTTGACCTTGTTTTTCCTTTCATAAAAAACATTGGACCTCTGCAAACACTTTATAATGAGCTAGCTCTGGTTTTCATGTTTTAGTGACTAAGCAGTAGCATTGTAATGCACCTGTCAGGACGCACATCTATGTCATCGGTCTAATTTCTTTCTTTTAATTAACTTAACAATATCTACAACACTTCTCTATCCAGGCTTTTGTTCCAAGAGGAAAAATAATTTTGAACGTTACCAAAGACCAACTAAACAGCTGTTAGCTGAGCATAAACTCACCTTATCAATTCAAGCCGCTTATTTTCTGATTCTTATCCTACAGAAACCAATGAAGGGAATGTGTCTCTGTCTTGTTTGTTTTGATTGCTGATATATTGAAACAAAACTGAAGCTACACTATGGCATAATGTCAAAAAACAAAACTAAATCAGATGTGAAATTACCACAGCAGCTCAGACCCCGCAAGTGAGGTGTGACGTCACACTTAATAATTCCATAAGGATAGAACTAAGGCGGAAGGGGAATCACGGCCAAGCTAGTCATATGCAAGTAGCGTACCCACCTGTGCTTTAACATTTTTCTTTATAACAGCTGAAAAACTAAATAAAACTAAAAACGAACGAAACTTAAAAGAAGAAAAAGAATCCACAAATAAGGAGCGCTGGTATTTTTAATAAAACATTAGTGAACTTTAGAAAATCTAGCTGGAAGTTAAATATCTAGTAATACTCGTTAGCATGTGTAATTAACATACTGTATAAACAACAAGCAAACAATTGTCTGCGCTGTCTACAAGCGTGATTTTATTTGCCTCATTAAAGTGAATGAGATAGTCAAAATCACTCAAATTCTAACGGAATGATAAGTGTCTTTTTTGTCCTTTGTGTTTCCAGACCGACACGTGCTGGTAGGCAGTCACCATGACGCCCAGCGAGGGGGTGGAGCCTCAGCCATCCTGACTGAGCTCATCGCGGCCTTCTCGGACCAGACCAAGAAGGGCTGGGTGCCGGACCGGACCACAGTGTTCTGCTCGTGGGGGGGTTCGGCCCTCGGACACATCGGCTCCTACGAGTGGGGAAAGGTCAGGAACGAAACTGTGAAATGTCATAATTCTGTGGACAGTAATGAGAAGGGAAGATGTGAAAGGTACGCTATGTATCCACCGCCTGCTTGTCTCCACAGAGATGTTATTGCTTTGCCTGGAATTCTCCACAGTATGACATTAAACATCTCTCCAAGGAGTGAAGCAAATGAAGCCACCAGGGCCAGTTATACAGTCGGTAACAGTAAGAATGAATGAACATAGGGTCAATACTGTGGAACAATCCAGATCAAGCAGTAACTTGATTTTATATTATGCACCTGTTAAGTTGGAAAAAAAGTTACTTGATAAATTCTGTCAATACACAACTGTCAATGTACTTGAAAAAAGACACATTGGGCCTCATGCATTCTCACAAACAAATATGCTCTTTAGGCCCTCTAACAAAGATTTTTGGCATTCTCAAAATGTGTGCTAATTGAAAATGTTATTCTAAAAGAACAAATCCCAAGGACAATCAGGAGGACTCAAATATTATATTATTACCAATGATAACACATCATATTTCACACAAGTCTAATTCCTGACTCTGACCCTCATTCACGCTCTGCCTCGCTCTCACATGTCAGGCCAAGCTCCTTTTAGAGGGTGTTTCTTCGTAAATATGTATTCATTTTGATGTAAATAATAAATAAATAAAATAAATGTTGGGAATGTTTAGGAAGGGGCGATATATACTGGTTTCTATGACGGTAGTGATATAGTGATATAGTTATATAGTGATACTCACCAGTATTAGTCTGAGATGTAAAATGTTGCGGATATTTGGCACTGATATGTTTCTGTACTGCCCAGTCTGTATATATGTCATTCTCACTTTTTAAATGACTTGGAAACCGAAGAGGAATAGGTTATAATAAGTCTGATTTACAATATGTATTGTGCACTGTATTACACAATGACACAACAAATACATTCAGATTTTGTTATTTTTACAAAACTGAAAAGTAGATTAAGAATTACTGTAACATAAATCTGTGAGTAGTGGCATTGACAAATATTGGTTTACGGCCTCAGCAGTAAGACTAGTGGTTTATACATTAACGCTTTTGCTATTTTTTTGCACTGGACAGGTCCACAATAATGCATTGCAAGAGACTCAGACCAGTGGAACAGCACGACACGGCTGAATGAAAGCAGAAGCCCTGTTGTAATGCTCTGTTTAGTCCTGATTATCAATAACACACTCTTAAATAAAGAGTTACCTTAGCTTGAGCTGTAGGAAGATCGATAGTTTCCAATCTAAACCAAAGAACTGAATAATCCAATCTTTATGAGATAAATTAATTATTTCTGCAGTTTAGCTAACATTTTTTTCTACTCAGGCTGTCAGATTTGTGAGGGCACTCACACACTCTTTGGTGGCACAATTGTATATCACAAGTAAGAAATGAAGGAACGCGCCAGTTAACCACTCAAAATATTTTCAATCAGTGAAGCTTTAATGACGGTTAATCATAGACTCCCTTAAAATCAAACCATCTCTAATGTTGGTATTGACATATTTTACACTTTCCAGTGCATGTTGAGATACAAGACTAATATATTAACATTTAGAAAAAACAAAATTGCAGTTCATAATGTAAGGTTTCAAGCTTATTTCTGTATTTATTTGTTTTCAAAGATAATCAAACATATGTTCCAACTTCCTTGACAACTCAAATCAGTAACTTGTCCAGATTAAACTTGACAAATAGCATGTAGTAGTGGTTAAATAAAATATGTGAATTGCCGACCACACAGCCTTTGATTAAATGAAACAAGAGGAAGTTAAAATGATGATCGGTGCATCAGTTGATTGTGCATGTAATTTCTCTGCTGCGTGCTTGTAACAATCTCCATCAATCACACTAACTGGATTCATCATGTGAAGGCAGCCTTAATTCCAACAATACATTAGCCTGGTCTGCGGCGGGTGTGATCGGAAAGAGAATCAGCCTCTGCTTCTGCAAAGTCAAAACATACCTCCCTCTGGCCTCTACCATCTGCCGTCAGGAGATGTCATTATACACCTTTTGATGTGACATGAGGTTTAAAGGAAAAATATGATGCATTTTTCATGTTGTTATTACCCTTTAAACCTGCTCTTGAGTGTCTTCGGTTTTCATGTTGATGTTTTAGAACTAAAAATAAAATGCTTTTACAGAGAAAAATATAACTTCTTCACTGCGTTGGAAGCCATTTTGATTATCTACTGGCTGTAGAGGCAATTGCACACATGTAAATATATGCCCACAATGCACTGCAGTAAAGTGTGGATCTGACAATGTAGTTATCGTGATTAGACGGAAAAAATGTTCAGAGCGAGTCTTAAGTGACATCACCTACATCACACATCGAAGGAGTTCAGAGCACAGTGTTGGAGGGAGAGGATTTTCAAACGATTCATTCATCAAACAAGCTGAATGCTATTCCATCTTTATTTTTGATGACGGAACAATGTTAGAACATGGCTAAAAGCTCAAAAAAAGTAAAGTTTGCATAATATTTGTCGACCTGTCATGATTACACATTCTGAAGTGTAATATACTGCAACAGAAAAGACAGCGACAAACGATAATATTGAAACTATACAATAATGCTAAAGCAGGTCAATGACAGAATAAAACCAATAATAAACATGAGCTGCAATGGATGAATAGCACCTAATAATCTGTGATAACATCACATTTCGACCGGTTTGCTTTGGAGCGGATCGGGACAGTCCGATAGTGTGTCCACTGGGATAAGTGAATTATACCACTCTGTTTGAGGGGTCCCAAAGGGGCCTTGAGAGGTACTTTCCCAGCCTAGACCAGACTAAACCCTCGGGGCCAGATTATACCCCTGTATTTATCCTTCTCATGCTTTGTTAACTCTATTTAATGAAGCCTAAATGTATGTTTATTCAGTATTTTACCTGTCGAGAACACACTCTCATTTACAGCGGTGACTTGCCAAGAAACAGCACAAAAACTACACAAGAATACACTCACACCAATCACATGCTACAGTAAAACATTTGGGGTCAAGATCTAAAAGTGTGAATTGATCCTGTGAAATACACGGTATTTGACTTAGTGGTTGAAGCCTTGAGAAAGGCACGAGTAAAACCGAAAAACAATAAACCAACAATATGCTGAGAAACACCTACCACACTAGCAACCTGACAATTTACTGTCTTATCTATTATTCTTTGTGGGGGAAAAAATCATTTGAGTTCCAGGTACAAACAACACCTACCTATTACCTGGGAGTGAGAGCGACGTGTTCAAAGGAAATATTCGCTCTACTAATCAAATTGTAAATTGTATGTTGTTTTATTTACGAGTATAGAACATTTCCTCTAGTTCATGTTTTGTGTTACCAATGATAAGTAAAAGGTCACAGTTATACAGCACTTTTCTACCCTTAAGACACTCAAAGTGTTTTACATCAAGGAACCACTGACCCTTTCTCACACACATTCACACACCAGTGTTATCTGCACTATGTACTCAGTAGACACTCATGACTAAAACATGTTTACGATGAACCCATATGAGCTGCTGATCCTCAGTCAGTTTAAATACCAGGTTCAGTTATGACAGCAGTGTCATTCATTACTCCAGGAGCCCTGATTACAGCAACTATTGAATTTAAATAGACCAAACTTATCTTAGCAACAAAACATCATCATGGAGGTATAATTTGGCCCAGGGGGGGTAGGAATTGGCCTGGACCAAAATATATCCCGAGATAATCAAGCCTGTGCCCCATTAACGAACACACATTATGCTATAGTGACTTTTTTCAGCTTTAAAACCATGTTCTAACAATGTTTCGTCATCAAAAACATGCTTTGAGTTGCGTTTAGCTTAATTCCTGCAAGTTTGAGGAATGCTGGTTAGAAAATCCTTTCCCCTCCAGCCATCAAAAAACACTTTCTGCTGAACTCCCTCCCTCTGTTTTTACAATTTAGGCGTCACTTATCTGAGAATCTTTGACTGTTTTAAGTTCTTAAATCATCAGCAGACTCGCTCTGAGCATTTCTGCCATCTAAACACGATGACTGTAACTGTGTGATAGCTCAACATACCAACAGCATATCAAACCATGGAGAATATACACATGTGTAACTGCCACTGCAGCCAGTAGATGGAGCCACAGCTAAGTTAATATGGCTCTCCCAAGGCTATGATAAAGTTATATTGTTCTGTGTAAAAACATTTTATTTTTAGTTCTAAAACATGAGATGTCAAAGTATAGATACTCAAGAGAATGTTTAAAGGCAAATAACAACAACACAAATAATGCGTAATATTTGTCCTTTACAGGTATACTTTACAAGTATATTCTAGTCAGACTCAGGTGACAATGAAATGTCAAAAAGCAGATATAGATAAAAGATACTTGTTAGGATGTTAGGATAAGTTAAAGTTAATGATCAGGTGTTAGGCGTGTGTGCGTGCCAATGATTAGTTAATGATTATCAAACATTTATAAATGCTGTGTTGATATGTCAAATAGTTCTTTTTTGTCAATGATTATTTCTAACCGCTTTATTTATGCCTCATTATAAAGTGCTACTGAACTTTCTTTAGATTTAAATTATTTAGAACGACTGGGCGACATTGACAAACATGAGTATCTCGATGTTCTTTTGCATCATCACAAAATATTCCTGTCAATGTCTTGTTTGAGGGTTAAGTATTGCAAAAACATGAATGAAGCCTAAATTACCTGCAAAAGTGCATAAATATCACTTACTGTATTTATTTCATTTGTTTGGAGGATTGCACTAGACCAGGCCTATTCAACTTAAGGCCCGGGAGCCAGATCAGGCCCTCCAAACGATCTGATCTGGCCCATGAGCTTCCAAATATTACAAAACATTATTGGACCTGGTATAGCTATTGTTTAATTCTAGTTTAGACATGGTTTGGTCCTGGATTTCACCTGGTTTGATCTAGGGTTAGTTCTGTTTTAGACCCGATTGATCCTGTTTTAGTCCTAGTTTAATTCTGGTTCAGTCCTGGATTAGTCATTTTGTGTAAATCATTTTGTATTTTATTTTACACAAAAATCTAATTTAGCAATAGTTATCTGATCATGAAACAGATCTAAAGTTGTGAATATTTTGTGTGATCTGAAAAGTGGTTGCGCGTCGTACACGTATTCGGCCCAGAAGCCATGACCCTTGGGAAGTCCTTTACTAGACCTTTCTGTCTCTTTTTGTGCGAATTTTTAAACCTATTTACAGACGATCCACTTGATATTCAAATTCTGCATATCTCCAAAACAACACCTGTGATATTATCCGTTTTTTGACCCATCCCTCACGTCCATACTTTGCTCATAGGTCAAACACACAGACTGCAGTGGCACTAAGCATTAAGCAGTGGTTCCAAGCCTGACTGCGGGGTGCTTACAGTAAAAGTACTTTGACATCTCCAGTGCTCTGTGCAAACACGAGAGCAGAGCCGACTGTCATCTCAAGTGTGGAACAGCTCTTCACATGGAGTGTCTCTGAGAGGAATAAGCCAAGACAGTCAAGCAATGTTTATCAAGGGAGCTGTAAGAGAAGAAAGCAAAAATCATGCCATTTATTGCTATCTTCTCTTTGTACTCGTTTAAATGTGTGTTTTCTTCTAAAACTAAGATGTCGTAAAAGGTAGTCATCTGGACACTGTTGTTGTAATTGCCATTCGGGTCATTTTCTACCTGAAGGTGCCAGTCTGGGGACTTTCAGAGTTATAAACCTGAAACCTGCCCTGGACTTGTTTAGGGTTGCTAAAACAAAATTAGGGATTTTTTTTTTCTAAGCCTCTACCGATATTTGACATTTGTCTTGCTGCTTTTGCTGATACCCACTATTTGCTGATACCGATATTTAGATTTTTAAAAAACATAGAATTATAGCAAGGCCCACAACTATTTGAAGTTGAAATTACAGTAAAATTCGGACTATAAGCTACTACTACTACTTTTTTCATACGATTTCAACCCTGCGGCTTATACAGCGATGCGGCTAATTTATGTATTTTTACGGGAACGGCCTCTAGGGGCGCTCTAGCAGGAAGTGCAAGAGTTCGACAGACCAGTGAAAGAGAGAGTGCGCGGAGGAATAGGCTAGTTTGACTGTGTTTGACAGTTTGCATCATGCGCACACCATCATCACGGAAAACACACGAAGGAATTAATATGATGCAGCTTTTAAGTTAAAAGCAATCAATGTGGAGCCAAAGAAGGAAATAGAGCTGTTGCACGTGAGCTCGTCATCAATGAATCGATGGTTAGACATCGGAGGCGCCGAGTGAAGAGCGGACTCAATGTACTGCCGTGTTACAGTTACAGTTTGGAAAAAGGTGTTAAATTAAAACTTTGCGTGTTCCATCCTTCCTTTTTTTTTTCCCCAACTCTGTTTATTGACCATTTTGTAATAACAGACATACAGAGTGTATTATCAGTTATTACAATGAAACGTTTTGTAAGGACACAACTGAATGTCACCCAACTCTCCCACCCACCTGGCCAAATACAAAGAGAGAGAAAATAAATAAATAATCAAATAATAATATAATTCGGGAAAAAAAAACGAAAACAGAATTATACATATATATATATATATATATATATATATATATATATATATATATATATATATATATATATATATATATATATATATATATATATATATATATATTAAAAACAAGGGGGTGGGGGGATTAATGCATGTATGAGACTGCCACCCATTTTGCCATCCCAATGCTCTATCATCCTCTAGATTATGGGGAATGGAGCATGTTCCATCCTTCTGTGTAAAAGTCTCCTGTTACAACATGGACACCTGCGGCTTATAGACAGGTGCAGCCTGTATATGTATAAGTTGTTTTTCTTTGTAAATATGGCTGGTGTTTTACAGTAAGTTCACAAATTCACTTTTCACTTAAATAAATAATTTCAAATAACAAAAATAAAAACAGAATGCATTTATGTGGGATATAACATCATTTATTGCATGATTGTGGAAGCATATGCCTAAAAGCTCTTCTATTTCCATTTTTACTCATTAGTCTATCCCAAAAATAAAAATATTGTCTACATAGATATATTTTTATTTTATTTTTGAAATATCTGCCAATACTGATATCGCCAAAGATTGGTCATTGTCGTCCACTACAGATATTGGAACCAATATCCCGCCCATCCATGATCAAAATAATAAAATCTGATACTAATCTTTATATTTAATTAAGAGATACTCATTTGAGCAAGTATCAATACTAAAAAAAAAATCACAATAACTGGACAAAATTTGACCTTTCCTAAATAGTTTTAAAATGATCTTGAGCTTTATCAAAACTATTATAAGACCACATCATAACATAAAGAAAGTACTGTTATTTTGAAAATGTCAATTCATTGTCTACAGCCTTGACCTAGAGCACTTTTGATATCAAAATCGGTATCAACAATAAGGCTCATTCCATTGAAATGGTTGTCTTGTTTATTTGATAGACGAGTTTCAGGTTATTTTGTTAGAGGCTAGCAGACAACAGCAGAGCAAGTCCTCCCTTCCCCTTCAGGCAGTAATCAAACTCCAAAACACTGACCAGAAGACTACCAGAAGAAACCTTTTCTACATTTACATTTTGTCCCATATTGTGGTTGTGTGTAAAAGCTCATAGAACACCGGACAACACCAAAAAACTCTGTTGGTTTTAGAAAAGTTAAAAAGCCTTTATTATCTTGGCTATTAAACATTAAAAAACAACACTTTTTTCAGACCTCATGTTTTTTTTTTTTTTCTCAATTTCTATAAAAACATGTTTTATTATTATTTTTTGCTCTTTCATACTTTATTCTTCTGCCAATTCCAACCAACCAAAATCCTTATTCAGCCTCTAACCGTTGCTATGGTAACTGTGTGCTCTCAGGAGAACAGCGTGGTGCTCCAGAGCAGTGCAGTGGCCTACGTGAGCCTGGACTGTCCCGTCAGAGGCACAGAGACGCTCAGGGCCTCAGCCTCCCCCTCTCTGCTGCAGCTCACCTCCGACATACACAGGGTAAGCACCAGTATCTCACAGACAACACGGTTATAGGACTCGTGTTTGACTTTTAGACATTTTTATAAAGTTGTGTTCTCTTGGAAACATGCAGCCTTACTTGCAGGCTGTATTGTCGTGAGGTTTGAGTTTTCAAACTCCCGAGAATCCATCTTGTACAGCTCAGGGCTGATCTGTTTGAGTCTGCACAACTTCAAGTGTTTTTTCTCACAAAAAACATTGTATTAAAGCTGGGTGCTTGATTTTTACACCACGTATTTAAATGTCTTCAAAGCTTTCACAAAGGCTTTACTTCGGCGCCATTATCCACACGCATTCATTTTCAGGCGCGTGGACGGGGTCAGAATTGCCTTTTTAGACTCCAAAGTGTGACTCTGGTAGACCACCCCATGTGCAGCCAATCAGAGCACTGCTTTCCATTCTTACTTCCTGGTTGACAAGATATAAAATACTTCATTACTAGCAGTAGATAACTTCCCCCAACAAACATCACAACACTCGGGAATAGTCACACACATTTGGTCCCCAAACAGAATTTCTTTGGTAAAGATCCAAACTAGATTGTGGCCATTTTAATGAAAGGACGGCATGTTAACTGCTTCTTTAAAATATATTTTTTGTGCTGCTGCCTCAACAACAGGTTGTTGTTCTCAAACAATCTATCTGGATACATTTGTAGGTTAAATAAAATAATACAAATACATTGTATAATCATTACTGCACTATAACATAACATACAAGATACTGAGGAAATTGTTTTTATATGCAAGGTTTTTATAGTCCATTCACTAGAATTATTTCTGTCTTGCCTAAAGACTAAATTTCTGTACAACTGTAATAAAATACGTGGCATATATTATTAGACCGTTTTCTAATGTGTGTCCAAAATGCCACAATCAGTACATATTTTCAGAGTGATTTTGTCAAAACAACCCTCGCAGTTTTAAAACACAGATTAATTGCTGTTCCTGAAGAATAAACAGTGCTTTTCAAAGAGCTGATTGCAAACCGTAAAACCAAAGCCTTAAATATAAAACACGCTCCATATACTATAAAAATACAACTAATTATACCACGTTCATTTATTTCCTCCCACGTGAACAGATGGATGCTTACAGATGGTGGGCTTAAATAATGACTCGGCCCAGAATTAAGTTTACGAAAAATAAATAAACTAATGAAAATATGGCAATAATGGGATATTAAAAAGTAATTACCAACAATAAATCTGAAGAATTTACTTGAAGGCTTTAATTTTTCTTCATGGTTACTCTTAACTTCCAAAAAATTAAATAAATAATAAAACAATGAGAGTTTGATGTCTTTTCTTAGATTTTCTGCTGTGTGGAAAAATGGAAATGTGATAAAAGATTTGGCAATTAAGGGAGACAAATCTAATGTTGTGATTTCATTTTGAATTTTGAGTAAATTTTCACTAAAAATATTCACAATTTATTGAGAAAGGAAACATGTATTTTCTTCTTTTGTCCTGTTTTAAAACTCAGATATTATCACAAACCAGGACAGTTTTGCAGTTACAAAATAAGGTCATCAAAAGATTCATCTGGAAGCATTTACGGTTCATGCTGAAAGTTTGTTTTGCTAAATTTTCAGGCACTTTAACAGTTTCTTACTTGAGTAAAAGTCTTCCCACTGAGTGATGATGTTAATATTACTATGAATATGAAATGAGTTGTACAACATTTGTGTTTCTTGCACCACTCCTACAGTTAGAATTTTTTGTGCTCTATCAATTTCTCTATTAATTTCACATCATGGTCATCATCGGGGCCATAATCCTTAAGCCCCTCCCCTGCGTCCCCAGTTCACGTGCATTTTTCAGCCTTAAAAACCTCCTAAAACGCGCTTTTCACTCCTAGTCTTTTCTGAGCAGCCACAGTCCTGTGCAGAGGATGGTCTGTGCTGGAGATTATGGCCTGCCTCTTTCGCCTCATAAACCTCCCCAGCACACTTCCAACAGACTCCACTTTGCCTCCTGCACAGACCCAGCCCTCCTCACCAGCTCGTCCAGCTCTTTACCGTCTCTGATAGTAACACAGCTCTCCCAACACACAACGGAGCGAGGACTGTCCTCTTATATTTTAGTTTATCTGCACATATATTTGCTTTTTACATCAGTTCAGGGGGGGGGGGGACTCTTCTGTTTCGGTGAATTTTAATACAAAAACTAATTTCTATCAGTTCAATATTACAATATCAATATCACCACTTTGTTACTCTTATTTTAGATTTTTTTTTGCTTACTACTTTATACATCTATTTGAGAAATAGTATTTTAAAGTAACTGTTCTCTTACTCATGTACCATTTTTGGCTAATCTACAGCACACCAGCGAGGCTGCATGGAACAGGGGTTGGAGAGGCGAAAGTCTTTAACCGAGTGTCCACTGAAAAATTTTGGCTGCCTGCAATAAAATATTTCTGACCGTGGGAAATTCTTGAGTAGTAGCTCCAAATTGTGCGTTGTAGGTCTCACAGTGAGACAGAGACAAAGATTCAACTTAGAACTGTTGTGCCACCAAAGATGAGCTGCAATTTATATCACACCTGTGTGGTATTTTGTAAACTTGATCACAGAATCTTGACCATCAGTAAACACAAACATGTGACCATCAGTAAACACAAACATGTGACCATCAGTAAACACAAACATGTGACCATCACACAAGCACACATAACAAGCATGCACACACATAAGCCGTAAACAGGACAATATCGCTGTATTTCCCTTTCATTTACTTTTGCAAATGCAAAAATAAATGAAAGCGAAAGCACCAACCACTGCACTACCGTGAAGCCGTGAACCACAGCAAGAAGGTCCTGGGTTGGACTCCAGGGTGGCCCGGGGCCTTTCTGTGTGGAGTTCTCCCCTAATCTGTGTAGGTTTCCTCTGGGTGCTCCGGTTTCCCCTACCACTACAAACATGTGCAATAGGCGTGTGAATGAGAGTGTGTTTGTGACAGTGAATGCAGGACAATGGAGAAAATCTAGCACAGGGCTAATTCGTGTTGCGTGTGCTTTAACATGCCCTGACCAAATAAACAAATAAATAAAATTAAACTAGCACTGGCCTCCACTAAGCGGTAAAACTACAGTCACTTAAAACTGTGCGAACAACAAGTTACACAAAATGTATGGCTTTACTCTTTCCACCTCTGCTCTTATTCAGAAACAGACATAGGCTGACCATTTATCATATTAGTACATCCTGTATTCAGACTTCTTTACCTCTGCACAACCTGTCATCCACATCCAGACTCCGCTGTGATCGTTTTCGAATGGGTGCTTTGGAACCAATTATGTCCAGACTATATCCAGCTCAATAGCCCTTTTATGTGCGATTTAAAAGCGAGATGAACCGAACGAAGATAAGATTGTATGATAAGAACGCAACTAGATTCTCTAACTGCTAAAGTGACAACAGAACAAAGGCCAAATTAATGTTGTTTTCCCATAATTGGCGGGAGTGTGTGGGTGGGTCGACAGGATTTTACTGGTAGTGCACAGCATATTGTTAGTTGAAAATATAAGAGGCGAAGTAGGGAATACTTGATAAGCAGCGTAAATGACCTTAGACATGAGCCATACCAGAATGTATACACACTCATTATATCTGGTCTTATGTAAGCTTTCTAGCAGCAGCATCGCAAGCAATTTTACGGTGTACAATTCAATATACAGGAATATGCTATGTCTTTATTTAGAAATATGACCATGGACTTTATTTTAGTTACTGTATATAGTTTTCAAATTTCAATCTTTCACCTGCTCCCGTATGGTGGCTGCTAGGAAAGTTCTATACATGCAAATAGACATCGGCCTCTACAAGGTAACGATGTGTTGACAACTGTGGAAATTTGAAACACACTGAGTGAAAGAAAGTCATTATATTCATGTTTATGTTACATGTTCAACAAATTCAGAAGTATACATTTGAAAAAATAATGAGAATAATGATTTAACTGGACCCATATTTTGCCTAACGAACTTTTTGTATTGTTCCCTCATCAAAAACATACCTGGAGTTTTATTGTGTTTCAGGCTTGTTTCATTAATCCTCTTTACGAGGCTTCTCTGAGCGCTCACATATCACTTCCTTTGAATTTTCCACAGATTATTGCGTCACAAGTAGCAAATCCGGACTTCTCCTGCTCTGTTTTTAAGTCCATAAACCATTTCTGCACCTGTTTTGTGGTCAGACTGTGTTTACAACAAACGGCTCTGTTAGAATAGGTAGCATAGTAATAAGACTCATTAAATGTTCAGCATTTCTTGCAGCACGGGATAGCGTTCCACGTTCCGAAGCCCTAACCAAATGAACCCTTATCCTTATCCTAACAGGCAAATAATAAATTGCTGAAAATAAACATTTACTTAGAAAATGTGAAAACAAAAACATAAATAAAGTAACAAAATGACAAACGTTTTGGCAGTCCTGTGGCCTAAGGGCTTCATTTATTTACTGTATTTATTCAGTGCTTCAATATCTCATTGGCAACAAAAGTGTAGTTTGTAAAGTGTGTTTTCCAAATGTGTTGGTTAGAAAATGTGAAATATTAATCCCAAAGAGACCAAAATCTGTCACCACAGGAGGAAAAAAAGGTCAAACGCTCTCATATTTCATTGGAGCGCTTTTAGCTTTGATTACAGCACACATTCGCTGTGCCTTTGTTTCAATACGTTTCTGCAATGTCAAAAGATGAATTTACACCCAGTGTTCCATTAATGTTTCTCCAAGATCTTGCATTTATGATGGAGACAAAATTATAACAAAACCTTATCCAGAACATCCCAAAGATTCTCAAAGGGGTTCAAATCTGGACTCTGTGGAGGTCGATCCATGTGTGAAAATGATGACACCTGCTCCTGGATCCTCTGTCACAATGTGGGCCATGAATCCTGGACCACTCTGTCACAATGTGGGCCATCAATACCGACATTGTCTTGGAATCAGTGAAGAAGAGTCCCATTGATGAAATTTTCATTGAGGATGTTCTGGCCGTCAGCTGATCTCATGCTTTGGGCACATAGTGTCGCTGAACCTAGACCCGACCAACTACAGCAGCCTAAGATCATAAGCCCGCCCCCACAGGCTTGCACAGGAGGCACTGGGCATGATGGGTACAAAGCCCATTTTAGTAGCTTGTGCTTCTCCTTGATATGTTTTCTCTGTTTGATGCTAATGATTTGACTCTCCTCAAACACACTGCCATCTTTTCCACGACCACAGGATTCGTCTTTCCACATGTGCTACAGAAACGAGGAGCCACTCACTGCATCGGTTGGGTTTAAGTTCCGTGTTGCAGCTGAAAGATAATCACCAATGCAGAAATTATCCAATAGGAAGAGAGTCTGCTTAGTTGAATTGAGATGTGAGGTTTTTTTTTAGCCAAGCAGTGTATATCCACTTTAAATGTCATATGTATTTGTTCAGTATATATTTTTTGCAAGTAAGTAATCTACAGAAAAAGTTTCAAATTGATATCTCCAAATTTTAAGATTTTTTCTCACCCGCAGAGTCCCTATTTAAACACTAATTATAACAAAAAAGCAATTCATATTACACTCCTCTAAGACCCATCCTTCTTCTGCTCCTTTAGGAAGTGGAAAAATTATGTCTGTTGAAATTATGACAACACTAGAGAGGTTTTCAGACACGAGGAGACGTAACAATGGGCTCTGCTTCTAAATCACTCTTTCCATTCGTAATATTAACATCACGCCGTATTAGAGGCCACACGGCGGGTATAATTCCTGTATAATTTATCTTTGCGCACATAAACTTTTGGGGGGAAATACAGCCATGTTATAAATCTTGGGAACAACTGTGTGACTTTACGGCTAGCGTCGCAGAGAACATAACTGTAGGAAATCATTTGCGGGCGACAGTATATATGAATTATGGCCGTGCTTGTTGCATTGTTTGGGTGGCAATTGTGAGTTCACCGGGCTTCATGAATCTGCATAATTACGAGGAAAAGGCACTCGAGCTCGCAAAGTATTTATTCGCGAGCAGAGGTAAGTATCAGTTACATTTGGTGGTTTTCAGACACCGTGCTTCTAGTGCTTCAAACTTGGAATTGCTATATTGCTGTTTGTGAATTGCTGAGATTAGCCTTATGAAGAAAAAGTATAATTTGTGTATGATTAGATTGTATTTATTAAGACATTGGTTGTGTTTGGGTGCCTTTACTGACTTGAGTTTGTTTTATTGTTATTCCTGGACCACTGCTTTGTACATCTACTCATTTAAAGCAACGTAATTGTGTGAGCGTACTTTTTTGGCTAGTCTACCTTCCTCTGTTCCCAAGTATCTATCATATTTGCTCATCTTACAACATGAGTGAGGGGTGAAGGATGGAGGTTGTCAGTATCGGTTGAAGTGAGATTTGTCAGGATTGGAACGCTTTAGTGCGAGATGATTGGACAAGAGAGAACAAAGGAGACCGCAGACTCAGGTGAGAAAACAGATTTAAATATTATATAATCATTTCTCACCAAACTCTGACTTGATTTGGTGGCAAACTGTCGTAAAGCTAAGCACACGTTCGCATCAGTTGTTTCTGGCTCACGGCATTCGCATCAAGGCCGTAAATATCATGTTTCCCGTGCACAGTGCATCTAACACTATTTTCCTACCGCATATTCCCGTTCCCGGGGTCGCGGGTGACTGGAGCCTATCCCAGTGACTTTGGGCCTTAGGCGGGGTACACCCTGGACAGTGGCCAACTCGTCGCAGGGCTAACACAGAGAGACAGACAAGGACAGACAACCATTCACTCTCACATTCACTTGGGACAATTTAGAGTTGTCAATTAACCTACACAGTCATGTCTTTGGACGGTGGGAGGAACCTGGAGAACCCGGAGAGAACCCACGGTAAGACGGGGAGGACATGCAGACTCCACCCAGAGAGATCATGTGATGTTGGGGTGGTCCGAGGTTCGAACCCACGATCTCCTTATTGAGAGGCAGAAGCTCTAGCTGCTCTGCCACCTATCTAAACCCAAAACATTGCATATAGAGACGTGAAAACACAGCGTACATGTGCAGAGATGTGTGGGACATGGGCGGCAGTAGCTCAGTCGGCAGAGAGATTGTCTTCTGATCCGAAGGTCAGCGGTTCGAATCCCACTCCTGACATAAACATCATTGGTTGAGCGGTCAGATCCACTGGCGGTGCAATTGCTCCCGTAGGTGAATGCTGCCATTGTGTCCTTGGGCAAGACACTTAACCTGCCTCGCCCCCAGTGTCTGCGTACTCTGGTGTGTGAACGTGTGAGTGAACGGGTGAATGGTTCCTTGATGTAAAGCGCTTTGAGTGCCTCGAAGGTGAAAATGTGCTATATAAATATGTGACCATTTATCATTTACCAAGGACATGCATAAAAAGCTGGCAATAAACTTGAAGCTGTGTCGTGTTCACAGCAACAGAAAGTTGAATATGTGAATCGCTGCAATCAACCACGTGTAGAAAAAGCATAATTCAGATACAATTTAGAATAGAATAGAATAGAATACATTTATTTATTAAGAAAACATATGTTATGTTTGACTGATGTGAGCTGCACACGTAGCAGACCTCTGCGACTCGGGCCCTTGCCATGTGAACACAGAGCACCACTGAGAAACGGCTCAGGACGCTCCAAAGTGAGCCAGATCAAGGCATGTGCAGACATATAATAATTCAGCTTAAAGGACACACAAAATGCTAAATTGACTTTTTCGAGTTTTGTTGTCCCTTTGTCAAAAACATACCTCGAATTGTATTTTTATTTCATTCATTATGTTTACGAGGTCGTCTGGCTCTGAGCCTCAGATTTTAGTCCATTTGCAATTTAGCCAGATTGTGTCATCAAGTAAACATCTGGTAAAAGTCTGGACTTTTCCTGGGCTGTTTTAAAGTCCTTAACCCATCACATTCTGATGACTTAATTTGTGATCAAATTGTGTTCACAACAAAAACATGGCTCTATTAGCATAGCATTCACTTTACCTAAGGGTTTATTTATTCATTTTTGTCCCACTGATCTTTCCCACTCACTTGCCTTCATACCTCAGTGGAAGTGTTTTCCAAATATAGATGTTATTTTAAGTTAGAAAATGTGAAATATTAAACCCAAGACATTTGTTTTAGCAATGAAATTAACACCTGTACTAATTTTTACCTCTTGTATGTTTAATATCTCTGTAATTATTGAACCTATTTACATGACAAAAAGTACAATATCTTCTCCATGAACGTCAGAGAAATAATCTCCTTCACTATGTAATTAAAACATGGTTGCAATTTTAAAAAGTATAAGGCTGAACCAAGCTAATTTGGCAAATTAGTTTCATATATGGTTCAAAATATGTGGATTTTGTTGGAAAACTGGATGGATTGCCCATCGACTTGTACAAGCTCCTGCCCTCCATTTGAATATCCCCTCCACCTCGCCTTACTCTCAAAACTGAAAAGCATAAAACTGTAGAATATCGAGATGGTAACATATAGCTTACTTTCACAGAAGAGAATGTTTCATCCATTATCCATTACTAAGGGCTTTACAAACACTGTGACGTTTCTTCCTTGACATTTGTTTGCGGGCATGCCTATTGGAGAATCAAACACTTTCTCTCACTCCATCACCAAACCATATCTAAGTTCAGAGGATCCAGGGCTGCTGACATGTGCTGATTGGGTTTCCATTCACGACGACTGCAAAGTGACAAACAGAAAGTCATTTTTGCATAATTATGATTATGATAATGCAGTTCCAGTCAGTGCGTTTGGAGAAGCCATTTGCAGCTGTTGACTGAGAACTGGAGGCTCTCAGACTGCAGCCAGAACAAACACGAGCAGAGCCAGAGAAGACGCCGCTTACAAACTCCATTAGTTTATGAAACGCACCAAGTGGAAGACATTTTGTTTACATAGAATAGTGCGGAAAGCATGGAAGAGATTTTCTGTCAGTACGGAGTAGATTAAATGACAACCATAAAAGCAAATAGTTTGGATTTGGATGAAAAACTGTAGAACAAATAATTGTATTGTTATTGACCTTGAGTAACTTTATCTTGGCATTTCATGTCTTAGAACTTAAAATAATGACGAAGGCGGAAGTCCTTCTGCCAAAATATGTGCTTATAGCTTTTTTACAACTGTCTTATTAGAAGAAACTCTCAAGTTAATAGTTACAAGAAGACATAAAGAACTTTCCAAGTATTTTGGACAATTCTCAAAATTATATTGAAAAACGTTTGATTCTGGTGGTTCGATCAGACATAGGTGTTGGGTTTGATTCTCACGTGTCCCTCCATGCGCATTCATGTCATTTTAGTGCAAGAAAAGGGTTAAGTGTGCTGTACTTTCACAGACAGAAGAAGTAAACAGCCCACTGACTGCAGCTATATTCTGACAGAGGTGGATTTTATCTGTCGGTCACGTCTTTTTTTATTTCAAATCAACTCGGGAATGTATTATAGTTTATTTGTGAAGTTTGAGTTTGTGAAGAAATTTTGAAAAATAAAGTTTCAAATGACAGGAAGCAGAGTGGAGTTCTAAAACAGAATCCCTCTGTGATGTGTGTTTAACAGGGACAGTGAAGGAGCTGCAGTTGGGGATGAGGCAGAGAAGTGCAGACCTATAGTCGAATAAATGATCAAAAGGAATTAAATGCTCCTTATGAGGCACTTTTCTTTTCAATTTTGTTTTTGTTTTATTAATATTTAATATTTGGTCGGGACAGAGCATGTTAAAGAACATACATGATACACATGATGTAAATACATCTGATTATAGCCTTGCGCTCATTTCCATCCATTGTCTGGCATTCACTCACAACACACTCTCAGTCATACACCAGTCATACTATTGTACATGTTTGTAGTGGTAGGAGAAACCTACGCAGACACGGGACACTAACCGCAGCGCTACTGTGCTGTGGTTAGACAGTTAGTCCTATCATCAAACCAAATATACAACAAACTCCTGACTCAATTGCCTATAGACTACATTAAAGGTGCTGTACCTGATTGTTACTGTTTTGAAACGTGACGATTTTTTTCATGTAATAAAGTAAAATCTGTTTTTCCCCAGTGCGGATATTTTATAAGATTTATAGAGCATTTTATTCTGGGAGAAGCATGAATGAGAAGCAGGAAGTGCACCCTTAGCATGCTAAAGTTTGTTAGCTTTACCCGGGATGGCTTAGAGACTTGTGAAAAGTGTTTATAAACTGTTAAATTAAAGATGGCTGGACTGCAGTAGGAAATTGAGTGATACATGTGACTGATGTAAAGACTTTAACATGAACTAGTTCTGTTTTTCACAGTTATAAACAGTAAAAACAGGTACAGCCCCTTGAATGCATATTTGCTCTTCTGAGGCCCAACAACATTGAAATTATATAGAAAATGTGACGCATGTATCGAGACAAGAATCTAAGTATAACTCCAACATTGTAAACGATGGATAGATACCTGTGGAATGTACTTGTACTGCAGAAAGAAAAAAAAAAATAACGTAACAAACTAGCTTAAAAATTAATTATAATATCTGTCCAAATTTGTAACAAAGTGGTGCTTTTCCAATATACCTAAAGACATTTTGCTCATTACCAACAACACATATTGGCAATAATGTTTTACTCTGACGTGTAAAAGACACTCAATAGGCGAACAGGCACAAAAACAGCCAAGAATACTGAGTTCTGCTTCTTAAATTCGCTGTATAAAACAAAAGATAAGTGACAGCAGCCTTTCAAACTGCAAATTATGAGAAAAAGCTTACATTTGAGTCTGCCTGTCTATCTGCGAAGTCGGGGATTTTCTCGATCGAGGGCTATTGAGTGGTGAGCACGATCGCAAACTGATTTCACTCTCCTCTTATCATAGCAGACAAAGAAATTAAATATTGATTCTTGGAGCAGAATTACCCATTCTCTCCCCTCCGCCTGCACCTCTGCCGTTATTGCTGCAGAGGTGGAGGGCTGCAGGATTCTGACAGGCCCAGGAGTTTACATGGCGTATCTGAAGAAGATGGAGGAGATAGAGCAGCAGATCCGACGCTGCGTTGACCAAGATATGCTGTTTTTTTGTTTTGTTTTTTAAGATTCAAATGGATCTCTGTGTTTTATAAATGGAAACTTAAACTTAACGTAGATATATTATGATATTTCTTTGAGTATTTAGTATTATGCAGTTTGCTGGTGCAAGGTATGAAATGTTCTGTTGTCCCCGGAGATGGAATAAAACCAAGCTATCTCCTGGAGACAAGCAGCAAACCAAGTACTTTTTGGGCAATAAAAACTCCTTTAACTGGATAAATGAAACATAGATGAGTTTGTATCATTCTGTGGAACCTTCCGGGCGGAAAAAAAACAAACTTTTGTATGAGATATCAGCTAACGAACCTCAACTAGAACCTACAGAGTGCACCTTTAAACTATAACTTATGTAGATCCATATTTTATATTTTTTTCATTGTAAACCACAATATTGATCTAAAAAGACTTAATAATAGAAACAGGTCTATTGACTTCTTGTTCAAAATTGCAGAATTTATAGAACATTTTCATTTACGTCTTTTTATTGTTGAAAAATGGCATGTGGCATTTTTTTTTAACTCTACATGCATGTCCCCGAGTTTGCATTTTTTCAATAATCACAAGTGGGCAGGGATAGGGGGTAGGTGAAAACATACATTTTTTGACCACTGGAGCCTCAGTTGCAGAACATTCAGGAATAAATCAAAATACAACTTTGAGTAAACTTACGACAAGAGCTTTTTACCTGTAAGATATTGTTGCTATGATATGAAGTTCAGATCAATTTGATTATAGTCACCATTTTAGAAACATGAAAACAATGAAATAAAGAAGTAAGAAAGCCTACATAGTGCTTTAATAACCTTAAAACAGATGCTTCATATTCAGTCTAAATTCAATGATTAATTAAATTAATATTAATGTGGAGGTAATCAATCAATCATCAGTCAATCATTTGTCAATACGTATCCGTTTTCACCTCGTCTCATTACAGGGTCAGCGATACGATGTGTGTCTTGTCTCTTGAAACTGGTGTTAAAGGCAAAATATTATGCTTTTTTAAAAATAGTTTTTAACCTTTAAACCTGCTCTTGAGTGTTTCAGTTTGACTTGGTATGTTAACTAAAAATAAAATGCTTTTACATTGAAAAACATTATTTTATAACTGCATTGGGAGATGCCATTTTGACTTAGCTGTGGCTCCATCTATTGGCTTCTGAGGCAATTACAGATGTAAATATATACACACAATGCATTGCAGTAAGCAGCGGATTTGACTCCAGGTGTGTTTGATGACAGAACAATGTTAGAACATGGCTAAAAGCTCAACAAAGTCAATTTTGCACAATATCTGTCCTTTAAAAGCCTTTAATTGTGGCTATGCAGGTGACATCACAGCATTCTGAATTTTGGAAATTTTAGTTGACATGTACCATACTGTATAAAGTTGATTTCAGTAAAACAAAAGCTCCACACAAAAATTAAGCACAAGCAAAGCAAAGAAACTACCTGTAATTACATACACTTTGAAAGAATTCTTCCCATCACTGGATTGTATTATGTTTACCACATGCATGCACATGAATGCAATGGAACTTATGTTTAATGTATTTGCAATAAACATATTGCATGTTTGGTTTGCACGTTTGTTGTGGCTCAGTTCTGCTACATGATCATGAAAACCCCTGGTACAATGGCACTTCTTTCTATGCTGACATTTCCTCTTTGTCCGTGTGCAGATGTGTGTGTTCTGGATAATTGCCCAGAATATTGTCTTTGCCAAACCGAGCATGCACAAAGTCTTCCTCCAAATATGGATCTAAATGGTGTGTGTCACTGCAGAGGGGAAATATCTCTGGATATTATCTTGATAACATAAACATTACGAAAGGAAATCAACTTTGAAATTGTGTACACTTGAACAAGCATTTATTCTCAGCCGGTTTAGCTCCTAATTAGCGCTAAATGGCTAATCAAATGTCCTTTATGAATATTAATATGCAGGTAAATGTTTTTGTCGCTAAGCTAATTTGGCAGTGCTTGGATTTTAAAGTGTGTTTCATTAGCATAGCAGAACGTTACATGAAACTTAATTTGAACCTTTTGTTTCTACACAGTGTGAAGCGTATATATTTTTATGGAGAGTTTAAAATATACTTTTCATGAGAGGACGAGAGCTAAAGCTTTCAGACTGAAAAATGTAATATATCACCTGTTCTTATCTTAAGATTTGATGTATACTGTTTTGAACATTGAATGAACTAAAATCCGTGGACTTGCTTTGGATCAGCATAAAATGATTGTTTGTTAAAATGACGTTATGCCTTCATTTACGGCGGGTGTATCGCGATCATATCCGTGCGGACCATTGCTGTAGTTACTCATTTCAGTGTCTCTGAAATATGTGGCTGTGTGGACCTTGCAGATTTAAAAAGTTTTAGCTGTATAGTTATAGATATATAGTGTGTATGAGTTGACATGTGTGCAACGCATAATGCATAAATGCATAAAAGTACTATGAAATCACAGAACTCATTTCAAATAGATGCACAACAAATGCAAATATGAGCTAACATATGGTTAGACTACTGTAACGGCCTGTTCACTGGCCTCTCCAAACGAGCTGTAAAATAGCTGCAGTACATTCAGAACGCTGCTGCTCGAGTCCTGACAAGAACCAGGAAGTACGATCACATTAGTCCTGTGCTCAGGTCTCTGCACTGGCTTCAGGCTCAGAGAATAGATTTTAAAGCAGCTTTGCTTGTGTTCAAGTCTCTCCACGGCCAAGCACCAAAGTACATCTCTGACATGTTAGTGCCATATGAACCATCTCGCTCTCTGAGGACCTCAGGGACCGGCCTCCTGCTGGTGCCTAGAGTCAGGACTAAACATGGACCGGCCTCCTGCTGGTGCCTAGAGTCAGGACTAAACATGGACCGGCCTCCTGCAGGTGCCTAGAGTCAGGACTAAACATGGACCGGCCTCCTGCTGGTGCCTAGAGTCAGGACTAAACATGGACCGGCCTCCTGCAGGTGCCTAGAGTCAGGACTAAACATGGACCGACCTCCTGCTGGTGCCAGAGTCAGGACTAAACATGGACCGGCCTCCTGCTGGTGCCTAGAGTCAGGACTAAACATGGACCAGCCTCCTGCTGGTGCCTAGAGTCAGGACTAAACATGGACCGGCCTCCTGCTGGTGCTAGAGTCAGGACTAAACATGGACCGGCCTCCTGCTGGTGCCAGAGTCAGGACTAAACATGGACCGGCCTCCTGCAGGTGCCTAGAGTCAGGACTAAACATGGACCGGCCTCCTGCTGGTGCCTAGAGTCAGGACTAAACATGGACCGGCCTCCTGCTGGTGCCTAGAGTCAGGACTAAACATGGACCGGCCTCCTGCTGGTGCCTAGAGTCAGGACTAAACATGGACCGGCCTCCTGCTGGTGCCTAGAGTCAGGACTAAACATGGGGAATCAGCATTTCAGTTTTTTGCCGCTAAAATCTGGAACAGTCTCCCTGAAGATGTGAGACAGGCCTCTGCTCTGACAGTGTTTAAATCCAGGCTAAAAACAGTTCTGTTTGGATGTGCATACGACTGAAAGATCTATCTGCACTCTTCTCTTTTAAAGCACTTTATTTTAAAATGATTCTGTGTGTTTGTGTTTTGTGATTTTAATGCAACTCTTCCTGTTATGTAAAGCACTTTGAATTGCCTTGTGTATGAACGGTGCTCTACAAATAAACTTGCCTTGCCTAACATGCTAATGTTAGCGCTAACATGCGGCGCTACTTAGCATACGGCACTAACAAGGCTAACCACATAAATTAGCAACGTTTCTCTGACTACTGGTAAAGTACCAATACAAAAATGCTTAGTTCTAAGTGCACAGTTGTAAATTATTTTATTTTTACCAACATGCAGGCTGTGCTGGCTCTCAGGACACCGTGTGGCTGGCAAAACTTGACTTCTGGTCTGGTCCAGAGCAAAACAGGAAGTATGAACAGGGCTATTTCCGATTTACCAAAATAAAACGCAAATGTGCAAAACTTCTTTAAAATAAAAATAAAACAAAGAGCAATAAAAATACATCTTCAGCATAAATAACCTCTGGATGGCTCACTTGAAGGATAGGGTGGAATCATTGTGTTTCAGGAAGAACTGTGGTCGGACAAAAACCTAAATGATTGTGATCGGCGCTCACTTAAACCTTTGACAAAATCATACAGGAGAAAAACAGCTGAACTTCTCAGGACTGTGTTTAATAGTTAAAGTTAATGGTTAAAGTAAGAGCATTTCCTCAAGAAAAATGCGAAGGAAACTCAAGAGATTGGGACTGAAAAGCTGTGGGGCAGTAAGAAAACCACTAATCATTGAGGCCAACCGCAAAAAAGGCTTTAATTTGCTCAGGAGCATAAAGAAACTCTGGGGCAATGGAAGAAGTGCTGTGGTCTGATGAGTCCACGTTATCCCTTTTCCAGATCTGAACCCCGTGAAAAATGTATGCAACACTGGGTAGAAATAAATCTTTTGACATTGCAGAAGCTTAATGAATAAATGACATAGCAAATGTGTGCTATAATCAAAGCTGAAGATGCTACAACCAAATTGGGCGTGTGACCTTTTTTTTTTTTTCTGTGAAGTGAAATAAAGAATTATGAGAACACCTTTATTTTACTGAATTGGTGTTTAAAGGCTTGGCAGAATGTGTTTCTTATATAAAAATGTGCCATACGTTGGGATGAGTCTCCCTAGTGTGATGTCATGATTACGTTTTTGAACTCTGCTCTATTTCCTGTCATTTTCAAAAAAAAAAAAATTCTAATTTTCTTCACAAATTGCTAATTGGTGTAAACTACCAATTATATTTACTGAACCCACCAAATAGTCAAAACAGTAAAATGCTAGAGCTGGGCAATATGGTCATAAAAATGTAATCGTAATCTAATTCTAGAAACGATAGGCTACTTTGGTAAAATTGTGATATCGTGATTCACAAATTTCCCTTGAATGCAGCTACGTTCAAACAAAGACGCCCACTGACAGCTTCTGGTCAGCTTTAGCAATGCTCTGAGTGAGTGACAGACGGGTTCGACCAACTGCAACAAAGTGTGGTCTCTTCAAGGCAATATAAAGATTGTACAGAGTGTACAGGAAATCGAAATCGAAACATCTGGCTCCAAGATAATACTGCCATAGATTTTTTGGCATATCACCCATCTCTGTCATACATGAAGTGCTTATGGTATTGCTACGAATTTGACAAGTATACTTGTCCACATGTCCACATGTGACCTTTTGTCTTTGAAAATATGGCAAGATAATTCAGAGGGCGGCATTATTGAGAATTGCAAAGTTGGAGGCTGCCGACAGTGTGTGAGTGATTGGAGCACAGTGGGGCATAGCCGGGGCCAAACGAAAACGCTAATTAAAGGCAGTGTGACACAGTAGAGTCACAGCAAAGGGTCGGCCCATAGCCACTCAAATAATAACCCTCTGTTCCACGACCAGTGTCATTTCTAAGAGAACTTCCTGGGGAAAACTTCACTGCATGCTGGGTACAAGCTAATACGTCTTTGTGCAAGAGTTTTGAACTTTATTATACTCCAAATTACTACAATAAAACAGAATTTTTGTCATCTGCAACTTCTAGAACTGTGCTCTAGATATTGTGCTAGGCTTGGTCAGGAGTCATTTGGGGGTCATTTTTACCTTTTGTGTATGTTTTAGATTGATGATTGCACTTGAGTACCGATCTGTGGCATAAACAAAGTACAGTACGCAATTATTTAGGGCCACAGCCATGAGGGGGCCACATTCTCCGGAGGGCTGTGGCTGGACCAGAGAGAAAGAGAGAATCTGCCTCAAAACAAACCACGGCAAAAGTAAAAGTTGTGAACAGAAAACTAAAGCATAGTTTATTGTTATAAGTGTGCCAGAAAACATAAATCCCCGACAATGCAATGGCTCTCTGGAGCATCAATCTTTGCCTAAAAGTTGAGTTTATCTTTAAACACAGCATAGAACAATTAATTAGCCTATAATGTTGCGTATAGCCTATTCAAATAATGCATTAAAATATTACGAATGAATCTAAAGTGTCACAGAATACCAGAAATGACATGCAAATATTCAAATTTTCTTGGGAGAGCACATACGAGTAAACAAAATGATGAATAAATGACCCACTTCTTTAGAGATCCTGAGTCAGTTTTTCTCCCCAGTCCGCCTCTGACTATTGAACAGTGTTTGTCAAATGGTGGGCCACAACCAAACTCTTGTCTAGGGTCAGCAAATGCCTCGAGCCGGCCCTGCAGAGCAAATCCCACCCAGAATAAGTCAGAACACACCATTATGGCTCCAATGAAACGTTGAAACATTGTATTCAAATTCAACGTTTGGACAGATGTATGTTCAAATGAGTTTTGCACGACCTTGCCATTACTTCATTGTTAAGTTGCCAATTTCTGTAACAATTTCTTCATCAAAAATGTGAGTTCTTGGAATTTTCTTCATTTTTCTGACAGACTGCTTCAATGCTTTTACAACCTTAAATTATTTGACCATAGATAAGACACATTTGAAACTCTCTATACTTTAAGAATGAATATTTAAGTCATTCTTAAGAAGTATTGGGGCACTTGAGGTCCTTCTGAATAATACCATGATTTGAAATGAAGGAATGGAACAGGAACATGGAGGAAAACGCGGTGTTCAGTTAAAATAAAGAACCTGTAACTAAATAAATTATATTGATAATGCAAACAGCGGGAGTAGATCGTTTGTACACCACGCTGTAAAGAACAGCTGTTGTGTTGTTGAAAACGTGTCCATTCTTTGCGTTGTTTTGTCATTTGGTCGGTCTCCTCTGAGCTTTTCGATGCATAGCAACTGCGTAACTTTAACATGCACAGACACTGGAACAGTACTAAAAGAAAAATACATTTACATTTTTTGCAGAAACAATAAACAAAACTTTCAACTTTTCCAACAAATATGCTCTAAAAACTGCTTTGGATGCCTCCATATTTGTTTTCTTGTAAGTCTATTTCTTCTGTTTTGGTCCAGTCTGTAACGGACTTTGAGCGCCCTCTGGTGGTTATCTAACAGAACACAGCCTTAACATTAGAAAAAGTTGGAAGTATATATACACTGACAGTATTACGCTTGGAATGTACGGATCTGTTCATGAAAAGAGTATAAATGACCTTACAATGCCAACACGCACTGTCGGAACTGGAAACAAGCCACCAAACTTCACCCGATGGGAACATTCTAACGAACCGAGGAACTTTAGGGCTAATTTCCTATTGTTTTGTACTAACTTTGGCCTAAAGCTTGATTTATACTTGACTCATCTGCGAGGATCCGTGCAGCCAAATGTCATAACTTCGTAGACGCTCCATGTGGAAATGCCTATAAACACTGCCAACGTTTTCTGTCACTTGATTATGTTTGTCTCATTTCTGTGTGGAATGTACATGTGGTAAGTATAATCCAAGCTTAATATTTGCTCTGAACTACACTTGACTCACAAAAAGAAGTATTTAAGGCCTATCATCTTTAATATTTCACTGTAAACCATGGCTTTGATTGCTTGACACTCTTTTGTCCAGAGGCAGTTGCTGAGCTGTATCCGTGGAGGAAACTGTCCTGGCCCAAACGTCAGTTCGCCGCAGATGCCCGGAGACTCCAGTTTCTTCTCCAACCTGCTGGCCGTGCCCACGCTGGAGTTCTCCTTCCAGCAGACCGCCGCAGACGAGGTACGGCAACACATCGGCGCAGCTTTACTCAGCCCACACATGGTCTACGCTACAGGGAGGATCTTAGTGTCTAAATCAGGGGTGTCCAAACTTTTTCCATCGAGGGCCACATATTGAAATATAGACCAAGCGGAGGGCCACAAATCAATCGCGAAACGTTAAAAAAAGATGCATTTATCTGATGTTTTAAGTGTCACCACATCTACATTCAGTCTCAATGTCTTAATATCAGGTCTGTATCGCACCAAAATGTTAGTTATTTAGGTTGGAATTGTAGAAAATCTGAAATGTGCTGTAAATAGTACTTATCAGGACAATGTGGGCCAGTTCACCAGGAAGCCTGAGGGCCAAGAAAAATTGGTCTGAGGGCCGCATTTGAGTTTGGACATGCCTGGTCTAAATGAATCCAAAGTCAATAAGAAGGTGCAAAGTCAGAGAAGTCTATATCCCCAGATGGAGCATTTCTATTATTTTCTTCTAGTAATCATTTAATCAATTTTTTTTTTCTTTTACATTCTATAAACCATATTTAAGTTTAATTTTCGCACAGAAGCTCCACAGCTAGAAATCAAAGAAAACAACATTGCAATAATTTGTCTGTTAAATGGCAATAATACTTTCTGGTGACGAGTTAATTTAACATCATTTAACATTTAACATTTAATACAATCTGGACAACAGTTACAGTAGCTATGAACTCATTTGCGTTTTATTTCACATCACTGTAGATAAATAAGAGTAAGAGAGCTGCTTTGAGCCTTTGCTTTGCAGCTCTCGATTCGTCATGTCACAGCGCACGTGCCGCTCACTTTAGCCTGTGTCTTTGCTCTCCGTCGCAGGTGTTTTGTTTCATCGTTGCGGCCCTCCGTCCTCTCGCACACAACAAAACTCCGCTTCACAGATACACCTGTGACTTTAACAGGGACCACTTTCTCCTCCGCTGTGCTTTAGTTGCTGCAGGCGTCCGCGCAGAAACGAGCTCGACGTGAAACAAGCTCCAGTACTTCGAAGCAATATTGTTTTTTGTTCGTTTTTTTTAGAACGCAGAGCAGTTGTTATAACCTCTGCCATAATTTTTAGGCCGATATGTTGGACGATTTTGAATAATTTCCACCAAAATATGAGCATTTCTCATTGTCATCACTGTTTTCAAGTTTGGTTGTGAGGCGTCAGGGCTCTCTCAGCTTCTGTCAGTGGAGACTGTGTAGTTCAGAACATCTTTTGGACAGTCCAGATTCTCCTCCAATGGAGCCTGACTGTGGAACTCTCTTCCCACAACTGAGCCAAACATCTTTAACAATCGTCTAAAACTGTGGCTGAAATCCGGGCATACTTGTACACATAATTCTTTCCTTTGCTAATTTTTAATGTTTTCTCTATGTCTTTTCTGGACAGTTGTTAAAAATAAATAATAAATAAATTTACCATCTAAACAATGCACTGCTCCACCTAAAGATAATATAGTGATAGAAAAATTATTTACGTATATAAGCTCTTTTTCACTACAAACCTTTTGTGCCCTCTTTGCCCTGAAGTGTTAAAGCTTTACGTATGTATTAATTATACAAAATGTCAGTGTATGCTCTGGATGTAAAGCTGATAGCTGAAGCACAGAAAACATAATTAGGGGACACTTAAACACAGTGCATTATGGCCAGGAAAAACAAGCTTTATCTCTCCCCATAACCTCCTGATGCTGATGTAACATGGTTTTTGGTGTTTCATGTGCAAGAGTGCATAGAAGCAGAATTATGGAACAGTGAGAAACATGAAAGTTATATCCAGATGTTTCAGAGCCCGATATGATCCAGGCCATTGGCGCAGCTACAAGATGCAATTCCATGTCCAAAGTGTTTTTTGAAATTCTCTGCCGAAACCTTGGAGATTAATGCAGGCATATGTGGAGAAATAGTTGGATGAATGACACTTCACAATGGAATGAAGGAGAGCCTTGATAATGTATTTGTTGTTTTGCCCAACAAGTTGACAGACAATTTAAAACTCAAGAGGGGGCTGGGAGAGACAGAAACAGTGATAACCTGCTCACTGAGTACATTTTGACTTTTTGGAGAGGCAGGGGTTGGACATGGGTGCTCTGAGAAAACAATTCCTCACAGAAAATGTACTCTGGAATTAAGTGAACTCAAAATTTGAAAAGCCACAGATACTCTAGACTGGCAAAGGTCTTTTATAGACTGTTGGAAAGATTACTGCAGCTAGGTTACATTTTGTATCCAGAGGTCCTATTCATTTCTCGTGCAGATGTAAATCTTCACCATTTGTCTGTAGTGTTAGCGGAAACGGGTGCTATGTCTTAGGAAATGTGACTTATCACTAATTGTACAACAGATTGAACTGTTGAGGATTCGATTCGAGTCCCTCCAATCAAATCATAGATTGTGGATACACTGCAGCCACTGAATCAAAAATAAAGATTATTTAACACTTATTTAGCACACTGACAAATGACATTTGATTTAGGTCAAAGGGTTTTAAATAGTCTATTCAAGTGGAGAACAACAAATCTGCACTACCGTAGTTTTATTTTTTTGCCTGTACTATTACATTTTTGTTTACATCAGTCAACAGATATGATTATACAGTAGAAATGTACATAAGATACAATATTAAATTTTGTTCAAATCAGGGTCATAGTGTTTTTTCTTTCAACAGCAGATAGTTTTCTAATGCATTTTAAAGAACACATATTCTGCTACAGTGTCTTTTTTGAGCTTCTGACAATGTTCTATCAATGTTCCATTGCATTGTGGGTCATTCACAGCATGATGAAGTTTTTCCAGATTTTATACATCACTTATCTGGGAATCTTTTTCTGTTTTAAGTCCTTAAATGATCGCCAGACTCGTTCAGAGCCTTTCTGCTTCTAAACACCTTCACTGCTACTACTAGCTGGTTAATAGCGTGTCGCACATTCTCTTAAAGTGATAACATAACTCAATTGTGTATTGCGATAGGCGCAATCTACAGACTGCATACACTCAGTAAGTGTCAGGACAGACAGCAGAGAAACATGTTCATTTAGTACATAATACACTTTTTTTTGTTTGTTTCAAAACATGAGATGGTAGTTTTAAGGTACTCTAAAAGCATGTTTGAAGGATAACAATAATCTGAAAAATGCATAATATTTTTCTTTTAACATAAAGACTAAGTCACATCCAGCAACCCAGTTACTCTTGTAACTGGGTTGCTGGGTAAAAAGAAGAAATTATGAATTTCATTAATGGATGAACGACCCTTCTGTGCACTTTTAACTTAATTCTGTAACCTGCTTACATTTTCCAAAACAAGAAGGAGGAGAGAGCTTCACTTCACTTGCTCCTCCTGGACGCTGGCTGGGATGCCCAGGCTGCCATGCCCAGGCTGCAGGACACAGATCAGGGACAACTTTGTCCTGAGGGCTGTTACTCCCCTCAAACTGCCCTGACAAAAGATCTGCTGACCCTGCCTGACCACACCTCCTGTTTGACCTTTGTTCGAGTTGTTCTGTTTATGAACTGCTCATTGTGCTTAAATTGCCCCTCGGGGATAAATAAAGTTATATTGATTGATTGAGTGGCAGGAGAAACAGTGATCTACATTGTGAACAGAAAAAAGAATCTTACAGACTTTGCTTGACATTTGACATCTTTTTCAATCTAATTACAAAATATTGAAAGTAAAACCACCATTTTGGGACATGCATTTGCAACATAAGCTATTTCTAAACAGCAGACAACGCATTTGTTTCAACGTACACTTGGCTTTTACAGTATGGATCCGGTCCCTTATTCAAGTAACAACCAGGCATCATGGGAGAGCAAGAAATATGCATGGCCCATTTTGTGGTATTAAAAATGCAGTATTGATGTTTGTTGTAGCGCTGCGGGGCGGAAACAGAGATTTAGCAAAAGTCTTCTAAACTTGTTTCGAGGATCGCATAAAACTTTGAGCTTAATTAGTGCGAAAGACTGTCACGATGTTTACCAGCCCCGAAGGCAGCGCACCCAATGTAAAATAAGAAAAGAAGGGTTTAGATGTGTTTATGAGTTGCAGTTTACCATTCCTATATAGTACAGGTTAAAGAGGCTGTTGAGTTTTAAGTTATGATGCAAAATGAACTCGCAATGAAAGGCAGTGTCTTGTTAGCAGGAATAGCAGGAATAGATTGCCTTCTCATATTATGTTCAGCTCAAGACTCTTTGCTGCAGGTAATTATTTTCACTGCGTGCTTTGAGATTTGAGATCCTCACAAGTCCAATTGCTTTTTTTTTCTTTTCTGACAGTGTTTTAAAGGAGCTCTACCCGTTAGCATCTAGTTAAAAGATAAGAGCATTTTATTCTCTGCAAAGCAGGAAGTGCACTGTTAGCGTGCATTAGTTTCGGCTCTGTGACGGCTCTGCTGTGGTTTCTGAAAGTTGTGAAAAGTGCTCATAAACTTATTGTGGTGAATAATTCGGATGCTAAGTGAGCAATAACTTTGGACCGCAGCGAAGACTTTAGAGTTGGAAGATCATTCAATCAAAGAACCGTGCGCTTGGACCAGAAAGACGCAAAGCCGGAGATTTTACTTTTCTTTTGTTGTCATTTTAATGAACAAAGTCATCAATTCATTTATTCTTACAATTTTTTGTAGTGTCATGGTTGTGTTCTGGTAAAAAAAAAAAAAAAAAAAACACACACACTAGAGGGCGCTTAAAGTCAGAGAATTGACAAAAACAGAAGAAAAAGTGCAACTAGAAAATAAACATGGAGGCGCCCAAATCAAAATTTAGATCAAATTCTTTGAAAAAAGCAAAGAAAACGAGGTGAGAAAAGAATTTAATTGTTTTGCAGCTTGTTTCAGGCAGTTTTTCAAAAGTGAAGCTTCCACTGTTGCTCTGTGTTCATTACTGCCCCCAGTGGTCAGCACGTGTCCGTTGCTACGCATCCATAAACACATGAGCAGACCAACTGCATACGGACTAAATCAGAGACAGAATCACACAGAGGATGGGCAGAAGCCTTGGTGGGTGTCCGTGTGTTTTAAACGAAGAGCATAAATGAGCCTTAAGGTTCCATGTGTTATGACCACAGTCCCTGAAAAGGGGAACAAAACTGGAGAAACAGCGGCCGTTCACGTCTTAAGTCAGTGTTTTAATGATCCAGGCAAAACCGAAACTCCCCTCTAGTGTCCACTTGGCCGGCTGTGCTTTCTAAAGCAAAATCCTTTCAAAATATTAGAAAAATAGGCTGTATAATCATGTAATAATAAATGATTGAATGATATTGAATTTTAATATCCATCTCTATTTTAATCTTTATTTATTTAAACTTTATTGTAAAATAAAAGTAATTCTAGTGCTTTTTTACCCGTACAAATGCACACATTTACTGTTCAAAATGGCTGTAAACTTATCTATCTCCATAGAATTGAAGTGAATGACACCACCAGGCCAAGTTACAGGTCATGTTTTCATTAGAATTTTTGCAATAACTAAATAAATGCATATACATGATACATTCCAGGCAAAACATTACTTGGAGACAACCAAGTAGCTTAATCTTCAACAAAAAATGTACATACTTCAGATTTAACTCAAGTCTGTAAAGCAGGTTGACCATATTGCAAACCAAGACCAAGCTCCGTTCACTTAAAAGTAATGAAAAGACTACCGTTTAACTCATTTGCTATTTAAAACAAGTTTGCTCACTCACCCACTCGATCTCTCAGAAACACTAGCTGTTACAGAGAATGAGAGGAACCAAGTGGGTGGATGGAAGGTGATATTGCCTCCAGCCCTCCTACATTCATGTTATAGGGATGTGGGAGGAAGATGGCCAGAATCACAGGAAAACAACTCCCACCGGAATACAGTTGGATGACTACATTAACAATTATAGAGCGTGTGGGGCCTATGGAGTCCTAATGGTGTTCAAGCTGGGAGATACACGAGATACAAATAGAGTTTTGTCAGAACTTACGTTACGTTCAAGCTGAGCATGAATGTAATGGAGCTATATGTCCACTTGTTGCTGTCTGCTGGTGTAGCACTTCCACACACTTCCAAAGATTTGCACGGGCCTGGTCACATTTATCTGACTAGGGGTTATACTGAAAATATTATGATGCTTCGTGATGGACTTGTTGGTAATACACATATCGATACAGTGATGTGTATCGTGATACTTTCAAGCAACATAAATTCATGATAAATCGCTGAATGATGTGAATTCAACAATTATTAATCTTATGACTAGTGCATTAAGGCTGAATCTGCTGAGCTGAAAGGGTGAATTATTCATACAGCAATTGTTCTGGGGTCGGTCTGGTCTACGTGGCTAGGCCAAAACTTTTTGATTCTTAATGAAAAGAAAACTGAAATTGTTGTTTTTAGTCCCAAATCCCCTGCAGGCTTGGATTGTGCGCTTGGTTCCTTGTCTCCTTATGCGAACGATTCACTTAGGAATCTTGGTGTAATTCTAGACAGCTCTTTCAAAATGGACAAGCAAATAAATTCTGTAATCAAAGCCAGCTTCTACCAGCTCAGAATATTAAGTAAAGTTAAGGCTTACCTTCCAGCCAGTGACTTTGAACGAGTCATTCACTTGTTTATTTCGTCTCGCCTAGATTACTGTAGCTCTCTGTACTGTGGGCTGGACCAATCCTCCCTACAGCGCCTCCAGCAGGTCCAAAATGCTGCTGCCCTCTTGTTGACGGGGTGGAGAAAGCGTGAGCACATCACCCCAGTGCTTGCCTCCCTTCACTGGCTTCCTGTCGAATTCAGGATTGATTTTACGATTTTGATGTTTGTTTTTAAATGCCTAAATGGATTGGCCCCTGAATACCTGTCTGAACGTTTAACAGCTCATGTCCCGGCCAGATCAGTGAGGTCAGAAAATCAGTTGTTTTTAAATGTGCCCAGATCCCGATTAAAAACTCGAGGAGATAGGGCCTTTGCTGTGGCCACCCCAAAACTGTGGAACAGTCTTCCTCTACAGATCAGAGCTGCTCCATCACTAGAGTCTTTTAAATCTGCACTTTAAACTTACTTCTTTGCTTTGGCTTTTAACACAAGTTAACTGTTATCTGTTGTGTTTGTAATAATTTTGTTTTTTACTGTATGTTTTTACCATGATGTGCATGTGAAGCACTTTGGGCAGCTGGTGTTGTTGTAAATGTGCTATAGAAATAAAATTGACATTGACATTGAAAGTCTTAAGTGTACTGTACTGGGCTGTTAGAGTGGTCCTGTGTGTCCCATGTGTGGTACTACCTGCCAAAGGAGTCCAACCCCCTTCAGTGCCACATTTGCTTTAGCTAAAGTGCCGCTAAATAAGATGATTGGATAAGAGAGAATACAGACTCAGGTGACAACATTACACCAAACAGCAGTTTAAAGAGTTAATAATCATTTCTTTCCAAACTCCGACTTCCATTGCATAATGGATCTAACATTATCCAAACCAACTGCATTACCTACAGATGATAAAATGTTGGTTCTGACATTATCACATTCTACAACGTGAACGCAACATGTTAGATATTAACAAGTCCTTCTTTCAAGATTGTGAAGTTTGTTGTGTGTTGGTGACCGTTTGTATGTAAACTGCATTTTAAGAAAGCTTCCCTCGAAGTTACAAAATAAATCTGTGGATGAAGTGAATTCAATGAAATAATAAAACATCTTTAGCAGCAGCAAATACGTTTGTTGTTTCGATGTGGAAGCATATATGCTGAGAGAGCAAACTGACCAAAAAAGTGAAAAAACCAAAAAATAATTTGCCTGTAGTGTCTCACTACTAAAATGATTAAAGGGTAAAAAGCACAGAGACACAGGCTGACATGATCCTAACCCTGCCAAAAAACTCTAAATGAACCGGTCTGGGTACTAGAATCTAGGGCTGTAGTCGACTAAAGAAATTCTTGGTCGACTAAAGACCTGTCCTATCGACCGATTAGTCGACTGAAAAGGGATGTGGCAAAAATATTTGAAAATGTATCTCCATGTATTCGACCCAAACTTCACTCAAAAGAACATAACTGCACAGGAAATGATGCTAAAACAACTATTTATACAGTAAATTACTAAAAATATCTCCAAAATAGCCTCTCGTTTTTGCCACATAATTTCAATCTTAATAAAATGATTAGTCGACTAATAAAAATCTTGGTCGACTAAGACTCTATCGACCGATTAATCGACTAAACAACTAAAGGATTACAGCCCTACTAGAATCAGTCGAAACATAAAAGTCCAGTGTGTCTCCTCCAAGTGTGGTGTAAAAGAAAGTGTAACAAGCCAGGATTAATCTTGGTAGTTCAGCTGAGTACCAACAGGCCACTCTTCATGCTGGAAATGCTTTTTAAACATAGAACTAATCACGTTTCAATTTCACTTTCTTATCACGTTGTGTTACACACAGTCTCCTACTTATTTTTAAACGTCTCTTTCATTTCTAAGTAGACAACATATACAGAACGCAGCCCTTCAAACTTTATCAAAGAGCATGTAAGGTCGTCCTTTACCACTGTCTCTCTCTACGAAAAATTTTTTTTATTACACCAATTTGTCGTGAAATTTCTCCCATCTCCCGCCACAATTTTCTACCTGAGCCGCCTCCACTCGGAAAGACAGTAAATAGTCTTGTTAAGTGAATGTGCTCCACCTGTCTAGGGCACGGAATGATGGAAGATTACCTGTGCACCGGTCGAGCCCTGCACATCTGCTAGACCAGGGTCCCCTCGGTGTTAGGAAATTATTACCTGCACACACTTATATTCATGTCTCCAGCTGACTTTGGCCGCCGGAGGTAGCATCGTCTAACTTTGAAGACTGGACGTGTTTGGGAATGAAAATGAGGAGAAGATTTGAGGTTGTATAAAAAGGGGGAGGGGGAAAGAAGGAAGAGCCAAAGTGAGAAGATGCCAGTGAATGTCAAGAAGTGCAGAAATGATCTACTGCCAAACAAAGATCCTGCCAAAAAGTCAATCTACTTAAATCCATTACATGTGCAGCTTCTGTTGTCAGAGAAGGCTTGCACCAACTCAGGCAGAAACAAACTAACTCAATTTCATATATTTCTGAATCACAATATTTTATTGAGCCTCAAAGTAAATGATTCAGTTGCTGAAGCTCAATAAACATCCAAGACACAACTAAAAAGATATGTTATGCAAAACTGACCTTTAAAGGACAAATATTATGCATTTTTTATATCGTTATTAGCCTTTAAACATGCTCTTGAGTGCCTTAAGCTTGGCATCTCATGTTTTAGAACTGAAAATAAGATGATTGCTATTCTTTTTTTTTTCCTACTGCTTGTTCCCTTTAGGAGTTGTGGGTGACTGGAGCCTCTCCCAGTAACTTTGGGCTTTAGGCAGGGTACACCCTGGACAGTGGCCAACTCATCACATGGTTAACACAGAGACATGGACCATTCACGCTCACATTCATTCACTCGGGGCAATTTAGAATTCCCAATTAACCTACACATACACTGGCTGCATAGCACTTACACAAGTTAAGAATAAACACTTGCAGAGCTCTCCGAGAAATGCTTATCAGCCTAGCAGTTGTAGTTATCATGATTTTAAGGCAGAAATTCTCAGGACAAATCTATTGATGTTTAATGGACTTAAAAACAGAGCTTTAGATTCCCGGAGCCACATCACATATCGGAAAAACGTCCCACATTGAGGAAATTCAGAATGTAGTGGTTATGACGGTCAAAGGGTGAGGATTTTCAAACCAGATTCCTCAAACTTGTGTGAATAAAGCAACTCCAGGTATGTTTTGATGATGGGACATTGTTAGTACATGGTTACATGGTACAGTATATATTGCGATATTGTAGGGAGGATAGTGTTATCATTGGAGAGCTCATGGTTTTTAGCTTTAAACCATGTTCTAACAATGTCAACATCAAAAACATACGTGAAGTAGCATTCAGTTGCATTCACACTGTTATAAGGAATGCTTATTAGAAAATCCTCCCCTCCGAGCATCCAACACACTTCCTGCTGAACTTCCTAGATTTTCTGACGTATTTTCAGACTTCATATGTCTCTTATCAGAGAATCTTCTGTTTGTTTTTTAGTCCTTAAGTCATCGCCAGACTCGTTCTGAGTATTTATGTCGTCTAAACACAATAACTGCTGCAGCAAATCCGCACAGACGTAACTTCATTAGATTATAATATAATATAATAAAAATATGTAAAGATGGCAATTATTTTGATTGTATTGCAGTTGTATAGTTTTAACATTTTCTTGTTGCAGTTGTATAGTTTTAACACTGTATAGTTTTAACACTTTCTAAGGTGTCCTACTTTGTGCCATGCTCTACAAACACATTTAATAAATAGAACTGTGAAGGCCCAGTAACTGTGCAGTAAAGTTTATATTACAGTTTTTGTCTACATTAGAAAACGCGTGGATCTCTGGCTGTGTATTCTGCAGCTCTGTGCCTTGTGCTGTTGTGAGGCTGCAGCTGTTGCTCTGAGGTTTAGAGCCTGATGAAATCCTTTCCTGAGTGTCATTCTGTCAAACGAGTCCTCATGGTGCTCATATTTCACAAGGAGAACCACCCAATATTTGAATAGATGCAAGAGTACCACGCCGTACTTCAGCAGAACTACTCTTCATCGTCTCCTTTCCAAATCTGGGACTTCAAAGCCGCGAGGTGTTGTTTTTTCCACCGAAGCAAACTCAGAACTAGTATTGTTGATGCTGTTTAATACCGAGAGCAGACGACAACAAAATATGCACGGTATTTAGCAATGTCACTTAGCGAAATTTTAATTTTCACACCAATTTTCAGTAAGATCTTGTTTACTCAAATACTAATGAAGCGATTCAAAATCCCCTTTGTGTGTTTTTCTGCATCTAATTTGTCAACAAAATGAAGCAAGACGTTTTAACCTGGCTCTATGCATTTTTCAGTTCAAATAGTTTTGTTTTTTTACATTAAGAATTAAGAATCATTTTTCTCTTCACCTTCATCTCACTTTTACTGAGACATATTTGCAGTTTAATGTGTGAAAATGTAGCTTTAACAGCAAATTAATGTTAGAAAAGACATCTCAAAGTGTGAATCGCACAGATACAGCTGCATGTACACTTCTGATTCTAACACTTTATATTACGCTAATTCGGTTATCGTTTAGTAACTATGATGGTAAGTACTTGTAAAGCTTTTCCATGGATTCATTTAAATTAACTGAGATTATAATAAAGCAGTGCATTCATTTTCAGAGATACATTCCCTCTACTTTAAACCTTTCTTAGCCAGGAAATATCTTGGATCAAACTTGGGATTGCATTGAGTCTTCAGAGTAATAATAAAGTCCTGAGTGTGGCAGCAGGTCCGTGTCTCTCATATAAAGTCTACAGCTCCAGTCTGTTCCTCTACACCTGTGTCCTCTAAGCTCTGATTCATGTTTGGCTTTCATATATTCTCTATACGCTCCATTATTTATACCTCCACCTGACCTTTGACCCCGGAGTGCTTTCAACATAAACAGAAGCAATGAAAAAACCTGCACCTACAGCTCCTGTGCTGAGGACGTGCACTGCCATCTTCCTACAAGCATTGCTTCTTTTTTTTACTTTATTCAATTATATAATACCTCAATATATCAAAACCAGTTGCACAGTAATTGGCATATTTTCTTCAAACCCAGATGCCCTTCTTGTTGCGAACGCACTGGGACTGGAGTAGACCATACAGGTGAATTATCTTTCCCAGGGACAGCAATGTGGATGTGTGGAGGTTTAAAAAAAACGGTGCTACTGTTGCTTTTCCAAGAACAGATACATTTCCCAGATGTGGTTTTCCACATTGAGCAAGTCCTTCTATCTGAATTCAAATGGTTACTGCATTATTATTAAGTTTAGTAAACCAATATTACTACTATAACATCTATTCCCCCACTGGTACTATAATACTGATACTACCACTACTTCAAAAATATGACATATACTGAATTGTGCCAATGAATTATGTCTTGTAAATATTATTTAGTATCCTGTAAAAGCAGCACTTACAGTCTTGTCCTTTTGGTCATTATTTACTTAACTCATGACTTAAATTGAGAGCTTGTCTTTGAACTCTGCGTTACCACAACAGTCCGATACAGCAACCGCATCACTGCAGACACTCCACGACCCACTTGTCAAAGTGACTCTTAGTCCTTCCCTTACAAGACCCTGAGATACTTGAACTCCTCCACTTGAGACAGGAGCCCACCTGGAGAGGGAAAGCCCCCTTTGAGAACCATGGCCTCGGATTGGAGGTGCTGATTCTTATTCCAACCGCCTTACACTCTGCTGCAAACCGTCCCAGTGCTTGTTGCAGGTCCTGGTTTGATGAAGCCATCAGGACAACATCATCTGCAAACTGGACACTATTGAACCCCCGACGGCGCCTGTCCATTAAAACAGTCAACAGAACCAGTGGCCTATTGCATCCCTGGTGGAGTCAACGCATGCTCTAGTAACTGTCTGCAAAGAACCCATACTCCTGCAGCACTCCCCCCCTGGCACCACGAGGGACACATCTTCTCCAGATCCACAAAGCACACATGTGGGCAAACTCCCATGATCCCTCGAGCACCTGATGGAGACTATAGAGCTGCTCCAGCGCACCACACTCCTCCTGAATCCACGGTTCGACTATTGGTCGCATTCTCCTCTTCCGTTACCTTAGTAGACCTTACCGGGGAGCCTGAGGAGTGTGATCCCTCTGTAGTCCAGAGGTACTGTCTCAGTCTGTCACTCGATTTTGCAGAGACGTGTCAGCCAAGACAGTCCCCCAACATCCAGGGACTTAAGATACTGGAGCCTTGCCACCAAGGCTTGAGTGATGGACAAATCCTCAGTATCTGCTTTCAACATCCGACAATACCCAGTCAAGGTCAACAGTAAACAGTGGCATTAGACGGTTTGATAGAATTTCTTTCAGGCTGATAGTCCTCCTCCATGGCCTCTCCGATAAAAAAGTACTAAAAGTGCTATATGCAGTATATACAATATTATATGATAGTAGCTGCCTTTTTGCCTTTATAAGATCCAGTGTGATGTTGATTGGCAGCAGTCACTTTGCATTAGTTATAGAACATTAAAGCTGTTACCTACCAGTTCAACAAACCACCCACACTGTAGAAATCCATTTGTGTTGGAGCAGCGGCCTCTATACAACACTAATCAAATCCTTCTGGTTTACAGCCGAGCCTGGAGAAACATGGGCCCATTAACTAAAGAATTGAATGAACAGTTAAATGAATAAATGAGCAGAAAGAGAGGTTTTAGCTGCTGAGGTGTGGGGCTGTCCATCATGTTTAGGGTTCATAGTAAACTTCAGTAGACTGGGGAGAGCAGTAGACAAGAGCACTGCACAGAAATATAGGCCCAAGCTTGTATTTTCTACAGTGTAATACAGTACAGATATTAGAGTACGCAATGTTTGAGAGGAGTTTTGCTTTTGTATATATTTCTTGTTAAATGAAGCCATAGAAACAATTATTCTCAAAACTAAACAAATGAACCATTAGCCACTCTGACCTGGCATGTATAGAGAATGGCAGACCACGTGAGCAACACGCATTGCATTGTGGGTGTGCGTGGCAATGCAATCAAAACAAACGCACCGAGTGCTAGTTTTTCGCCACCGGCTATGCGACTTTTCGTCAAAAGTAAGACCTAAATGATAAGAAAATATAATGTACAGGGGGAAGGAGAACGCGGGAGGTCCGTACAGAGAAAAACTAAATGAAAAGGCCAGGGCACGTTACGGGGATAAACTAAAAGGAGTGAGCGGGCTGGACCCGTACGAACATTCGGAATGGACCAAAGACGTCAGCCTACTGCCAAACTTTCACCAAGCACACATTTATAATTATATGATTTTAGGTGTCAGTGCGTATACACACGAAATATTTAGCAACTTCAGATCTCTGCAGCAGGCCCAGGTCCATCTCCAGTGTGCAGGACCTGGAGATGTTCCGAGTGGGTCAGAAAACCGTGGTTCGTACCAAGGTGACTATTCGTTCTTAATGCAATACTAGTAATAATTGTGCTAATTTTACTCCTGGAGTGTTCGTTTCTACCTTTGTCTTCAAATTCTATTGTGGTATTACAGTTTTCTTCCGCCAGATGCTGCTTTTATCGGTGTATCTACTGTACCGTGTAAATTGTATTCTTTAAATTAAGATGTATCTCTGTATTGGCTGTTTAAGGTTAACCACTCCATGCGCCTGAGCCTAAAGCCTCTTCAACCATGGGTGATCCTTAAATCCTCTGGAGAAGTAGAGAGTGCCCACTGCACGTGTATGGCTGGTGTGGCTGAAAAATGTGTTCACGTTGCAGCCCTCCTGTACAAAATTGACACAGCTGTACGTTTACATGGAAATGTCACACCAACCATCTAATGTGAGTAAAGTCCAGGGAGTGCCGGGCCACACAATCGACTTCACCACAGTGCAGCTAGAAAGAAGGCTCTTGAGAAGTCCATCAGTGAGGGACAACAAGAGAGCTCTGCACCCAGCATACGAACTCGGGCTGGAGGCAGGTCAATCCAAAAGCGCACATTAGCAGACTTAAAACCACTCACAGACCTCATGCATGAGCACAGGTCTGGACTCTGCTCTGTTATGGAAGAATTCTGCCACCTTTATGCAGACCCTGTCCAGCCTTGTGTTCTCCCCAAGTCCCTTCTGCGCCTCTATGATCCATTGATGGAGGGATGTGATTTGCCTGCCCTGCTTCAGCACTGTGAGGGCCTAAAACACTGTGTAACCATATCACATTCAGAGGCTGAAGCACTTGAAAAAAAAAACAAGACAGCAGCATGAATCTGAATATTGGCACACAGCGCGAGCAGGACGAATAACTGCATCAAACATGCATGCTGTGGTGTCCACCTCCAAAACCAAACCAGCATTATCAACAGTAAAAAAGGTGTGTTACCCACAAAAATATGCACTTAGACACAAAGACACTGAACCAGAGCCCATCAGGTGGGGCAGAGAAAAAGAACAGAGGGCAAGGGAATGGTACACCTCACAGAGTAAGCTGCAGCACAGGGAACTAAAAGTGGACAACTGTGGTTTCACCATCAACCCCTCTTTCCCTGAGTTAGGAGCAACCCCTGATGCTCGTGTACACTGTGAGTGTTGCGGAGAAGGCTGTGTGGAAATCAAATGCCCCTACAAGCATCGGGACCACAACCTCCTGCAGGCCTGTGCAGACAAAAAGTTTTGTCTACTATTGATTGATGGGACACTGGAGTTGAAGCGGACCCACGTGTACTACAAACAAGTCCAAACGCAGATCTTCGTTACAAAGGCAAAGTTCTGTGACTTTGTTGTGTGGACAACAAAAACGTGTAATTACACGTGTAATGCCAGATTTAGACATGTGGGAGAAACTTCTACCTGTAGCTCAGGATTTCTTTTACAATGTTGTTCTTCCCGAGCTTGTAGCACATAATTACACTCATCCTGTGCCCAGCATGTCACAAGCGAGGCCTTCAGTTGATCTTCCTCACACTCATAAAAGGAAAAAAGCACGTTAAGCCATTTTTTGGTCATAATTCAGATCCATTTAGTTTTGTTCAGGGCAATTTTAGATCTGGTCAAAACATTGTTTTAGTCCTGGTTCAGAATAGTCAGTTTATTTTCCACAATACTTACATTACTTGTTCAAATGATAATGTAGTTTTAATACTATTTTATTATCAATTGTTATCTGGGTTTTAATACTTTTGGCAACCCAAGTTCAGATCCATGGTTTGACTATATTATAGTCCTTGTGCATTTCTCTTGCCTCTTTTGTGCTTAAAAGGTGTAGGAGATGTAACATTAAAGAACTCTTTTCTTTTTCAGCAGCACCTTATGTTTAGTTATTTTATTTTCATTTGCACAATTATAAACTTTCTTTGGTCAGTTTGTTTTCAAAAACTGTGTATTATTTATTTTATTTATTATTGATACATTTTCACCATCTCCATGCACCTTTTACAAATAAATGGCCATACATTTTCCTTCTCTGCATTTTATTTGCACATTGCACATTTATAAAACACATTGCAGACATGAACAACTTTAACATCACATTAAAAAGCATTACAATTGTTATAACTAATTAGTCAAAGAGATATTTAGTTCGAACAGGTTGTTTACTTCATTACCAGGGACACAGACATTCACTACATTAAGAGGTTGAACTTTTTTAAATCATTGTTTTAATACAACACTTGGGCACATGTTAGTGAGAGCACATGCAACAGCCACTATTTTATCTAGCAAAGTCATGCCCTCACCCTCACATGGCACCACTAGCCCCACACATATGGTATCATTCAAGATTGTGTACTTTGAGTGTATACACCCAATTACACGCTCCACATGGATCCTAACGTGAGCTAGTTTTCTTGTCTCCTCCACATCTTTTGCTTCTAGTTGGCTGCGGCCCCGGGTGAAAGCAGGGATTTTCAGTGTGGCACCCATAAGGGCAACGCTCTCCTTAATATCAAAACCTTGGTCTGCCAGCACTACGTCTCCAGGTGATAGCTTCTCAAGAAAGCCACTATTCTCAGTTATACGTTTGTCACTGGATCGCCCCCCCCCATCCTTTAGAAATGAAAGAGATGGTCCCTTGTGGCGTGATGCCTATGAGATATTTCATGGTGTGCCTACTTTTATAATTTGAATAGGTCTCTGCTTTAGCTCGTAAATGTTGTGCTCTCTCAATAAAAAGTTCAAAACAATCAATGATAACTGTAACACGATCACTAAACAACTCTATTTATTGATGTGGCATGCTGGCCTGCAAGCAGGATCTCTTGGGCCAGTACACTAAAGGGCTGAGGTGAGCGTACAGTACATTTATAGTGTTGGTGAACAGGTTGGATGTGGTTGTTCGGCTTATATCAAAAAGGTGTGCAATGTGGTCAAGTGGCAGATTTAGCCTTAAGCGCATGAGGGTCAATAAGAGCATCTGAAAAGGGGAAACCTTTCGGTCCGTAGTTGGTAGGCTGGGTCTAATTTGCTTAAACACTCCCATTAATAGAGCAAACGAGAGGAGCCCTGTGTAGTATTTCACCTTTGTGTCATTGTCTTTGAGGAAGTTCTCATCCAAACTTTTTTTCGAGAGTTCATCTTTCAGTTTGTGGTTCTCTTCCTGTAGGAGCATGATTTCTTTCAGCCGTAAGGAACACATCCTGCACTCTTGACTCTCTCCATCACTGTCCAGACTGGTAGTGCTCTGTCCTGCTTCACTCGCAGATGTGTTTGATGCTAAAAAGAAACATGTATTATTACAACAATGAAAGACTCAACGGGAGCAGCAAGTGTCACTACAGATAAAGGCCAAAATATCACTGTGAAAAATGTACACAGAGACAAAAGTAATTTTTCAAAAAAAAGTAGCTTTTCAGTAGAATAATAGTCAGGGGTGAATAGAGCATTCAAAACCTTTCCTCAAATGTAAAGTTACTTCAAAATAATATTACTCAAGTTAAAGTACACAGTTAAATTACTCAAGAGTAATTGTTAGAGTAAATGCCTGGGTGTAACATCCGATTTATAATTTGAAGTTGATGTAATCGAAGCAACTAAACATTAAATAAAGCACAAAAGCTGTTATTTTCAAACGGACACTAAAATAGGAAACTAAATCATATCTGAAGGAGCAGTACAAAAAAAACACATGTTCAAATGACTTAATATTGTTAATATAATGCTTTTGTCACTTTTTACTTTACTCACACTTAGGAGACTTACTTCAAACAAAATCTTACTGAAATAGGAGTAAATGTATAATGTCAGGAAGTTACTCCAAGAAGTAGGATTTCTTGAAAAAGTTACTCAAGTAAATGAATCTTGAGTAAATGTGAGTACTACCCACCTCTGATAACAGAAGATTTACAACTAGATTAACGTCAACAATTTTACCTTCTTGGATTTGGCCTGCATCCTCCTCCTCTGTCTCTGGTCCAGCATTAAGAGGAACTGTTGAGAGTTGTTTTGCTCTGGCTCTCACACTTATCCGGTCAAATCTCACCATGTTAGCAGCTTTAACCTCGCTATGACCGAGGTGAAGAGAAGGTGCCCAGTCAGGATCACACTCCAGCATTTCGTAGGTTTGCCTGAAATAAACAATAGTATATATTAGCTATCAACCTACAATTTTACAATCGATAACGTCTCTGTAAACCACAGCAATAATACTCTATCAAAGCAATCAATCAATTGTATGTTATGTTTGAACAGCATAACATTAACGTTACATAACCTAACATAACACATAACCTATATAATTCACTTACCTTTGTGGAAATGCTTTGAACACACTAACATGTGAGGAGGAGTGTTGTTGAAAGTTATGTTCGCTCTTCGTATTGCGGCAATCCATGCCATCCGCCGCCTCTTTGTGACTTCAGAAACGCGGCTTGAGCTGTTCTTCTTCCATGCTGGAAATCTATAAAAGCCAATTTCTTTGCCTGTCGATCTTCCGTGGCTGTCACGCGAACGATTATGACAGCTAATAATGCAGCAACTTCTAGCCATTGTCCCTATTTCTCGTTTTACCAGAGCCAAGATAGCGTTCATTCAAACAGCCCGCGCTAGCTCTTGCCACGTCTACCCACAATTCTATGAGTTTTATCGCGGAAGTGACGTCACATTTTCAATCTCTATTGAACCCTCCACTACCTGTCTCCACTCTGCTCTGTCGCTCTGCATCTCGTCCCGCTAGAACAAAAATCCAAACAAGCCAAAGCGTGACCAACTGCGCCGCCAAGAGTAACTTCTGTACTTGACATGGCATCCGAGGAAATCTCTGTCATGAAAACAAATTGCTTACTTTATCGAAGAATAGCTGCTTTATTCCCCATTGTTTAACAAGTACAAGAGCAATTGCGGACTTTAGGAGTTATATCGTATCAAATAGAGACACAAAGACAAGAATAAAGTAGTCCACCGCCCAAATTTGTTAAAATTTTTAAGAATGATAATGCAACTGTAACGCCTTCTGCTTTTTAACGCCTATAGAATGTTGTTTACTTTTCTGGGTAACACCATGTGAGCGTCTGTCAGTTAATTCGAATCCTGCAAGATAGAAACATCTTGACCCACCAGTTGATGATGAGTCGTTGTGTCCTTGGACTCCCTCGACTCTAGTTTCTGTGCGCACTGGTGTGTAAATGTGTGTGAATGTGTCCTTGATGTAAAGCATTTTGAGTGCCTTGAGGGTAGAATTTATCATTCAAAATATAAATTTGAGAACGTTAATGATGAAGGGAAACCATTATAACACAGTTAAAAGCTCATTTAAAAATGAATACTGTTGTTTTTGTTTCTGAACTTGTGCTTATGCCTTATATTTTTGCATTTCATTTTGCATGTTTACATAGTGCACAGGCAGCAGCAGGAGCGTCCGCGTGTCCTTCCTCTGCACCGTTACAGACACACACTGGTGTAATAGAATCATACATGAGTGAATATGCATGGGAGGATATATGGAAGCGGTGTTGTCTCGTCCCGTGGGTCTGACATGGACTGACAGGCCAAAACATGCATCTCATTTAAAACCATGAAGCCTTAAAGGGATGCACAAACATGTATACAAAGCAAGCAGCATGTCCCAGATACCATCCGACATGCGCTGACATATTTTACATCCAAGAGGTTGGAGGAATAGCTCTGCGCAGTTTATGAATAATAGAATGTTGTCATATGTTAATATTATCCCTACTGCATATGTGATGTAATCTTTCTATGTACAAGATCAGTTTGCACATTTTCTGCTCTTTTAAGGCATTGGGGGTGTTGGTGGGGTTTGGTTTGCTGAGTTATTAGATCTCAGGCACATTTAATTCTCAGACCTTATGGAATTTGCATGTTTTCTTCTTGTCAGCAGCAACTGACTAACCATCCATCAGATGGACATAGTTTAGTTTCCTATGTGTTTGCTTTTTTACAAAAAAAAAAAAAAAAAAATATATATATATATATATATATATATATATTTTCTTTTGTGGGACCAAGTTTGCTTGTTTGATACGGTCAGCTCCAACTGTCCTCTCCTATGACCAAAGATTGATCAATTCATAAAAAATCTGAATTATAGATTTTAAAAAAAGTGTTTTTAGAAGAAAAAATCAGCTATTTCAAGTATTGTTTTATTTAGTGACCCTCATTTAACCAAGAAAGTCTCACTGAGATATAGAATCTCCTTTTCAATTGGGCCCTGCCCCCTGCCATCTTTTTGCTGTAGAAGTAAACCTCCCTATTGACCTTATTCCGGAAGTTGCTGTGGGCGCCGTCATCTTTTTTCTGTATTAACATGGGGCAGACTAGCTCAACAGAAAATAAGTTCTACACGGACTACAAAGCTTTTTTCAGGCTGCCCAGGAAATCGATGCATTGCTGACTTGTTGTTGCACGTGTACATTAAACATTTTACACAAATCAATCTACTTTATATAATGTTTTAGCAATGAGACTTTTCGCTTATTCGTCATTTGCATAAACGGGATTCTCGTCAACTGTAAGTACAATTACAACAGGAGTGCGGATCTGTGGCAAAATGAGGCAAAAGTGGGCGGGGTGGAATAAGGTGAATAGGGTCTATATTTATATATTCTATTATATTGTCACACTTTTATTTTTGTAAATATACGCAGGAAAACAAACAAAAAACGTTTAAATTGACTTAATGTCATTCTTTTCATTTCTCAAAAGAAAAACATCTATCCATCTTCTTCCGCTTATCCGGGGTCGCAGGGGCAGCAGTCTAATCAGGGACTCCCAGACCTCCTTCACCCCAGACACTTCCTCCAGGTCCTCCAGGGGGATCTCGAGGCATTCCCAGGCCAGCCAAGAGACATAGTACCTCCATCCAATGTGTCCTGGGTCTTCCCCGGGGCCGCCTCCTAGTGGGACATGCCCAGAACACGTCCAGGAGGCATCCTGAACAGATGCCCAAGTCTCCTCTCGACGTGGAGGAGCAGCGGCTCTACTCCGAGCTCCCCCCGTGTGACTGAGCTCCTCACCCTATCTCTAAGGGAGCGCCCAGCCACCCGGCGGAGGAAGCTCATTTCGACCGCTTGTATCCGCTATCTCGTCCTTTCGGTCATTACCCAGAGCTCATGACCATAGGTGAGGGCAGGAACGTAGATTGACCGGTAAATCGAGAGCTTTGTCTTTCGACTCAGCTCTTTCTTTACCATAACGGTCCGATACAGCGCCCGCATCACTGCAGACGCTGCACCGATCCGCCTGTCAATCTCACGCTTCATCCTTCCCTCACTCATGAACAAGAACCCAAGATACTTAAAGGACTCCCCACCCACCCGGAGAGGGCAAGGCACCTTTTTCTGGTCGAGAACCATGGCCTCGGATTTGGAGGTGCTGATCCTCATCCCAGCTGCATGCTTCACACTCGCCTGCAAACTGTCCCAATGCTGCAGGTCCTGGTTTGAAGAAGCCATCAGGATGACATCATCTGCAAACAGCAGAGACGAGATCCTGTGGTTCCCAAACCGGACGCCCTCCACGCCCTGATTGCGCCTAGAATTTCTGTCCATAAAAATTATGAACAGAACCGTTGACAAAGGGCAGCCTTGGCGGAGTCCAACATGCACTGGGAACAGGTCTAGCAATTGCCTATTGCTTATTAGGGTAATAATAAGTCCACACCAGCCAGCCTGCCTCTCCTCGCGGGCAAAGACAGAGAAATGGAACGTCTAGCCTCTCTCAAGGATCTGGGCGTCGAGGCCCCTGCCTTCAGCTGCCGCCCGGATCTCTCTGCACCGGCCCCTTACGGATCCTCCCGCAGGTGGTGGGTCCACAGGAGGACGGCCCCACGTCGCTCCTTCGTTCTGTGCCCAGCCACCAGGCGCTCACCGTTGAGCACCCACCCGAGGCCTGCCTCCAGGGTGGTGCCCGGGTAACGCCAATCAGAGTGACGTTACTGGCCTTGTTCTTTGTGACAACATAAAAGGCTTCTGAACCGCTCTTGGTCTGTTTGGGTACTCAAACCCCTCCACCATGTTAAGTTGGCGGAAAGTTCTGTTATATTTAACTCTTCTGAGGCCTAACCAAACAAAATCATATCGAAATTGTGACCTATGTATTGACATCGAAGAATCAAATTGTGACGAAAAAGTACCGTCCCATTCCTAATCACTAAACACTTTGAAATGGTGACATCCATCGTCCAATTCTGAGTTTCACACAATTCTGAGAAAACCTGCCCGACCTGTCCAGATGGATGGCTGTGAAGAGGATTTTCGAAGTGAAATCCTTCCTCGTCTCTGCAGACTCACTTGCACACCTGTCTGATTCCCCTGAGTGCAGTCACAGGCACACACTTGGCAAACACAGCCGCGGCGCTATTAAAACAATGAACAGTGTCTGCTCTTGGCACCGTTTAATCTGGAACATCATTTTGCGTTGTAAGCCAGCTCACCTTTATGTTAACACTGATAAGACTCCACAAATATCACAGCGCTGGCAGATTTTTGTCTGGATTTAGTGACAGTTCTAATGTCTGTTGTAGTCCACAGTTTGTTTAAAATGGGGTGATTATTTGCTTGACAAGAACTTTATTAAGGTTTTAAAATCTAATCTGCGTACATCGTTTTATTTAATTCACCGAATGTTTTTCCAACTCCCGAAGGTTTAAATCCCGCTCCGATCGTGCATAGTAGTAGTGCAAAGCTTTAAAACAGAATCCCATTAGGGCCTGAGAGATCGTGGAGTTGCGGCGGCCATCTTGTAATAATAATTGTAATTGTAACAGGGCGATAAAAATCATAGGTCAAAATGTTTTAATTAATATCTTTGTGTCCTAATAATGCAGGGAACTCTTTAAGGAATAATTTTCTCTGGATTATGAAAATGAATATTCATCCTTAAAACACTGCAGTGGTCTAAATCTTATGCAGAATTCCTACACCATATGGACACCATTGAGAATTATTCAGTTTCACATTAGTTTGGTCGAGAATTAGCATTAGACAATAGAAGTGCAAACGCAAAAAAGTTCAATTACTTATTACAAAATTATGATTAAAAAGTCCAGTTTCCAATTAGTTTGTATAAATTTGACTAGACAAGATGGCTGCCAGAGCTCCTGTCAATCATACATTTGAAATCGAGGAGAGAGGATATGATTTCAGACCATAACGTATTGTCAAAGTGTGTGGTCTTGGCTATGGCAAGGCAACTATAAAAGACTAGTGCATTATTTACTTCTTTAAGCTTTAATTTCCTTTTGGCACTAGTTTCCACTCCTGTAATAGTAGATATAATGTTTATTTTCTGTTAAATTTGAGATTCATTCATGTACATTTTTCCATTTTGGGTTGAAAAAGTGTTTGGAGTCTATTCATGGATGTTAGCCTCCAATTTATAAGCGCTATTATAACTTTTCAGCATTCAAAAGATATTGTTCATTTGAATAGTTAATTACCATGGTAACGGTGCTACATTTTCGTTATTTTGAAATCCAGAGATAGCACCGGACTCAGACACTAGAATGGACAGAAAACTGCTATTGCTATTGAACCTACTTGGACGACTGAGAGTTGAAAACCAGTTATAAACACATACAAGGGCAAAGAATTTCAGTTCATGGTGATTTCATAAATAGGTCAAGTTACATAGATTTCTAATTAACATGGACTATTATTTTAAATGCTTAAGGTACTTAAGGTATTACTGTTTATTGAAAATATCTCTCCAAGGTCCATTCCTCAGACTGCAACTGCAATTTCTGCAAAACCTCTTCATGTGCAGTGTCTTCTTTTAAAACTTTTGCAATTATTACTGTTCATCCAGAAAGCTGTTGACCCAACCTAAAAAATACACACCTTACATTTAAAAAACACAAAGAAAGAAAGAATACTTAAAGGCGTAACACACAACAGGATTTTTGAGATCCTCTGAGCGTGAAGACTGCAGCGCCAAAAGTTGCGAGCTAACAGAGCTAGCGTATGGAGCATAATCTGTTTCCTGTCCAGAGTACAGCGACTTGCTTTGAGACGACAAAATGTTCAAAACAATCAGAGCATTGCACTTCTAGTTCAGGGCTATTCAACTTAATTTTTTCTAGGGCCAGATATTTCGGCAGCCATGGCCTCTGGACCAGAGGCGCCCAACGCGGCACTACTGTTAACTACATTTTGGGTTGCATAAAATAAAATAATAACAAAATCCACTGCACTAGATCTGTTTCAATAATGATACAATAACTACTGCTACATTAGACTTTTGTGGAAAAATAAAATGCAAAATGCTTCTTCCTGGACAACATTGGCAATCCAGGACTGAACCAGACTTAAACTAGGACTTGATACCAACCGGATCTGAACCAGGAATAACCCACAATCAAAACAGAATTAAAATGTCTAAACCAAGACTAAACCAGAACCAAAAAAGTATAAAATAGTTCTGACGGTATACAAAAGAAAATATATTTTTGAAAACGAGGTGGCGAATGTCGTGGGCCAGATGAGATCGTTTGGAGGGCCTGATTTGGCTCCGGGCCGCTAGTTGAATAGCCCTGTTCTAGTTTGTATACATGTCAAAATATAATTTATAATATTTTGCAAGTTGGCGTTCGAGTTTACTGTAGCAAATTTGCAGCAGCAATTTGTTTTCTTTTTTCTTTTCAGAACTTTCAGTATTTTACCTTTACACAATAACCAAAGCATATAAGGACATTAACAAGAAACATACAAAAATTCTTCCCTTTCCCATTTTTGTTTAATATACTCTGTATTTGAAAGTTTAATGACCCGAAAGTCCTTATGTAGTATAGAAATCAATTTCAGACCAGAATCATCCTGATATGACTTAATAAAAATATTCAGTATAGGATATTCAAAAATGTTTTTATCCTTTGGCATAAAGGAATATGCAGCAACGTTACATAGTGCACCTTTGAGTGAATATACGTTTGTGATTTAATTCTTAATGTTCTAGATACATATTTTGTGATTTGTTTAGCTCAATGTGCAATAATGAGTTCGAGAATACGCATACGCATCACATAATCCTTTAACAATGGTCACACTTGCTCAATTATATGAAATACCATGCAGGATGTGGGCCATGTTGGAGGACATCATTAGAAGAGATGGGTAGAGGCTCCGCCCACTCACCTCATCACCCAGGACCTGGAGGAGATGCTAGCATGCTAATGACACATCCTTCACCTGCAGCCAGTCTTCATTAAAACGGAATGGTGACACTTTGATCTGTCTCTGTTTATATTGTAGACAGTGTGCAGTTTGCTCCCTCACCGATGCCCAGAGGTGAAGTGCATGATGGGGGCTCTCAGAAGTATAGCTCTTACATGAACTTACATTTGGGATTGAGGGAGCACAATGTGGCATACAATCATTGCAACGATTTTCTCCACAATTCTGGCTCTATGGGGTTTTTGTTGTGAAGTAGCACTAAAGTAAATAAATACTGACAGGTGACATAGTGGACAGAGAGTGGAGGACAATACTTTACAAATTAGCTGAATACGTGCTTAGAAAGGTTGATGTTTGTGTCTAAAAGCTAATGCTAACTTTTACATCAAACAAAAAATCTAACTAAAATCTATATTATAAGATGGGCCTTTATTGTCTCTCAATGGGAAAATGTGTCTTGGAAATCAAGGGCACTGTGAAAATTGACAACATTCAAACACAATTATATATGTAATGCATTACATAGATAGACTGCGAGATAGACAGTCCACAGGAAAAATAAGCATTACGCATATTTCATGACCGCATTGGATACAAACAATCACACAAGTCCTTCATGGCCTTTAAGTACAGTTTCTATGGCAATCTTCCAAAATGGTCTAAAAATCTAGCACTCTTTGCCCTTGTTATTGTGTCATAGCTGTTTCTTTAGATTTATCATTGAAATAGTTAGAGTATATATTTATAGAGTTATAAATGAGTATTTATATGGGTTACGTTTACTTTGGGGCATCCTGTACCTTTTGCCCAAGGGCTCATATTGGTGTGACAGGATGTGGGTGGGGTCATTTGCTTTGACCCTGTGTAAGAGCAGCCTCTTCAAACATGTCTCGATGGTGAGAATGGAGGGGGTATACGCATCATTTTCCCAGCTCTCTTGGTTCAGTTACAGCATTAGTAGTAGTAGTAGTTGTAGTAGTAACAGTTATGTATTGTTTTATTTGTGTTTATTTATATAGACCAGTGACTCCCAAGTGAATGCTAATTCAAGCATGATCAGGTTGGAGGTTTGATTCCTTCTTGGCCCAAATTCAGTCGTTGTCAAGAAACTTAACCCACATTGCCAAGTATGAGAGTGGTCTGTGCGTGAATGACTGGTGGTGGGAGGGGCCGATAACACAGGCTGCAGCTTCGCTTCTGTCAGTCTGCCCCAGGACAGTTGTAGCTTTCAATAGTAGCTTACCACCATTGAGGGTGGGGTGAATGATAATGACTAGTGAAGTGTAGTGCTTTCAGAGTCTGTAAGTGTAAGTATAACTGTAAGTCTGTAAAAGCGCATTGCAAGAGTAATGCTGCATTCACACCGCAGCGTAAAATTTGTGCCGGCCGCCCCTAGTTGCGTATTAAGGACAGCTTTGGTCGTGCGTCACGGATGCCTTGCGTGGCTAAAAAAAATTAAGTCACCAGCAGTTGTGCAGCGCATCCACTGCACATTTGCATTTACCAGACAGTCCAATCTTCTGGCTAACCTTCTTCGAGGCAAGGTCATTCTTGTTCCTGTCTTTGTAGTCCACCAGCGTGATATTATTGTGCTCTGGGCACTGCTAATGAATGAACAATTTGACGACAGAAATGCACAGAAGGAGCTTTATGTTTATGTCAAGTTAAAATTTAAACTGAGTTTTATCTGAGGCTCAGTGTGAAAGGAACTGATACAAATTTTTTGTGTTTTTTTGATGAGGGAACCATGTTAATGGTTAAACCTGGGAAAAAAATGTGACGCGTCCTTTAGGGTTCTATCCATCCGTGTTCTCTAGCATGAATAACCCTACAGTGGTTCGAGATCTAGAGCTGTTTAGTTGTTGTTGCGCTCCAGATGTTTTGAATATCTGGCGCACATATTGATCCCTTCTCCACCCCTTCCTTTCCTCCTTTGGAGCTGTCAGGGCACCATCCATCACCCCCTCGGTGTGTGTCAGAGTGCCCAGGCCTCGTGTGTCGCCGCTCAGGCTAATCAAGTAGCTGCCAGGGAGATGGAGAGGACCAGGATGTTAGACTAGACTGTAGCAGCTTGGTTCAAGTCCGTGAGTCTCAGCGGTTCTGATTAAAAGATCAAAACATAACCTCAACTTTAAAGCAAAACTAAAGGAACTTGTTTTTTTTCACCTTAAGGGGAGGCATTATACTTTTTTCTAGTATTTAAAAATAAACAGTTACATATTATGGTTGTTTATATTTTTGTACATTGTAAACTGCAATATTGACATAAAATTAATAAATTACTAAAGGAAAGCTAATCTATTGCCATTATCATGTATTGTATTTTTATATGTTAAAAAATGGCTTTGCAACATTTTTTAAACCCTGTGTGTAAAACCTGTGGTCTAAGAACAATAAAAGTCAGTCAAACAGCCATGAATCAGTCAAAATACTGAGTAAGTAAACAAGTAAAGGAACCATTATGAGATTGTTAAAAGTTTCTAAAAGTTTACTTGGCACAACATGTGTCTTTTATATGGTCCGTGTTATGCATAGATTTCAGACATGTCAAAAACTGCCTCCACACTCAGTGATGATAAGCCGCTTATGTAGTCATATCTGTTCTGGGGCAGAATGATGGAAGCGAGGCTGCACTAACTCCCCCTCCGACCACCACCACTCATTCACGCACACACCACTTTGTCACCACACCACTTTTCACACTTGTGTTGCCTAAGGATACAGTGACAGAACTTGATTAGAGCAGGAATCAAACTTCTGATATTTGTGTTGGTGTGAGTGGCTCAGATCATTTCAGCACTCAGATTAGCTTCACTACAAAGGCGCTGTAGAGCTTTGGTTTTTAACTTTAGTTTGAGAGCTTTCATTGGTTCTGCAAACTGATTCTTTCTTTCCTTGCCCAACCATGACCAACCATGAAAATCAGATGTACAACTGAAAATAATTTCATTCTTTTACTTTGCTTGTCACAAACAAGAACAATTTTGAGGAGTTGTAGCTCAACCCAGAACGATTCATTGGAAGAACTGTCTGGGAGGATTGCGCCTTCATTTGTCCACATCAATGCCATATCTCCACTGCCCACCACGGATCACCACATTTACCCGCTCACAGTGCAGTTTGCTTCATGCGAACAGTCTAGTTAATCGAATAATCTCAACTAATCAATTATAGACATAGTTGTCAACTAATTAAGTACAGTGATCCCTCGTTTATCGCGGGAGTTGCGTTCCAAAAATAACACGCGAAAAGTGAAATCCGTGAAGTAGTCACAGCTTTATTTTTTATTATTTTACAATGCAATACTGAACTATGGAATGAAACCAAAAGTCAAAACCTGTTTTAAAGCCCAAAATTTGTTTAAAACAATAATTTTAATATAGTAATACAAGGTTGGAAACATTGTCACTGATGTATTTCACAGTCCCAGCTGTGCCTCTTCGTCCTGACTCCGCTCCGCTGTAGCGTCTGTTTCTACTGAAGGCGCAGAGCGTTTCTTCGACATTGTGGGTTTTGTCACAGAGAAAAAATGCAAATGTAAAGTTGGACGTACAGAACGTACAGAAACGAAAACCAATACAGTACAGCGTCAATATTTTATTTCTAGACAACAGTAAAGCCCCTGAGCCAATCAGGATTCAGAGCACAATGCATTGTAAAAATATCCGCACTGTAAAAAAAATCCGTGAAGCAGCGAAGCCGTGAAAGATGAAACGCGATATAGCGAGGGATCACTGTAATGGAATAATCGTTAACTAATCTATACACAGACACCAAAACAATTGAGATGTGAAAAGCAATTTTGTTACTCAGACAGCGCAAGAATCACTCAAAAATGACATGGGAATTGTGTAAATGTTGTGTTTTTGATGAAAATATAATTTTGTTTGTAACTATTCTCCCGCAGGATGTCATCAATACTTCACTTCAGCTTTATCTGGGTCAAACTGAGTAGAAATGTTATATTCACAGCATTCGCTTTCTAAACAACTAATTGATTAATCGAAAGAATAATCGCTAGACTAACCGATTACCAAAATAATTGTTAGTTACCAGTGGTCCAGGAGGGACATAGCTCTTCGTACCGATCAGACAGTGACACTGAGACAGGATGTAGGGACAACCCCGGAGGTGCGTGAGGACAGAGGAACGTGCAACTAATGGGACATGCTTTTAAAGTATTTGGCTGTTGAATTTGCAGTACCTGTCATACACCTGACACACACCAAATCTCCCAAACCTTTCTAACATTTCCCAACAAGTTACAAAACACAGTATTCTAGCTCAGTATGTATGTGTTTCTCTCTTATGGAAAAGCTCTGTGTTTGATCCCGTTCTACCTCCTCTCTTCGGATAATGTTTAAAGTGCATGGAGAGCCAGCCCTTTTCTGCCTCTGAGTGATGCAGCGCAGCAGAGCAGAACTGTATGTGAGACGGCCTATAGACCTGCAGCAAATGGACTGAAGCATAGCTCTAGCAAATGCACCTTGAGCCAGCGCAAAAACAGCAAATAGAATCCAGAATAAACTCAAACCACCAAAGCGAGGAGAGAATCCGATGGAGATCACATACAGAAAAAAGTAACAACATGTTTTTCTTTTTGTATTGAAAATATGTTCTATATGACAAGGACTAGATGTGGTGATGTAATGAAACTGAATCGCGATTTGATCCCTGTGACACTGTCTTCAGTATACATGGAAAGTTGATAATACTTCACTATAGTTATTCTCTTCCTTGGTTCGGGTAAAAGCATAATCCTCCAGTAAATGTACTGTGGTTAAAATCCAGTGTGGAGTACATGTCCACATGAAGATGTAGCCAAATGGAGTCTATATGAAGTCACAGCCAAAACAAAATCCAATTTCTGCCATAACCGTCCTTCTCCGTCCAGGTAAACGTGTTACAACATGTTGTGCAGAGTTGCCTTTGATATGTGAAAAACAAAAGTGAAACTTAAAGAGGCTGTTCCCAATTTGTTTTGCTCCAGTACAGCTTGTTCAGCTTTACCTCTAAACTGTCCTCTTGTTTCTGAAAACCACTTCAGACTCATGAAGGTGAATCATTTGGATGCCCAGAATGCATTATGTAAGTGAGCGATCCATGTGGACTGCTGCAAACAGTTTAACAGGACCTTTTGGAGACAAGGTTTCAGAGTTAGTCATCTGGACACTGTTTTAAAAATAAAGAAGTTTCAACTTTGATCTGAAAGTCATTTTCAATGAAGATGAAGAGAAACTAAAAAATAACCTGGTTTTGTTTACCTGTTTGTTCACAATGACTTCATCTCATCTGGATTTAGCCTGCGTGTGTGTACCTGTTATGGACCATTAACTGACTGGAACTCCCTCCCCTACCACTGTTAAGCACCCAATTAGCATTTGATTGGCTTGTTTTCTCACTTGACCAAGGTGAAAAAACACTGTTGTAAACAGCCAGCAGATTAAACCTTAAACCACCATTTCTGTCAGTGACAGTGAGGGGAAGATTTTAAGCAGGAGAAGAGATGGTTGGAAAGAGGATGAAGGAGACCTTTCTGTGAAAAAAGATAGTAATTCTTATTAAGGTTTAATTTTCCAGCTGTTTACAACTGTATCCTTTCACCCAGGTCAACTGAGTTTCAGTCAGATTACAATAGACCTTTAATGGCCCCTAACAGATCGAACAAAAGCAGGGTAGATTCAGGAGAAACTAATGCAGTGTAAACAAACAGGCAAACAAAGGCAGGCTATGTTCAGGGGAGACTCCTCCCAGAAGGTGGAGCTTAATCAGCCTTAAGCAGTTTAAAATTGAGTTTTACTGACCAGCTCAGACTGAAAAATACTTTCAGATTGAAGTTGAGGGATTACATTGACATTTAAAGGAATTATTTCCGTTCTTTACAGTTTATGACAGTGAAACTCTGGTACAGCACCTTTATGCATTTCAGTCCATGTGAGGTGAGAATCAGCCGTGTGGCCGACTACAGGTTGAACACACGTCATATGTTAAACGTATTCTTTTAAAAGCTTGAATTTTTAAAACATTTTTTTGCATAATATTGACCATTAATTTACGCCATGAAAATACAGGCACCGAGAACCGTTCAGGTATCTGTATTGAAAAGCAGGCATCATCAAACAGTACCCAGCTCTATCATTTCATCATTGATGATATATTTTCCTCTATATTTCCTATATCTATATTGCCACACCACAAAGAAGTCCAACTTTACCGTTTCTCCCAAAGGACCTCAGAATCAAATTGTCATTGTCCTGCCCTGTTACTACTTTGCGACTGAAGTTAAAATGGAGTCTCTGGCAGCCCATTAGCCAGGCTTTGTGCAGTCCCTCCCCGATCAGCCTCCTAACCCGCTCAGATCCCTTTCATTAACACAGACGAGACCAGACGGGGCCTGAAAATGAGCATCGAACGCACAAGTTGGAGGGATTTAGGAGCCGACCGGAGTGAGACGAGGTCAGGGAGAACAGCGGGCAAACTTAAAGCTACCACGTCATACATAAGACAGTAGGTAAGTACATTCTTAGTACAAGGATGTAAGATGACCTAGAGCAAACTCTCAAACAAGACTGCAGTTTTTGATCTATCTGCTTCAAATGAAATCAAATAAAATACCATATAGGACGTTTAAGGGGTGTCTCGAAGACAAAATTGGGATCACAAGTTTGAATGAGACTGCACTGATTTGTGATACAAAAGTTTTACTCAACTTTGTCCCGTCTGACTCAGAGAAGCAGAGATGGGACTTTTTGCTCTTTAATGAGAGGTGATCATTAAGGGTGGGGCACTGGTCGGTTTTTTTCAGCTTTCACCTGGAAGTAACAATATTGGCCATTATGAACCGAAAGATGAAGTTTATGATTTCTTTTAATGACATTACATTCATAGGCTTACAGTATATGGGACATTGTAACTTCAAAAGTTGTTTTATCCAAATGCATTTTTCTCCCAATGTTTCCTTTTCCTTTTTGTTGAAATAAGGAAATACAATCACATACAAAAACATTTCATGTCACCAAATATAAAAAAGAGAACCATGGTTTTATACATTTACAACCACCACAGACTTAAAAAAAACGTTCAATAAGGTAAAAATGTTACTTAGTTGTACCTTAAAAATTTGAGTGTTTATATACATTTTCAGTAAGATCTAGTATAGCCTACTCAAATACTCCTTCTATGTAATATATCAACATATAAAGCAAGAAAATGAAACCCGGTTCTATGCATTTTTCACATGTATGTTCCAAATACACTGCCTGGCTAAAAAAAAGTCAGCAACTGGATTCAACTGAGCAAACAGGTCCAAGCCTTCTGTTTGTTGCATGGGTGATTGTCTTTCAGCTGCAACTGCAGTACTTAAAACCAGCTGATATAGTGAGTCATATCTGTAACCAGGCAAATTTATTTGTAGAACACAATTTGTACACAAGGCAATTCAAAATGCTTTACACAACAAGAAAACATGGCTAAATCACAAAACACATAAAGACATACAAAAATGACTTTAAAAGAGGGAAGCAGATAAAATCTTTCAGTCGTATGCACAGCTAAACAATGGTGTGGTAAGACAAATACTGTGTGAAAAAGATGTCGGGGTATTTGAGGGGTCAAAGCATTTGCATCAAACAAAGAAAACATCTACTACAGATCTGAACCACATTGAGAATCTTTGGGATGTGCTGGAGAAGGCTTTGTGCAGTGGTCACACTCATACATCGTCAATGTAAAATTTGTAAAATTAAAAAACATCTGTAACTGGATTGTACTGGATGGTCGCTTGGTAATTTCCAAGTGTGATTTCATCATTTACAACCAGAAAGTAAAATTTAAAACATTTCTAAAACGGGATCAAAATGTTAAGTAGTATGTAAATATTTTTTATCTTAACTGCATTTTAGTCAAATGAGTAGCTTAACCTGTCATAGGCACTTTAAGGTACTTAAAGGCATGTTTAAAGGCTAACAACAATGCAAAAAAGCCATCATATTTTTCCTTTAACGTAGAAAAATATATTTTGTTTGATTAAAACGACTAAATTAGTATGACATTTTCATTGAACTAGACTAAAGGTGAAAAGAATTGCTTGATTAAATCTCAACTAAAACGAATAATCATTTTAGGCAAAAGAATAAAAATAATTGAAATAAAAATGAACACCAAAGTAGACCACAAAAGAGGAAGCCCTTTCTCCCTTTCCCTCTCCTTTCTCTCCCCTCTCTTTGATCCGCTCATTCCTCCATCTTATTTTATAAGCCCGGCCGGCCGCACAGACTTTTAAAGGCACAGTTTTACAGTGAAGAAATCCAATTACGCGAGCAGCACCTGAACCGGCAGGAGGAAGGGCGGACAGGCAGGAGCAGAATACAAAAATCAATGACAATCCCGGCAGAGTGGAACTAAGCCTTCAAATACTCCACTCCAGTCAAGATTTAGTTTTGTGCACCGATAAAAGTTTAGCACATTTAGTTTTGCTTAATTCCAGCGCTCGCGTTAGCCTCTTCAACTGTTAAATGGATTTCCCCAAACTTTCTGGCCGTACAATGAAAATCATACCGGTAGAAATGAAAGCTTAAGATGAGATTCTATATTGGAAAGTTTGCAACAACAAAAAAAAAAGGTTTGTGGGTTTCTGAATGGGTAAGGCTCGATACTTTTTGTGGTGTATTCTGTTGCATACACAGATCAGTGTTTGTTCATTTGAATTTATTTAGAATAAGCCAAACATGACATCTAGGCAATATAACCAATTTACAATGTTTTTTTGTCCCCTATATTCTGTAAGGACTGAGTAGTACTAATCCAGTTTTTTTTTCTGACCCCATTTTTACTTATATAGAAATTAAAGGAGACGGTAGCACTGTAAAATATGGCCCATTAAGGAGCAGGTATTCACCTTATTCCGGAAGTTGCCTTACGCGCCGCCGTCTTGTTTCTGTTGTATTAGTTTACATGGAGCAGACGAGCTCAACAGAAAATAAGTTCTACATGGACTAAAAAGCCGTTTTCAGACTGACCAGGAAATCGGAGCGTTGTTGACTTGTTGTTGCTCGTGTTCATTAAACATTTTACACAAATCAATCTACTTTATGTAACATTTTAGCGGCGAGACTTTTCCCTCGTTCGTCATTAGCTTTAACAGAGTTCTCGTCAAACGGAAGTGCGTTTACAACAAAAGTGCGTATCTGTGGAAAAAAACTGCAAAAGTGGGCGGGGCAGAATAAGGTGAATACTGTATATGGTGGAACTTAGTAGATACTTACATGGGTAGTGGTAGTCACAACCTAACTACCACTACACTAAGCTTGGAGTGGAACTTGTACTGGTAAATATTGTAATACTTATGGTGGTAGTTAGTGTTACTTACAGTATATTTGTACTTATGGTGGGACTTACACTGGGAATTACTAGGGCTGTAGTCGACTAAAGACATTTTTGGTCGACTAAAGACCTTCTATATCGACCGATTAATCGACTAAAAAGGGGGAGTGGCAAAACTATGAAATATTTCTCTGTATCTGACCCAAACTGCACAGGTTTACATGCTAAGAAATAACACTTTATACAGAAAAGTACAAGGAAACAGTGCATTTATATGTATATAAATCAGATTAAACTCATGATTCACGCCAAGATCTTTTCTTTTTAAAATTTTAAAAACTATATATTTTAAAATTATCTTTATTTAAATATCGTGACCTGTAAAGGCCTGTAAGGATACTTAATGGTACTTGATACACTGGTGATGGTAAATGGAAAGTAGGAAATTTGTTATAAATGTGTGTGATATATTAAAGAGGTGAATGTGTGTCTAGACCAGGACTAAACCAAGACTAGACCAGGACTAAACCAAGACTAGACCAGGACTAAACCAAGACTAGACCAGGACTAAACTAGGACTAAACCAAGACTAGACCAGGACTAAATGAGGACTAAACCAAGACTAGACCAGGACTAAACCAAGATTAGACCAGGACTAAACAAGGACTAAACCAAGACTAGACCAGGACTAAATGAGGACTAAACCAAGACTAGACCAGGACTAAACCAAGACTAGACCAGGACTAAACAAGGACTAAACCAAGACTAGACCAGGATTAAACCAAGACTAGACCAGGACTAAATGAGGACTAAACCAAGACTAGACCAGGACTAAACCAAGACTAGACCAGGACTAAATGAGGACTAAACCAAGACTAGACCAGGATTAAACCAAGACTAGACCAGGACTAAATGAGGACTAAACCAAGACTAGACCAGGACTAAACCAAGACTAGACCAGGACTAAACGAGGACTAAACCAAGACTAGACCAGGATTAAATGAGGACTAAACCAAGACTAGACCAGGACTAAACCCAGACTAGATCAGGACTAAACCAAGACTAGACCAGGACTAAACCAAGACTAGACTAGGACTAAACTACAATCTAACCAAGACTAGACTAGGACTAAATTAGGACTAAACCAAGACTAGACCAGGACTAAACTAGGACTAAACCAAGACTAGACCAGAACTAAACCAAGACTAAACCAAGACTAGACCAGGACTAAATGAGGACTAAACCAAGACTAGACCAGGACTAAAAGAGGACTAAACCAAGACTAGACCAGGACTAAACCAAGACTAGACCAGGACTAAACCAAGACTAGACCAGGACTAAACTAGGACTAAACCAAGACTAGACCAGGACTAAATGAGGACTAAACCAAGACTAGACCAGGACTAAACCAAGATTAGACCAGGACTAAACAAGGACTTAACCAAGACTAGACCAGGATTAAACCAAGACTAGACCAGGACTAAATGAGGACTAAACCAAGACTAGACCAGGACTAAACCAAGATTAGACCAGGACTAAACAAGGACTAAACCAAGACTAGACCAGGATTAAACCAAGACTAGACCAGGACTAAATGAGGACTAAACCAAGACTAGACCAGGACTAAACCAAGACTAGACCAGGACTAAACGAGGACTAAACCAAGACTAGACCAGGATTAAATGAGGACTAAACCAAGACTAGACCAGGACTAAACCAAGACTAGACCAGGACTAAACGAGGACTAAACCAAGACTAGACCAGGATTAAACCAAGACTAGACCAGGAATAAACGAGGACTAAACCAAGACTAGACCAGGACTAAACCAAGACTAGACCAGGACTAAACGAGGACTAAACCAAGACTAGACCAGGAGTAGAACAGGATTAAACCAAGACTAGACCAGGAGTAGAACGGGACAGGAACAGGACAGGACCAGGACTAGACCAGACCTCCATCCGAAACAGACACTGCGCCTTTTTGAGTTGCTGGAGCATCTGTCAGGACACACAGAGGCACGGGGTATGCACCGGGATACAAACTGAGTCCGGAGGCCTACGGTCACAGGGGGCCCACGGCCACACGGGCACCTCACGCCTTCATTTTTATCCATTCTGGCGCTTATCTTTTTTCCATCAGATAAAGAGGCTCACAGAGTAAAAGCTTTGTTATGTACAACAGTCATCATTTATCACACGCGCCTTTTCTGAATCCTTTAGTTGATATTTCTTACAGTTAATTTGGTGCAATAGAAAACACACACAAACCAAACTCATATTATCGCAGCTGTTTAGTCCATGTGTCCATCTGAGCTTACAACTCTGCCTCACTCTTCCAGAAAAAACGAAGTTTGAAGCACTCCACATAGATACTATTCCACCATGAACGTTGCACTGTCCATGTTTCTCCCCTGTCCAGCGGTCCTCCTGCTGATGCTTGGGTCCTGAATGAGAAACAGCGTAATCCTCTGTCCAGAGTGTGACACAGGCACCTGCCGCTCCTCCTCGAGCTGCTTCGTTCTGAGTCCGACCCTCTGCCGCTGGTTTGGGCTCAGTCTGGGTGTGGACCCGAGTGTCCTTCACTCAGGCAGTGACAGACTGCTTGGGCTCAATCATTGGCTGCCTTCAGACAATTCGTCTGTAATATATTGTAAAAATAATGGTTTGCTACGTTACAATTTTGCTCCTTTTGCACATTTATCAAAATCATTTATTGAAGGCTGCACTGGCCTCTGATTTGCCCCGCCCTATCAGTTCTGTGCATAAACTGTCGTACACTCAATTGCGTGAGTCTCTCGGCGAATGCGTGAGAGTTGGCAGCCCTGCTACTGTTACTACTATTGTTACTGCTACTGTTACTACTACCATTACTACTGCTGTTACTACTGACGTCACACCTCACTTCCGGGGTCTGAGCTGCTGTGTTAATTTCACATCTGATTTTGTTTTGTTTTTTGACATTATGCCACGATCTGGCTTCAGTTTTGTTCAAATATATCAGCAATCAATACAAACAAGACAGAGACACGTTCCCTTCATTGATTTCTGTGGGATAAGAATAACAATTTCAAGTGGCTTGAATTGATAAGGTGAGTTTATGCTCGGCTCACAGCTGTTTAGTTAGTCTTTGGTAATGTTAAAAAGTCTTTATACAACAAAGGCCTGGATGGAGAAGTGTTGTAGATATGTTATTGTTAAGTTAATTAAAAGAAGGAAATTAGGCAGAGGACATGAGCGTCCTGACAGGTGCATTACAATGCCACTGCTTAGTCACCAAAACATGAAAACCAGAGCTAGCTCATTATAAAGTGTTTGCAGAGGTCCAATGTTATTGCTCACTCACCTGTTTCAGTCTGACCATCCAAATTATTCACTCCGATGAGTTTTATAAGTGCTTTCCACAACTTTCAGAGCAGAATTTACCGTTACAGTAAAGCTAACAATAACTAGCATGCTAACAGCGCACTTCCGTTTTTTAGGGGGGCAATAAAACACAAATTAATTAGACGCAAATGGCACACAGTATCTGACAGAGCTGCTTTTACTATATTTCTGTGCTGGGACAACACAGATTTTACATTATTACATGAAAAAACGGTTTACAATCAGCGACGGATGCAAAGGGCCCGAAAGAGAGAAAATATGCTGTGTGAGACGTCATCACGTAACAATCCTGTTTCCATTACTACTGCTTCTACTGTTTTGACTGCTACTGTTACTACTACTGTTACTGTTACTACTGCTAAAGGTGCATTATATAACCTATAATTGAATAAATGTAAGATAGATATTTTTAATGACATACTGTGAAAGATTCCAGGGAAACCATCAACATCTGATGTGATAAGCCACATTTCGACTGACCCTGTCCCCCCAGACTCCACTTAGGAGCGCTTTGGCGTGTGCCTCCACACTCAGGGCCTGGCTCCAGGTCCAGAGGCTGAAGTCAACCAAACATAGCACTTGTTTCCTTACTAAATCAAATCTAAACCGTACCTGAATTATATTTTTATATTTATTTATATAAAAATATTGATTTAAAAACTAGAGAAAACAGCATCACAAAGTCCTGAAGTAAACCTAATTGTGAGAAGATATATTGTAAAAATAAACATTTGCTAGCATAGCCACCCATGCAAAGTGGCGATTGTTAAAACATTTTTGCTTTTTCTTTTCGGAATTTAATTTCACTTCTCTGTGCCTCGATACTACATTTGTCTACATATATTGTGCTTGAAATGTCTCTTTGCATAATGCATTGGGTTTGGATAGTGTTAAATGCATTATACACTTAAAATGTCATACATTTGATTTTGGCTCGAGTGCCATTTGTCAATAAATAGGAATCAGCTGATGCTAATGTGTGCCAGCTTTGTTTGGCTAAGTCTGTCGGCTCAATATATATGTTATCACTGCAAATATGGCGGTTCACTAAATCACTAAATCAAGTCGGCGTTTGGTGGGATTATTTGCCTTTGGTGGGATTAGATGTTTGTCTTCTTTTCTCCTGCTCTGGTGTGTAGCCCCTGCTTAGCTTTGCATTATATTATTTAAATTATTTTCCCCATCTTGTTGCACATTTGAAAGTGACTTTAAAACCTTAAAAACATGTATTTATTTATTAATTTATTTTACTTTTTCATAATTTGTTGAACAAACTTCAGTGAAACCGATAGTTTTACCTCATACTTCCAACACAAAAGGACAATATATAAATTTGCTTTATATTAAAATACAAATATTATGCAAATTTGACTTTTTAAATCTTTTAACAATGTTCTTACATTGTTCTGTCATTTAAAACATACCTGAAGTTGTATTTAGCTTCAGTCACGCTAGTTTCGTGAATTATGGTTAGAAAATCCTCTCCCCCTCCAACCGTCAAAAACACTCCGTTCTGAATTCCCTCGATGTGTGAAGTTTTGCAATAACTAACGTCACTTATCCACAAATCTTCTGCTGTTTTAGATCCATAAATCCTCGCCAGACTCATTCTGAGCATTTCTGCCGTCTAAACATGATAACTGCAACTGTAAGTGCCATGCAGCCAGACTATGGCACCTAAACTCAGTTTTTTTTTTGTTTTTTTTTATAGTTCTAAAACATGAGATGCCAAACTTAAGGTGCTCAAACATATTTAAAGGCTAATAATGATACAAAAATGCATAATGTTTTTCCTTTAAAATGTTTTGAGGAGCACAGAAAGACTTCAACATGTTTCAAATTCATCACATGATATCAGTGATGAAGAGATGGTATTTTTTGGCTAATTGTTTTACTATTCAACATCCATTAAGTTTTCCCTCAAATAAGTGCTCAATTCAAACTCTTGAATTGTTAAAGTTAAACATTTGAAGTTCTTCTCTGGGGTTGTGGAAAGAATTGACTAAACTGTCCCCAATGGGAAGCCTTACACTTTGAGTAGTTCTAATTGGATCATTCTGGCCTTATGAAAGCACCATGGAGATTCATTAGTGTGTGTGAGGGCGGATGACTCACGGGCGATACGGTTAAAAGTTCAGTTTTAAACACAAAGTTTCAGACACTTTGGTTTTGTTAAGGTGGAGGATTTACTGCCAACTTTAGGAAATACAGTATAAACAAAATTACTTGGATAGATGTGAGAAATTGTTAGGGTGGATAAAACAATAAAACAAAGTAAAGGTTTTAAGTACATAGTTTCAAAAGTTCAGGTTAGGTTCAAACGATGGCCCGGGGACCAAATGCGGCCCACAAGCCAATGTTTTTTGGCCCTGCCGGCGAATTGGCCCAGCTTCTCTTACTGTAGCTTACGTTTTACTGCAAGTTTAAAATCCACTGTCCTTATAACCTTCATTACTAACATTTTGGGGAGAGATATATAGGCTATCTGATATTAAAGGAGACATAATCTGCCTTTTTTTGGGGGTACTTAGTATTGAACTATAACATAAGTAGATATAATTTTACATTTTGTTCATTGTAATTGCTTGGTAATAGAATCAGGTCCTTTGACTTCCTGTTCAAAACTGTAGAACTGATAAGAACTGATAAGCCTCTTCATTGTGACAGTTCACAGTAAGCAGCAAATTGTCATTTACATGTTTTTATTTTTGTGGATTAGGGTTACTAACCCTAGTGGCTATGTGACATTTCAGAACTCTATATGTGTCACCTGGAGTTTTCATTTTTCAATTAATCACAACTGAGTACAGGGATGAGGGCGGGGATAGGGGGTAAGTGAAAACAGAGCAGGGTTATCTGAAACATTTAGTAATCCAAATACAACTTTGAATAAACTAATGATGAGGAAACACTGTGTTGACAAGGCTAAAAGCTCAATAAAGTTGATTTTGCTTCAAGGTGTGGTTGCACTTTAAAACCTTGGATTACAGCCTTTTTTAATGAATCACAGTTTTAACCATCGGTTTGTAGTCCTATGCTTCAGTGAATGAAAACAATTTGGACACCCCTGGTTTCGGTGTACGCTTACTGCCAACTTTCTGCGCTGACATGAAATAATGAGCATGAGGAATCCCAAATTAGGTGTTGATTTTGGTGATTTTCAAGACTCAAATTTGGATAGATTTACAAAGAGAGGTTGCTAAATAACTTACAAAATAAAGGTTGTGAGAGACCAAGTACGGAACACTTACATTTTTCAGATTTTAAGCCATAATGAAAAAACATGTAAATAATTACAAGATTTACAATATATAAAATGTTTGCCTGGCAAATCCAGAATGATATATCTCTGTATTATTTATTTATACACGATATATCAGTCTGGTCGCCCTGCCCTCCGCCGTGCCTCGAGTCAACTCCAAAACGTACCGACCAATCAGATTGGTTTATTTCAGTGACACAAACGGCATCACTCTAGGGCGGCGGAAGTAGCAGAGTTGGCTACAACACCAGGTATTCTCAAAGGCTGTGTCTGAATGTCCACACTCTCTCTTCTTCTCTAACCCCTCAGTCACTATAATCCTGCCCTGTTCAGTGACTAAATAGAATCAGTCCTGGAGCGATTCGGACACACAGCTCACTACTTTCTCCTTGCCCCACGTCACGTGACTCTGGTGTCTGGGAGAATAAAAATGTATTTCTGTAATGAATATGGATCAAATCCGCCTGACACGCACATATTTATAGACTAATAAACATCATACAAGTTTTATTCATCATGGATCACACATGAAACTTGACTGGATTATTCAACTTTTTGCCGGAAATTTGCGATCTATTCACAGCTCAAGCTAAAGTAAGTGGCTTACGCCAGAAATGCTGCTGCTAACAGTTTCATTCAGTTCCCTGTAGATTTTCCGACCCTTGCTATGGTTAATGTGGTTAATTTTGACTGGTCTAGGACCATCGCTGGACACCACTTTTCAAGGCAAAAAAAAAAGGCAAGATGCATGTGTGTCCTTGTTTAGGTATTCACACTGCGTCAAGTGGTGAAGCTGCTGCATGTTAGCTACAATCAGCCATGACAGTATTTCCTGTGCTAAATATTTTTTTAATCTACATTTTATTAAATAAAAAATTCAACCAGAAGTACAATATTGTGATCTTTTCTAACACTTTGACATCTCAAAGTTTCTCAAAGTTTATTCTTGACATTCTATTCTTTTCTATTCTGGACAGGAAATGGCTAAATGCACTAGCTTTGTTAGCTCAGCAACGTTTGTGTCTGTGTTTGCGTTCAGAACATAAGATATAAACCTCATATGATTCTCAGTTCACGTCTCACATTCATAGATTATTTGCTAAAAAATCTTGTGTTCCGGGCTTTAGACACTGTTGAATCACAGCCTATTCTTAGCTCTGCAGCAAATTTCCATAAAAACAGGTTACAACCTTTTCACTATAGAACATTTCTGAATAAATCTCATTTTTGAAACAATTCAAACATGATGTGGGGAATGTTTTAATACCAGAATATGTGGATCTGTGGACCATAAAATGAATTCAAATGACATGGTAATGACAGGTGCGGCAGGGGAACACCCTTTTAAATGAGGGTTCAGCCCGAGTGCAAAGGAGATATACCCATCTCTAATAATAATGTCCTGGACCACTGCAGTTCTACATTTATCCCAGGCTATCTCCAGCTCAGTCAGCAAAATCTACAGTCGTCAAACCTACTTTAAGGCCTCCATCCAAAGTAAATGCATGTAGAATATTTTAAAGCTAACATACATTTGCAGAGGTTTGGAAGGACAGTTCTGAAGTGAGGTTGTCAGTTTGAGTTAGAGACAGAAATATGACATTGCAGTCAGCATTGTTTCCTTGCATTGATTCTGATGCTCCCTGGGTTTGCTGTTGGTACTCTTAATGTTAAAAGGACACATATTGGAAGTTCTTGTAAAAGAACTAAAAATAAGGTACACATTGAAAAGTACAGATTACTTTGTACCAGTCAAGCGTTCCCTCAACAGGATTGGTGTTAGCACTCAGTCTACTGGCAGCAGAGGGAATTACCATTGGGAGAAAAACAAATACTACTTTCACCCAGCATGCTTATGTAAGACAGTTTGACAACTACTGGTGGACTTAAAATAACAGCATGGGAGACCTCTGTATCTCTCCTTGTGGTGTCAGAAATCTGGGAAATTTGAAACTGAGTATTTTCTGAGGCTCATAGACTTGTACAGGATTCACAAAACATACATGAGTGAAGCTAAATACAACTTTTTGATGTGGGAACATGTTTAAAACATTTTGCTTATGTGTCCTATCTATTATTCAAATATAGCTGTTTTTATCACAAAGAAATAGGTTTAATATGATGGATTATTACTCTCATGAGCATTAAATAAAAATAAGAACAAGGAACTTCCACCAGAAAGCTCAGAAGCAGCAGCGGTTCAGATAGATTCTCCTGAGTTTGTGAACTCACACAAGATCAAGATCAAAATATGTTGTCACAGCACGTAACACAGGCACCCTCTGCTCCTGACAGGCTGCCCCAGAAGCACTTGTAAAAAGTTTAAATAATTAAAAATCATTGTAAAAATAATTTAAATTGCTGTCGTGTTTTGTCATCCAGGCCTCCAGTTTGCTGTCAGAGGCCCAGTTCTCCATGGACTCCCCTCAAACTCTCGACCCACTCTTCAAGTTCCATGAGACCATCGCCAAGGTAAGACTTGACTTCTTCAACACATGACATTTCTTTTTTCCCCTCTTCATACTCTTATATTATTATATTAAAAATATGTTATATTAAAAATATGAAGGGTATGAAATTCAATTGCGCAAATCTGAAAAACGTATTAAAATGTTCTTTTGATTTTTTTTTTTTTTTTACCATCTAATTCAAATAATATTCAATGGATTTTATCAAGGAGGAATTCTGATTGCAATAATGTGAATGTAACTTTTGAAAATATTGCTTTACAAAAAGTAAACTGAAAGGCTCTGACGACTTTTTTAAATGGCACTTGCAAATTAACTCTTAAAATTATAGAATTTAAATTAAATAAGCAACAAAATGCATGCTTCTTAATAGGCTGATGATGATAACCAAGTTCAATTTCATACTGCGGAACATTTCAGGGAAAGCATCTGGCCAAAAACTACACCACAAACATTCTATCTTCCAAAACTTGATGCACTTACCTTTTTACTCCAGTCACCTTCACAGATCCATTGGTTTTAGAGTGATGAAAAGTCTTTTGGGTGGTCAAAAAGGAATCTAAAACAGAAAAAAAAAATCACTCAAAAAAAACTTGAACGTTGTTACTGGAACTATAAAAGGGAAAAACGACTTATGTTGACAAAACGATTGCTGAATCCTTCCATTCACCAAAAAATCTTGCTCCTTACCCCTCCTCCTCTTCCTCCTCCTCTCCTCGGTGTGAATAAACCAGGATCGTCACCATCCATTCCGTCTTATTTGACTAATGCTCTCGACGTCTTCCTCTGACAATGCCCTTACAGCGACGAGTTCTATCCATCAGACCAACGACACGCTGTTCCTCTCCAAATCTCTCCATCACATCTCGCCGCAAGGTTACTTTACTTTCCCCGCTACCGCAGCTTATGCTAGTTCACGACACGCATCTGTTTTTGGAGATAAACGCCGAGCTAACGCCGCATCCATCATTCCCAATGTTTTGGCAGCATGCGTTGACTCAAAAGCAGCAGGAGCGCCGTTAGCGTCTTCTCCCGACATGACCAAGCAAATGTGTTTTTTCTTTGTAGTGAGGCACGATTTTGGGGGGCAGTTGGGTCGAAAAAGCGGGGATAAACGTCGAGGTTGTTCCTGGAAAATGGTGCCGCGGAGAGCTCCGGGCGGGTGCTGGAGTTGGCTCAGTAAATACTTCAAAGTGTGTGTTAAATTCATAATGCTTTTGCTCCGCGCCGCCCTGAGCTTGTACATTCACTCGGGGATGAAGGCGTAAACAGCCATTTTGCCTTCAGTGCGACGGGGGTTTAACACAATTCAACATCCAAGAAATGCTTATGAAATCGTCTTAGGCGTGTTGATGCGTCTGGGGTGAAGAGTTTGGCCCGTTTTGGAGTCTGGAGTCGCTGGAGGTGTGGCGACGACGAAGCAAAAGGAGAAGTACTGTAAACGGTGTACAGTCGAGCAGTGGCTTATATATAGAACTGCGAAATTGGATTATAATTGAATGGAACTGCAATCTGATACATGTGCACAGCCAAAGAGAAGCACAAAATCTCATGTTTGGAAAGAAATCTGTTGGAAAAAATGATCACGATTAGTTTTAGGTTTTTTTTAGAACAAATCAAAGTCTACATTAATCACAGAGAAATACTTGTTGCTGGAGAAACTGTGGCTGTTAATGACTCATCACTATCACTACTGTCCTATTATTCATAAATACTCAACTGAGATCAACGAAGCACCGCAAACTGTCTTCAGCGCACATGCATCTCAGGCATCAGACGCCAAAGTTGGGAAAGTTGAACCATAGACCCGCCATGTCTGTTTAGGTTCGTCCATTTGACTTCCTCCCAAACCACGGTGCTGCGCTGTGATTGGTCCACAACACAGCAGCTCAAACCCAACCGCGGTATGCTGTTCAGATGGATGATCAGCCAGATGAACACACAATCATGCCTTTGGAGTTGAATGATGGCACCATTTTATAACGCTATTCTGGATAAAACATTTCACTACGTGGTCTACCTGGAAATTCTGTCTTGCTTCAGCTCAGTTTTAAACTGTAGGCATTTTACAATATTGTGATGTTACACAAACACAACCTATTGCGCTCAATCATTTAACTAGCTTCAACCCTAATTCACACATTGGACTAATATATTCATTCTAGTTCTCTCAGCCTCCATCTGCTCCTCCAGCCCTTGTACTCCGGGTTCTCCCTCTCTCTGGTACAGTCTGTGTGTATTGTTGAACTTGCAGCGTGGGGACTTAAACTACTCTCGCTCCTGTGAACTCATTTGTCTTGTGGACTTGTGGACGGGGCGTGGCAGTTCTGTTCTCACAGCTCCTCTGGCGTTTCCCTCTTTGTTTTACAGCAGTTTTGAAAGTTTGACACATGCGCCTGCTCTGGGGAAAGGAGAAAGGGGCATTGATCACTGCTTAGAGGAGTTAGCTTTGGCAACATCACAGCTGGACACAGGGCAAGCAGTGGAAAGGTTACCGGGAAAAATTATTGTATATCCATGTGTTTCAGGGTGAGGAAAAATTTGCTTTCTTGCCTTGCCTGACCAGCCAATCACAGCCGGTAATTTGAAGGAAGACGTCTCCTCTCGAATATTCTCATAGCTTTCAGAACAAAATATTTAACGTCTTTTACCTCAGATACAGAAGAATTCAGCAATCCAGTTCGTTTTTCAATACTTTGTGATTTTGTTTTTCCTTTTTTACTTGTCAGTTTGTTTTGACACATACAGAACATTAATTTCTCTGATACATTTTCACTCAGCCATTAACAACTACAAAAATATACCAAATACTCTATCTTTTGAATGGTCAGAAGTCCTCAAAATGTAATCTATAAACAAAGTTCCATTGTGATAATACATTGCTAATGAAAAGATGCAAAAGCTTATGTTTTCCTTCCTTTTTATTGAAACAAGGAAGTACATTCACGTATAAAAACAATTCACGTTACCAGTTATTTTAAAAAGAGCCAGGGTTTCTCAGGTCAAATGTTGCAAGGTTGGTTTTCCGCCCAGAGACAGCAGGGGGCGACTACGGGTGCTTCAAACGCCCCGAAAATCCATTTGCAACCACCACATGGACTTACAAAGAGGTTTAATGTGGTAAAAAAAAAAAAAGTCAGGCCTTAAAGACGAGACTTTGAACACTCCACTGTTAGGGCCATTCGGAAGTGGGGGAGGGAGCGTTCCACAGTTTGGGGATGACCACAGAGAAAGTCCTGATTTTGAGTCTCCACAATCTGGAGCTGGCCCTCGGACCTCACAGCGTGTGAATCTGGATGAGGTCTGAGATGTGACGTGGGGACCGTCAGTTCAAAGCATCATCAAATCTAAAACAAAGAGACTAAAATCTGACTTCTGTGCTTGTTTCTGTAGTTCCACTTAAACTGCAGGATTTTGGACCAACTGTAAGCGAGAGTGCATGGTAGCTAATGCCAAAACATGTAAAAGATAAAAAAGCAATTTAAACATTCCCAAGTTGAAACCTTCATCAGCCCTGAAGCATGATTTCCACTGCACGATTTTTTCATCTATTCACCTTTTTCTGAAATTTGCCGTGGGTGCCGCCATTTTTTTTGTTCGTTCAGTTGTATTAGTTTATATGGGGCATGTGAGCGCAACAGAAAATAAGTTCTACACGGACTACAAAGCCGTTTTCAGGCCGCCCAGGAAGTCAGTTCATTGTTGACTTGTTGCATGTGTACTTGAAACATTTTACACAAATCAATCTACTTTATGTAATATTTTAGCGGTGAGACTTCCCTTGTTCGTCATTTGCATGAACCGAGTTTCTGCTTGAGTGGAAGTGCCAATACACCGAAAGTGCAGATACATAGCAAAAAGAGCCAAAAGTGGATGGGGTGGAATAAAGTGTATAAGAGTTTTGGATATCGTAAGATGCAAGTTTAGGGGAATTTAAGTAATAAGACAGAACACTTTCATGCGCTTTTCACACAGCATGCTTGTGGTTGTTTTTGCATTTGTTAACGTTAATAAGGAGATGAGTCCTCTGCTGTTACTTGGTGTCCTTTTGTTTACATTTTTTACACAGATTGATTATAGATGCAAACAAAGAATCCAAATGATCAGACTGGTTTGGTATAAATCGCAGCTCGTCTTTGGCCACAACGATGCTTCTAAGTTGAATATTTGTCCCTGTCTCACTCTGAGCGCCACGACCCATGAGTTTGAGACACAACTGAAGATTTTCCCCACAATCAGAACCCTTTTGTTCCACACAGCCAAAATTTTGCAGTAACACCATGCTTAAGATCTCCCATCACTGAGTCTGATTGTTTGCGCCATTCCTTCCGATATTGCTCCTGTTTTAGATTCAGCTGTTGCTCTTGTGCTATCGAGTCCCTGTACAACGTTTGTAGAGGTCTGGCAAATATAAAGATTTTGGATAGCAGTCTCCAAGGTTACACTATGGACAATCAAAACCGCTCATTTAGACTAACACACGACACTCCTGGATATTCTAAAATACACAAGAATAATGATTTATGGGCTTGTATTGAAAAGCTTTTTTTTTTTTTTTTCAAACTTGAAGGTCGGTTCTTTCTGATTTCCTGCCGTATTACCTTTGCTGTGCAGTGGTAGCTCCAGGGTATTCATTTTGATTCAAATTCCGTTCTCAGACAGTATATTTTAAATAGACTCTTGGTATGGTTGTCCTTCATTGTCCTTATGGAAAGAATGGTATGTTTGGAGAGAACTGAAAAAGATGGAGTTTTGTGTGACAGTGTAAATAAAACATAATCAGTGTTTGGACAAGGTGAAAAGAAATACTTTACATAAAGCTGTTTCTCATACTGAAAAATGAACGAACTTGAAGAGCTTTAACCAAGGGCGTAACTTTGGCTTCAACTTTGGGGGGGTCGAGAGGCTACAGGCAAATGGCTGTGTATCGGACAAAACATATTCCTTTCTATGTAATCTATCTCAGTGGTCCCGGGCCGGTCCGCGGATCAATTTGGACCGGGCCGGCCCGCAATTCGGGCAGGGTTCGGGTCCACATTTTCCGCTCTGCTGTCGGGCTGAGTCGGCGGCCCAGGGGGCAGAGACGCGTACGTGCGTAACATGCGCTCCACAGCGAAAGAGCACGTGAGCAGCCAGTGCTGTGATGCTCCTCCTCATCCTCGAATAAAGTGTCAAAATATGTGACGTGAGAAAAGACGTTAATGAAAGCCCGGCTGCTACACGAGCGGAGGAGAGAGAGAGAGAAAGAGCAGCGGAGGAGAGAGAGAGAGACGAAAGGAGCGAGGGAGAGAGATCATGTGTGCCGGCGTCAGCGGAGGAACAGGCGCGTCTGGGACAGGAGGCGTCCCGTTGGTGCAGGTAGAACACTAAACACTTGAAGCCCTGTCAGGAGCTTATTCTGCCAATAAAACTCTGCACGAACTCAGTTTACGTAACTCCGGCTCTACATGTGCGCGGACCCGGGTCGGGTTCGGACAGTATCCGCGCGGTCCCGGGTCGGGTTCGGACAGTATCCGCGCGGTCCCGGGTCAGGTTCGGGTTGAATCTTGCAGTAAATGATTCGGGCTCGGACAGTACGCTCAGCGGGTCGGGCTTGAATTTTTGGCCCGATGATGGTTACATCTCGGTCATTTGAGCTAAAATTTAACCCACAAGCAACAACATGAGTAAGAAACAAGACAACACCAGGGATCCTACGTGAATCCTATGGCTCTAATGAGGCAATGAAGCCTTCAAAGCTGCTTCGCCACTTAGAGACCAAGCACCCTGGATTAAAAGACAAGCCCCTGGACTATTTTTAAAGAAAAAAAACAGGTACACAGTGGATTCACGTTTATTATGATAAACGCCCCTCCCCTACCGGGCCGCAGTAAAATTGTCAAGCCTTGACCGGTCCGCGGTGATAAAAAGGTTGTGGACCACTGATTATCTCATGCGACCGTACGCAGAAAGTGTTACCACAGTGCGGTTGGAACAGCTCTACTACACCACAGCGCGCACCATCAACACCCCACAGATGCGGTCCGAGTCGGACAATAACAACTCAACATAAACTCACAAAGCCGAAACAGGATTTGATTGCCTCGATAGTTCGGTTCGTTTGGGTAATTGTAAATGCGCAAGCAAACGCTGATCCTAAACAAAGAGCGAAACCAAATCTAATGATCCACGACGCGCTATGATGCACGTGAGGCTCGGAATCAAAACAAACTCCTCGTTTGAGATTAATAACGGGATAAATGACAGGCGAAACATGCCAAGAAGCAGGAAAACGCCAGATTATGATCACATGAACATAGATCACAGTTTTCAGGGTTTATTTACATAACATAAAAAGTTATACGGCTAAATAAACCCAAAAAAACAAAAGTAACCTATTGCTGGCTTAGATGTAGAAAAAAAAGTCTATATTCATCCATTATTAAGCTGTACAACTAGTCTACACGCGCAGATGACATAGACAAACTTTCAGAGCACTTATTTTGTTAATATACTACTCAACTACTTACTCATTTTCGTCTCACTCATCTCTTCGCCTCACAATGAAAGTACATTGTCCGCGCTGTCGCTCTGTCGCTCACACTGAGCCCACACATGTGGGGTTGGTCTTGGGATAGATCCATAAAAACAAAAACTATATAAAGTCCAACAACGCTGCAGCCCCGCTTCGTATTTGTTTAGCTGTGACGCGGATCATGCAGAAGCCAACCAGGCCAACGGAGAAGTCGAGTCTCTTCCTCGATGTTTCACTGTGCAATTCTGTTATGCAGCGCCTCTACAGGCGAGGAGAGGTGTGTTTTCACTGTAGAATTCTAGTTTGATAAAAGTGTAGTTTTACGCCAAACGCTGTTGCAACATTGGTCTCCAAATGCGAGAGAATATTGTGAAGTCCTTTGACTCAGTGAAGCACTACGCCCTCACCTGTCAGTCAAAACATGGTCAAAACTATCAACTTCTTAAACTGACTGACGACAGAGACAGGAGAGGGAGGGGTGAGAGAGCGCGGCCTCGTGTGGGCGATACCACGTCTACAGCTGAGAGGGGGGTGCCTAGTCAAAAAGTAATGTTTTTGTTGTTGATTTAATTGTTTTAACTACTCCTGGAGATTTCTTTTTAACAAATAACATATAGTATATGATTTAATATTAAAAATGGTCTGAAATATTGGGGGGGTTGAATGTACTAGATCAAAATATTGGGGGGGTTGAATGTACTAGATCAAAATATTGGGGGGGTTGTAACCCCCCTATCCCCCCCGTATTTTACGCCCGTGGCTTTGACAAAACAAGTTATTATAAAAGACTATGAAAAGTATAGGTAACATCAAGAGCAAATAAAGCTTCAATCTTAATTTAATCAAAATGTTTTCAATCAAATAACTTAAAGTGCCTATGACAGGTTGGACTACTCATTTGACAAAAAGGCAATTAAGATAAATCTAGTTCAAATTTTGTTAAATACTTCACAAATTTGATCACAATTTAGCATTTTTTGTTTTGTTGTTGTACTTCCTGGTTGTAAATGATGACATCACACTAGAAATTATCTAGCAACCATCCTGTACATGGTACTAAAACTCATTTAATGTCACAGATTTTTTTTATTTTATAAATAAAAATACCTGTGAACACCTTTATTTTGTTGAATCAATGTTTAAAGGATCAAAAAAGTCATTTCTTTTGTGTAAATTATGCATAACCTTTGGCTCCCTAGTGTGATGTCATCAGTTTGTTTACTTCCTGTAATTTTCAACATATTTTCAACTTTTCTCCACAAATGGCTGCTTGATTGGTGTAAAACTATGTATATGGAGAACTGGTATTAATACACCAAATAAAGTCAAAATGAGGAAATCATAAAAACCTGTCATACGCACTTTAATATATTCCCTAAGTGTAATTAAAACACAGCGAGCAGTTAAAATACAAGGAACTGTCTCAATTGTGCAGCTCAACCGGAGGAAGGGTCAGGTGGTGTTAGAGCAGTTTGAGGAGAGTAACAGCCCTCAGGAGTTAAGAGAGTTTAGATCGCGGCCACATCCAACCCGATCTGGCCCAAGCCTGTGGTCAGTGTCTGAACCTGACCCGAACCAGAATTGTTTCTGGCCCATGGTTACATTATGTAAACTGAACATTTATATAGAAAACACTGGCCCACATTATCACATTATCTCACTCCCTTGCTTCTTTCTGCAGCTCGTTCTTTCTTGCCTTCACGTCGCGTGTAAAAGAAAAATGTCATTTGATGTATTGTATTTACACGTGACCACTGGTCAGCAGCGTCAAAAGCTCCCATTTGGCCTCTCCAATCCAGGAAGCACCATTTACATTCTTATTTAACCACCTGGACCCCCTATGGTTAACCAGTCTCCTGTAATTCAAAGAGACACCACCAGAGACATTCTAATTTGATCGTCTGGACCCCCCCTGCATGTAACCACTCTAATGTGTATTGTAATGTATCCCCCTACCCTGTGACTGCCTGACAAACCTGTTCTCCCGGTGGCCTTTATGGGCCGGCCTACTGTAATCCTATATATTGCTGTGTGGCTCGCGTCGTTGCTCCGTTGATCACCCGTGTAGTTGTCTAGGAACTGTATTCTTCGATATATCAAAGAATAAAGAATCCACCTTTTTGAGAGAGACAGTGCTCCTTTTTCCTTGGACTTATCACACAAATTTTCCACAACACGCGTTTTTGGCCACTTTATTTACTTAGGTGTAAAACATTATGCTCCAAGTGAATGAAGAAAACAGTGCAGTGCCTCAGCTCATTGCACCGGGGCGACTGTCACTCGTCTGCAGAGGAACATTTGCTCAGTACGGCTCTGCACCCTGGACCTACGTTTTTTCGGACAGTTTAAACCATCATTCAACAAAATAAAAGCATTATCAGGTATTATTTTTTGTGAAATCATAATCATAACTATTGTGCAATTTATATGGATTTTGGCCCTTGTTTTCAAAATGGTTGCTAGGTAACAGTTGTGGAATTACCTCTAGCTATGTCATATTTGCTGCCCATGTCCAACCAGGAAGTGACATTATAAACATTATGAAAACTGTCAAACTGGAGACAAATGGGCAAAATGTTTTGTAAAATCTTATGTATAATCGTGTTCACTATGTTTTAGTGAAATGTGTAGTCTAACCTGTCACATGCACTGTAAGACAGGACTGGATAAAGTGCACATGACTTGGACTTGATGGCCAACAACTCGTGACTTGACATGGAGTTGGAGCCCTGTGACTTCAGACGACTAGATGTTTCTCCTCAAAAAAAAAAAAATTACATGTTTCAAAAACAGTCTTCTTTTTACTCACGGTGCTTATTTTATAGGAACAAACTAGAGCATGTCCTTCACTTCTGTAGAACTTTACAGAAAACATTGCAAAAACACAAGCTGCATCCTGTGTTTTAAAGACCTGAAATTATTTGAAACTCAAAGCAGACAAGTTGCACTTGTGCATCACAGACTTGGGACTTGACTTACAATTGTGGGACACAGACTTGGGATTTGACTTGACTTGGACCTGTCGGTCACAGAGTTGGAGTCGGTCACTTGACTTGGACTTGAGGCCAAAGACTTGAGACTTTCAAATCAAGGACTTGGTCTCGCCTCTGAGATAGTATTATCTCAGACCATTGAATCCTTGTACACTGGCATTACCTTTTACTTCTTTGTGAAATACAAGAAAAAAAAACCTCCCAGACCAAATTAATTAGATTACTGCAGTGCACAAAGGCACAGGACGGTCCATTTGATGGGATTTGTGTAATAAAATGGCACTGCCTCCTCTCCTCCACAGACGCTCTATAAACACAGATTAGAGAGGAGCCGAAACATCAAAGTGCAGAGCTGGAGATGAAGCATGACCCCCCTCCCCACCCTCTCCAGAGCCTCCAGGGGGCACTGCAGATAAGATTTACCTTCCCATGTGGCCACAACCCCTGATTTAATCTCCCCGTCAATAGTAAACAATGCATTTCAACCGGCAACAACCATAAAAGTATATGAAGTATGACAATGGGAGGAAGAGTGGCCACAAGCACATTGGGTTACTGTGTAACCGTGGGTCTAGTCAGAACAGGCTTTTTACACTACTATTCAAGCTCCATTGATCCTGTTATAGATAAGATTGAAGCAAATTGAAGAAAAAAAGACTTCTTTGAAATTTCTTTCAAAATAACAGAACAGAAAGGAAAAAAAGCTTTACAGTGTAAGTAAGAAAATCAAGGTAACCAACAAACATACTGTCCTCCTTTGAGAAATTGTAGTGAAGATGAAGGATGAAGGATTCAAAGTTTGGAAAATTAAGAGAGTTTGAAAAATGTTTGGTTCAGAGGGAATTTATAGAGGGAAAATTTAAGATACATAATGTACCAAAACACAATTTTTATCGAGTGTAAGAAGTTATTCTTACTGCTTACTTAGCGATCCTGTTGTCTTTCACTCATTTAACAATTCAATTCATGATATCCTTTTTTTTTCCTCCTGGGGAGCCTAAGGGTGTGTTAAGGTTGTCCACATGACATAATATTTGTGCTTCATTTGCCTCGTTTTTAAATATAATTGTTATACACTACTGTGTGTAAGTGCCCTATACATCTGTGGCACCTCTGGGTGAAAGAAAAAGTTAGTGGAAACTCCGATAAATACAGGTTTAGAATGAGCAAACCTGAGTGACTGTGCAGTATTTATGGACTATTTTTTATCATAGATTTCTTATTTAACTTGGATCTCAAGTTTGTTAAGAAAACAAACTGGGTTATTCAGATCTTTGTTTGGGACAGAAACAGCTGATCTTTTAACAGGTCAAGCTAAGGTAAGTGCATCTTTACATTGTGACATTTTATTTAAAAGTTATTTTATTCACAATCACACCTAAACAGAGTGTTAACACAGCTTTTATTGATACTTTCGTTCTACTGAGTAGTGCACAGTTCAAAGACCTGTCACTGTGGTGCTGCTCCCATGATGCACCGTGGTCGGTAAAAGGCTCCAACTAATGGTTAAAGAAAAAATTTAAATCATCCATTGTTTGCAATATGGATGATTTGAGGCGTCAACAAAACTGTTCATGGTTTGTCCCATGAAAACAAGGCAAAAATCTTTGCAATTTTCATGGCGCTGCCCTGTTATGGATTTTTCAGAAAGCACATTGGCAGTGATAAAGTGATCCGTCTTAGTCACTACATTGGTTCAGGTGACTTTTACAGCAGCCTCTGGTGGAGCTGGTTCATAGGGAGACTTCACACATGGTTGATTAGGTGATTAAAACATTGTGAGGTTATTGCAGGACAAACACTAACTGCTGCTCGTTGTTTAGCCAAGCCAGTGTCAAGAATATTTATTTTTACCTCTCTACTAAGTACGAGTGGGACGAGACAGAATACACACTAGATGAGACCGTAAGGGTGCAGGTTACAGATTAAGATTATGCCTAATCGTTGACCTTAAAGAACACATACTGTATGATGCTTTACGCGCGTTGTTATTGTCCTTAAAACATGAGATGTTTTGGCATCTCATGTTTTAGAACTTGAAATTATATGTATTTTCTACCAGTCAGGTGTTCCTTCACCAGGATTGGAGTAAGCGCTCCATCTACCGGCAGCATATGTAATTACCATGGAGAAATAAACAAAAGCTTCCTAGCCCCGAGAGGCCAACAGTTGTAACGAACATGATATGAGGCAGAAATGTTCATGAGCAAGTCTGGAGATGACTGATAGACTTTAAAAAAGCACATGAGACATCCAGATCACAACCTATGTCATCACAAATATGGGAAAATTGAAACAACATGTTTTCTGAGGCTCATAGGGACATGGAGATAAATAGGGTTAATCAAACAAGAGTGACTGAAGCAAAATATAACTAGTAATGATGAGGGAAAAATGTTGGTGAAAAACATGGTTAAAAGCTCAAAACAGTAAATTTTTGACTAATACATATAAAAATGCAGCCCTCAGACCATTTTTTCGTAACCTTTAGGCTTCCTGTTGAATTGGTCCACATTGTCTTGAGAAGTACTTTTTACAGCAAATGTCATTTTAAAAAATTATAACCTAAATAATTAACATTTTGGTGCGAGACAGACCTGATTATTAAAGGCCCTGTACCTGACTTTTACTGTTTTGAGATGTGGAAAACAGAACTAGTTTGTGTTCAAGTCTTCAATCAGTCACATGTATCGTTCACTTACCAAATGCAGTCCCAACATTCTAAATATTCACCGATCCGATCCAATATTCTTCTGATCTGAAAGTCGGAGGTTCGAATCCCGCTCTTGACATTAAAAAAAAAAAATCCTTGTCAATACTGCCATTGTGTCCTTGGGCAAGTCACTTAACCTGCCCTCGTTTGTGAATGGGTGAGTGGTTCTTGACGTGAACAATTTTGAGTGTCTTGAATGTCGAAAAGTGCTATACAGTCTGCCAACTGTACATTCTGTATATAGTCTATCTTAGTCTATTTTATTCTTAATTTTGTGCATGCCTTTCTATATATTTTTTTATATTTTACTCATTGCTCTATGTTGCACCTACGCCGAAGCAAATTCCTATGTTTGTGAATTTCACTGACAATGGCAATAAACCGCTTCTGATTCTGATTCTGATTCTGAAAAATGTGACCATTTACAATTAACTGGGTGCACGGTGGCAGAGCGGCTAGAGCTCCTGCCTCTCAATAAGGAGATCGTGGGTTCGAATCCCAGACCACCCCAACATCGTGGTTTCGAATTCCAAACCACCCTAACATCACATGATCTCTCTGGGTGGAGTCTGCATGTTCTCCCCGTGTTACCGTGGGTTCTCTCCGGGTTCTCCGGCTTCCTCCCACCGTCCAAAGACATGACTGTACAGGTTAATTGAGAACTCTAAATTGTCCCTAGTGAATGATTGTAAGAGTGGTTGTCTGTCCTTGTCTGTCTCTCTGTGTTAGCCCTGCGACGAGTTGGCCACTGTCCAGGGTGTACCCCGCCTAAGGCCCAAAGTCACTGGGATAGGCTCCAGTCACCCGCGACCCCTAACGGGAATAAGCGGTAGAAAATGAAATGAAAAATGAATTAACTCAATCTAATGATGACGAAACACCGTTGTAAGGTTACAAGGTTAAAGCTCGTTAAAGTTGAGTTTGCATAATGTCCGCTTTAATGACACCTATTTGAATCCATAAACACATTCCAAACTTGTGAAAAACATGTCCAGGTACAGTCTATTAGCAGCCTAAATGTAAACACAGCACGTTTACTAACCCTGCCTGTTCTCTTCTAACTCATATAAATGCTAATATGATCCCGTGGTGCGATAGACTGGGCCAGTTTCTCAGTGTGGAGAATATAGAGGTATGGGCCATGTAATTAAAGCGTCCCTTTTTCCCCCCGGCAGCGGCAGCACCAGCGTTATTTTGGGCTTGGTTCAGGGACAGTTTTGTTAAGATGAAATGAAAAATTCAACACCTCGCAGCCATTTACTCTTATTGGTCTGTTCCACCGTGAAAGAATCCAAGGACTTGTCGGAGCCGTGCTGGAAATGTGGACTGGAACTGTATTTTGAGCTAAAAAGGAGAGGAGCAGTGGAAATATGCACCAACCAGAAGGTGAATTATGGACCAGAGAATGTATTTATAGCACTTGCATAAGATGGATAAGTTAATGCAGGTCATAAATACAAAGTAAAGCAGAGCAGGTTAAGAGTGAGATGGGTGGACCAGCAGCAGTGTGCATGAATGAAAGTGTTTTTAAATGATTGTATGATGTTGCATTTGTGTTGGATGTTTGTTAACACTTACTGTGAATTAATTTCCCTTTAGGACAATAATAAAGTTGAAAAAATAAAAGCTATGCCATTACCAACCAGAGATGTAGTAGCAGTTGTCCACGTCATTTCCAGAACTTGACTCGACTTGTTTTTACATTACCACAGGTACTAGTCAACGTAAAAGTTTTGCTCCAGGGGCTAACATACTTGTAAGTAGTGTGGACCGAATTAAATGATCCCTTAAAACAGGACACATTGGAGTGGCTGGTCCCGCACTCTGTAGTTGTGTGAGTGGTGTGAAAGCAGACAACCTCGAGCCGACCTGCTTCCTGTTGATCCATTTACCTGACGGGGCAAATGGATCAACTTTATATCAGTGAGACACTCTGTGCCTCTGTGCAGCCAGGTCAGCCACTGTGCTCAGAAGCCTGGTGTCATGGAAATAAATGCTCTGGACAGCTGATCTGCTCAAGCTGCTCATGGTGCAGCGTTTGTGGTAAATGAAGAGCTAATTGGGGTTTTATATAGCGGAGAATATCCACTATAAATAGCATTTCAAATGTTTCTAAGAGGCCCGATTGGCTGGAATACAATCAGTCAATTGGCGTGTGTGAATATGCAAATGACACAGGTCAGGTGGGGGAGGGGTAGGCAGCTGGTTTAAACTTGACCAAATACAAACAAGAAGTTAGGGCTGGGCTATTTGCCAAATCACAAGTTCAGTTCTAACATGATACATGTAGCAACAAAAAAAAACAGATCTGGGCGCTCATGCACTGGTGGGTCAGAAAGGGTACAAAAATAGTACATTTTGATTTACTGAAATTTTGTCTGATTCGCCGATAACAACAATATATTACAAGCGTAGTATCTATTGTGTGACCGATCCTTTGAGAGGAAGAGTCAAACTATCCAAGAAGCACAAGTCCCATCACTCCCCACCGCCCGTGCTCGTCTATGAGGAGGCCGAGCTGCTGTCTACATTGCTCCTGACACTCTCCTTTATCACACATTTACAGTCTCGGCGTTCAGGTACGTCTCTGCGCCCACAGCGGCTCCCTGACATGCCCCATAATGAACCACAGCACCATTTGTTCTTCTCTTCCCTTTCTCCTGGTTCTCCCACCCTCTTACCCCCTTCTGTCTCTCCCGGTTCCAGCCCCGTCCTGCCTGGGAGCTCATCCATCAGGCCTAATGATGGAGCTGGAGCCCGTGTGCACATCGGAGGCCTCCCCAAAGCACTTCACACACGCAGCGGCGGAGGCTAAAGCTCACAGCGCGTCCATACAGGCTTTGAGTGTAGGTTTACGCTGATAAATTGTGAATGATATCAGCTACAGCACAGCGCCCGTTCCATTAATATTGCAACGGTTACGGATTGAACAGCAAAAAGGCCGCTTTTTTGTTTAATTTGTAGATTTGATACAATTAGCGTTTAAAGGAGACATGTGATGCAAAATCAACTAAATGAGCTTTTAATCTTGTTGAAGGGTTTCCTCATCATTAGTTTACTCAGAGTTGGAGTTAATCCTGTATTGTACTGCAACTAAGGCTTGAGTGCTCAGAAACTTCCTGTTTTCACCTATCCCCTAGCCCCGCCCACATCCCTGAACTTAGTCGTAATTATTTGAAAAATTAAGACTGAGTGACACATGTAGAGTTCTGAAATGTCACACGTAGCCACTTTTCAAAAATAAAAACATGTAAATCACAATCTGCTGCTTGTTACAGTGAAATGTCACTATGAAGAAGCAGGGCTTATCAGTTCTGCAGTTGCGAACAGGAAGTCAATGGACCTGTTTCTATTTCTAAGTTGAATATTACCGTTTACAGCGAACAAAATGTAAAATGAGGATCTACTTATGCTTGTAAAGTACTGTAATAAGTACCTGAAAAAAGCATACTATGTCTCCATTTCATTTCTTCTTTTTTTTTTTTATCTGCATAGAGAGGTTTAATGCCATCCTGTGAAATATTCCAGGCAAAACAATAACCATACTACCAGAAAAGTTAAGCTTTGGACCTTTAAATATTTTTAACATTACCTATGTCAAGAAAATATGTTGTAATATACAGAGAGACATAGTCCTTCCAGCTTTCCTGGGGCCTGGAGCCACCTCAGCTGGATCCTCTTAATGTGGAGGAGCAGCAGCTCTACTCTGAGCTCCTCACCCTTTCTCCAAAGAAGTGGTGGTCCCCAGAGCTTTGTCTGGTCAGATGGTCGGGTCATAAAAGTAAAAATGTGTGCAAATTAAATGATCAAGATTCCAATCAAATTATTAGAAATTGGATGTGGGAACACAGAACACACAATTGCTGTGTATTGGTTTGAAATAATGCTTCTTATTAATAATATTTATCATATAATGCATTTGTCAGGGCCACAGTTTTGGACTGAAGGGGCATGTCTCCAGCTGATGCAGGGAGGGGCTTCAAGAAAAAAAATTGGGACCCAAGGGAACGCCCAGCGCCCTGCGGAAAATCGATAGCTTTGTCTTTCAGCTCAGCTCCTCCTTCGCTAATTTTCAGCACATGCTGAAAGTTGTTGCTACATGAGCAAAATCGTTTTGAAGTGTATCTTGCTGGTATCTCTTTTTTAAACCCAGTTGCTAAGGAATTGAAAATATTCCAAACAGGATTTTCCAACGTCATGAGATTAATGAAGAGTTTCAGTGAACTGGACTGAATTCTGAAAAAGATATCTTGTTCAAATTCACTGATGACAGGAGTTATTGGCTCAGAAATTCTCCAAAACTTGAAGTCTTCATATTTTCTCATTGCTGCCATGTTTATCCTGAGGCCCTTTACTTGTAATAGACTACATAAAATGCTTGAAAATAAACAAGAATGATTTTTTCGTCAGATTTGTACTCAGTTTAAATCATTATTTATCACTGATAAATATATCACATCCAGCAAAGAATAACTAACCAAGTAACAAGCCAAAATTGTGATGAATACATGTAATGTCTAAACCACTGTCAGCATGGATTTCAGCCAAGAATACACACCACTCCAGTCGTTTGAAAAAGGCTTATCTCTCAGAGTTCAGACGTGCATGGTTGTTTATACCACAACAAATATGGCTGCTTACGAGTAAAAAATAAATGGAAAAACTGACTGAAAAACATTGCAGATTTACGCAGAATCAATGAGCGAAGGATGAATTACTGTTTATCTGAGGTGAATAACTTGCATCTTTTCTTGCCTTTTTTGTCTCTTTTTCCTCCATGATTTGCCCCATTTCAGAATACACACAAATATCACAAAGGCTTTCAAACCACTAAAGAACATCCGCTAAGAGGTTTTCATTTCACGCCATCAAGTGTAGTTTGAGTTTTCCTCTGTGAAAACCTAACACAGTCGACTCCTCGCGGCTCGGGCTACAGCGGCTTCATTATCCGCTCTCCTCTGTCTTCCAGCACGCACCGACTCTCGTGACAGCTCTTCCCATTTCTACTCTTACCATCACTGGCTTTATTTACACTGTTATCCTACAGCGCAAAGAACGGGGAATATCAGAAATGGATGTTCACCTCTGTAGCGTTTCAACCAGACGAAGGCTAAAGGTATAGGTCACCATACTCACGTGGAGTTTGCTGTTTCACTGTCGATTGCAGATTTGTTGACTCGGTTTATGGTTCATATCTCTGTAATTACTTGGTCTATTCACATGAAACAAAAACTGCCACAAAGTTGAACCTCTGCCAGTATAATTTTTTTTTTTTCCCCAGACAGCTTCAGAAAGTGGTGGCATTGATCAGTTCTAAAGACGTGATTGTTGTCAGTTGAAAGGAATTAAAGTGGGTCTAAATTACCCTTTTTTGGTGTATTAATACGTGTTGTAAATATAAATTATAGTTTTACACCAATCAGGTAGCAGTTTGTGGGGAAACGTTGAAAAATGAAAGTTACAGGGAGTAAGTAAAGTAAGTAAGTAAAGTTACAGGAAGTAAACAAATTGATGACGTCACACATGGTTTTGCATAATTTACATAAGGAACTACTATTTTATATATATATAATTATACATTAATTTGACAAGAAAAAATATAAATATATATATTTCATTCAAAAACAGCAAATCTCACATTAACTGCGCTTCCTCACTCAACACACAGGCTTTCATGTGGAAACAACAAACCTGTCCAATCTGCTCCTAAAGATGTTTTATTACTTACTTTAATCCACTTCATCCATAGATTTCTGTGGGACATTGTAACTTCGAAGGCCGTTTTCATTTTTCTCCCACAAAGACACAAAGATAAGTCTTAAAGTAGCTCCTACACACACCAAACTTTACAATCTTGTACTTAATACGATTTTGACAGAACACACTGAAGGATGTTTTGATCTCTAATTCCAAGCATGATTTTGTGGTTTTAAGTCTAATGTGTTTAGTGACAGTACTAATCCTGCAGAGGGCGCACCGTGCAGAGCCCGTTTGTTTTTACTTTGCACTAGACTCACTTTCTGTGTTATTTAGCTGTTAGCTGCATACTTTTACGTCGTGCCATTTTTGTTCACACTTAAGTGACACTAGATATATAGTTTTACCACTTAGAATAAACGCTGCTGGCTCTATCTTTACCAAAGTACTACACTGTCAAAAATACAGTCCTGTGAGGGTGCATTCACACCAAAAGTGTCAAAATGTGCCTAATGCCACTAATTTGACGCCCAAAAAATTTCTGTCATGTGCATTCATTCACGTGTTAAGAGCGTTTTTTTGATGCCCGAGTGACAGCGCACAAATTCACGGCGTAGACAGCAGCCGCTGCCTCTATCATAGCCCTGAAGTTGAGTCCCTCTCTATCTTTGAAAAACATATTCTCTTTGGCTGACCGGAAGATGCTGTGGCTCAAGTGGTAGTAGCGTTTATCTCATACTCGTTAGATAGTGACATTGATTTCAGAATGAGACTGTGTGTCATTGTTTTTCTCTCGAGTCCAGACCATAGACATAAAAAATAATGGACAGACTGTCGTCGCTCCGCCCCATTCATGAAAATGCGGCTCAGTCATGGGAGAATTCAAAATGGCCGCGGGTTAGCCCCCACCACTCCCCCCTCGGTGGGGAGGCGGGGAGAGGCCGAATTTGGGGCGGCCTTTTGCTGACGTACTGCCGTCGTAGCCTCTATAGTTACCGCCCACTCGTAGGTGTTTGGCTGCGCCGTGACATTTCCGGCGCGTAAAGCCCGCCTTCCTCATTAGATATTCAAGAACTTAAAAAAATCACAGCGGCTAAACCAGCCTGGTTCGAAAAAATTCACCCCCCTCAGCGTTGTCACAGAGCCGTAAGCTAACGTTTGAGACCAAAGCCGTATTTTGAGCCAGGCTCTAAAGTAGGTTTTGAAACGTCTAACTCCCCATTGACTTGCATTGAATAATTCTACTTCCGCAGCCAGCCCCTAGCGGTCAGCACCAGATTGCAAACATGGCAGCCTACAGTCGGCGGCTCAATTTGAGCGCGGTAGCCTCGCCCACTGGTCCAGACACACGTGCACACAAATGCAAAAACAGTCTGCCTGCGCTAAATAAGAACTATCTCTGTGTTTTTAAGGATAAAACAGACTTCTGCATGGCTATTATACTGGAGCAGAATCTAAACTTTATTGATCTGGTGTAATTACGTGAAAAGTTGAAGAAATCCTCAACACACGGCACACAGACAGAGATTAAAGTGGCTTGCTGTGGATTTGTAATTGTTTTTGTTTTTTTCTTCAGTGCTTCTAAATAGTAAGTCATGTATGTTTAAATAGCAGGTTCCATATTGGCCAAATGATCTTAAGTTTATGAAAATCAGCCTCATATACAGTGTAAAGCACCAGCTCCGTTCAGCTGCCACAGTGAACTGTTGAGCCGACACGAGGAGCGCGAAACTCAAAGTGCTTCAACTTCTTACAAATGTCTTAATCATGTTTTTATAAATGCAACAGAAAGCGTCTATAGTTTGCAGCCTGTGGCGTTCTCTAGAGCTTCGATCTGTCCCACAGAAGAGCTGTGTGTGAGGCTAAAACAGGGGCGGATATTAGAAATGCACTAGAATTAAGGAAATTATAGGATTTTGTTGAAAATTTACTGAAGGAGGACCCTTAGGATTGTGATTCATACAATATAAAATTAAACATATAAAGATAACTATTGTAACAGTCACCACAAGGCTGTAGCACAGACATCAAACCACCATGTATTTTTACACGTTTGAAGAGGGTTGGGAAGGGGGCACCAGGGAGCATTTCAGCTTAGGGCACCCACATGGCTAGCAGCGGCCCTGTGTATAACAAACGCATTTGACTTTTGAATCTACATTTATAGCTGGATAATTATATTGGCTCTTTTTACTCTATTTCAGTCCATATTTAATCTTTACAGCTGCTAGACTTTTGACTTTTGAAGCAGTGGAAATTATACGCGTTCTACAGTGATATAGGCCACGTGCTGCCATTAACCCTTTTTCTGTGAAAACTGCGTTAAATGTGGTGTATTTAGAATATTTAGGAGGCACTGAAAAATCGTAGACCTGAGCTTTTTTAAAAGGCCTAATTAAACATTAAATTTAGTCATATAAAACTTTGTGATAAGAGCAAAGGGGACAAACACAGGATTAAACTTTCATGGAGACATTTTCTATCGTTGCACATTGATATTTGATTGATATTTTACAAAATACACTTAAACCTGGTGAAAAGGGAGAATTTGCTGCATGGCATTTTATTTTGATATTATTTATGATTCACCTGAAACGCAGAAAACGTGCCGTGCCACCTGTGTGACTGTGCCGCTTTGGTCGCGCGTCAACACGCCTCTACACAGGGTTAACGTAGAAAAGGCGTGCACGTTCGTATGCAGTGTGTTTACACCTTAACACGTTAAACACTGTGGCGCTGGAGTCACATAACATTTCCCTGAGGTACTTTACAAATGTAGAATAGTGTGAGAGAATAATGTGTTTCAGGGCTAGTTATCAACTGGCCAACATGATTTGCTTTTATCCTGAGCTGAACCGTATGTTAAGTTCTGCTTTTCTAAAGGATTTTGGGCAAAACACCCTGGAAATGTTGATTATTTTTGGACTTTATTAATTACCTGAGTCCACTCATCTGCTGCTGCATGGTTAATGTATGTTGCAGGGGTTTAATATTCATTTATTTAAGGGGCTAAATTTGCTTTAACTGTAATGTGCATAAATCAAAATCCACCTGAAGTGAGCGTATAAATGGTTCAAATGAATGGTTCTAAATTTGATATTTGGCATTTCCACCTTTTGTTACGTATGCAACACTTAAACTGCACATTAAGAATAATGTGGGGATGCATAATGCATAATGGGAATAACGCGACATCTTATTGTGAAAACATACATCAAAGTTTAAGTTAAAAAAGTGATTAAATTGTCTGTCCCTGGCAATTGCTTCCTTATGGCTCTCATTAATTAATTAATTAATTAATTATTCATTCAATATAAATACATTTTAGTTTTGTTTCACCAATCACCAAAAACCCTACATTAATTAGAAAATAGAGTTCATGTAAAACCATGAAATGAATGTATTTATTTTGCTGCCTCATTAAAATGAATGGGATAGAACGTTTACATTAGTACCAGACTGTGTGTGCAACTGTTCTAAACAGGTCACTCCTGGAAGGGCCTATACTTAAAGCTAGGTGTAAAATGTGTTCTTCTTACATGAGTCCTATCTTCATTTCATAATTGCACTGTTTACTCTCCGTCCAGCAGACTTCCTGACCCCTCTGCATATGTGTGAGCGTCTTTAATCGTGCTGTTCCTCTGGGAGTCAGCAGTTATCAGGCCCGTTTGATTGACATGTGTGGGCTGTGTGCATTCTGAAGGTTAGTGATGAGATGGACACAATGGCTTCCCCCGGGACGCCCCCGTATGAAGTCTGAAGCACTCCCCCTTCAGAGCGAGAGAGGCTGAGGCGGAGCTTCATGAAGTCTATTTACCATTCACAAGACATCTGACCAAAAAAAAGACATTCACTTTTCATTTTGTCCAAAGTTTGTTAAAGTGTGTATGACAGGTTTTTAAAATTTTCTAATTTTAATTTTATTCAGTGTATAAATACCTCTTGTAAATATAAATGATAGTTTTACACCAATCAGGTCGCTGTTTTTAGAGAAAAGTTGAAAAATCTATTGAAAATTACAGGAAGTAAACAAACTGATGACATCGCACTAGGGAGCCAAAGGTTATGCATAATTTACACAAAAGTTACTACTTTTTTTTGACCCTTTCAACATTGATTCAACAAAGTAAAAGTGTTCACATGTATTTTTCTTTGTCAAATGAAAACATCTGTGACATTAGAGGAGTTTTTGGCCCAGTGTATAATGTTGTTTCTGAGTAATTTTCTAGTGTGATGTCATCATCTACAACCAGGAAATAAAATAAAAAATCTAAAAAACTGGCTAAACTGGGATAAAATTTGTAAAGATTTTTGCAGAATTTGAAATATATTTATCTTAACTGCATTTTCGTTAAATGAGTAGTCCAACCTGTCAGATTCACTTTAAACAAGTCCATTTTTAAACAATCTGAAGGTTATTTTTTCCATTTTGCGAATGTCTGTTATAATTTGTGTCCAGTCCTTGATTGTTGGCTCAGTTTGTGCAACAAAACACAGGGCTGCACTGTATCTTTTTTATTAGTTGGATATGTAATATTTCACTGGAAATACGTCGATTAATCAAAAGATCAAATCAGCGTTTAGTCAAATGTAATTATATTTCTTTTCTGTTCATACACGTTTTTGCCGTGTTGTTTTTACCTTAGTCTGCGTTCACTCTTGCCCAATCTTCTCCAAAATGTTCCCGGAGCCATTTTGGAAGCTTGACCTCTCTGGGCCCAGTTTGGATTGTTTAATTGAGTGTTTTTCAACCTTTTTTGAGTCACGGCACACTCTTGTAGACGAGAGGCATTTTGGCATACGCTCCACCAAAACCGAATCAAATGACACCCAGTAGAAAAAAAAAAAATTTCCACATCCCTGTGTGGCACTAAGGTTTTTGAAATAGTTTTTGTCTCTTGTTAGGCTCAAAAGTTTGCTCTGGGCGCTCCAAAATGTGAATTACGTCTAGATTATCGTATGAATCAGTTTACTCAAATTAGGTTTTTTATTTTTATTTTCAAGGCACACCTAACAATCCCTCAATGCACAAGACACCGATGCAAAACAAACCAGTGGAAACACGCCAAAAACTTTGCCTACAAACAGGAAGTTGAACCCATGATACATTCTGAAGAAAAAAAAAAGTGAGCTAATTTTGTTTCGTTTAATTTTTCATTTATTTTTTGACCACACGACTGATTCACTACACCAAAATTTCCAAAAGAAGACACAAATCTTCAATGAATGTACTGCGGCGCGTTATACAATTTGAGAAAATAAAGTGTTTTCGCGCCGTCTACAGCCCTGCAAAACGCTTACCTTAGCTGTACTATCTAAAAGCCCTTGTTTTGCAGAGTTTGAACGCTGCCACTACATTTCCAAAACTGCCATGCGAGTAATTATTCCCCGTATTCTGGCTAACAAGCGGCAGCATTGTTAGCGCTGAGTGGAGCATAACTTGTGGCGGATTTTGCGTCTTCTCTCTCTCGAATCTGGGACAATGCTTTTTTTTCCCCCCCTCCCCTTCACTTGCAGTAATTTTCGTCTCCTCCTTTTTGCATGGCACACTTCAATGGCCACAGTGCTAGCTTTGAGTTAGCGCTGCTGCCATATTCGTCTCAGACACATGCTATTGTTCAGATCTGCTCCTTGTGATCCTAGCTAGCATCACCTCTCCACTCGCGCCCACATGGCAGCGCTCTGATAAATACTGCATGGCTTTTTCTGTATTTTTACCCCTGGCCTTGTTCTTTCAGGCGATTCCTGACCTCTGAGCAGCACACGCGCTCCGTCCTCTGTGAGAAAGTTGTGGGAAATATAAGACAGGTTGGATTTTGTTTAAAGTTAGTAAAAGCTAGTTTAGCAAGATAAAACTAAAACTTTTTATGTATAAAAATGATTGTAATGTCAACGATTTTAACAATTCACCAATTGTTGTTTTGGTTTTTTGGCACAGCATGTAGCTTTCTAGCCATTTTGATTGCACTGAAACTCTTCCTGCTCCACCCCTGCTTCAAGACAAATTTCTCTATTCTGAGACAATTAATAAAGAAATCTGAACATGTCCTTGTGAGTCCTATTACCAGCTACATCTCCACAAACCTGAGCCTCCTTTGGTTTTATTGTTTAACTTTGTAGCACATAACTTATCTATCTCAAAGGACAATGTTCTGAATTGTGGATTTAACTTTCTATTTCCATGGAATCATGCAGGTGACATGCCACCTCCTGAAAGTTACATACTGTACCTTGAAATGTCAATGTATAGTTTCAATATAGTTTCAATAATGTCAATGCTCACATGTATTTTTCTTTGTCAAATGAAAACATCTGTGACATTACAGGAGTTTTTGGCCCAGTGTAATAGGATGGTTTCTTGGTAATTTCCTAGTGTGATGTCATCATCTACAATCAGGAAATACAATTAAAAAAAGAAAATTGCTAAACTGGGGTAAAATTTGTAAAGATTTTTGCAGAATTTGAAATATATTTATCTTAACTGCATTTTCGTTAAATGAGTCGTCCAACCTGTCAGATTCACTTTAAGCAAGTCCATTTTTAAATAGTCTGAAGGTTATTTTTTCCATTTTGCGAATGTCTGTTATAATTTGTGTCCAGTCCTTGGTTGTTGGCTCAGTTTGTGTTAAAAAACAAAACACAGGGTTGCACTGTATCTTTCTGTTAATTGGATATGTAATATTTCACTGGAAATATGGCAATTTATCACAAGATCAGTCAGCGTTCAGTGAAAATGTAATCATATTTCTTTTCTGTTAATACACAATTTTGCCGTGTTGTTTTCACCTTGAAAACACCTTGAAATTTCAATTTATTATTAGTATTCATAAAACATCTGTAAGTCACATAACTTGTTATTGCCATTTTGATTAAATTCAAATACTTCAGACTTGTTGTTGGTATTTGAATCCACAGCGCAGCAGACAGTACAGCGGCTTCCCGTCACTTAGAATCCATGAATAGTAGACCAACTGGAATCTAACCCTGACACTACCCTCAGATCCAAAGGACTCAGGGACCTTCTTCCTACAGTAATCTGAATACTCACTCACACTACTCCTGGACCCCTGGGCAGGGCCTTGACACGTGGACTACTTTTTCTCTGTTTGTGTGCTCTATGTTGTTTATACCATATTCACCTTCACCGAAAGTTGCCGTACGCGCCGCCGTCTTGTTTCTGTTGTATTAGTTTACATGGAGCAGACGAGCTCAACAGAAAATAAGTTCTACATGGACTAAAAAGACGTTTTCAGACTGACCTGGAAATCGGAGCGTTGTGACTTGTTGTTGCTCGTGTTCATTAAACATTTTACACAAATCAATCTACTTTATGTAACATTTTAGCAGCAAGACTTTTCCCTCGTTCGTCATTAGCTTTAACGGAGTTCTCGTCAAACGGAAGTGCGTTTACAACAAAAGTGCAAAAAACTGCAAAAGTGGGCGGGGCAGAATAAGGTCAATACACTGCTTAGACATGTTCTATGGCAGGTCACAAAGAACATATTTAAGAACAATATCTGAAAAAATCATCCAAGACCAGTATTTGTTCCTGTCCCGTTGTTATGACAGACCAATTTCCATCAATTCTTTTTTTTTTTTTTCCAGAGCTAAAGGAATTTCTATTATACATACATTCTGTTAGTCCTCTGACATTAGACCTTGAGTTGAGGACGAGTGCGTGGGAACATCTGCATTTGTGGGTATGTGCTGGTGTTTGTGTTGATTTATCGGAGAAGAAGAAGCGCGTCGGTTTTGCTGACACAGACAGAGCGGGTTTATCCAAACACAACATAGCAGGGTGAGTGAGGGCAGAGGCTAGAGAAAGTATACACCACATACGGTACGTACACAGAGGAGCGAGGAGAAAGCATATGCACCAAAGGTTAATAAAAGGTGAACGATAGAGAAGACTATTGTTGGGGCTAAATTAGACGGGTTAATGTTGGGTTAAGGCTGTGTACAGTACATCTTTCAAGGCAAAGAGAGAAAGACTGAGTCAGCTGGGAGTTGAGTTAAGTTGAGTTGAGTTGAAGGGCATCTCGTTGAGAATTATAGACCCTTCCAGTGATTGTAAACAAAATGCTGTGTGCCATTAGCTGGTACTATTCTGTGTTTTAGTGCTAATGCGTTCTCAATGGTTTGCATTAGCCTCGAAACATCACTCGACCACACGTGAGTAACAACAGAGCAGAGTTAGATGTGTTTTGTATAGATTGTAACCGTTAGGGCTGAAATTAGCCTATATGCTAACAAACATTTCTTAAATCTAACTTTACTCTGGACAGTAATGCACAAGAAACACAGTGGACAACAGTTTGACAATGAAATGTACTGTATGTTTTGACAGTTATCACTTGTTGGCAAATGTGATGAACATGTAAACAATAACCATGTGTCTGCACCAGCTACAAATGACAAAATGACTGTTTTTTATTGGCTGCCAAATGAATATGATGAATGTGTAAATAGTCCAGAGTAAAGACTAAACATGGACCGGCCTCCTGCTGGTGTTAGGGTCAGGACTAAACATGGACCGGCCTCCTGCTGGTGCCAGGGTCAGGACTAACCATGGACCGGCCTCCTGCTGGTGCCAGAGTCAGGACTAAACATGGACCGGCCTCCTGCTGGTACCAGAGTCAGGACTAAACATGGACCGGCCTCCTGCTGGTGCCAGAGTCAGGACTAAACATGGACCGACCTCCTGCTGGTGCCTAGAGTCAGGAGTAAACATGGACCGGCCTCCTGCTGGTGCCAGGGTCAGGACTAACCATGGACCGGCCTCCTGCTGGTGCCAGAGTCAGGACTAAACATGGACCGGCCTCCTGCTGGTACCAGAGTCAGGACTAAACATGGACCGGCCTCCTGCTGGTGCCAGAGTCAGGACTAAACATGGACCGGCCTCCTGCTGGTGCCAGAGTCAGGACTAAACATGGACCGGCCTCCTGCTGGTACCAGAGTCAGGACTAAACATGGACCGGCCTCCTGCTGGTGCCAGAGTCAGGACTAAACATGGACCGACCTCCTGCTGGTGCCTAGAGTCAGGAGTAAACATGGACCGGCCTCCTGCTGGTGCCAGGGTCAGGACTAACCATGGACCGGCCTCCTGCTGGTGCCACAGTCAGGACTAAACATGGACTGGCCTCCTGCTGGTGCCAGAGTCAGGACTAAACATGGACTGGCCTCCTGCTGGTACCAGAGTCAGGATTAAACATGGACCGGCCTCCTGCTGGTGCCACAGTCAGGACTAAACATGGACCGGCCTCCTGTTGGTGCCAGAGTCAGGATTAAACATGGACCGGCCTCCTGCTGGTGCCAGAGTCAGGACTAAACATGGACCGGCCTCCTGCTGGTGCCAGAGTCAGGACTAAACATGGACCGGCCTCCTGCTGGTGCCAGTCAGGACTAAACATGGACCGGCCTCCTGCTGGTGCCAGAGTCAGGACTAAACATGGCCCGGCCTCCTGCTGGTGCCAGAGTCAGGACTAAACATGGACCGGCCTCCTGCTGGTGCCAGAGTCAGGACTAAACATGGACCGGCCTCCTGCTGGTGCCCAGAGTCAGGTCTAAACATGGACTGGCCTCCTGCTGGTGCCAGAGTAAAGAGAATTCTGTTTAGGTGTGCACACGACTGAAAGATTTTATCTGCACTCTTCTCTTTTAAAGTATTTTTATAATGATTTTGTATGTCTCTGGTTTGTGATTTTAATGCTATTTTATTCTGTTATGTAAAGCACTTTGAATTGCCTTGTGTACGAATTGTGCTCTACAAATTTACGATTTTTTGCACGTAATAAAGTCAAATTTGTGTTGCCCCAGTACAGATATATTGTAAAAGCATCTATTTGGGTCATAATGAGAACACAACTTTTACTCTGCATCTATGTATAGCACATTTTATCCGACGAGGGAAGCGCGTCGCTAGTAGGCTAATGTATGTTAGCTTTACCTGTGAAGGTACGTGATAACTGGGCTCAGAGACTATTTAGGATGCTGGGACTGCATAAGGAAAGTGAGCGATACATGTGACTGCTGTGAAGACTTTAAAACAAACTAGCTTAGTTTTTCACATTTCAGAACAGTAAAAATCAGGTACAGGGCCTTTAACGTAGTGTTTCCCAACCAGGAATACGAGGACCCCAAGAGGTACGTGAGCAGTTACCAGGGAGTACTTGGAATGGTTTCAGGTTTTAAATGAAGATAAAATGTACTTATATCTGAATAAAAAAGTGTTATTAGTTGCACATTTACCATATTTTTGGAGTATCGTGGACCATAAATACATTTTAAACAAAAAATATAATCAGAATAATTGACTATATTCGACTAATTTATTTGCCTGAATCTAAAGCTAAGGGGTACTCTGAGTGTAAGACGAACTTTAGGGGGTACTCGAAACGAACAAGGTTGTTGTCCTTGTTGTTTAATGAGGATTTCAATGCAGTGTGTTTATTTTATATAACGCACAAGTAGTCCAGAAACAGTTCAGTCACAATATCTATCACTTCTCTGTCAACGTCTTCATAGCAACGGGTAAACAAATGCAGAGTACATAATGCAAATGGTTATATATTACATTGCAAGCATGATCGCCAATGAACAATCGAACAAGCCACTCTCAGGACTAACTAGATTTGGATGATCTGGTTTGTCATGGCTCGACACAAACGATTAAATCTGATCTCACCGCAGTTCAACAACAAACATTTCACTGGCACTGCTAAACCTCAGGACTGTCAGTAATATTCTCAAAGAGTCACTGAACTGAGCTGATTTCTATGCCGTGGACATGGTATTTTCAGGTTAAACTATGGCATCTTATCAACATACGGAACGCTTCGGTCATGTTGAATCACAGCGCAGGGCATGTTGGATGGAAGAGAACGTTGTTAATGAACCCACGCACTCACAGCCTGCTCGCTCCGCCCGCTCAGTCGGCTCAGTCTGACATGTGGATGTGAGAGATGGACCTTGGGATCGGCGCGCTCAGCAGATGCTTCAGTGTGGGCAAATACTCAGAGTACTGAACAGTACAGGAGGAGACGGAAATGGGATTACGAGGAGCCAAAAATGTACTCAAGTAAGACGAAGGTGCACCGTGTAGCTTTTCTGGTGCAGACTTTGCCACCTGCTTGTGCTGTGTCCATGAAGATGTACCACGGTTTGGCATTAACTCAGAGACAAGCAAGTGATTCTCTCAGACTTTACTTACTTGTGATCCATGTGAGCGTCTTCATTCACTGGAGTTGCCCATCGTTGGAGAAATACATATTCATTTAATTAACCCTTTATAACCTGCCACACACCATGTTCAAGTTCACCTAGGCATTATTTTCCATTTTTACTGCTGTAGAGTCATTTTTTGGACTAGAATGTCATGAAACATTTATACAACCCTCACACTTAAAATTCCACGATGTTAAATATTTTTTTATAAAGCTAAACTATCCAACAAATCTCCATATTTGTGACATATTTTTCCAAAATGCTGAAATTCTAGTACTTTATCCTTCACAGTTGTAAATGACTAAATGTTTCAGAATGTTTTTTCAGACCAGATAAATGTTATTTGGAGTTTCTGCCTGTTTATACTTAAAAAAAAAAGATGTATGAATATTTATAAAAACGAAAAATCTAAATTTGAAAATGATATTTGCAGAAACTGGATAAAATAATTCAAAATAAGAACTCATTTATGAATTGAGGAATAGTCAAAATCTAGTTTTTTTTAGAGTTCCCATATAAATAAACTTTTATCATTTGAAAAAGTTCATTCATGAATTCCGCAAAACAGGCACGAATATTAAAATTTGTTTACAGTACAGTAACATTAAAATGGCACTTTTTTGGTCTGTGCATTGTTAATTTTTTTGTGGGAAATGTAGGCAACAGAAAACAATGTGTACTTTTTAAAGAATACTTTTATGTGCAAAAAAAATTATATTACTCTATTTATTGGTTTATGTTCTACATGTTTCTATAAAGAAATACAAAAAAGGTCAGATAGGGTTTTTAAACATTCATTCATTCATTTTCTAGCGCTTATTCCCGTTAGGGGTCGCGGGTGACTGGAGCCTTTACCAGTGACTTTGGGCCTTAGGCGGGGTACACCCTGACAGGGGCCAGCTTGTCACAGGGTTAACACAGAGACATGGACATGAACAGACAAACATTCACTCTCACATTCACTTGGGGCAATTTAGAGTTTCCAATTAACCTACACAGTCATGTCTTTGGACGGTGGGAGGAGCCGGAGAACACGGAGAGAACCCACGGTAACACGGGGAGAACATGCAGACTCCACCCAGAGAGATCATGTGATGTTGGACTGGTCCGGGAATCATACCCACGATCTCCTTATTGGGAAGCAGAAGCTCTAACTGCTCTGCCACCATGCCGCACCGGTTTTTAAACATGTTTGCTTCAAATCTAAGGATACAGAAAGAATATGTGCGAGAATATATGCAGGCTGGCGCCCAGGGGGTCCTTGCAAATCAACATGCAGCCGTTCTATACCGTTTTCATTTGTTTTCATTACACAGGCAGTCACCAATGGGCAAGTCATTCTCCTTTGCCTTGTCTTAAATATTGTGTTTTACAGTGCGGTGACATAAAACTGTGTATTGCAGTACAGGGGGGTCTGAGGGTCCTCCCCCAAGAGATTTAGCAGAAAACTGGTATAATTTCTTTTAAAGGAGATAATTTTAAAAGAAATGGCTTGGGTTGTTGCCATTACTCTTTATGTCAGCATGGTTGAATCTATTTATTATTTTCAATAACATATAGGTTTATTTTATAGATCTTTGTGCTCATTTGATGATCACCACATATGGCACTTTGGCACTCAATTTCTTCTGATTAATACAATTTTTCTTTTAAATCAGCTAAATTGCACTACAATAATGAACTGTACCTACTTTAGATTTCAAAAGCCACACACAAGCCGCTCTCATAATGCCGTGGTCAGATTGTTATGGTTCAAACAGGAAGCACATGTCGTGAACAGCCAGGAGGCACGCACAGACTGGGGCTGCGTAAAAAGGCATTCACAGCCAGTGGGAAGTGAGAAATTTAAATCCCAACTTTTCGACAGTCTTTTATGAAACTGATTAAATGACACACATTATGCTAAATTTACTTTTTTGTGCTTTTAACCATGTTCTACCATTGTTCCCTCATACCAAAAACATACCTGGAGTTGCTTTTAGCTTCAGTCGAGCTAGTTTGATGAATCCTGGTTTGAAAATCCTCTCTCCTCCGACCGTCAAAACACTGCATTCGGAATTTCTCCGATGTGTTATGTTTTCTCGACGTGTCACGTTTTCTCGATGTGTGATGTGAATCTACTGTGCTGTCCATAAATCCTCGTCAGACTCATTTCAAGCATTTCTGCCAACTAATCACAATCATTACAACTGCTCGGCTACCTAGCATCTCCCAGAGAATTTTGTAGTTGTTTAATACTAATTTGTGTAAGTGCGCTGCAGCCAGTAGATGGTGCCAAAACTCAGTCAGTGCCGTGGGAAACAGCTGAGATACAGATGTTCATTTAGTTTTTTTATAATTCTTTTTTTTGTGCTAAAACATGAGATGCCAGACTAAAGGTACTCAAGAGCATGTTTAAAGGTTAACAGCAATACAAATTATGCATAAAAATTGTCCTTCAATGAACCGCGTTTCTCATTGTGAGCGGGATCGCCTCTCCACAGATATGACCTGTTACCTGGTCTGGTTGCGTCACCTGCTTCTCTCCATGAAGTTGAATGCCATACTGTGGAACATTCCAGGCAAAACAATGACATCTTCATGGACACTCAACCAGAAAAGCTTCATAGTGCACCTTTAATCTTGATAGCACAGGACAATTCATTTACTGTGGACTGGTTTCGATGTGAAATATGATAATGATGATGTTATTACTCCTGTTTATTTGTCGCAGCTTGAAGTGAGTCTGTGTCATTTGTTACTGTACTGCGCTCCTTCTCCTCTGCTCTTACATAACTAAAGCGCAGCCTCCATGCTTTATTCATGAGAGACCTATTTTGGCCTGAGAAGAGCGGGGCGTCCCAAATCAGAGCATCCGCCATCTCTCTTTTTAGGAGGATGTCCAAAAAACTTCAACCGAATGACCTTCCACACTCCCCTGTAACCTGCGCTGTTTGTCGCGTATCTAGCCTTAGTTACGTCCTTTCTTCTGGTAGATCTAATTTGAGAAGATTAAAACTGAAACTAAGGCTGGGCATTTAATCGAATTTGATGCAATTAGAAAATAGCAAAGGCTGCAATTGTCAAAGTGCAATAATTTCCTCAACAACTAACTATCCTGTTTTATTTTAGATAAAGACTGCTAACCCTAAAAGCGTCAAATACGTCACATATTAGGGGTGCACGGTGGCAGAGCGGCTAGAGCTTCTGCCTCTCAATAAGGAGATCGTGGGTTCGAATCCCAGACCACCCCAACATCGTGGTTTCGAATTCCGAACCACCCTAACATCACACGATCTCTCTGGGTGGAGTCTGCATGTCCTCCCCGTGTTACCGTGGGTTCTCTCCGGGTTCTCTGGCTCCTCCCACCGTCCAAAGACATGACTGTGTAGGTTAATTGACAACTCTAAATTGTCCCTAGTGAATGAATGTGAGAGTGAATGCTTGTCTGTCCTTGTCTCTGTCTCTCTGTGTCAGCCCTGCGACGAGTTGGCCACTGTCCAGGGTGTACCCCGCCTAAGGCCCAAAGTCACTGGGATAGGCTCCAGTCACCCGCGACCCCTAACGGGAATAAGCGGTAGAAAATGAATGAATGAATGAATGAACGTCACATATTTAAAGCGTCTCTTAAAGCAACCTTTTTTGTCTCGAGTACCCCCTAAAGTTTGTCTTTCACTCAGAGTACCCCTTAACTTTAGATTCAGGCAAATAAAGCGTTTACTAGTCAAATAAGTCAATTATACGATTATATTTTTTGTTTAAAATCTATTTATGGTCCAAGATACTTCAAAAAGACGGTAGATTTACAACTAATAACACTTTTTTATTCATATAAATTCATTTAAAACCTCACACCATTCCATGTACAACCTGGTAATTGCTCACGTACCCCTGGTTGGGAAACACTGCCTTAAAGCAACAAAAAAGTGACAAAAAGCATCAAAAATGCGATTAAGTAACAAAAACACGACTTAAAACTAGGGAAATTTGTCCTCTGCATCCTTCAAACCTGCTGAGACGTCCTTAGCAGCAGTGGGTGACATAATGCAGTGTTAAAATTGCAATAAGTGTTCAGATACACTGCCCATCCCAAAAAGGCCACATGCCCTAATATTTAGTTGGCGTGACATTGGTTTTAATTACAGCACACATTTGCTGTGTCATTGTTTGAAGCTTTTACAATGTCAAATGATTTGTTCAGTGTTCCATTAAGTTTTCACCAAGATCTTGTATTGACCATAGAAAGTGTGACCACTGCACAAAGCCTTCTCCAGTACATCCCAAAGAGTCTCAATGGGGTTCAGATCTGGAACAGGGAAAACGTGGACTCATCAGACCACAGCACGTCCTCCATTGCCCCAGAGTCTAGTCTTTATGCTCCTGATCAAATCGAAGCCTTGTTTTGTGGTTAGCCTCATTGGTTGGTGGTTTTCTTATGGCCGCACAGCTTTTCAGTCCCAATCCCTTGAGTTCTCTTCGTATTGTTCTTGTGGAATTCCTCTTACTTTCACAAGTCAACACAGCCCTGAGTTGTACAGTTATTTTTCTCAAACATTTAAGTGATCAATTTACTGACCAGCTCAAAGATGATGGTTCCTCATTATCCTTCCAGTTTTTAATAATGCGTTGGAAAGTTCTTAAGGCAATGTTAGTAGTTTGTGCTTCTCCTTAGATGTTTTCTCTGCTTGATGCCAATGATTTGACTCTTTTCAAACACACTGACACCTTTTCCACGACCACAGGATTTGTCTTTGCCACTCGCTGCATTAGTTGGGTCTAAGTATTGTGTTGCAGCTGAAAGACAATCGCCCATGCTTTGGCTTGTTGATGTTTGTGTTTTAGGCACTGCTACTACCACTACTACTGTTTAAAGGAAAAACATTATAATTTTCCTGTTGTTCTTAGCCTTAAAACCTGTTCTTGATTACCTATAATTTGCTATCTCATGTTTTGAAGCAAACAAGAATCTTATTATGAAATAATTACATTAATTGTCTGCAGTCTGGAAAGACATGTACTTAGTGTATCCATCTTATTATTATTATTTAGCTATATTATTTCTTGAAGCGAATGCTTCACGCAATTATCAAGCTTGCAGCAGCAGTTATCCTGTTTTGATGGTAGAAATGCTCAGAACTAGTCTGGAAATGATTTAAGGACTAAAAACAACAGAAGATTCTCAGATAAGTGACGTATATGATCTGAAAATATGTCTCAGATCCAGGAAGTAAGAGTAAGAGGAAGCAAGAGGTTTTTTTGATGCTTGGAGGGGAGAGGGTTCTTTAATGAACATTCCTCAAAACATCGTAGAAAAGGTTTCAGGGGTTGTCATCTGGACGATATTTGAAGATTGAGACGTTCCGACTTCTATCCAGAAGTCATTGTCAATCGATTGACAATGACTTCTGGATAGAAGTCGAAACCTGAAACCTTTTCTACGATGGAACACGCCTGGACTAATGAGGGATTACATCGACGAATTAGTCAGAACAGCATGAATGCAACTGAGTGCTACTTCAAGTATGTTTTTGTTGACGGAACATTGTTAGAACATGGTTAAAAGCTCAAAACAGTCACTGTAGCAGAATGTGTGTCCTTTAATAGTTTGGATTGAGAGATAAGACCTGAAACTGGATATAGCAGTATTGGGTAGAATACTTTGAAAATGTATTCAGTGACAGAATACTGAATACCTGCATCAAAATGTATTCCATAATATATTCCATCACTTGGTCTTATCATAGTACTGTATTCTGAATACTTCACATTGAGTTGCATCATATCAGCATGAAAACTTGATTAAAGCCGCTTTTTTGTTTCACCATTTATTATGTATCTAAATAAGAGAACCTTTATCACAAAATTTTAGAAGGAAAATTGCACATGCACTCACTATTTTCATCAGTAATTCAGTGCAGTTCAAAGCCTTAATTTCATGATCAAATACCACAGTGTATTCCTTTGATTTTAGAGAAGTAACTGTATTCTGAACACCACCAAATTAAAGCATCTGTACAAGAATATAGTTCCTCTAAATTAGTATTCTACATACATTTTGCTGGTGCATGTATTCAGTTACTTCCCAAGACTGCAGATAATCTTGTGCCAATATGAGCTGAGTGTTTGCCTCCCGGGTGTCAAGTTTTGGAATTTGTGCCAACATTTAGATGTTAATGTCAAAGCAATCGAAAAAAACACTGTAAGAGAAACTTGTGCTTATGAAACGCAATAGATGTATTTGTTTTGTACCCAGATTAACAGGTACTCTGAGTGCGAGACAAAGCGTAGGTTGGTACTGGAGACAAAAACGGTTGAGAACCACTGGTACAGGACAGATTTGGCTGGAATCTTGTGCGTCACTGAGAAAACACTACTGCTGCTGCTGCTGTCTGTGAGCCGAGGAGAGCAAGTGTTGCGTGTCACACTAGAGCCCTCTGCTGGTGGAAATATGTCACTGCATGCACGTCTGCAAAGCCAAATTGGAAGATGGATGAAATCATTTGTAGGTGTAAAAATTCTACTGATGTAAAAAGTCATGTGAGACAGATTAGATTTTAGATGTTTTTTTTCCCTCTTTCTAATACAAAAATCAATCTCATTTTCAGTGTCTTGTATCTGGTTTGAATATTTGAAGATTGTGAACATCGTTTAAGGTAGAAATTGCTGCAAATTATGTATTTTTTAAGTTGTAAACTTTCAAACAAGAGTATGAAGTGATGTTACTTCATTTTTGTGTGTCATTTCACATTTGCCGGACACTTAAACCTCAATAAATGCATTTAAAGACAAGCTTTAACATACAGTATTTCTGTTGAATCAGCAAGCAAGACTAAACCAGGACTAAATCATTGACAAAATCAAGACTGAACCAGGGACAAAACCTGGACTAAAGCAAGACTAAACCACAGACAAAACCAGGACTGAACCAGGGACAAAACCAAGACTAAACCAGGGACAAAACCAAGACTAAACTAGGTACAAAACCAGGACCCCCTTTTATAAACCACGTTTCAACTGGTCCCCCAGAGCAGTTCACTTTGGACCGCCTCGGACCACTTCTGTTAATTCGGTCAGAATTTCCATGTTCAGGCCTTGACTTGCACTGGTCCCATATGTCCCAAACGTAATACATGTTTTCTGAATAAATAAAATCCAAAACTGAATAATACTTTTTCTTCATAAGGTCAATTCCAAGTTTGTGCAAGACGTGGGTAAACAAGAATAATCAGCTTTTCTGCTTTATTCGTTTATTTATGAATTATTTCACTTCTCTGAGCCTCTAAGCCATGTTATTTTCTTAATGTAATGCATTGAGTTTATATATAGTTAGATGCATTATGCACTGGAAACATTTTCAACCTTAATGCGAGTGCCAAGTGTCTGCTTAACAAGCAAACTTATCATTATTGGAATTGTGGCAGTTTATGCTTCTGTTTATATCTGATTTTTGCCGTCTTGTTTTCACCTGAGCCTGCGTTCTTTGTTGTGCTTTCTTGTCCAATCATCTCATTCTAAAGCGTTCCAGGAGCCAAAGTGAGCCAGACCACTTTGGAACCTAGTACCTCTCAAGACTCACTTAAATAGACCAGCACAGTTCAGTTCACTCTTTCGGACCGCCCCGATCTGCTCCAAAGTGAGCCTGTCGAACCGTCGCTACAGTGTCCTGTCCTGGAACCCGACGACCGAATGAACCTGCACCATCAGGATTCTTACCACCAACTCTCTGCGTAATAACCTTTAGACACTGTTAGTGCCCATCTGTTGCAGGAGCCTATAGATCCAGAGTGATAATAGCATAACACATGTACCAGCCGCAGTAATCCAGGATAAGTCCCCCAGCGTGAGCCGAGCACTGCATCACCGACTCCGCGCAATGAAACTCAAAGATCATTTGGACAAAGGTCGTGCGAGGGGGGCCATTTTATTCATAATGTCAACATATTAAAAATGTATGGAGCGCCGCCGAGCAGTGCACTACCAAATGTTAAAGTGACATTTCCAAGTGTCCGCGGCCTTATATCACATCTCCTATTGATTCTCCCAGTCAAATACCAGGCCCGCGTCTCTGCTTGTACACGCAAACAACAGCCGGCGCCTCCTTTATCATTTTATTGATTTATGGTCTTTTTTTTCAACTTCCGAATAAATGCAAGGCTCGACAAGTCACTGGTGACAAAGACAGTTGTGGAATAAAGTGGGGTGCATGGATACAGTATTAAGGGGCGTGGTCTAGCATGGGGGGGGCAAACTCTGAGATGAATGTTTTTCTGTATCTTTCTGTATCAAATTAAGTAGATTTTAGGCACAACTAATTAGAGTTAAGTCACAAATGAGTCTTAAAGCATAAGTAAGTAACAAAAGTCCGTGTGGTGGTTGCAAATGTATTTTCGGGGCGTTTGAAGCTCCCCCTGCTGTCCCTGCGCGGAAAACCAGCCTTGAAACATTTCCGGACGCCGACCCTCCTGAGAAACCTTGGCTCTTGTTTTTAAATTTGGTGACATGAAATGTTTTGTATGTGATTGTACTTCCTTATTTCAGTAAAAAAGAAGGGAAAAATAAGTTTTTAGAGACCTGCAGGGGGAGTGCTGTCTGAAATTACTACTATTATTACTGCTTTACCAGACGATGTTGACCTGGCATTATCCCAGAAAAGTTAACGGATTGTTCTGTAGATGTTGATGATGAAGTGCATGCAGGTTTTTATGATTTTCTAATTTTGATTTTATTTGGTGGGATGATACTTTCTGTAAATGTAAATAAAACTCAGGTGTCAGTTTGTGAAGCAAAGTTGGAAAGTTATTTGTTAAAAAAGACTGGAAGTAGAGCAAAAGATGATGACATCACGTGCACTGGGGAGACTCAATTCAATGTTCGGGACAATTTACACACAACAAACACGTTTTCTGATGCTTTAAACATGAATTAAACATAAGGTGTTCTCATGTATTTTTACTTGTCAAGACATAAAACACATAGTTACAGAATTTCCCTAAGTGATGTCTGGATTACGACCTGCAGTAGTTCAACCTGTCATACGCACATTATGATACAGCAGATGGTTCTAGCATCCTGGTAGCATTTATCCCGCAGCTAAGGCGAGCATTCTTGGATAACTGTAATGTCACCTGCACGATTCCATGGAAATAGAAAACGAAACCCATACTTCGGAACATATTCTGCATGGAGATGGATCCTTTTTATGCCTTGGAAACAGTCATAGGAGTAGACCCTTTACCAGGCCATATAAACATGTTTTTTAATAAATGTTTTGGCTAAAAAGTTTCATGATGGGGCTTAACAATAAAAAAACAACAACATATATATCATCTGAAGCACTATTAGAGCAGGAACACACTGCCTCTTTTAGCCAGCATCGCAACATCCATCACATTTGAATTTCTACACCAAAGTTTGCACCTCGAGCAGACATCAGTGAAATACAGCCAAATCTGCAGCCACGCTTTGTGAATATTTTGCGTCCTTCTCCTCCTGAAAGCCTTTCTTCTTCTCGTTACAAAGACATCTTCTCCTCTGATGGATAGACGGAGGCGGAGGTGAGGGTGGATGAACTGCTCTGCCTCTGTCTAAGAGCTTTACGCTGTAGCGCTCACATATTCATTAGGCTATTTTTAACATAAAGAGCTTTTAAAACCATATCACAGGTGCATTAACACACAGGGAACAGTAGGTTAAATGAGGTTAATAACATCTGTGGTCGAATGGGGAATAGGATAGTTTCCATAGTGATTAACAATTCAAGATAATTATCTCTTTTGAATGGGAAAAAGTACTGAAATGTTGCAGATAAGTCTAAGCTGTACATTTTAAATTATTGTTTTGTTTTGGGGTTTTTCAATTTCCGGTTTCACAACCACTTTTTTTCTTAATTGATTTGCTCTTCACTATTTATTTGGAACACAAACCTGTACATTTACCCGCAAAGTTAATGACGCATGTATTTGCAAAGAAAATAATAGTTTTGTACACGTTAATGTAAGTTACACCTAAGTTTTGAGGAGCTAAAAACAAATACGAGCGGGAAAATCAGGTTTGCAAATAAAAATTGTGTAATGATGTGTATATTTTTGCAAATAAAAAAAAGTTTGCAGAAATTAATAATTTTGCTAATTCGTCATAAAAACTGCAATAACACTTTTGATGGAGAAAAAATAAAGGTTGTAGTTGACAGATATTACCATCATTGATAAGTGCTATGAATATGGTGAATCTACATGAAAAAATTAAAAAGTTAATTTAAGATTAATATTCATAATTCAACATGAAAACACCAATAAAGCTTCATATGGAAAAAAATAGCAGTTGTAGTAGATAGATATTGGTATTATTGATAAGTGCTGTGAGTTCGATTGCTACATAAAACTATGACGAAATGATTATAATACAGTTTTAGTTTAGTTTAGTTTTAGTTAGTTTTGTAACTGTACAAGATCTTTTCTCGTAGTTATTGAGTATTTACATTTTGGGTAGTGCTAGTTGTTGATGGTCCCTAAGTGCTCGCCTCAGCTCCGGCTCCGCGTTTGACTCAATGTATTTCGCTGCACTCAAAATATGCATTTGATAAAAAAAAAAATATAAGTTGCAGTCATTTGGCTGTGTAAATGTGATATTTTGAATATGATGCTAACTTTACCAAAGTATTTGTTTACTGGATTTCCCCCCTGTATCTGATTGTGAGACGTGAGCCGATGACGTAGCAAGACGGGGAGGTCTGCTCCCACCTTTCACCTGTCAATCACCTGACTCCTCCCCCCACGCAAAGACAGTGCCAAAAGTACATGTGCAAGAAAAAAGTGAAGGACCCCCATCCTCAGTGCTTTGAGGTCAGCATTGATCTTAAGCACTGGACTGAAGTCAGTGCACACTTGGTGTGAAAGTTCTCACCTAGTAACATGTCTCCTATGGAAATATCTGAATTTGCACATAATTTTAAGCTTGTACCTGTTCATCTGATTGCTTCAACACTATGGAGTAGTCATAAAAATGTATGAAGAAAATACCTGGCTTTCCCAACTGATTACACGCACATACAAGTAGAATTTACAATTGCTGCATCAGTAATGTTCTTTTAAAACTCTGATCTACATATTACAAAAAACAGTCATTTTACCTCTCCTTCGATTCCGAACGGTGGGCCTGTAGAATGTGGTGGAACACTTGTAGATTGTAGGTTTGGACTGATGTGTGTTTGTTTCCACAGATGACTGCAGAGGCCATCCTGCGTCTGGTGAACGACCCTGTGCTGCCCTTCTTCACCCTGGACATAGTGCTGGACATCCAGAACAAACTCAGAGGTGAGAGAAAAACTACACAAATGTGAGGTAAAAGGCTTTTTGATCATTATTTGGGCTGTCAAAGTTAACGCGTGAACTCACGTGATTAATCATAATAAATTGACGCGGATTAATTACACGTTTTGATTTAACGAAACCCGCTCTTTTAGATCAGGCAGGAGGCTTTACCTGAGCGAAGGAGCAAGGATCAGGAGCAGAGCTGTCATCACGAGGTTCATTTTACACATATCCATCAGTCCTCACGTAGACGAGCGCAGAATATTTAGCGGCTGATGTTTATGAGCGCAGAGCAGCTCCTGCAGTGGTGTGGCTTTGCTCCGCACAGCACAAACCAAACACGCAGCAGAGATCACGTGTCGAGCCTCGTGTGCTCCGTGAGGAAAAAAAAACTCACGTGTGAGCGCTAAAATAAGTGAACTGGACCAAACATTTCACCAAACTATTACAGAGCACGTGTAGACACCAGACCAACACCAGCTCCATCTGTCACCGTAAATGTCAGTTACCTTTGTGTAACTATAGTTCTGTGAGCATATGAACCTGTGTTTGGTCATGTAGCCTAGATTTACCTGAAACATGTGCCACAGATTCAGCATGAAATGCAATGTCTTGACATTCATTAGTTGGGCTTTTAAATAATGTATTTAGATTTGTGAAATAATAAAATTATTTAATTTTCAGAAGAGATAGTGTAAAAATAATAACGCTTGAAAATGTGTGCGATTAATCAGATTAATTTTTGAATCGTTTGACAGCATTAAATATTGTATATACACTGCCTTAGAGAATATTCAGGCACTTATATTGAACTTTAACAAAGGTAGATCATCATTCTACATTTTGTTCATAGTAAACAGCAATATTGGTCTAAAACAGCTTATTAATAGAAATAGAAGCCCCGCCTTTTCATTGTGACATTTGACCATAACAAGCAGCAGATTGTCATTTAGATGTTTTCATTTTTGAAAACTGGCTATGTGGCATTTTAGAACTTTACATGTGTCACTTACAGTTTTTTTTAATAATCACAGCGAAGTACAGGGATGTGGGCGGAGATAAAGGTATTTCTCTGACTGGAGCATCAGTTGTAGGACATTACAAGATTAACTCAAAAGCTAGAATCAGTTTAGGAATCAGTTTAATTAATGATGAGGAAACACCGTTGTAACGAGGTGAAAAGCTCATTAAATATGTATTGAAATTGGCATTTAAACATTTTCTTGACAACCTTTTTTTCTGGAACTTTTTAAGGAGAACTAAGTAACATTTTTATTTTATTTTAAACATTTTTGTAAGTCCCTTTGATGGTTAAATATGTATTTTCGGCGTGTTGGAAGCTCCTGTTGTCTCCTCGAGCTGTCTCTGGGCCTTGCAACGTTGGTCGAAGCTGATCAGGACAACCCTGGCTCTTGTTTTAATACCTGGCAACATTAAATGTTTTGTATATACTTATGTTGCCTTAATTCAATAAAAAAATAAAAAAATAATAAAAAATAAACACGTTTGAGTGTGTATTCTCACAAGGGAGCTACAAGGGGAGCTTGATGGCTAAAGTTAAGTAGTTCTGCTTTAAAATAATTGGTCTTCAAAAAGCACACGACTTCATATCAGCCAGGCATTTCCCACTTCAGGAATTGAATTAGAGCTCCATCTGTTGGCTGCAGAATGAAATCCACAGGAGGAGATAGTTAAACCTAGCTTGCTTCCAACATGCTAATGTAATTAACGCAGTTGTGATGAACATGATTTGAATGCAGAAATGCTCACAGCGAGTGTGGTGATGATTTACAGACTTATAAGCTCGATCTATGACGTCACAAAATTGGGGAAATTTGAAACTGTGTATTTTTTGAGACTCAGAGGGAGAGGAGTTACTAAACAAAAATCATGAAACTAGCGTGAATTAAGCTAAATACAACTCCAGGTATGTTTCTGATGAGGGGAAACAATGCTAGAACAGGTTTAAGCGCTCAAAAAGGTCAATATTTGATAGTATGTCTCCTTACACATGAACTTTTAAGGCAAAACTTTGACAGATTGTACAGGATTTGTGTATCCAACTCCAAGCCTGATTTATTCATTTAAAAATTGCTTTGTGTTTTGTTCCTGTTTTGTGGGATTTATCTCGTCTTAGAATAAATGTTTGCCCAGAGGTTGGTGTGAGACGAGAGGTTTAGTTGGAGGTTCATGAGGCAAACAGGAAAACAAGAGGTTGAATCATAAACACTCCTCACATGCGGTCGCTCTACAGTTGTTAGTGCACAGTTTCAGTCCAGTCCAGTCCCTGTGCGAGAGGGTTAGTGCTGCATCGTTAGTTTAGCTGCGCGGATCAATCTCTCGGCCTCATTATTTCAACACAAACGACCTCCGTGATTTTGCGAAAATCAGATCAACATCTCATCCGCTCCGTCTGTGACCTGAGGACCTGGTCTGATCCGCTCACTGTGCACCGCTGGCCCTCTCTGCTCCGGGACTTGTGTGGGGGAACCTCATCATCAGCACATTTTGAACACCAGACCTGAGAAAGCGCTGCAAACTTTTGTACATTTTAAGTTAAGTATCATTGATTTGGGTTCTGATTCCTTCAAGATTTTCTGCGACTGAAATATTGGTAACGCTCATCCAAAAATAACAAATGTTTTTTTTAACTAATAAAAACTTGAATCCTCCCTGAATTATTTTTGTTTTTGCTTTTCTGTTAGCTTGAACTTCATGAACCTCCACCTAAGGGTATTAAAAAGTCATTTAATGGATTTAGGCAAAAATAAGGCCTTGAAATACATTTAAAAAGTGTTCAAGTCAATCCCTACAGGCATTAAATCTAAAAACCATTTAGACAAAATGATTTATCTATCAGAAGAATAAATAGAAACATAATAAAAAATAATAGCAAATTAAAGCCGCAAAGCGGCGATGATGGCCCTCGCCCCGCACGCGACCGCCTTCCCACGCGGCCTCGGCCGGTCCCAAACCGCCCCGGGGCCGCCGTTCTCCTCCTCTGAGCGTCACTCGGGCCCCCGTGACCCCCCTCCCCCCACTCACACCGGGTGGCGTCCCCATAGAAGTGCACTGGCGGGCACTGCTCTCCAGAAGTGGCAAAACCGCTCAAAACCTGACTTCGATGTAATTGACTTTTTTGATCGGAATGCTCTAAATAATGCGTCTGCCGAGTTTCACTGACTTTGCTCTAAATAATTGTGGCCTCTCCATAGACTTATGCCATGTCTCATAGGAAATGCATGGGGAATATGCGTGGCCCCACAGGCCAAACGATCCGAAATAGGACATCGATGTAATTGACTTTTTTGCAGCTTTTGACACTCAAAATCAGATTACAAGGTTTCGTGGCAATCCGAAAATGTTGGTACTTTTACATGACCACCAGGGGGCGCTATAGTGAAAAGTGCTCATGTGCTCTTGAGTCTGTTCTGTTTAATATTTGATTCCACATCTGTGACTACACTTTGTGCTCTGTATGGCAATACCTGTGGCTGGGAAAGTTATTGAAAGACATAGGAATTGAAGGGGATTTGCGATGGTGAGCCACATCTAAACCATAAATGCTATCATAAAAAATTGGATTAGTATTTAATGTCAATATTATTAGACCAGGAACGTATCTGTCAAAATGATGTTGGGCCAAAAACCTCGAACAAGTTCGTTAACAAAGAGACAAAGTTTAAGTGGCGTGTGAATTTAGAGCCAAAATGGCCGACTGCACGTGCATAATAGGCCGGCGCCATAATGTAATTTTTGACTTGTCTCAGGGCGCTCTATCACTGCTCCAAATTTCAGGAAGCTAGGGCAAAATTTGCATGTCCCTTCTCCCATAGGGGCTCGGTTCTGGCCGGCGCTGTTGGTTCGGGTCGGGCCGGACGTTGTCACGATGGCCATTTTATCGAAGTGTTCGCCGGGCCGGTCGTTCCTATCCGAGCATGTGGGACTTTTCGTTAACGTTCAGAGGGTGAAAATCGCGATTGTATATTCACATAGACTCCTGGTTTAACGAACATCAATGTTAACATATAGTTATGACCCATTAATGTCCCTTAAAAGGAGTCACTGTATTGAGTTTGGTGGCTGTCCCGCAGGTTTTAGTTGTTTTTTATTGCAGCCTTGTGTGAAGACAGTCTGAGTCCCATAGAGAATGAATAGGAGCTCTGGAGGGCTCTAGAGGCAAAAGTGTAAAAAATAGGCCATGGGTCTCATTGGCTTTTCTGATCAGGAGGCCGTCTAGGAATTGTGTGCAAATTTTCACTAATAAAAGTCAAAGTAATTGTTTTTCTCCCCATTGTAATTTAGTGCGCTCCTACAGGTGGCGCTGTAGAGGCTGTATTTGACTTGCATGTAAAATGGTGTTATGGGGCATTTATTTTCCTTAACAGGAGTCACTGTATTAAGTTTGGTGGCTGTTACTCACTGCTTTGTGGCTTTTTGCTGCATCTTTGTGTAAAGAGAATATATTCTCCCATAGAGAATGTTTAGGAGCTCCGGAGGGCCCTGGAGGGCCCTAGAGGCAAAAGTGTCAAGAATAGGCCATGGGTCTCATTGGCTTTTCTGATCAGGAGGCCGTCTAGGATTTGTGTGCAAATTTTCAAAAATAAAAGTCAAAGTAATTGTTTTCTCCCCATTGTAATTTAGTGCGCTCCTACAGGTGGCGCCGTAGGGTTGATTGTTATTGTGCGCACATAAATGGATTCAGCAGCTTTACGTTTACGTGTGTTTCAAATTTCATGTCGATCGGAGAAAGCGTGTGCGTGCAGGAGCTATTTAAATGATTTCGTGAGCACTCTTTGCGCCCCTGGTGGCCAACGGTGATAAATGCACCATATCACTAATTCAGTTTTTTCATGGCGCCCTGCACTGGACATATTCCCCAAGTTTCGTCCAAATCGGACAAAGTCGATGTTTGACTTAATAGGTAGGTGGCGCTAGCGAGTACTTTTTATTTATTTTTATTAATGCATTACATTCAGATCATAATTACGCACTCGTGACTGAAATTACAGCTCTTTCATTCAAACGTGTAGCTGTGACATGCAATCGAAAAAACAGGAAGCAGAAAGCGTTAAATGCGATGGCGAGCCACGGCGAGACCATTCGAGATATCCGAATAAAAGTGGCCGATTATTAAATTTCAATGCCTGCCGATCGCATAAATGTGTGCCAGACCGACGTCAGGCAAAAGCCCTAGGACAAGTTCTCCGTCAAAAAAAAAAAGTCAAACTGGCGTGGCGACTTCGGTCCAATATGGCCGCCGTGCATCTTGGTCGAGGCGCGCGCTCAATGTCATGTTTTGCTCGGGTCACTGTTCTCTATCACTGCTCCAGTTTCGTGCGCGTCAGGCAAAATTTGCTCGTCCCATTTCCCATAGGGGGTCGATTCGGGCGGTGCTGCTCGTTCGGTTGGTCGGACGGCTCTCGAGCAGCGAAATCTGAGAAATTTTTTTCCGGGCCGATGTGACTATACCCCCATTGAAGACTTTTCGTGCATGTTTACTGGGTCAAAAAGGGCCGCGAAGAGTAAGAAAACGGGAAAAATAATAATAATAATAATAATAATAAGCAAGAAACCAACGAAACACAATGTCCCTCGCCAGTTTACTGGCTCGGGCCAATAATTATCGTCTCCCCGGAGCCGCTGTATCAACCAATCAGAAGTGTGTGTCCAAGACAGTAATTTTTACTTTGAAATGTAACATTCAAATACATTTTGAATCCCAAGTGTTCAGTTTATTGAATCTAGATGTTAAAAGCTAAGATCAAATCATCTAAAAAGTCAAAGATAGGATTCAGGGTCTCTAGGCTGGTGACACGGTGACCGTCCATGCCACTTGAGCATAGCTTCCAGTATAGACACTTCTTCAAATGAGTATCTAGTTTTAGTGTCTATAAGTATCAACATATACATTTTTTGGACAGCTTTACTCTTGACACAAAGAATTGCCATCTAGCTGCTGTAAAGCTGTGCCCACACCCAATAAATCCATGCATGTGAATATTTGCCATATGCCAAAAGGATTGTGAGAGCTAGGGACATGTTTAAAGGCACTGTACCTTAATGTTTTGAAACGTGAAAAACAGAACTAGTTTGTTGTAAAGTCTTTACATTGGTCACAATAGCTGCAGAGAAGACGCTGTGGTCTCATTTTCACCTGGATAGATGCTTTTTCAGCATATCTGTACTGGGGCTAAACAGGTTTTATTTTATTACATGCAAAAAATCAGGAACATGAAGTGGTTTTGTTTTTCATGGTTCAAAACAGTAAAAGTGAGGCACAGATCCTTTTAGTCTGGGAGTCAGCCTCCTCCTATGTAATTATTTGCTACCTTTTTCGTACTATTATTTTTCCTTAGTGCATACTTTGGGCCATTACGAGTTCAAATGTTTTGTTTAAACTCGGCCCTGTTTGGTCCCAGGACCCCCAAAACACCTCTAATGAAATAAGCCTTTGACAGAAGTAAAATGTGGTGCACAGGTGTACTGGTGTACAGTGTCACATAGTCAGGAAATTTGGAACAAAGAACATTGGCATGATGAGGAATATAACAATATTACATGATATGAGTTTATGCATATCGGTTTTCAATTATCAGACAATATATTGAAGAAAATATCAAAAAAGGCATTCTCATGGACAACAAACAGTTGCACTGTGACATCACGCCATTACCTTACATTTCCATAAATACAAAACTTCCCCCTAACTTTATTAGCTTTAAATTAAGTCTAAAACGGTTCACCTCCTGTAGCAGAATTAATATTCCATACTCCCAAACGGACACATAGAATTCTCATTTATTTGTTCATAGATAGATTGTTCATATCTATGGAAAAATTGCAGATTTCAGGACAATAATTGTACTTAACTTTTATGGATTTTCTTCAAACTTGGTACGGTAGATGTTGATTTACTAAATATTATCTGAGTAAACATTTTTATCTAGCATCTTTTTTAATGTCTGAGATTTGGGGGGGGTTTCAAATGGGGGTGTGGTCAAAATCAAATCTATCATCTTAAATGACTTGACATTGTATAAAACGTATAAATAGTTAGAATAAAACATAATCTGCCACAAACAGTCCAAAGTCTGTGGATAAAGGAACTTGTCGTTTTCTGTTAGATTGGATTTTGACCACAATATTCTGTCAAAGGCTTGGTTACTAAGAGGAGTTTGGTGTGTCCTGCCACCAAACGGGGCTGAGTCGAACCAAAAGACTTGAACTCATAATGGCCCGAGGTATACTCTGATGAAAAATACTAGTAAGAGTAAGTAAATAATAATAAAAATAATTACACAATTAAAAGAGAAAAAAAAGAAGGGGCTGGCTCAAGGACTATTTAATTGCAGATAACAATTTAAATACCGATCTTCTTCTTTCACAGTTTCTAAACAGAAAAAATCTGATAACATTTTCAACTCCAGACATCTTTTTTTTTTTTTTTTTTTTTTTACAGTGCACCAAACCCAAACTAATCAAAACACATAATCAGGTTTACTTATCCAATCTGAAAACTCCTGATTACTAAATAGCATGAATCCGGCTGCCTGATGTAGTTTAGCAGCTTGTTCATCACTCAGAAATGTGCTAGCTGCATATGTAGGAGCTCTTTAGTCAAGGTCTGGCCGCAGCCTTGAGTGAACATTTGCATAGGCCGATAGTGAGGCGTTAGTATGCAGAAGCCGAGCCGGTCTAAGCCCTGTCCTTCAATACAAATGTAACCTTCACTGGCGCCGGCAAAACAAAGGATTTAGGCCCGATTTCTCCATAAAGAACGATCAATAAACAACACTTCGCCCGCTATAAGAAGAGAAACATGAAAACAAAATTTACATGCACAATATGAATGCACTTTTTTGTGTGTCAGGGTTTGTGGGTGAAGGTAATGCCGCCATCTCTGAGTGTTTTTAGGTTATAATTAAAGTCCAGAAAGTTGAAGGACTGCTGTCTAGGGACTCAGTTAGTGAAATAGACCCTTCCAGTGTTTGTAAACTGAACGTCTGCGGCTGGTACTGTTCCATACGCTAGCGCCGATGCATTTTCAACGGGACCAAAAAAAAACTGTAACAGAACAAAGATGGAACATTGCAAAGCTGTTAACTGTGATTGGTCAGTTTAAATGGATTCTATGTTTCCATTGGTTCAAGCAGACAGAACCTTATAACACCAAGTAAATATTTGAAATGACCTCATCGGACTCAGCTCGGACGGCGATGAGTCTGTCTACAGGAGGGAGGTGGACAGGCTGGTGTCCTGGTGCAGCACCAACAACCTGGAGCTCAATGCCCAGAAGACAGTGAAGATGATTGTGGAATTCAGGAAAGTCTCAGTCCCCCTGCCCTCCCTCGCCCTGACAGACTCTCCCATCACCATCGTGGACTCTTTCCGCTTCCTCGGCACCACCATCACTCAAGACCTCAAGTGGGAGCCGACCATCAGCTCCATCATCAGTCAGGCCCAGCAGAGGATGTAATTCCTGCAGCAGCTGAGGAAAGTTAGGCTGCAGCAGATGATGGTGCAGTTCTACACAGCCATCATAGAGTCCATCCTCACCTCCTCCATCACCGTGTGGTCCATCCTCACCTCTTCGATCACCGCGTGGTCCATCCTCAACTCCTCCATCACCGTGTGGTCCATCCTCACCTCTTCCATCACCGTGTGGTCCATCCTCACCTCCTCCATCACCGTGTGGTGCAGGAGCCACAGCCAGGGACAAACACAGACCACAGCACAGCATTGTGTGCTCTGCTGAGAAGGTGACCATCTGTCCAGGACCTGTACGTCTCCAGGACCCGTACGTCTCCAGGACTCGGAGACGAGCAGGTTGGATCACAGCGGACCCTTTTCACCTGGACATGGACTATGTGAGCCACTCCCCTCGGGCAGAAAGCTAATGTCCATCCGGACTAGAACCTCCCGCCACTAGAACAGTTTCTTTCCCTCTGCCGTTGGACTCATCAACACTTTATAACACCTGCCACTTTAACAATCATATAATAAAAGAGACATCTATTTGCACTACCACCTTTGCACTACTGTCTGGATAACTGTACATTTCTGTCTATAGTCTAAGTCTATTTTATTTTATTCTTAATTTTATGCATGCCTTTTTTATATATCTTGCTACTATTTTATTCATTGTTTTATGTTGCACCTTACACCTAAGCAAGTTTCTATGTTTGTGCATTTTGATAACTGAAAATGGCAATAAAACGATTCTGATTCAGAAATTGAAATGTGTTTGCTAATATAATTTTGGATATAGTGTACAGAAGTGAATGTCAGCAAGAACCTATTACTCTTTTTAAACTATTCATTAAAGGTCCTCATTGACCTTTATAGACAGTTACTCTATACACTGTATACACCAATACATTTTCAAAGAGGGAAGGCGCTTAAGCCTCCAAACAATGTAAACTATTAAAAAGCAGGGCTGTTTTGGCAACAACAAACTTTACCATGTAGCGCCAACATTAGCATCCATGCTAACAAACATGTAATGAAAATGTCTTATATCTTAAGTTATGCTGGACAACAAGGACATGTGAGAAATGTAGCGGGCCACAACAGTTTGGCATTTTAGTTTTATTTTGTCAACCCTCACAAATCCTAACATTCATGAATAAATGGAGTTGGAAGTTAGATATTGACTGTTATTGCTTGTTAGACAAACACATAAACAAAAAAAGATTTGTCTGCACTAACTACATCAACTACATAACATCAAAATGACTTGCTAACAGGCATACTATTGTCAGCACACAGTTATAATGAGCATGTATTAAGGCAGAAATGCTCAGAACTAGTCTGGCCATGTCACAAAACTGGGAAATTTGAAACTGGGTGTTTTCTGATGGAGAGGACTTACTAAAGATTATTCCTCAAGTGTGAACAAGTGTGAATGAAGCTAAATACAACTCCAGATATGTTTTTGATGAGTAAACAATGTTTGAACATGGTTAAAAGCTTAAAAAAATCTCTTGCATAGTGTGAGACTTTTATGCTATTGTTGCACATCCATAAATTGTTGGTTGACTTTTGAGGAAAGTTATTGTTATGCAAATGATATTTTTCTCTGATTTTGCCAAATAGTCAATATAAATGACAGTCATCATAATTTTCAAGTAATCAATCTGTCTTCATAAGCTTCGTAATTCTTGCATCCATTGAATGTGTGAGTTTGAGGAGAGTATCTGCTTGAATTTCTTTGCAGGATGTCATAATAGCCTCCCAGAGCTGCTGTTTGGATATGAACTGCCTCCTGCCCCCATAGATCTTTGACTTTAGGATGCTCCAAAGGTTCTCAATAGGGTTGAGGTCAGGGGAGGGGTTAGTTTCTCTTCTTTTATGCCCAGAGCAGCCAATGATGCAGAGGTATTCCTTGCAGCAGGAGATGGTGCATTGTCTGCATGAAGATGATTTTGTTACAGAAAGCACAGTTCTTCTTTTTGTACTATGGAATAAAGTGGTCAGTCAGAAACTCCACATACAGAGGTCACAGTTGCAGGGACCCTAAAGGGGTCCACCAGTTCTGTCCCCATGATTGCGGCCCAAAACATGACTCCGCCCCCTCCTTGTTGACGCTGCAGCCTTGTTGGGACATGGTGACCGTCCACCAACCATCCACCCCTCCATCCATCTGGCCCATCCAGGGTTGCACTGCAGTCATCAGTGAACAAGACTGTTTGAAATGAGTCTTCATGTATTTCTGGGCCACTGGAGCCATTCCTGCTTGTGAGCATTGATTAAGGGTGGCTCAGTAGAAGGTTTCTGCATAACTGCAGCCTCTAGAGGATCCTACACCTTGATGTTTGTGGGACTCTAGAGGCATCAGCACCTTCAAATACCTATTTGCTGCCTTGTAATGACATTTTAGCAGCTGCTGTCTTGATCCAATGTATTTGTCGGGCAAAAACCTTCCTCATTGTGCCTTTATTTATGTGGGCTTTATTTCTTAAATGAATGGTTATCCAAAGTAGTTAACAAGAGAAACAAGAAAAACAAGAACTAGAGATTACTAGACTAGAAATCTGTCTTTTTAACAGCTAAACTCTCAGTGAAAACCGAATAAATTTTAACATAACTTATAAAAAATATAGTACTTAAAAGAATATAGAACACAACATATTGACGTGTTCCTTGACAGCTTTAGGAGTGAGCTGAATATTGCATAGCGACTCTCCAGTGAGGATTTTACAGCACAGTGTCACAGTTTGATGGCGTCTCAGAGCAGCTTGGCAGTAACAGTGTGTTGCTGAACGAGCTCTTGTAGCCGACCAGCACTTTGTGGAGCGGGTGAGAGGGAAAGTCCAGAATAGTCATAATTCTGGACAACATTCTCTTTTCCAACACAACAGTGTCAAGCAGTAAAATATCCATGGGGACCAGCAGGTGGTGAACCTTGTCCCAGAAAAGTCACATAATGTGCCTTTAACAAAAAGTGTGACAATCCACGTTTTTTCCCCCAGATAAGTCATCAGTCCCTCCTCCCCTGCTCTCCGCTGCGTCCTCGCTCAGGGACCATGCAGCGTTTTTCCAGTCTGAGGTCATGCGCCCGGCCAACGACCCCAAAGAGAGAGACCCCGCTCATGTGCGCATGCTCAACGATGTCCTGAGAGACGTGGAGAAGAGCTTCATCCTGCCGCACGCTCCTCCAGGCGTCTACAGGTACCACCGCTAAATGTTTCGTTTTGTAAAACTGTGCTTGTATGTAGTTTAGGTGACACTTTTAATGGCCTTAATAAAACATGAACAAAGACTTCATTCATTATAAACAAATAAGCCTGAATCATTCTTCATAAACGATTTGTTCATTGCGAAATAAGTCTTTATTTATTTCTGTCTTTTAGTGCTTTATTAACGATATTAAAAGTGTGGTTATAGTAGTTGCTACTCTTGTATTTTCTCCTCTGTCAAAACGTTGTCAGGTTTCAAGTCTTCAAAAATTGCCGCTCAACTGCCATATTTTTCACATATTCTCCTCTTAGACTGATAAGGCTCTGTCTGCCTTCAGGGTAGATCTGAGATATTTAGGTTTAAAGTTGTGACCACTTGTATAGCAAGTTCATAATGTCTCAAAATACATTTACTAACATAAAGATTGATCTGAAATGTGGGCTTTTATATACCAAAAAACTGTCTTCTGTAACAGCACAGAAATAGAACCTCAACATTCAACAAAGCAGTTGAATGTGATTGGTCAATTTAAATTGAATTATTCTATGTTGGTTCAGGCAGATAGTACACCGATTAACACCAAGTTAAATTTAAATATTTTTCTCATAAAATCCTCATAAATTCACCAACTCTGTAATATTTGGATATGTTGTGTCAATTTTGACAAAAATGTCCGATAGAACTTTATAATTCATAGAGGGACTATTCTGTCATTTTCTTGATTTAATAGCTCCATCTTGTGTACACTAACCAGCAGATGGAGCCACTATCTGCACAGAGCAAATACACAGGTTGTTAGGCAGTTTAATGGTTAATGTCGAGGCCTGGTACACTGCAGACTCTGGTTCATTTCCTGCTTGATGCACTAATTAGTCAATTGAAAATGTTCTGCATCCAAAGTGAAACTTTTTATTCTTTAAAGAAGACCTATTGTACTTTTGCCTTCTATATAGTTCTAATCCAGTGGTTCTCAAACTAGGAGTCAGGACCCCAATGGGGGTCGTGAAATGATTTCCAGGGGTCCCCAGATGATGGGGAAAAATTGACACAATAGTCTTAAACCAGGCTTGACACCCTTAAAATGCAATGGTAAATATAGATTCCTATTTGTTGGCCTATCAAAGTCGTTTTTCTAGGTCTGTATTCTCAAAATAAAATCAAACATTAGATATGAAGCTAATGTATGACTTTTCTGTCGCCTATTTTTTGTGTTTGGGGGTGTTGAACCCCTTTGGAGTGCTCCAGTTCACGATAGTGAACAGAGGAATTTGTTTTCATTTACACCAAAATGGCTCTGCAACGCTGACAAATCCTACATGTATCACTGTTTATGAAAACGAAATTGCAGTACGAAATAAGTAAAGAGCAGAGGGTGTGTATCAATGAGGAATCTGGGGAACGATAAACCTGGACTGACGGAGTCTTGTCCACAGGTGAATAAAGATTACTCAAACATGCATGAATCACTCTAAATACAACCTCGAGTGGTTTAATGACAAAGGGGACAATTATAACATGGTTAAAAACTCTTAAAAGTTGATTTTGGAGAATAGGTGTCTTTAAACTTACAAATCATAATTTAACTCTTTGAAGTTACTCAATTTCATAAAAATATAGTTGAAGGATTAAAGTAATAACTTTTTGTTTAATGCCAAACTACACAAATCAATTTGCTGCTTCGGTCTGTCACGGTAACCGCAATATTACAACAGTATGAGCGGTAATCTGCACAAGGGCTAAAGTGAGCACAGTAGCTGCATTTTGCATTTTAATGAGGTTTTGTGTACATGTCTGGCATAATTTAGCTGTTTAAATGGTGAGAAATTCAATGTTTTCACAAGTCTGTCCTGCGGAGACACTGATAATATTTAACTGGGGACAGAGATGAGAGAGGAACAGGTTCATCTGCCTTTTAAGAAAACGCCTTCGCCTCGGCTGGTATCTCAAGTTTTGGGTGCCAGCTATCAGAGCGGACATGATCCATACAGCTGGTATGACAGTGGAACTGCTCTTAGAACACTGGAGTTTGAGTCCAGGAACTTATCCTTGACTACTGTAAGATTTATTACCCAGTATGCCATGTTCTTACAGTTTACCTTGATTTGGTGAGCAGTGAAACCAATTTGAAACCAAACCAACCAACATTACAGACTCTACTGTATTAGTGATAGTCAAGTCTGGATACTGTATATGGCATGCCTTGGAAGCCAATGGTCTCTGGATATTTGACATGGTCAGTGTGCACACTCACAGTAGTTTCTAGTTATAAAGTGTTACCATAGTTTGAAAATGAGTCAAAGGGCTGGGAAAATTAGCACTTTAATGTATGGCGTATTTTTTTCCTTTAATTAAAATGAATTGACGCATCCATTAATTTGATCCTCCTCACCTCCCACTTCTTCACAATATATTCACAAACACATAACCCTAAGATTGACACATAAACAACTTTAAAACCATCACCTCTATTATGCTGATAAACTATTTCATCCTGTTCGATGTTGAAGTTTGACAGAGAATCTCGATGAAGACTCACATTTATTTAGGAGCTGCCACACAAGTTTAGCAAAGGACTGTATTATGATGTCCCCCGATAACAAATAATGTCTTCAAACCGATGCGATCCGACAGTCACTCTCCATTATTCATAAGATCCACTGCTCCGTAGCCTGCGCCGAGTTCGTTATTGAATAAAACATTGATTACAGCCAAATAAAAGACGTGCATTTGCTAAAGAGGAGAGAGGTGCGCCAACGTTGGGCCGAGTTTTGGGGCACATTCTGATGATGAATGAGAAGAGAGAAAGTCCAGGCACAACACATCAATCACACTAAGGAGACCTGGGATTTGTGAATATATGAATAGCAACAAGATTTCACAAGTCGCAGATGCACTTTTGGTTAGACTTTATTTGCCCTCATTTCGAACTTTAAAGGTGCACTGTGTACCTTTTCGGGGTCCGCCGTCTGCTACAGTAAGTGCACTGTTAAATAAAGGTTTACGTTGTATCTTTGAGGATAGTATAGTTTGGCCATATATAGGCTCAAAATAACAAAAACAAACAAGAATTAGACTTAATAGCATGAACAAAGACATAAATCATAATGAACAAGATTATAGTTACTAAAGTCTAAATCATTCTTTATAAGCTATTTGTTATCTTTTATAAAGGCTAATCAAGGTGTTATTGTAAAGTATTGAATGGTATACGATTGCAGTTAATTAGTGCTGTCAATCAATTAAAAAAATAAGCAGATTAATCGTGATTTAATGTTAGGGAGAGAGAGGGAGAGGTCACACTGTTTTTTATAATAACTAGAAAAGTTTATTTGTATAGCACCTTTCATAAGTCGTCTTTCCACTAAACCTGGTGCCCCAGACCAGTTCACGGTGTTTCCATGCAGGGGTCCAGCTCACAGGCGTCCACTACATAAGCAGCTGACGTCACTCAAAAGCAACTATGTTTTCTTTATAAAATAAATCTAACCCGCACCTGAATTACACTTTTTCTTCATGTGGCTGATCACCCCCATTAATAAAAATAAGTTTAGTAATTAGGCGTTTGTGGCTGTAAGACGTGCATAAAGCGTGCGTAAGACAAAGTTTCCATTTTTTTCGTCATCTTCTTCTGCTTTTGTTTCACTTTTCTGCACCTCTACGCCAAGTTTTAACATGTCTGTATGAAATATGTTGGGTTTGGATAGAGTCGGTTTCCATATGCACTAAAAAAATATGACTTGGGTGTAAATGTGAGGGCCGTTCCTCATAAACCGGAATCAACTGATGCTAACGTGTGCTCGCCTTGTCTTGCTAACTCTGTCGGCTCAGCAAACAAAGTTATCGTCTGTGGAAATACGCCGTTTTTTCACAAGATCAAGTCAGAATTTGGTGAGGAATGATTAGTTGGTATTTATGTTTTCTTTCTGCTGTTTTGTTCTCACCTGGTCTGCGTTCTCTCTCGCCCAATCATAAACCAGTCCGAGCTAAAGCGAGCTGGGAGCTAGTACCTCTCGCGGTCCCCTTCAGACCCCTCAAACGGGGCAGTACGGTTCACTTTTGTTCAATGGAAACACCTCGAACCATCCCGCTCCAAGCTGTACCGGGCTAATGGAAACATGACTACAGACATCACAAAACTTCACAACAGAAAGTCAAAATACAGACATAAAATACACTTACAACAGGCAATACATACAACAATAGAACAGTAAAATCAGTCTCTAAATCTGCTGTGATTAAAATGCTTTGAGTTTGCATTTGAAAGAATTAACAGAGTCTAACGAGCGCAGGGAGAGCGGCAGACCGTTCCAAAGTCTGGGAGCGACAGACCGGAAGGATTGGTCTCCTCGGTGTGTCTTCTGAGTGCGAGGAACCATCGACAATCTCTGATCCACAGACCTCCGAGTGAAGAGGGAGTGTGGGCTTGGATCAGACACAAGGGCTCTGAAAGTCATGACCAAAATTTGAAAATGTATCAATGTAATGTAGTCCATGAAGAGCTGCAGATGAGACAGATCCTTCTTGTTTAGCCGTGATAACAAACTATTACAATAGTCTAAACGCCAAGACACAAAGGCAGGAATTATAATCTTTTTGTGACTCCATATTTCTGAGTTTAAAGATTTTCTTCAACTCAAAGAAACCATTTCCTGTCAACAGTTTAGAGTGATGCATTAATGTCTTTGTCAAAGATAACACTGAGGTTTCTAAGGCTTGGTTGGTAACACTTTATAATAACTACACTTATTCCTGCCTTAATAAAGCATGAATAAAGACTTCATTCATAGTGACCTAACAGTTTAAGAATGTCATAGTCATCAGGGGCAATAGTAAGTGTTTCTATTTTGTCTGTGTTAAGCCGCAGAGAGTTGTTTTTTAGCCATTGTTTTATTTGCACTAAGCAATTGACTGTTCATTCAAAATCAGTCAAGAAATCTTTATTTACCAAACCCTAAGGTGACTATATCGACAATAGATGAATGTGTACAGAAAAGCCCTGTAGAACACTGACCTCTTAAAACATCTTTGAATTTCCTTAATGTATCCCATTTGGTTCCATCTGATAAGCTCCTGGGCTGGCAAAATATAAAAAGAAAACTTATTTTCAGTCAAATCAACCAATCTGAGATGAATCGGGATCAGTTTGTAACTTTCAAATAAAATAGAAGTCTAAACTTCAAACAGACACAGATACCCAAGTCTCAGTCTATTGTGTCGGTCAGTTCATGCAATACCAGCTTTACTCCTTATGTTTACCACAACAATCCAGGCAGGATTGAAATCTGATATTCCTCTGTACAGAGCTGGTTATCACTTATAATTAGAGTGAATAAGTAAATCAGACATCAGAGGCCAAAAATGAGTGTCTGCTTCACAAAGAGTCCAGCCATTGTTTGTGCTCCAGTTTGAGTTGAGGCTCATTTTGTCTGGCGTTTGAAAGAAAATGAGTGCATACTTTTATGATAAATCAGTCAAGTCAAATCTGGTGATACATGTTGTTGTGCTTTATGAAAACTGACAATCCGAAATCCCACCCTGTTCTTCACTAAATGAGGTCTGCATGACATTTTCCTCACTATAGCAGACTGTGGAAGGAGGCTTTTGTGCACGTGTTTGAAATTGTGGTTCCAACCGCAAATTAAATCCTGTTTTCATGATTACTCGCTCTCTCCTGCCTGCTCCTGTCTGCTCCTGTCTGCTCCTGTCTGCTCCTGCTTGCTCCTGTATGCTCCTGTCTGGTCCTGTCGGATCCTCTCTGCTCCTGTCTGGTCCTGTCTGCTCCTGTCTGCTCCTGCTCGCTCCTGTATGCTCCTGCTCACTTATGTCAGCTTTTGCTCGCTCCTGTCTGCTCTTGCTCGCTCCTGTCTGCTCCTGCTCATTACTGCCTGCTCCTGCTCGCTCCTGTTTGCTCCTGCTTGCTCCTGTCTGCTCCTGTCTTCTCCTGTCTGCTCCTGTATGCTCCTGCTCACTCCTGTCTGTTCCTGTGTTCCCCTGTCTGCTCCTGTGTTCCTCTGTTTGCTCCTGCTCATTACTGCCTGCTCCTGCTCGCTCCTGTTTGCTCCTGCTTGCTCCTGTCTGCTCCTGTCTTCTCCTGTCTACTCCTGTATGCTCCTGCTCGCTCCTGTCTGCTCCTGCTCATTACTGCCTGCTCCTGCTCGCTCCTGTCTTCTCCTGTCTGCTCCTGTGCGCTCCTGCTCGCTCTTATCTGCCCCTGCCTCCTCTTCTCTGCTCCTGTCTGCTCCTGCCTGACCCTGTTTGCTCCTGCTTGCTCCTCTCTGCTCCTGTCAGGTCCTGTCTGCTTCTGTCTGGTCCTGTCGGGTCCTCTTTGCTCCTGTCTGGTCCTGTCTGCTCTAGTCTGCCCCTGTCGGGTCCTCTCTGCTCCTGTCTGCTTCTGTCCTGTTTGGAGCTGAATGGATGTCCCCTGTCTGCGTTCTCATTCACACTTTATGGCTGTAATAGACACGTTAATTGTCCTCAGCTCCCATTAGCATCTGAGCTAGAATTAGCTGCTCCATCATGCTCAAAAAACATTAGCCTTAATGGCAGCCATTTATAAAGAGTTAGCGTTGGGTGGCAGGACCAGACCATTAGACTAAGAGTGCCACACCTCTTTTAGTCCCCATTTTAAGGACTTCTATTAAGAACCCCAGGAGGACTTGTTATTTGGCCCTCCATATGCGCTAATTTAAAAGGACTACTTGTAATAATATTTTTAAGGAGTGTGTTCATGTTTTTTTGGGCGAGGTTTGTTAGTTTGTTTTACATTGTGGTATAGGAATTGGTATCTTGCATTGAGTCTTTCTCCTTAAAGGCCTTTAACTGTTATTTTGTTTATTCAGTAGTTTACTGGCTACAACAGACACTCCTTGCTGTAAACATGTTTATTATAGTTTCAGTGTAGTATTCATCTTATTCTGTCCCTCCCACTTTTGCCTATTTTACAACAGATACGCAATTCTGTTAAAAAGTAGATAAGTAAGTAAGATAAGTAAACACATGCAACAACAAGTCACAACGCACCGATTTCCTGGGCGGCCTTAAAACGCCTTTTTAGTCCGTGTACTTTTTTTCTGTTCTGTTTTATTCTGTTGAGCTCGTCTGCCCCATGTAAACTAATACAATGGAAAAAGATGGCAGTGCTCATGGCAACTTCCGAAATAAGGTGAATACACTGATTAGACAGCTATACGGCAGTGACTCGCTAGTTGAGCTGTAGGAGCCACTTGAATGAGTGTCAAAAAGCCTTCACTCTTTTAAACTTTTGTTCAGTTTTTACATTTTCTTTTGTGATGGAAACTACCTGGACGACTGAGTGATTACACAGAATCATGCCACCTTCATGTGCACTGGTAAAGATGCTTGTTTCCATTTGTGAAGTGGTAGTTGCGAGTGAGTGCTGTTCACGTGCTTTCATGGTATCAAAATGAAACATGTTAAAAGCACACTTTATCTTCAACATATATTATGTTATTATAACTATGCTGCATCAAAAAACTGTGCTAAAAGGTGGAAAAACGTATTTTTTTGCTGTTGGTCATGGTGAGAGGTCAAAGGTTGTTTTCTACTCGTCAACTCAGGCATCAAAATGATTTCCCACTTACAAGATGAGTGGGCGTTCAGGTGTAATTTCCCACTGGTAAAGTGGTATTTACTTTAATTCCCAGAGCACACGACGGCAGCATTATTCATGCTTGTTTCATTAATTCTGTTAACAAGATCGTCTTTTCATAGTGCTCAGAAAACACGCTTCACTTTTTCTGGTTTGTTTTTAAGTCCATAAACTATCACCCTACTCATTCAGCGGCCAAATTGTGCTCACAATGAACACATAGCTCAGTTAGCATAGCAGTCACGTTGCCTAAGTTTTTTTTTTTTTTTTTTTTCATTGTTAATTCTCATTGCTGACAGTGCCTCATTGGAGTGTGTTTTACATTATTTTAAGATAGAAATTGATAGAAGATAGAAAAGATAGAAACATACTAATGCCAAGCAGACCCAAAGCCAGTTAAAGCCACACCAATTATATCCTCTCCACTCATTTTACTTGAGTTTAAATGTTAGTATTGTTACAACACTAATATGGAGTATTTAGGCAAGTACTTCATTTTCAACTCCTGGTTTGAGCTTTTCAACACTACATTTAACAGCAAATTACACTAAAATACATTCAAATATTCTTCAACTACAAACATGTGTTTGTTTTAGTCATCTCAGATGTTCAGTTGCCCGCCCTCCCAGAGAACAAACTCACACATTCAGTTAGTTTTCAGTCATTTTTGGTATTTCATAGTGATCCTCCCATACACAGATACACAGATATTATTTCACTTTTTTGCTAATTGTAAACCTCAGTATTGACCTAAAACAACTTATTTCTCTATTGTTCATGAATTGTCAATGAAAACAACTTTATAAAATGACACAAAACAAAGGATGCATTTTTGTCAATTTACCACCCAAAAATCAAACATATTATACATTTTTCTGAATAATTTGTGACTAATGCACACATCTGCACTTAATTGTATTTTAAGAGTTGCTATCAAGTGAATTTATCCTTTGTGAGATCAATAAATGTTGATCTTTTCTCTAACTCCCAACCTGACATAGAGCGTGTTTCTTTCGATTTTGACAAACCGCTCAACACTGATACCATAGGCTGTGTGATCAGAGCCACTGTTTTTGAACCTAAGTGTGTACTGAAGGTGTCCCAACAGACCACTCCATTTACCACCTAAGCCACTTCGAAGAGAAATCAATGCAGCCGAGTCCAGAGCAGAGCCCCCTCAGGTCTGTGTCTATCCAAGTCTGTTTGGGTCTACACAGACAAACAGTGTAACATACAAGTCTCTTCAGGGCAATCTGTCATAAAATTATCTTTCCAAACAGACTTTTGATCAGGGGCAGTGGCAGACCTAGGAATTCGGGGCCCCAAGACAAAATGAAGTACAGGTCCCGCTTCATCAATTGTGATTTTCTATAACTTTTTTATTGTGTCTCTTGAATTGTTCTTGAAGGAAAAAATAAAATACATTTGGAACATTCATATTCATTTGTGTAATAACACAGATGTTCTAAACAGCCTTATGTCGAGGTCCTTCCCCACAGAATATTTTTTAAAATCAGACCATAGTTCCTGTATGTTGGTTCATTTGTTTGTGGCCATACCTGCTTGTTGATGCCCAATCCCGCCACATCTTGGAAGCTAAGCAGGTCAGGGCCTGGTCAGCGCTTGGATGGGAGACCACTGGAACACCAGGTGTCACAGGGGGGCGACTGGAGGAGGACATTTTGTCGTGTCCTTAGGCAAGACACTTCACCCACATTGCTTAGTATGAAAGTTGTGTATGCATGAATGATTGATGGTGGTCGGAGGGGCTGATGGCACAGATTGGCAGCGTCGCTACCGTCAGTCTGCCCTAGGGCAGCTGTGGCTACAGTAGTAGCTTACCACCATCAAGTGTGGAGTGAATGAATAATCCAATGTGAAGCGTCTGTGAGTGTCTAGAAAAGTGCTATATAAGTATAATGCATTATTATTGTTGTTGTTGTTGTTATTAAACACATGTTCCAACTGATTTAAATACATGATATTCATTTGTAATTTTATGATGTTATATTTTATTTACTATTTAGCTTTACGAGGGGGATGGCTCACTATTTTGTTGGCCTTTTTTTTGTTTAAAAGTACACTGCACTACTTCATTGTGATATTAAGAGAACTGTTTCAGATCCTTGTGACTATTATGATTGGGAAGGGCATTTTATTGGGGGCCCCTTCAGGTTGGGGCCCCAAGGCAATTGTGGCCTGTTGCCTAATGCTAAGTCCGCCACAGATTGAGTGGTTGCAAAACAACCACATTTTTTTCAGTAGGATTCTATCATGTTCTTGGTTTCACAGGTCTAGTACCACCTACTGGCTCTTTTTTATAACGTCATGTCTTGCCGGGGGAGCATTGTCTCTACATTGACTGAAGAACACATAGGCTGTGTCCAACTGTCCTCCCTAGCCCCTCCTTCACCACATAGTCCTGCACTCTTGAGCAGACCAAATAGTGCACTCATTCACAGAGCGATTCGGACACACAGTTCACTACTTTCTTCTCAGTCACGTGACACTGGTGTTTGGGGGAAAAAAAATTTGATTTCTGAAATTGATATGGATCAAATCCACCTTAAATGCACATATTTATGGCCTAATGATCATCATACACGTTTCATCATGGGTCGCACGTTATGCATAAACAAACTGGATTATTCAACTTTTTGCCTGATATGGAGATCTATTCACAGCTCAAGCTAAGGTAAGCGGCTAACGCTAGCAACTCTGCTGCTAACGGTTTGTTTAAAGTGTTTTGTTCATCTCGGCTCAACAGTCAGTTTGTTTAAACAGCTCCTCTTTCTGCTTTCATTCAGTCTTTTGTGTCCTGTCAAAGACCTGTCATGTCTGCTGTTGTTTTTCCGACTGTCGCAATGCATTGTGGTCAATATTGGCCGGTCTACTGACCAGTGCTGGACACTAAGTTTCAAGGTGCATTGTGGGAAATTTTGAGTGCACTACCTGCTGTAAATTCGGACAGCAGGTAAAAATGGCGTGACCACTATATAGTACCCTATATGGAGACGCAGCCAATAAGCAACACAGAGGGAATCAGGAAGTGCGTAGGTCAGAGGAGGAATGACACAAGGGAAGTACTTTTATATATTGACAGTTATTGCTAGTAGCCAATAGGAACAGTTCACTTAAAGGAAAACTATTATGCATTTTTCATATTGTTATTAGCCTGTAAACATGTCCTTGAGTACCTTAAATTTGCCAACTCGTGTTTTGAAAAAATTTTTTTTAATTATACACTATATGAATACGTTTCTTGCCCCTTTCTTTACTCTTACTGAGTGTATGCAGCCAGTAGAAGGCACCTAACACTATACACAATTTAGTTATGTTATCACTTTAAAAGGCACTATGGTCAGTTATCATGTTTAGTACGGCAGAAATGCTCAGAACGAGTCTGGCGATGATTTAAGGACTTAAAACAGCAGACGTTTCTCAGATAAGTGACTTCTAAAATCGGAAAAAAACACCAGTGATCCAGGGAGTTCAGCAAGGAGTGTTTTTGATGGCGGGAGAGGCGAGGATTTTCAAACTAACATCCCTCAAAAAGGCGTGAATGCAGCTGAATGCTACTTCAGGCATGTTTTTGATGACAGAACATTGTTAGAACATGGTTAAAAGCTCAAAAAACACACTGTAACAGAATATGTGTCCTTTAAAAGCCAAGGCCCACACATGTTTTGACTTTTATGATGAAATCTTTTATTCTCATTTGTTATTTATGAAGTACTGACTGGATATGGCTTTAATCTCTGGTGCAGTGTCTCTCAAATTGTGATACACATGCTCCTTCTAGTAGTACATGGATATCCCTTTGATTCCAGCGTTTTCTTAATTTAGAATCTGCTTTAGCTATGTTTTTGTCCTCCTTTGGATAAGATCTTGGTTACAACAACTGTAGAGATGATATAGTCCTATTATAGACCTGGCTTAGCCCTACTTGAAGCTGGATGTCCACTGCACAATTTTTTTGCCTTGAACAGAACAGAGTTATATTGTGCGATGGTACACATAATCATTCGTAGCTACGACCAAAGTTTGTCTGAGCAATGTGATGTGATAAAGTCATCGCAGTTGTACCTGTTAGCGGAGGCTAACGCGACATGCTACCAGTGTTTTTGCGTTTGTAAAAGTTACTAAATGAAAACTAAATGGAAAGCTAAGGTCCCATTCGCGGCGGAGCTCCTCTGCTGCACTGTGGTGCGCTTGTGTTTACATTTTTGGCACAGATGGATTGTAGACGCTGCAACTGGAGGCTGGAGACCAAGATTCCAAAATATCAAACGAATTTGATATACTGTAAATTGTACCTTATCTTTGGTCGTACTATGGTTCTAAGTTTAGTCTTTGTCCCCATCTCAGTCTGAGACCTGCAAACAAAGACTCAAGATTCTTCCTTCTGAAATGTTACCTCTTGAGGCCTGTACTATGAAGCTTGAGTAGAGGGTTAGCGAGCTAACTTTGAGGATAAAGCTGAGCTGGATCACTTTCTCTCTGGGCAGATCTCTATGGCAACAGGCCCTGAATTCATAACTTGACCAATCAGAGACAAGAATCCAACTGAGAGAGCAGTGTGGAGGAATGAGGAAATGCACAATCCCATCATCTGCACGTCTTTACGTGCTGCTTGTTCATTTATTCCAGGGTGCTGTATCATATGTCACTCATGACTTTAGTCATGCTTTAGTTTTAGTGCTTTAGTCCGTTTTTATCGATGAATGATGAATGAATGATATTCAAATGAACTGGCTGGTCGCTAAGTGTTGCTGCTACATGAACGTTGTGCCTGCATTTAATCGTTATTTGTATTTAATCTTATATTTTATCTCGCATTTCCTCCAATACGATCATGATTATGATTGACAGTTTCTCATTTTTGAAGTATGCTGCTTTTTCCTTCTCTTTCTGATTGGTCAGCTGGTGTAGACTCTGTCTCCTGTTCTGTGAGCATTCACTGCTTCATTGAGAATATTTTGGTTTGCCAGAGTGTTTTGTGAACTAGCCTTGTAGTTCAACTCATTCAGAGACAGTCATGTGTGGGTTTGTCTATCTATAGCCTCATAGTACAGGGTTCTTTTATGGACTTGGTTTAGAGCTGGTGGTGCTTGGAAAGCCTAGATCATATCCTTTTTTTCCTACAATGCAGTTCTGCAGAGACCCGGTTAGTTTACCTGCCCCAAAGCCCTAAACCTAACCCTTATGCTAATCTTACTCTATCGTGTAAAATATATTGTAAAATAAACTTTTGCTGGCATAGCTACCAACGCAAAGTGGTGGTTGTGTGGCATAAGTGGGTTGGGAAAAAGATTGAAGCCTTAAGTTTGAGAACTGCCGCTCTAGTACATACTGCTGTCACAATTTGCTTATTTTAATCACCTGTGATTGTTTTGTGATTCTGTGGATTTTCTCTCTATTCCCCACAGGAACTTGCTGTACAGTCTGCCTGGAAACCCTCAGTTCTCCATTCTACGACTCTCAGAAGACTCCATCCTCTTCTGTAACAACACCAGCAACACCAAGACCCAATCTGCCAACCAGGAAGTGCTTGGGCCTTCATCACATGACCAGGAAGTTCTGGGGCCTCTGTCACGTGACGTATCCTGCTCCAGTCCAAGGGACCGGGCTCTGGACCTGATCCTGGCAGCCGTTCGATCCACAGACAGACTCATCTGCTTTGGACAGGAACTTTTTGAGAACTACCCAAGTGAACGCAAATAATAGTCTGCTGATAGTAGCTTGATCTGTCATTGTGTGTTCTCAAATGTGTTCTATACTGACAAAGTTCATCTGGTATTGCTCCAGGTTTGGGAGGGGATTTTAATGTGAAGTATTTGTTCTGGATCAGTCAGAGCCAGAAGCTTTCAAAGACCAGAATCGGTGGGTTTTTATGAGGAAACGCTGATAGCATTGTCAAAGCAATACAAAATTCAGAACAAATCTAGGCCTATCTATCATTTGAAAGGTCAAAAGTCTTCAAAATGCCGCCTATAACAGGAAACTTGAAACCCATGAATAGGCCTGTTTAAAACAAGCAGATATGTAACTTTGTTTTCGAAATTCCTCCAAACCCAAACACTTTATCAGTTGGCCTACAAGCTAAACTAACTAAAGTTACAGTTAACACACATGCCAGCAGTTCTAGTTTGATCAGAAATGTAGCCTAAAAATGGGCGCAGCCAATCTCAAAAAAGCCTTTTTCCAAATGGCAGCTGCAACAGAGCTTTTCACTTCTGTGCTTGCTTCTGCTCTGAATTGTCAGAATGTATTTTACGGCACGTTTACGATACATGCAATGACAACTTGTTTCTCTGACACTATTTATTTTTCCACTACAGCCTAATATTTCATGTTCTGAGGTGGAAGGGCTTGACAAAAGTAGCAGTAGATCTATTATGCGGTGGGCCGGGAGAGTCCATCTGCTTTCATTAGTGAAAACAAAGATCTTAATTGAGAGAGGACGGAAAAAAATCAACATATATGTGGAATATATTTATCTCTTTATTTATTTGGCCACTTTGTTGCCAATCCAGACTCTTGCACTAAATTCAGGTTTTTTATCTTGTCAACTTTTCAGACAAACGCCCCTGCCAGGGCCCTGAGTTGAGACACTTACATTTTTAAGCTGTTTTAAAGATCACATAATAAGCAGATAGCATAGCAGTCCACTATTTTCACCTCAGAAAAGACACACAAAAAACGTGCAAGAAATAAGAGACAAATTAATTTCTATAAATGTAGATGATGTCAGCTGAAAACAGGCTTCTCCCTCGGTAGAGCTCTTTCAACTGCACTAAAGGCTGTTGGCCCACCGCTCATATTGGATTACCTCTAAATCAACAGTCTACAGCTAAAAAAACTGGTATGATCAAATATTAATTTAATATCAACATAATACGCTGCAATATTTATTCTGGCAGGGATTTGTCGATAAGCTAACAAATATTACTGTATATTTGAAATGAACGCAATGTATAATTTAACGTTTTGAGGTACTCTCGGTACAATAGCCCTAAGATAAGCATAAATATTAACACTGTGGGCTTTTCTATTTGCACTATAGGAGGCTGAGCTGACATTTTGAAACCTCTCTCCTCTTTTTAAATTTTCATACGGGGCTATATTATGCATAGGGCTGATTTTTATACCTTGTGAACATGATCTTTTGTGTATGGAATAGCTTTTGTGGGCAAATCCAAAGTCTGTCGCTGTGAAGCCATTCAGATTGTATTGGCACTGCACATTAGTCGTGAATAGTTGAATAAATGTAGTGGGTTAAGAGTAAGCTACTGCATGTTTGCACACGCTTTGAAGGACACATATTATGCAAAATACATTGTTAACCATCTTATAGCATTATTTTTGGCTGGTTGGCTTGCCATAAGTGAACCGTACCGTACCGGTCCGAAGAGGATGCTGGCTTGCTTTCAGCCTCCGGAATGCAAGATGATTGGACAAGGCAGACATTGACTTGATCTTGTGATAAACCAACGCATTTCTAGTGACGGCAACTTTATTTGTTGCGCTAACAAACTTAGCAAAACTAAGCTAGCACACGTTAGCATCAGCTATTTCCTTTTTCTCGATGCACAGCACTCGGGTCAAGACCGAAAATCCATTTCCAGCGCAGAACACATCCAACACTCTCAAAACACAAAACATTTTCATAGAGAGATGCGTAGAGGTGCAGAGAAGTGAAATAAATGCAGAAAAAGATGACAATAGACCAAAAGTGAGTTTATAATTAAGTTTAAATAAGTTAAGTTTTTCATGTTTTTAAGACGGTAATAAACATGTACAGCACTTTTAAATCCATAAATTATTTCCAGACTCGTTTTGACTATTTCTCAGTCCAAATTGTGTTCATTTCTACTGTGTGCTTACATTAGCGTGCCAGTAGATGGTGTGCAAACACCGATCCCAATAAGGGAACGCCTGACTTCTAGAAAGAAATGTGCTTTTTAAGTCTTAAAATAGGACATGTCAAAGCATCACAAGAGCATGTTTAAAGGCTAACAACAATACAAATAATGCATAATGTGTGTCCTTCAATAGTTTCAAGAGTTTTTTAAGAGGCAATCAATCATTTAAACATGGATTTTGCCTTTAACAATGCACCAGAAGCTGTAAAATCAAGGCTTGTCAATGTACAATCAAACATAGTGACTCATCAGGATCATTCTTAGAGAGTAGAAATAAAGCAATATGGACATGTACTGCAAGCAATAAAGGAAGAAAAAACATAGAACACCTTTAAATAATTAAGTGTACAGCAGTCAGTTTGATTGACTTAGATTGTCCAAATGATTAATGATGATGATGATGATGCTCTTTCAGACTTTAAACAATTGTTGATGGAGGTTTGGTTGAAGCCATCTGTAGTTAGGCATGATGTGTGCTTTAGTTAGTCGTGTTTCTCTTGTGTTTAGTTCTTACTTTGACTTTGAGGAGTCGCCTGATCTGTGGCAGCCTGTAGCAGCCTGTAGCAGCCTGTGGCAGCCTGTAGCGGTCTGTGGCAGCCTGCGGCAGTCTACAATAGTATGTGGCAGTCTATAGCAGCCTGTGGCAGTCTGTAGCACTTTGTGGCAGCTTGTAGTTGTCTGTGGCAGTCTGTGACTGTCTGTGGCAGCCTGTAGAGGTCTGTTGCAGTCAGTGGCAGTCTGTAGCAGCATGTGGCAGTCTGTGGCAGCCCGCAGCAGTAGCCTGTAGCCTGACAGAGGTGGGCCTCGGGCTGGAGGAGGAGTGCTCCGTTAGCTGTGTATCTATGATGAATGTTACTTGTGCCGTTATGATTCTTACTCTCTATTTGTAACGATTTCTCTTGTGTAAATTATACTTTTGCTAGGGTAACCAATGGTTTGTGATTTGATTTTTGGTTTTGTGTGTTTTTGTTAAGGAATCAATCAACTGCTTTCAAATTGTGCCTTTGATTGGTAAAATGTGATTTTGTTTTAGAGGCATTAGGTTAGAGCTGAACAGATGCACAGATCTCAAACCCCAAGAATGATACTATTGTCCGTACAAAATTAACACAAAACATGCATCAATGAAGAACACATTCTATGTGAGATTAATGATGTTCTATATCTTTTTGTTGCATGCTTCAATAGTTAGTCTTCTGTTTAGCATGGGTAATATGTACCAATAGCTTTGTGCACTTATGCCATACACGTACACCTACAAGGATGAATCTGAGCATGTGTGAACAGTGAACTGCTGTAAATAGCCTCTGCACTGTGTGCAACAGGAGAGGCACAGGCGTGGGTCAAATGCACAGGAAACACCACAATACAATCTTATGTAGCCCACACAAAAATCAAGAACAAGTTTGTTAAAATTCATGTTAAATTATTCTGAACTATGTTTTGTAAATGTGCATGGGATTCCTATTCCTTCTGCGGTTTCTTTGTCTGGAGGTTTTTGGATTTTCAAGAAATAAAATAATCTAATTTTATATTGTGTTCAATTTACCTTCAACCTTTTTTACAAAATGTACAGAAGCTTTCACCTTTGCACACACAACATAAAAATAGCGGCTAAACATGGAACCAAACCCAGAACTAAACCTAAACAGCAAATGTGGCAGTTGTTGTGGATCAAACACTCAAAGAGAGACTTAAAAAATTCCATGGCTTAATCATAAAAACTGGAAACACACTAGTATCTATCAGCGACGTAATGGCCGTGGCTTGTTGATTTAATAGCAAACACAACCATTTCACTCTTCTAACACATTTTCTTGTCAATTATGTCTATTTTAAGCACAACAAATTAAAATCAAGTCAGAACTGGGTCTTAACAGACGTTGTTGACCTGACGTTACCATGCACATAAAAGTGACGCACAAAAAGCTCTTATAAACAAGTAAATCAACAACAGATTCACAGTTATTCAAAACTGTAATACTACCTATTAAGAATTATATTTTTGGAGCTACTGTGCCCAAGTTAATTCTCTTTTGCATCAATGAAAATGAATGAAATCTATTTCCCAACAAACTTAATGTGGTAGATGTACTTGTGTCACCAAAAGGTTCCTGGTCTGACTGGAAAGAACCTGCCCAAGAGAAGGAGCTAAAGGAGTCCCAAGAGTGTGGCCGCTGTCCCTAGTTCCTGCTCTGTGAATGTGCATCAAAGGAGGACTGGAACTAAAAAAAGTACCAGGAACTGACAAAGGTTCCTATGGAGGGAAAACACCTTTCCCAGGTCTCAATTCTCCGTCCTCGCTTCCTTTCCTCTCCTCGTCTCCTCAATTCCTCGATTGTTCAGCTGTCAATCAAATGTGCCACATTAAGTCCTAAGTTTGTCCTAAAGCTCAGAGGAGACAAGGAACCCACGGAGGACTAACAATCGAGGGTTTAGGGAGCTGACATAAGATAAAATACTAAAACCTTATTTGTCTCACATGGAAGGCTTTGTTTTGGTGCAGCGGCACAAGTCCTGGGACAGCAGGGACGTTGAACACATAAACTTTTGATATTAAAACCATTAAACATATATTCAAATAGCTTTGTCTGAAAATAAATATGTTAATGCAAAATAATACAAAATAAGGCCAAGTTTTGTTCTGACTACAGGGTCGTTTTGGTCAGAGTAGCTCCTGAAAGTCTGCCCTATTGACCATTAGCAGTGTCCCCTCCTGCCTCTCTCCTCTCTGTGTCTCCTCTTGCCTCTCTCCTCTCTGTGTCTCCTCCTGCCTCTCTCCTCTCTGTGTCTCCTCCTGCCTCTCTCCCCTCTGTGTCTCCTCCTGCCTCTCTGTGTCTCCTCCTGCCTCTCTCCTCTCTGTGTCTCCTCCTGCCTCTCTCCTCTCTGTGTCTCCTCCTGCCTCTCTCCTCTCTGTGTCTCCTCCTGCCTCTCTCCTCTCTGTGTCTCCTCCTGCCTCTTTCCTCTCTGTGTCTCCTCCTGCCTCTCTCCTCTCTGTGTCTCCTCCTGCCTCTCTCCTCTGTGTCTCCTCCTGCCTCTCTCCTCTCGGTGTCTCCTCCTGCCTCTCTCTCCTCTGTGTCTCCTCCTGCCTCTCTCCCCTCTGTGTCTCCTCCTGCCTCTCTGTGTCTCCTCCTGCCTCTCTCCTCTCTGTGTCTCCTCCTGCCTCTCTCCTCTCTGTGTCTCCTCCTGCCTCTCTCCTCTCTGTGTCTCCTCCTGCCTCTCTCCTCTCTGTGTCTCCTCCTGCCTCTCTCCTCTCTGTGTCTCCTCCTGCCTCTCTGTGTCTCCTCCTGCCTCTCTCCTCTCTGTGTCTCCTCCTGCCTCTCTCCTCTCTGTGTCTCCTCCTGCGTCTCTGTGTCTCCTCCTGCCTCTCTCCTCTGTGTCTCCTCCTGCCTCTCACCTCTCTGTGTCTCCTCCTGCCTCTTTCCACTCTGTGTCTCCACCTGCCTCTCTCTCCTCTCTGTGTCTCCTCCTGCCTCTCTCCTCTCTGTGTCTCCTCCCGCCTCTCTCCTCTGTGTCCTGCCTCTCTTCTCTCTGTGTCTCCTCCTGCCTCTCTCTCCTCTGTGTCTCCTCCTGCCTCTCTCCTCTCTGTGTCTCCTCCTGCCTCTTTCCTCTCTGTGTCTCCTCCTGCCTCTCTCCTCTCTGTGTCTCCTCCTGCCTCTCTCCTCTCTGTGTCTCCTCCTGCCTCTCTCCTCTGTGTCTCCTCCTGCCTCTCTCCCCTCTGTGTCTCCTCCTGCCTCTCTGTGTCTCCTCCTGCCTCTCTCCTCTCTGTGTCTCCTCCTGCCTCTCTCCTCTCTGTGTCTCCTCCTGCCTCTCTCCTCTCTGTGTCTCCTCCTGCCTCTCTCCTCTGTGTCTCCTCCTGCCTCTCTCCTCTCTGTGTCTCCTCCTGCCTCTCTCCTCTGTGTCTCCTCCCGCCTCTCTCCTCTCTGTGTCTCCTCCTGCCTCTCTCCTCTGTGTCTCCTCCTGCCTCTCTCCTCTTTGTGTCTCCTCCTGCCTCTCTCCTCTGTGTCTCCTCCTGCCTCTCTCCTCTCCTCTCTGTGTCTCCTCCTGCCTCTCTCCTCTCTGTCTCCTCCTGCCTCTCTCCTCTGTGGCTGGGACTTCTTCACTCATTTCCTTTGGACACTTGGAGAAGGGTCTGGCTGCAGCCGATGGACAGTGTGCTATGATGAGTGGAGCTCCACTAGCCCCACATCCGGTTTGGTTTAATAGTTAATTATCGGCCCTAACCCAAACCCTAACCTTACTCAATTTAACCATGAAGCAATCATTAATTAATAAATGATTCCCATTTTTTTATGATTCACGATTTTGTTTTTAATTGATTTTATTTTTAGCCACTGGATGTGATGGAGTTGAGCTCTATTCAGCTGCCAGTGGTGGCAAACCTCCTCCGTACAGCGTCTGCAGCCAGACTCTTGGAGGAGAATTGAGGAAAGAGAATTGAGACGGGGCCAAAGTGTCCTCTGTGTAGTTAGCATGTGGCTAATCTACCAAGGATACAAGGATCAGTGTAGCCTTCACTGGCCTGCACTGGCAAGATTACCCATAATACACCACAATCATTTGAGAAAAAAGGAGCATGTGTCTGTATTAGGGCTGCAACAAGGTAATCTAGTAACCTCAATAATCGATTATAGAAATGGTTGTCAAATAATTAAATAATTGAGTAAGTAACTGGTCTACACAGACTCCAAAACAATCTATGAGCTGAAAGAAGAGGCTGTGTTAATTAAACAAAGCAGGAATGACACAAAAGCACACAGGAAACGTGCCAATTGTGTGTTTTTGATTAGAATCCATTTATAAATATTCTCCTCCATGATGACATCAAATGCCTTCACGTCAGCTTTATTGCCTTCGTATCAATTTAAGTTTCAGTTAAGTAACTTTCAATAAAAAAGCCTACTATTGTTATTTTAATAAAACTTCTGTGGCAAAAAGTCTCCCCTCCCCAAAAAGCCCTCACCCCCTCCAAAAAAAAAAAAGTGTGCCCTTATGTTCCACGTGTGCGCATCCAGAGCCGCGAACGCGCCTCATCCTGACCCCCGTGCGCGCTCCCGTGCTGCAGGAGGGGGCGGGGCCAAAGGCAGCGTGCGCATGCCAGGACCAGGACGCCGCTGCTGCCGCTGAAGATGATGGCGACCGCCGCAGAGGAGATCAGCAGCAGCATCCACACAGGCCGCTCCTCCTGCGGCACGGACCAACACCGCCGCTGTCCCGCCCCGGAGCTGTGCGTGGAGCCGCTGTCCGTCCGAGTCAAGCAGCAGGAGCGATCGTGGAGGCAGCGCGTCGTGTACCTGCAGTGCTGTGAGTACCGAGGCGAGGCGTGTGTGGGCTGGTCCGAGACGCACTGTCCCGTCCACAAACACACCGCACCACCCCACAGCGGGCACAAACCGGAGAGAAATGCAGGCTTTGTCACGCGCTACGCCACGTGATAGTGACAGATAAAGCACCAGCACGAACCATAACAGACTGCAGCCTGCACTGTGATGGGCTCCGTGCACGGCGCCTCAGTTGGCTGTTTGGTTTTTAAATGGCTAGCACACGCAGTGAGCAGAGAGCTGCAGCTGGATGTCACTCACAACACGTTAAAGACTCCACACACTTCCCCAGAGACACTTCTGTGTTGATTGCTAATGCTAGCTAATAATGCTAGCTAATGCTAATTTAGAAGCAAAATGAAAGCGATCTATATAATAAAGAAAAAGTATTCTCCATTTTTCATATTGTTATTAGCCTTTAGACATGCTCTTGAGTACCTTAAATTTGCCTTCTCATGGTTTGGGAAAAGATAAATATTATGGAATAAATGAAAAATGTTCTCTGCCCTGTGCAACGACACTTACTGAGTGTATCCGGGCAGCAGATCAGCAGTCAGGCTAGCAGTAGCAGTTATCGTGTAAATAGACAGCAGAAATGTTCAGAATGATTTAAGGACTTAAAACAGCAAAAGATCCTTGGATAAGTGACGTCCATTATCTGAAAATCATCATTGATCGAGGGAGTTCAGCAGGACCTGCTTTTGACGCTCGGAGGGGGAGGACTTTCTAATAAACATTCCTCATAACAGCGTGAATGCAACTAAATGTAACTCCAGGTGTTTTTGATGACAGAACATGGTTAAAAGCTCAAAAAAAGTCACTATAGCAGAATATTGTTTCCTTTAAAACAATCAAGTTGTCTTTACTTTTTAATCGGTTGTTTCTATATATTTTATGTTTTAATAAACGTTAGCATTAGCTGTGAGAAAGGGTTACCTTAGCCTCCTGCTGCGGTGCACAGCCTGCCCTGTCACATATCAAGACACACACATCAAAAAGGGTTAATTCGCTGCTTGGACAGAGACGAGCGTTTACCTTTGTTAATTTGCGTTTTTATAAACTCTAAAATGGTACACAGATGTTGGCTGAAAGGTGTTGGTTTTTGCAAACACGTCTCACCGAGCTGTTGGCTTTTGAACGGATTTTCCTTTACACAGAGTTTTAAAAGGACATATTCTGCTGCTGTGACTTTTTTTGAGCTTTTAACTGGGGCTGCACGATGTAAGAAATGAGTGCAATATGTGATACAGGTGTCAAGTGCTGCAATTATGGTATTTGCATTATATGTGTAATATCTTTTCCAGGTATAAAGGATAACAATGAAGTACTCCGCTCTTACTTTAAAGTATAGTCGCTTAGGTACAAATATACACACACTTTTGGAGTGTTTAAACCTGGACTTGCTTTGTCCATTACTCTGCAAATACATTACTCAGGTATTATTTCAGACATTTTATTCATCTTCATCTATGTGTGTATGAAATAGTGAAGGTAAAAATAGGATTTTGAATCTTTAACAATAAAGATTTACTTGCAATTTCTGTACTGAAAAATAACATATGTAAACATAGCAATTCGTTAGCATTTAGAGACAAGAACTTGTCTCTAAACACTTAAACATTCACTTAGAAAAGTAACTGTTATATAAAAGTGCAATTACTGAGGATTTTAAACAATAGCTTGAACAACAAAACATAATGTTCACCTTTTTTTAAAATGTACGGAATAGAAGCTGCAAACTTAAAGTGACCAGACATTCAGTAAATTATAGTTATGTGCCAGAACATCTCTACATTCTGTCTGGTATTTGTATTCAATAAATTGAAATAAAACCTCAAACAAAAAGTGACAGGCCTTTACTAGGCTATTTCAAAATAAAACCAACATGAAAACCTTGACAGTAAAAACAAAACTAGTTCAAGTTTCTGGACAGTAAACTAATGTTGACTTTGGCAGGTTTTAGACAAGTGGGTTGACATGTAGCAATGTTACCCGACGTACTAAAAAGTCTTTCTGAGGGAGAACTACTTGCTGGAACAGAGGTATTTTCTGGCCAGTTTACTCAAGTGTGGGAAGGTCACTTGGTGAACTTGCCACCAAGACAGAGGGTCCTCCTCGCTGTCAGTGGTGGGACACACAGAGAGCTGTTGAGCTCTGCCTCTACAGCGTGCGATGGTGCTGTGGTGGATGTTGGAGCTGGGACAGATTTGAAAAAACTGCCCAGGGATATTTTGGGCTTCTTTTGGAGGTCTTCTGGTAGATAAATGTAATTATGTTGAGTGCCTTGGGTTTGCTCCTACAACACAGAAATTGAGCAACTAATATATATACTTTAAATAGTTAATGCATCTTACTGTACTCATGCTTAAGTACATTTACCTTTTAGTGTTGCTTTACCCTGAGATATCAGTCTGGCTGCAGATGTAGCCAGCTTTGAATCTGGGGTCCATGAGGCCAAATCCAGGAGTTGTTGGGTGGCTGGGTTGTCATACTTCGTGTTCAAGTGATCCAGGATCTTCCTATGAATGGATTTGGTCAAGTCACTTTCTTCTTTTGCAGCAAGAACTGAAGTGTTGAACAAGTGGAGCACAGGTTTCACGTAAGAAACACTTATGTAGCTTTCACTTGAAAGTGCATCAGTGAATTCTTGTACAGGATGCAGTGCCTGGTTTATGGATTCCAGGACATCCATGTCCTGCCATGTGGGAACCAAATGTCTGGACTTTCAATCAGCTCACAATACATCAATTAATGCTTTCTGCTGCTCTTTGAATCATTTGTTGTCTAGACCCCCATCTAGTGGGGCATTCTGTGATGAGTGCATGCTGGGAGGTTGAATTGTCTTTGTGCCCTCTTCAGGGCAGTCTTCTCCTTCCAACTGTGGGAGAAGTGCCCCACTAACTTTTTGCAGAGTCCAACAACTCGTGTAATGAGATTATCTCCTTTAACAGCATTTTCTGTAGGTGCAAGTATAAAGAAGCAAAGTTTAAATCCTAAAATAAACATAACAATTATAACTTTGAGAGTAAATAGCGACAGTTTATAAATATGGACGCAAAAGTATTAAAACAGGAATGTATTGAAAGTAAAACTTAAAAGACATTACATCATCATTTTATAAACACTCACCAATCGCCAAATGCAAGCGGTGGCCAAAGCACTGAAGTCTCATCCAGTTGTTCAGTTCGGTGTTCTTTACCACATTTGCACCGTTGTCAATGGTGATGGCCACTTGTTTGACTTCTTCCAAGTTCCAGTTGGATAAAACATTCCGTAGGGCAACACAGGTGTGTGAGTCAGGGAAGTAAGTGACTTCCAGGCACCGTGTTACCAGTTTGAAATTGTCTGTGAGAAAGTGAAGGGTAAAGCTCATGTGGGGCTCAGTGGTGCGACTGCGTGCTTAAGCTCTGCCTTTGTAGATCCCACACAGTCCCCGTACATCTCCAGAATGGTGACTTGACAGAAATAGTTTCTCGAGGGCACTTGGTATCTCCGATCAAACTCTTTCGCCAGGTCCAAAAACCTTCTTTTCCCACAGAATTAACGGAGAGTGTACATTTCACTATATAGCATGTAATGGCTGCAGTTAAAGTTTGGAGGCGCTTCCACAGTTGTCGTCTGTGGATTTGCTTTTCGTTTGCATACAGTTTGTTGTGGTTGTGTTCGAGGTGACTATGCAGGTTTGACATGTTTCATCTTGACGCCGCCACATTTTTATGGCATTATTTGCGTCTGGGACACGTCCTGTCTTCTGAATCCAAAATCCCAAATTTCTGGGGTAGAGTTCTATTTAGGAACAAGTTGTTCACTTCCATCGTCCTTGTTCGTCTCTTTGTCTCCTGTTTACACTTTACCATTAAAAGCCTATGGACTCGCTCCGGCCAATAGCAAAACTGTGCTTTTGGGGTTGAACATTTCTGGATGCGTCTGATTGGCACATAAAAACAAGCTTGGGCAAGCAAAACATGCAAGATTAATATATTTAACCATAATAACCATATATAACCATTATTGCACATCTTTGTGATGCGTATATCTCGCTTATTATCGTTATTAACGCGCTAACAATTATTTTTCTATTTATTGTGCAGCCCTACTTTTAACCATGTTCTAACAATGTTCTTTCATCAAAAACTTAACTGAAGTTGCATTCAGCTGCGTTCACGCTGTTTTGAGGACTTGAAAATCCTCAAAACAGCGTCTGAAACTCTTTCTGCCATCCTTCGATCAGTGACATTTTTTCAGATCCTCTAAGTCACTTATCCAAGAATCTTCTGCTGTTTTAAATCATGGCCAGACTTGTTCTGAGCATTTCTGACGTCTAAACATGACAACTGCTGCTGCAGCATCATAGCGTCTCTTAAAGTGCTGAATTGTGTAGAGCACTAGGCGCCATCTGCTGGCTGGATGCACTTAGTAAGTGTCATTGTACACAGCAGAGAAATCCTTTAATTTAGTCCATAATAAACTTTTTTTTTCTAAACATGAGATGGTTAATTTAAGATACTCAAGAGCATGTTTAAAGGCTTTTCCCTTTAACTGGCAAAGACCTTCATCAAAGTAAGCACGAAAAGCTCAAAATCACAACTTAATTAACTGTAAGGCACTATTACCACTATTTTCTTGGAGTCCATTATGTTTGGCCTGAATGCTAATCACCAATGCTAATCATTTAGTAGCATTTTCTACATGACTACACCAAAGCCACATCTTTAAATGTGTTTTAATGCTGCATTCATGTGGTCCTTAGGAACTTTGAGCTGAGATGACGGGTCTACAGCTTTTTATCTCAGAAAATCAGGATCTTGATATCGCCAATAGTAAAGTCACAGATTCCTCTCTTTAACAGAGTTTAATAGAGCTAGCAGTGAGATTTGCTGTTATTAGCCAGCTCAAAAGTCGCACTTTTGTTGCGTTTTGGTTGCTTTTTTGTCACTCTTAGTCACTTGTGTTGCTTATTCATGTTGTGACACTTTCAATTGCGTTCATGTCGCTTTTAGTTGCTTTTTTGTTAAATTTGTCACCTTTAGTCACATTTTTGTTGCCTTATTGTCACTCAGTGTTTTAACAAATCTAAACTACGGGGTTAGCAGTATTTACACTGAATAAAACAGGATATATTGTTGTTGCGGGGGAAATGATTGCACTTCAATAATTGTAGCCTTAGGGTCTTTCTAGGTCCTTCAATTTGCAATTTTGATTCAATTTTGATCAACTGTGGAGCCCAAATGGGAATGACGGAAAATAAACATTGTACCCAGGCGCTATGCATCTATACCGGCTAAAGTTCATGTCTGGTTGTACATGTTTTTAAAAGGCCATAATGAAAAAATTCAACATTTGTCGACTTTCTGAACACAACATATTCACAACACTTGTTCATTTTGTTCATTCATGTCTGTATTGATGGTGTCATTGATGGCTGCAGCAGTAATGGCAGGGCACACACTGTATAGACAATTGTACTGCCACTTTCCATCACCGCCATCATTTCTCGTGTGTTTTTCTGAAAGTGGAGTGTCCTGAGCGAGGACTGATGCGGAGGCTGATCTCAGGTGACAGTTTACTCGCGCTGATGATTGGACGTGGTCAGGGAGCAGAGGATTTCAATCAAAACTAAATGTCTTCTCAATACAGTAAATGTGAGAGCGTTTTGGAAGACAAAAGCAGAAATGAAGGGACTGTTTAGTTGGGTGTTTACAGATTTTAGTGCTGCTATGATCTCCTTTTATCGAACAGAACAGACGAGGCAGTTTCAAATAGAGGCAGCTGGATGAAAAATAAGTGAAACCGCAATACATTTTCAATAATAAACTGAGTAAACAGATCTAAATCATAAGAATTGAACTATCTCTAACAAAAATAAGCAGCTATTATGAAATTCTAGGGTAGAAATGTCAGTTAGTTTGTTTTACGAGTACAAATGATGGAGAGAACTATTTTCTTGCATCAAAATTGTATTTGAACTTCACGAAAAGTATAACTATTGATAAATTATTACATAACTATTATGGGGTCAACATTTTTTTTTGTGTTTTTCCTGTAAAAGTTCAAAATCATGACTTTGCCTTCATCAAAATTAATCTTAATCTGTAATTAAATAAACTAATAATGTAAAACATGAAAGTAAATGTGTTTAAAGCAAGCTCTGATATCACTCGCATGTATGGGATTATTTTTTGGATTTGTCATATATTCTGAGGTTAATCCCAGTTTATCCCAGTGAAATCACGTTATGTTCCACTTCTCTTTTGCCTCCAGTCCAGAGATTACAATGTTTATGTTTGCAAACCTTTAAAGGGCCTGTTGATTGTTGAAACATCACGATTTTACAATTATTCACGATCAATGATACTGTGACCAAACAACAATGAAATCTTATGTTTTAATTGACCTTTTTCAACATGTTTTTTTCTCCACAGATTTCCTGACCATTGCGACCATCCTGGGAACGGGAATCCTCGGTGAGTGGACTGGTTTGTGCCATATGGATTTCTGACGACTGATGCTGCAATAATGAGGAGGTTGGAGGAGGCAATATATTTAGGGATTTAATAATAAATTGCTTACAAACAATGATGATGACGATGATGACAAAAATGGGATCAGGCTGTATTAAAGGTGCTGTACCTCATTTTTACTTTCTTTTAAAACGTGGAAAAACAGAACTAGTTCATTTCAAGCTGTTTGCAGCAGTCATTTTTGGGTCACTTTAGAGAGTTTGAGAATGCATTTCACAACCTAGAGTCTAGAGCAAAGTTTTAAAGCATGCTAACAGCGGACTCCCTGTTTAGAAAAGAATAAATCGCCTTTTAATTAGATTTGACCGCTCTGACCAAGCAGAGTTGCTGGAGTGGAGCAGCACAAAACAGAGTGAGACAAATTAAAAAAACAGAAGGGTTTTAAACAGGAAAATGTTCATTATCGGAAAAAAGGCAATAAAAGGCCACAAAATCCAACCTTTGTGAAAGCTGTAGGTCCCTGTCCGCTGAATTCAGCACATTTGGTCTTGCACAGCGCTCTGTGGGAAACATACTTTCTGGGCTGCAGAGGATTGAGGGCCAATAGACTGCCAACCATTAACACCTACTTTCACAGCTCAGTCTCATTAAAGTGGGTGGAGTAAACAGACATTATCACTTAACAGTGGGTCAATAGGCACGTTTCGACTAGACCTGGTCCCCCAGACCAGTTCACTTGGGGCCGGCTCGGGGCGCTTCTATTAATGACGGGCTGTGATTTCGTGCAGAGGTCCAGCTCACAGGGGCCCACTATGTGAGCAGCCGACGTCACCTTTTCTTCATAAATAAAATCTAAATCGTACCTGAATTACACTTTTTCTTCATGCGCCCGATCTCCCTCATTCATAAAAATATGTTCAGTTACAATTTGTTTTTGGCTGTAAAACATGGATAAAGACACAGCTTCCGTTTTTTTCATCAAATCAAATCAAATCAATTTATTTTTATAATGCCCAAAATCACAACAACAGTTGCCTCGATGGGCCACAGGTAAAAGCAGTTCAGATAACTGTCCCAGAATGCCCCTGTCCTTTGACCCTCCTTCGCGGCGAGGAAAAACTTCATCAGCTTTTTCTTTTCAACAGCTCTCTATGACTATGTTGGGTTTGGATCGGGTCGGCTGCCCCAAGGGACTGAAAGAATACTGCTTTGGGTCTAGATGCCAGTGCATCATAAACTGGAAACGACTAATGCTAACGTGTGCTAGTTTTGTCTTGCTAACTCTGTCGGCTCAGCAAACAAAGTTATCGTCTCTGGAAATACAGTTTTTTTTTTCAGAATCAAGTCAGCGCTTAGTGAGGAATGATTATTATGTCATATCTGCCTTTTGCCAATTTGTTGTCACCTGAGCCTGCCTTCTCTCATGTTCTCACGTCCTCTCTCGACCAATCATCTCGCTCTAAACCGGTCCACGCTCTAAAGTGACCCAGCATCCTCTGGGAGCTTGTACCTCTCATGGCCCTCTTCACACCCCTCAAATGGATTGCACAGTTCACTTTTGTTCATTGAAACACCTCGGACGTCCCGCTCTGCACTGTACCGCGCCAATGGAAACATGACTAGAGCAGACAGGTCAGGTTTATGTGTGGGAGCATTTCACAAATTAAGCGCCAACTTAAGTGAGAAACACCACTTTTTGTAATCGATTAGAGCAATAATTGTAAGTGAAATGTGATTAATTGTGCAGCTCTACGACCCGGTTGCTATTTTACATTATGTTACGTTTATGCTTCCCTAAAATAACGATTGCTAGTAATAATTGGTGGCAAGAAAGAAAATGATCTCGAAGCTCCACAGGGTTGAGAAATCAGGGTCTCGTTGGCTTTTAATCTTTAAAAAACTAAAATCTAAAAACGTCATTCTATCCCTTAATTCTCCTTTGTAGTTCATTTGGTTTGTAAGTTCATTTATTTGTAACGCTGGTTTGTACTTCTCTTTTACTCCACAAGAGGTCAGCGTTATCTCAGCAACTTTTCTTGTTAGTTCTTCTTTGCTATTTTATTTTGTATGTGGCAGCGCCATCTAGTGGCCTCCACCTGTGAGCAGCAGGCAGATTATTGGATGCGCCATTTTGAGAACAGCACTGGAGGTGTTCACATGCAGCCACACCTCTTATTTTCTTGGGTAACCCTCAAGACATGTCAAATCAAATCAAATCAATTTATTTTTATAATGCCCAAAATCACAACAACAGTTGCCTCGATGGGCCACAGGTAAAAGCAGTTCAGATAACTGTCCCAGAATGCCCCTGTCCTTTGACCCTCCTTCGCGGCGAGGAAAAACTACAAAAAACCCCATGGGAAAAAGTAGAAACCTCGGGGAGAACCACAGTGAAGGAGAGATCCTACTCCCACGGACGGACAGGCTGCAGATGAACTAGGACTGACGCATCCACTTGGACTGTGGAGCCAGGACCACTCAAGAGGGAGGTGGCTTTAAAGAGTTCCTCCAGGAGGACGAGGAGCAGTCCACCCAGTGTAGAGAGATCCTCCAGCAGGAGATGAGGAACAGTTCATCTAAAGTAGAAGGAGTTCGTCCAGGCAGACGAGGTGTGGCTAATCCAGCTGTCCAGGCGGGTGGCGCATAGATCGTCCAGTGTAGAGATCGATCCTCCAGACAGATGGGGGTGGGGGGGTCGTCACTGGAGCAGCCGCCGCAGTGTCTGAAACAGTCTCCACTCCCCGGGGGAAGTGGAGAGAAAGAGAAACATGTGAACAGCAATGAACAGACTACAGTTGAAGTAATATTAAATATTGTTGATAGATAAAGTAGGAAGAACCAGAGGATAGTGTTCAAGCTGCCATACTTCCCCCAGCAGAATTGCTCCAAGGGCAGCGTAGCTAAAACTGTAGGTTTTTATTTCTGTTCCTAACTGGCCTGACCATAAGCTATTTCAAAGAGGAACGATTTGAGCCTGGTCTTAAATGTAGAGACTGTGTCGGCCTCTTTTACATGAACAGGGAGCTGGTTCCATAACACAGGAGCTTGGTAGCTAAATGCTCGACCTCCTACTGTGCTTTTAGAGACTCTGGGGACTAACAATAGTCCAGCATTTTGAGAACGAAGAGCTCTGTTTGGATGGTACGCTACTATTGCATCTTTGAGGTAGGATGGGGCCATATTGTTTAAAGCTTTATAAGTCAGGAGGAGGATTTTAAATTTGATTCTAAACTCAACAGGAAGCCAGTGAAGAGACTCTAACACTGGTGAAATATGATCTCTTTTTCTAGTACCTGTTAATAATCTTGCTGCTGCATTTTGAACCAGTTCAAAGCTTCTCATTGAGCTTTTAGGACACGCTATAAGCAGAGCGTTACAATAGTCTAATCTGGATGTGACAAATGCATGGATGAGTTTTTCGGCATCATCTCTGGGCAGGATTTTTCTAATTTTGGCTATGTTACGCAAATGAAAGTAGGCTGTTTTACAGGCGTAAGTTACAAATGCCTAGAAATGTTTGTGTAGAAGTGTGTGCTTCACTAGCTGCTGTCAAATTATGTTTGGTGTATTTGATGAGCTCTGCTTGTTATTCAATTCTAACTTCCTCTGTATTTGGTGCTTTACTTTTATTAGCCTACATGCTAGGGCTGCACAATATATCACACAAGTATCGATATCACAACAAACAAAATATACCACAGTAACACCAAAGTCTTCCATCTGATAGAAACGTTCTGTTTTTAAAATGAAAACAATGAAAAGGGAAAAATCAATCTTTTTCAAACTTAATGCTATTTGTTGTTTTATTTTAATATAACAGATTATTGTATCACTCAGAATATTCACGTGTAGTCGACTGTAAACAATAATGTCAGTCATGTTTTGATGATGGTCGTCGTTCTCTGGACTAAACAGACTCTAAAACACAAACTTAGACTTTTATAACAACAGGGACATTATTAAAGAAAAATGACAAAAAAAAGAATGGACCATTTCTGATTTTCCTCACTTACACCTACATACGCGAAGCCTTCATACACAATATTTCAACATTTATTTGGTTAAAAATGTTAATAAAGTCTCTGTGTACAATAGAAATAATCACTGACTAGTCGACTAGTAAAATAATCGTTAGTTTCAGCCTCAAAAAGGGTATTTAAATATGGCAATAATATCAATATCACTGATCTTAATAGCCATATCTCAAGATTTCCAATATCGTGTAGCCCTACTACATGCTGTACAAATACTGATCTCATTCATTTATTTATTAATTTGAGCAACATGCAAGTTCCATTACATTTTCCTGAGTCTTGTATTTATGCTCAAAAAGAAGTAGGAACAAGTGTAAACCTATAAACTCCTGTTTCGTTAGTTTGGTTTGACTAATTGATGCTTTACGTGTCTTTCGTTAATTCTAAGTCACAACATTGGTAATCAGTTCCTTTACAGTGACTACATCAAGTTTATGTGGACTATTTGCTTTTAACTTTTCTTATCCTCCTGCTGCATGTTTTTAAGTACCATTTTTGAAGCAGTATATATTTGAGAAGCTCTTTGTTTCCTCATTTAAACTGTTCCATAGATCAACCCCACATCGTCTCACACATTAGTTTGGTTGCCGTGCGGAAGAATAACTTCTTGAAATTAAAGTGGATCCCTTAGATTGTAGTTTCCTTCGCTGAACATGATTTGAATATTTTCTGGTAGTTGTTTGTGTCTGGCTTTATAAATAGTTTGAAGAGTTTTAAATTGAACTAAATCCTCAAACTTTAATATTTTAGATTTGCAGAACATTATATTTGTATGGTCCCTGTATCCTGCTCCATGTAGAAGTCACTGCCTTTTCTATGACTGAAATAAGGGTTCTGTATTAGTTTTGTGCGTATGTCCCACACTTGTGCTCCATAGCTCAGGAAGGGTAGGATCAGTGAACATTATAATATGTGGAGGGAGAGAGTCTAAGAATGGCCTTTCAACTCCTCCTCTTATCCAGTGTCTCTCCTCATTTACTCATTTACGCTTTCAATTTCTACATTGTCACTTAACACTTGTGTTTGTGGTTTAATTTCTTTTAATTTTAATGTATTTGTTGTACCTGTGTTGCAGTTTTACAAAATGAAGAATAAGGTCTTCGGACATAAAGACATCTGCACCCGGTGGTTGTTTCTGTGTTTAGCTCGCTGTCTAGGTTGAGTCAGAAAGCACTTAACTGAGGGCAGAAATGTAAAGGCACTTCATATTAAACCACCATCTGCAGAGTTCATTGGAAACATCGTCAGGTTTTGTCCGACTTTGGGTTTTATTGGCAAAGCAGATTATCAGAGCTTTATGAAGTGTGCTCATTGAGATTAAATGGTACATTACATTTTAAGTGCATCGTTTCAGGTTTGAGTGTGAAATTTGGTGCCGACCATTGCTTTTTTAAGACCTAAATCTTCTCCAAATTGGTGGAGTATTCAAATTGGTGGGCAGGCTCCTGTATAACTCTGTGGGAGATTGACTGTTTTTGAAGGCAATAGCCAAATTTATGATCCACGAATGTGGATGTCAAACCTTATTGTCATTGGATTGATAAAGTTGTCATACTCTTATGGCTTAAAGTCCTTTCAACTGACAACCACGTCTTTGGGTTTGAATAATGGCATCACTTTCTGAAACAAAGTGTCTCCACTGTCTTAAGTGAACTGTAGCGGCCCATTTCAGTAATCCAAAATACCCTGCAAAGCCTAGCCTCCAAACTGGTCTGGACTGCTATGGCCTCTAGGACTCTTCGGTGTGAGTTTATTGGATGTGAAAACATGACAGACAGACAAAATGCAGATATAAACAGAAAATAATAATTCCTCACCTAATGCTGACTTGATCTTGTGAACAGCTGTATTTCCAGTGATGTCAACTTTATATGTTGTGATGACAAACTATAACCTGGCCCTGCCATATGAATTCTCACCATATTTATGAGTTCACAAACTCTTGAGAATCCATCTGGACAGTGTGCTGCTGTCAGGGCTGCACCGGCCGCTGTGTGCTGGACCAATCACAGCGCTGCATTGTGGTTTGGGCGGAAGTCAAAAAGACAAACCTAAACAAACATGGCGACGCAGATGCACACACTATTTCAACACATTTACGCTTTTGCTTTTGAAATCGTGCACATAGAAGTGCTTTGTGCATTTGAGGACGAGGAAAAAGTCTGGGATTTTCTCTCTGGGATTTCTTGATTTCTCTGCTTGTTCCGCTTTTGCGACGCTGCGACCAATCAGTTGAAATGTTTGTCATGACGTTACGCATTTTCCCAAACAACATCAATGGGGACCTGTCCAGATTGATAATGTGTGGAAATAATTCAGAGTTAGACATACATCAATCTGGCGTTAGCCAGATTAGATATTTTGCAAAACAAATCTAGCACATGTAGGCTTGTTACAATAAAAAAAAAACAGAGACTGAAAATACTACATTTACAGTGCATAATCCATCTAACATTATTCAAACCCAATGCATTACATAAACAGAGGATTAAACGTGGTGTAAAGTCTTTGCAGAGAAGTGTAATAAATGCAGAAATAGCTGATAAACTGGAAGTAGTTTCTTGTTTTCACTAGCTTTAGCCATGTCTCTCAGCTACACAAACTTACTAAATGTTTTTTTATGAATTGCTGAGATTGGCCTTATGACTTAAAACGTATAATTCAGGTACATTTTAGATTTTATTTATTAAGAAAGCATTTGTTAGTTTGGGCGACATCAGTGCCTCTTTTAGCAGGACCTGCACCTGTCGTTTGGACACACTGCCATAAATAGAATGGTCCCAAAGTGTGGGACCAGGGCCAGTCAAAACATGACTCTAAACAGCACGTTCTACCACACAACTCTGACCTGTCTCCAGCTCAGTTTGAAATGGAGACTTTCTAGAATGTTATGTCAAGTGAACGGAGCCTATTGAATTAACTATTGGACCTTTTTTGTAGGGCTCCCTGTGACAATAGCTCACGCCGGACTGTTGCCTTTCCTCGTCTCATTTCTGGTGGGATTCTCTGTCCAGGTAAGACATACAGAGAATATCTATAAAACGTGAAATAGGATAATCTCTGAAATGTGTACATCATTTAAAGTCCTTTATTCAAGCAAGGGACGAACACCATTGGACACACAGCAATGCACTTTCATCTCCAGTTGAAGTGGGAGTGGTTTATAACTGTCTGAACATTATGAGCTTTTTGGAGACGCAAGACCAAGTTCACACACATAATTATAGTCTGTATGAATCTATATTTGAGTAGGAGGAGTTAATTGTTATTATAAGTGGGTCAGAACATAACAGTGATTTCCAAATGTTTTATAGTTGTGTTTGCCTTGAGACTTGTGATGATCTGTCATGAAGCCCGTACCCTGGCCCACTGTGGAGGCTGCACACATTATACAAAATCTAAAATTAAATGTATTGACATGTGCATTACATTTAAAGGACACATTTTATTCATTGTTTGTACTGTTATTCTTCATTAAAGGCCCTGTACATGATTTTTACTGTTTTGAAATGAGGAAAACACAACTAGTTCATGTTACATCAGTCATATGTATCACTCACTTACCTAATGCAGTATCTTAAATATTCAGTGCAAGAAGTTTATAAGCCCTTTTCATGAGTTTCTGAGCCAAGAGAGTCACGGGTGAAGCTAACAAAAATTAGCATGCTAACAGCCCACATCCTGCTTCTCCCTTTGAATAAAACGCTCTATAAATAGATGCAGAGTAAAAGTTGTGGTCTCATTTTCACCTGAATAGTGGATTTTACAATATATCTGTGCTGTATTTATTACATGCAAAAAATCAACAACACGGTCTAGTTCTGTTTTCAGGTACAGGCCCTTTAAACATGCTCTTGAGTATCTTTTTCTTTAAATTAAAATAATTTAAGTAATGTAAACCAGACATGAACTTCTGTCATTCAGGTGTTCCCTCTTCAGGATTTTGTGTTAGCACGCCATCTACTGGCAGCAGATTGAATTACCATGGTGAAGTAAACAAAAACTATCCATTGCCATCCTGCCCCAACATACTAATACAACTATGCAGAAGTAATGAACGTGATTTGTGTCAGAAATGCTCAGCACGAGTCCGGTGATGATTTATTGACTTTTAAATAGCACGAAAGACCTTCAGATTTCTGTTGCAAAAGTGTCAAATGTGTTTTGTGAGTGCTTTAGTGTGAGAGGATGACCTTGTTTACAGGATAAGTGAAACGATCATGAATGAAGCAAAATACAACTCCAGGTTTGATTTTGATGAGGGAACAATGTTCTTACACGGTCAAAAGCTCAAATGAGTCATTTTAAACATTAGGGTTGCCTGGGAGATTCATAGCTCCACATAAATCCTCATTGGAGATAAATAACCTTTCTGAATCAATTAATTAAAATTCAAGCTGGCAATTTTCTTTTTTTCCCTCACATAACCTTCTTCATGTGCCCCCTGCATGTATTCCCTGCACCACAGTTTGGGAACCACTAGTCTAGAAGGTTAAGTCATTTCCAAACAGTGATAAAGTAATAGCTGCAGTCTTAAATGAAATAAATGTGCATGTCCTTCTTGTCCAGGCCTTGCTGATCTACCTCTTTGTGGACCTCCTTCAGAGATGTCAGGTCATACAGCTGGAGACTTTGAAGGTAAGACCTTTACTGTCTTTAATTATGCATATTATTATTTCTTGTAATCATGTTATCAAATCGTACTAAAATCAAGATCCAGTTCTATAAAGTCCTCTGTTATGCATGTGGATTTTAATGCAGAGGTCCACAGTGGTTTGAGCAGACTGTAGGGGAGGAAGTTGTACTTTTTTTTGTGTTAAATGGCACCATTTCAAAGTTAATGGCCATTTGTTTTTAAAAAGAAAACATCAAATTAAAAATTGCGATTGATCAATTGGAAGAAAACCAGTTTTTATCTTGCTTTATTAGTTTTGCCGTATTGCCCAGGACTAGTAGCAACTAAACAATGTCATTTCTCTGTGTTAAGTGTTTAAGTGTTTTAAATTCTCTGTGATTTTCTTCAGACTGGAGTGGCAGAGTGCATCGTGATGAGCCCTATGGGAATCGAGCCTCAGGCCTTAACAGACGATGAGGACGACGACGATGGAGAGAACACCAGAGCTGGTACTTCTAAATGCTAACTTCTAAAACTGTACAATCACAAAATGCTGCAAAACAAGGTAGCTGGGCTGCTCAGAGCTGTCTTACAGAATGCAGGAGGGTCTGAGATAGGGATAGGACTCGAGGCAAGGATGTGTTGTCATTTATCTTTAAACGCCGTATCAGCCCCGGCCCTGTACAGCACTTTTTACTGCCTCGTTCACTAAAAGCAAAAGTGTCAGCTCTTGTGCTCCTTCAGTATAACCACACACTGTGTCTTCTGTCCTGTTCCAGACACGGGCTTGCTGTACCCCAGCTCCTCCTCTGCTCCTCAGCCTCAGCCTGAAAGCCTCCAGCCTCACCTGCACATGCTGGGACGACTCTTCCTGCCCCGGCCCATGAGCCACGCATTCAACTGCATCCTGCTCTTCCACTTGTAAGACCTGCTCACCCTGTTATCGTCTGCATGAAGCTTAGGGGACACTTCAAATAATGTTTATACTGAAAGCATACATTTCTAGATGGGAACTGATAAGATTTTATCATTGACTTATCGATTCCTATTTATAAATCTATACATTAAATTAATATCTAATTTCATAAGCCTGTATTTGGGCTAATCTAAATTTGACTTCACAGAAGTGTTGTCTACATTACAACTAAAACTACAATGTAAGCAGTTTAAATGATATAAAACAGAATACATTACTTTATATCAGTAAAGCGTTCCCAAATCAGGATTTGTTTTGGCAATCCATCCAGTACGCGGTTGTAATGAACGTGATTTGAGGCAGACATGTCCAGCATGAGTCTGGGAGTTTGGTGTGTTTTCTCTGATTAATGAAGCTTAATACAACTTCAGGTGTGTCTTTGATGAAAGAGTTAGAACAAGCTCAAAAGCTCAAAAAAGTCGATGTTACATAATGTGTGTCCTTGAAGTGCGTATAAAAAGTTTCCACGTTCCTTCCGTTGCAGTCTGCTATCCTCTGGCTGTTGAAGTGGCTTGTACTTGTTGTGACCGTAGCTGGGTGGCAGGTGTTTTGTGGTTCACCTCCTCTCACTCACCAGTCTGTACTGATCCTGCTCTTGTGTGCTCACTGGTGCCTTTTGAATTGACTGCGTGTGGGACAGGGGCGGACAGGACATACAGGAGCGGCATGGAGCTCTTATCAGCGAGCACCTGTCTGATCGATGCGTCTCATTGTGTTGGAGGAGCTCAGAGCCTGGATCAATGCTGCACACTGCATGGACCACCACACCACGTAATCTCCTCTGTCCTTTATGCCTCCACTGTCTGTGTCCAACGGTTTTATCACACGTTATCTGTGTCACACGCACATTCCAGAGGCCGACAAGGACAAGGTTATTTTACATGTAACAAACGGCAAAAAAGGCAAAGGCAGTTTTAGGCAAGTTTTATACAGGAGGTGGGAGTAGATTTGTTTTGGCACACCATTTTGAGCTAATATTGCTTCTTAAAGGGGCTGTACCTGATTTTTACTGTTTTGAAAGGTGAAAAACAGAATTACACTGTAGTTCATGTACCTGTGTTTTTTTTTTAGTTTTTTTTTTTTTTTACATGTATTAAAGTAAATAAAGTTGTTGCCCCGGCACAGATATATTGTAAAAGCATCTATTTGAGTGAAAATGAGACCACAGCAGTTGTTTTATTCTACGACAAGCAGGAAGCATGCTCATTTTTGTTAACTTCACTCAGTACGGCATAGCTCGCTCAGAGGCTTGTGAAAAGTGCTTATAAACTCATTGCGGTGAATATTTAGGATGCTGGGACTAGGTCTGTCATGAAGTACAGAAATGGGACACAAAAAAGTTTGAGGAAAACAACAATTAAACTGAAATATGCTGTTTTGCAGCTCATCCAAAGTTTAGGACCACATGCCTTTTAAAAGCCAGGGAATCCTGAAGGTTATGGACCAAAAAAGTAAAGTGGAGGACCCACAAAAATGACCCCAGCACTGAGGCGGAGGATCCGATTGGCTGTTTGTCAAGACACTGGACGATCCTCGACTTAAGGCTGTTACTGCTGCCGACTGCAGCCCAGTAACCACCATCTGACACTGAAGGGCTTCAAAAACGCCACAGAACTGTAGCTTGGACACCAAACATGGGATTGAAAGGTGGAAGAAAGTTTTATTCTCTGATGAGAAAATATGTAACCTTGATGGTTACACAGAGAGGGGGCACCACAATGATCTGGGGTGCTTTTTCCTTCAGTGGAACAACGGAGCTCCAGGTGGTGCAGGGGCCCCTGGCTCTGTGCAGATGTTGACTGAGGCCTTCGTCTGTGGAACCACAGGGTTTTTCAACAGGACAACGCTACAGTTCACAAAGCCCCAGGACAAAGGACTTCTTCAGGAGAAGAACATCACTCTTATGGACCGTCCTGTCTGTTCCCCTGGTCTAAATCCAATTGAGAACCTTTGGGGATGGATGACAAGGGAAGTTTACAAAACAGTAGTTCCAGACAGTAGATGCCCTTCATGAGGCCGTCTTCACCGTTTGGAGAATTGTTCCTCTCACCTCCTGGAAATATTTGCATCAAGTGCCGCAACAAATTTTTGAAGTGATCAACTATAAGATGATGTTCATGTTTGGGGCTTTGATGCATGTTTTGCGGGGTTTTTGTTTTTTAAGGTGTGGTCCTAAACTTTTTATCAGCTACAGAACAGTCTATTTCAGTTTAATTGTTGTTTTCAAAAAAACGTTTGCTCAAACTTTTTTTTGTCTCACTCCCATTTGTTGTTGCTTATTGAAGCTCTACTTTGAACCTTGTTAAGATTCATCCATGCAAAATGTGACATTTTTCAACTGGTCTTAAACTTTTGATCAGCACTGTACTGTATCGACATATTGTTCAACAGAGCTGAATAATATTTGGGGGTCAATATTTATCCTCTGTAATTTTTCTTTGCATTAGTAAGGGACTTTTTGTTATTTTTCTATGCTTTGATAAGATTTGGGCTGTAGCTTGTTTATTTTTAGGGTTAACTCGGTTAATGCCACTTAACTCGGTTTGTGTCGGTGGCGTAAATCCGTTTCTATATAATAGTTTATCATCTATATTTTCTTCAGCAATATATCGCACTTTAAACTGTATTATCGTGACAAGCCTAGCTGGGACTGCATTAGGAAAGTGAGCGATACATGTGACTGCTCTAAAGACTTTAAAACAAACTGTAGGTATCAGATATAGCACCAGGATAGTCCCACAGAGATTTAGATTCTCATTTTCATCGTTCTATATCTGGACTAAAAGTTGGGTCCCCACAGGTTAAAGGTTTGGCGTGTGGGGGTTGGGCTAAGTAAGTAGTTTTATTATTGTACACAATATGTTAATTTTGATTTTATTATTATTATTATTTTTTTAGTTGTAGTCAAAAAAAATTTCAAATATAGTCTGGTAGGGCAACGCGAGATGGGGAAAAAGTGATCATGATTTTTTTCCTCATATTTATCTTGAAATCTTGATTCACTTTTATTTAATCTTATACAAAACAACAAAATGGCTTTTAGCAATGATTTCATCAACAAAACTACAGACTTTTGTGTTAAAACATCTCTTTAAACGTATTTAGTTGAGGTTCGATTATGAGACAAATGTGAAATGTCTGTAAAATGAATCCTAAAAGTGGAAAAAGTGGATAAAAACCTTTTTTTTTTTTTTTTTTTTTTATGTTTACATCTTTTTTTTTTTTTAATTGTCTTTTTGTAGCATTTTTTTTTACTATAAGCAACAAACTCTATATTCAACTTTAGCATATCTTATATATAATATATAATACTTATTGTTCAATAGGATGGATGAGACAATATATTTTGGGCCTCAATATTTATCGTGTGTACATTTACTTTATTATTGTGGGGAAATCATTGTTATTTTTCTGTCATACAATAATATTTGAGCTGTGTATTTTATTGACACAGGATTGTGCGTATACCTGGCACAGATTAGCCGCCTCTTTCCGTCAGACTGACCCAGGGCAACTGTGGCTACTGAAGAAGCTTACTCTGGAATGAATAAAGCCCTTTCTGGAATTTGAATGTCCAAGTGTCCACAGCACAATGGAGAAATGGATAATGATTCGTTTTGTTGCTTACTCTGGACGGGTATGTGTTTAAAAATGGAAAATGATAACCGTCTGACGTAAAGCTGTGCACAGAGAAGCTTCACATTTCTGAGACGCAGGGCTAAAGGCGATTTTTGTTCTGAGTCAAAATAAAGTAGGCTGAGAAGAGGATCAAAGCTGTGGAGCAAAATAAGGACTCATTTTAAATTCTGAATATATTTGAATATATTAAGACTATCTCAAAGTATCCAGGCTCTGTAGGCCACTTGCGGGTCCAGGAAGCACCTGTTTAAGTTTGATGTGGTTGAATTGATGCAGTTCTGATTTGATTTCTTGTTTTTGTCTTCATCCAGTATTTCCATCGGCATCAGTTACGTCCTGGCGGGGAGTGAAGCTTACGCATCTCTGCTCAATGTCAAGTAAGTGGTGCCACACTTGCATCACAATGTGCTATGTTCTGTAATAAAAAATGTAAAAAGTATGCAAAAGTAGGATTCTGTTCAGAGTGCACATTGTAAACAATAATATTTTATACTCTGTTAAAAAAATATATTTAAAAAATGTTTAAAATTTGATATTAAAATACAAATAATAATTAGTAGTATAAATATATGATTAAACAGTGATTTCAGACTAATCTTTGGGAGCTCCTCGTAGTTTAGTTTAGTTTAGTTTAGTCTTTATTTGAAGGGACAATGTACAGAGACATTAAGCTCATAAAAAACAGATGTTCCGCACCAGATTAGAGCTAAATAGCTAGTTTCCATCTGCAGTCCCTAGTTCACACAGGGGTGAAAGTAGTTACTAATAGTAATCAGCTATAATTTGCTTTCGGTTGAATTATTAATAATTAAAAATGTACATCAGGCATTATGTAACGTCGTGTTGAAATCAGGGCCGTGGTGTTTGTTTCCCTCAACAGCAGATGGTCTTTATTGTAAAATACTATTACTAAGACTGACTCACATCCAGCAGCTTTACATTACTATTGAAGCTTATGCATGAATGTCTAGATCAGGCATGTCCAAACTCAGGCCCGGGGGCCAAATGCGGCCCTCAGACCAATTTTTCTTGGCCCTCAGGCTTCCTGGTGAACTGGCCTACATTGTCCTGATAAGTACTATTTACAGCACATTTCAGATTTTCTACAATTCCAACCTAAATAACTAACATTTTGGTGCAACACACCACATCTACATTCAGTCTCAATGCCTTAATATCAATTAAGGCATTGAGACTGAATGTAGATGTGGTGGTACTTAAAGCATCAGATAAATGCAGCTTTTTTTAACATGTCATGATTGATTTGTGGCCCTCCGCTTGGTCTATATTTCAATATGTGGCCCTCAGTGGAAAAAGTTTGGACACCCCTGGTCTAGATGATATAGGACTATGTTTTAACCAAGGCCTATTTAATGAGAATTTACAGTTAACTCTTAACTAAGGAATGTTAATATGAGACAAAACAAACTCTTTGTCAGTGGCCTTTCATTTTGTCACACAATTTTCACTTGGCCTACCTATTAACTCGGGATTCATGCGAAAACTGTCTGAAGCGCTATAGTCTGATGGTTTCCTCCTCCTGTCCTGTCTCAGAGGAGTCTGAGAAGTAAGTAGTGCCCCGCTGCCCACGGCCCTCACTGCTCGCGCTGTTGATGTAAAGACAAGGATCAAGGAGAGGGGAGAGTCAGATCCAAAATGAACGAGCTCAAATCAAGTCTGTCACTGTGAGAGGGGGACGGTTGGGGTTTGGCAGATTAAATCTCAAAAAGTCCACTTCCTGACCCAGAATTAAGTTCAATTAAGTGGCTTAAGTGTTGGTTTGAGTGTAGAATCAATCATTTCAGTGGGACTACTTTTCTGTGCATAAGTCAGAGCTGCTTATTGTCTCTGTCTCCCGATACTGCGAACCAACACCAAATCTTACAGAAGTACACACCAGATTGTACCGTGCTTTCACCCCTGATTAGACCATACCAACTCAGTTCATACCATACGATCATACCAGTTCAGCATTGTTTTTTTTTTTTGGAGAACATCATTAAATCAAAATTGCATATCTACAAATCCTTATGTAAAAGTTAAGTATGTTTGAGTTTGAGAAAATAATCTTTCAACTTGCTATGTCTGACATAAATCAGTGATGAAAATAGATTCAGTGAAATACTAAAATCTCCTCAGGTGTAGAATAGAGACCATCAAAGTTAGAAGACATGACACTGCTCTGACATAAATCCCGGTGTTCCTGGCACAGGCACATCTACGTCATCCCAGCCTTCACCTGGATCCTGACCCTGTCCATCCTGCTGGCCCATCGAGTCATCCAGCCAATCACGTCTGTGCTCACTCTGCTCAAGGGAGTCCTACTCATCGTCACAGTACGACTTTGCGTTTTTCTTTTTTTATAACTATCCCGATAACGATATTTATGCAAAATTATGTCAATCCAGCTGAGACGTGATAAAAGATGTCTCTAAACCAGGCATGTCCAAAATTTGTTGTTTCTTAGGCTTCCTGCTAATTTTTCCCAAATAACCCAAAGTAATGCTGTACTTTTACTGTAAAATTGGAAATATATTGCTATCACAACCTAAATAACAAACATTTTGATGTGATACAGACCAAACATCAGTATTCCAAGTGTTATTGAAGGTGTGGCTCATCAAAACTACGTAAGATGAGGACAAAAGGGATAATAGGTTAGAACAATCTGATGCTATGCTAGCTGGTAAACAATTTTTAGGTGGAGAACAACAGAGAACAATAGGTCAGCACAAGCTACTTGGCTTGCTGGTAGGGTAGGACCACAGAGAGCAATAGTGAAGAGAATTAAGAGACTAGGCTAGTGGATTAAGAGCTGTGAGGGGGAGAGGACAACAGAAAAAAATAGGGAAGAACAATCTGATACTAGGCTAGCAGGTAAACGGCTGTGAGGAAGACGCCAACAGAGAACAATAGGGTAGAGAATGAGTCTGATCAATTAGTTGATTTATTCACTGGTACCAAAGTGAATAGTGGCCTTTCCTTGACATAGTGACTCTCCCTGGTCGACGGAGGTACATAACAATCAGAACACATGCTTTTTATACACAAGACATAGGTGGAGACATAGTTATCACATCATGAGGAGACAACATGAAACATCAGTGTGAAACAAGAGCAAGGACATATGTGACTATCAATATTTATGAAAAACAACAGCTATCCGTGGTGCTTCCAGTTAAAGCCAGACTTCAGCGTGAAAGGATGTCATAAAAAGGATTAGATGCCCATTATCTATCTTTGTGACCGGGGCTGGGAGCGAACAAAAGAGGTGCTAAAGAGATGTTAAAGTTGAAGTTAACCATAGCAAGTCAGAATGAGAATACAGAACTTATAACTGCGATTACAACGGTCTAACAAGGCAGGAGAAGAGCTGTGAGGCAGAGGCCAACAACAAAACTTAGGATAAAACAACCCATAACAAGGCTATCAGGTAAACAAAGACAGAGCAGTTTCAGGTTATAACTCCTCCCTTTAGGGCAGGACTTATCTACCTTTGAGCAGTGTAAATTCTATCTCCTCAGACCATTATCTCCAGAGTGAAAATAACAATTTAAAGGACACATCTTCTGCTACTGTCACTTTTTTAAGCTTTTAACCATGCTCTAAAAATGTTCTGTCATCAAAAACATACCTGAAGTTGCATTCACTGTGTTTTGAGGAATGTTTATCAGAAAATCCTCCCACCTCTGAGCGTCAAAAACACGTCCTGCAAACTCCTTCTGTCCGGGACGTATTTTCGGCTCATCTATGTCACTTATCAGAGAGTATTCCGCTGGTTTTAGTCCTTAAATCGTTGCCAGACTCGTTCTGAGTATTTCTGTAGTTTAAACACTAATTGCTGCAGCAAATCCGCATCATAAGTTTGCGCTGAAAAGTAGTTAACTTGGCAAATTTAAGGCACTCAAGAACATTTTCAAAGGCTAACAGTAATATGAAAAATGCAAAATATTTTTCCTTTAAAAACCATTGCTCAGATAAATACCTTTAAAAGAGATTCTACCGGTATGATGTTTTCTTATTGTTTTCTACAGTATTATGTTTATGTTAGTGCACATCACAACATGACAACATGATCTCTGGCAGGTGGCGGTCACGTTTGCGGTGGGCTCCGAGGTGGGTCTCCACAGCAGCAGTGACTTCTCTCAGATGGGACGGCCCTTCCTCATGGGCACTGTGGCTCTGGGTGAGCTCTCAGTCTCACTGCTTTTTACGTCTCACTGCTTTTTACTAAAATGTCAACACATCTTATTAATTTTGAAATCGAATAATGAAGCTAATGATTTTTCATAACTCCTGCACGTTTTCACCCGTTTATGTTTAAGTCAGCGTTTCAGATTAAAATAAATGTTTGACGCTTTTATTTACATCACATTAGGCTTTTTAACAGTTGATAGAGGTGTTAGAGGTGTTATGCTTCTGTCATTCTTCTAAGATATAGTAAATTAAACACATCATTATAACATTCATCGTGCTCACTCTCAATTCAATCACCGCTCACTCCTGCCGTCTTTACTTCCTGGTCTGACCTAAGATCTTACGTGTTTCCAGGAGGGATTGTGAACGTGATGCCCATGCTCTTCTCTCAGATCTCACACAGCAAGACACAGGTAAAGGCTCTACATTTGTATTGTAAGTTTTTTTTTTTTTTCTTTTGACACATTTTAACAAAACCAAAAAACAATTATCTACAGTAACAATGTAGCTCTCAAGTTCCATACATTTGTTACCGTGCATTTTCAATGGGAGAGTTGAAGTAGCTCAACCACATGTGCGCTCTGTTACATTCTTGCATTTAGTGTTGATTTTTTTTAATGCTGGCAATTGCAGCCAAAATTAGCATGCATGCTAACAACAGCATAATAAATGTCTTACGGTTAACATTATACAATTGTACAATATTGAACCAAAAATGGAGCATGCCGCAAAAGTTTGACAAGTACATTTTAGCTTTAATGGAACACCTAGCCTGGTCAGCCTTTCCCACTATCTTTCAATATCTTTCAAATTTGAAATAGAGTGGGTCTGAGCATGATCAATAAACCACCTGCTTTCTCTATTCTACGACAACCGAGCCAATCAGAGCCATGAGAGGCGAATGTCACATCCCTGTGTGGCGATTACAAGCAATAACAAGCAAGATGGCGTCCACGACAGAGAAAATGTTCGGGGCTGCTGTCTCCTCTGTTTTAAAAGACCAGTTAAAACCACAGCGAGAGGAAGCTTTACAGCTACACGCCATTTTCAACTGACAGCCACAGCTGTCTTTCACGGTACTGTCATCACGTCTGCTGTTTGTCTGATCAACACATGCTTGTCTCGCCCCACTGAAGTCAAATAGTGAGGCAGACTAATCAACAGTTTTAAATAATACATGAAGATTAGAATGGAGGCCAGGCAATGGAACACCACAAAACCTGCAGACATTAGTGGTTAGATATTGACTCTTACCCCTCATTGGCCAATGTAACCATGTAACGAACATGTAAACAACAACGAATTGTCTGCACTGTCCACAAATGTCAAATGTAATGTTCTTATTTTACCACCTCATTTAATTAAATGGGATAGAAGGTTTATATCAGTGTCATGCTGTGTGCGCACACACTACACATAACACATCACTGCTGGAAGCACTGGTGCAACCTGTTTTTTAATTTAGTCGCACATGACTCTCATTGTATCTGCACAAATACATATCAGTTCTCATGTGCCAGGGTTACAATCATAATGCATAAACACCAATGACAATGCAACTGTGCAACTGCCCATTTAGTTGTATTAGAGCACATTTGAGGCCTGTGTCGCCGTGTTCATCCATTGTCCGACACAAGTCATTATAGCCTGTAATACAATTTAACCCCCAGAAGTCGTGTTTAGCATCAGAGCGGACTAAACCATCCTCTCACACGAGGACTCCGCAGCACTGCAGCTCGGATGAAAGTGGAGGGGCAGGACCGTGTGGGTCAACAAGACTATAGGAGACTGTACAAGCTGGGGCTTGTCCCTCTGCATTTTTTTTTTTTACTCGCACAGATGCAACCAACTGATATTTGTAGCAGCGCACAAAAAAAAAATCATTGCATATTAGACCATTTTAGTTGCAGTCTAGAGCCCTGGGAAGAATCTGTCTGAACCCTAAACTGAAGCGTAATCTTATTTATTCATACAATGTGATGGGTTGCACGGTGGCAGCTTCTGCCTCCCAGCAAGGCGATTGTGGGTTCGAATCCCGGACCAGACCAACATCACACGATCTCTCTGGGTGGAGTCTGCATGTCCTCCCCGTGTTACCGTGGGTTCTCTCCGGGTTCTCCGGCTCCTCCCACCGTCCAAACACATGACTGTGTTAATTGGAAAACTCTAAATTGTCCGTAGTGTATGAATGTGAGAGTGAATGTTTGTCTGTCCTTGTCTCTGTCTCTCTGTGTCAGCCCTGCGACGAGTTGGCCACTGTCCAGGGTGTACCCCGCATAAGGCCCAAAGTCACTGGGATAGGCTCCAGTCACCCGCGACCCCTAACGGGAATAAGCGGTAGAAAATGAATGAATGAACAATGTGATGATATGTATTTTATTCTCCTTCATAGATCCTGTGGTTCCGGAGAGCAGTTCTGGGAGGCCTGAGCACATGCACTCTGCTCAACATCCTCTGGTGAGTCCAACACTGCTGTTTGTGTGGCAGAGTGGTTTGCCCAAGGTCCTGGGTCTGACTTAAGGAATTACACTGTAACTGTGTTCCACTGGGCCAAAGTGGCACAGTCGGTCAGGCATTCACCCACCGTCCCACAGATTGTCGGTTTAATCCCTGCTCCCATCAGTGTGTATTGTAGTTGTCCTGGGGCACTTTACTCCCTTTGGCTGTAAAGGGCTTTGAGTGGCGTTAGAAAATAACTTATTCTTTTGAGGGGTATTTGGAATGGTATATGACAATACAATGTAAAGTATATCTACAGAAAGAGTAAAGGTGGTGTACCCAATTTTTTTCATGCAATAAAGTCAAATGTGCTTAGCTTCAGCAGACCCCACGAAACAATATGGACCGTCCAGTGAAGCCTGAGACACGTGCGGTCTCTGGTCGAGCGTGAGCGGGGGAGAAGATGGTGCTAATCCATGTCTAGAAGCTTTGTCCGGCCCATGGTTAAATAGTCCACTGCCTCAGATTTTGTGGTGGTCTCCCATTCAATATGTGGTCAGCAATAGGTTTTGGTTGAAACCTGGTCTAGTCCTTGATCTGCTCTGGTTCAAGTCTTGTTATTGACACTGGGTTTGTCTCGACTAAATCCTGCTTTAGTCCTGTTTTATGTGACAGAGTTAGATTTTTATTTATTTCAGTGAAACAGTGGATTTTTGTTGAATAGCACCGTTGTGAATTGTTTGTGGTTATTGGATATAAAATTGTGGTGCACGTTTGCAGTCCGGCCCCCAGACAGAAGCCCTCCCACAAATATGGCCCCTTTGAAAATATAAATGAATAGCCCTGCAGTAAACATTAGGCGCCTTTATGTAGACACTGAAGTACAATAAATGACATATATCTTTGGGGTAACTAAATCATTCTGACTAACATATTATTCATGAATAAAGACTTAATGTACAGGTTTGTTTTGTTTTTATTTATAAGTTTATTACTATTTCTTTTTAAAATAATATTTTAGAAATCATTTTAATCAGGGTTGGTATTATTCCATTTACAACTATTTTATATTTTCCATATAAAATTATAAAGTGTAATCCAAAAATGTGTTTTTGTCCAGATTATTATAGACATAATAACACAAAATAGCCCCTTTTCCAAGTTTGATTCCCACACCACATAAAGATTCAAAAATATTCAATATCTGCCCATTTCTCCCCATCACTATAGAATCACTAGAATCACTATAAATCGACAAATTTGCCAAACCCATGTTGCATATGTACAAGCACGCTTTAAAAATGAGGAGAATTACCAAATTAAACAACAGATTGGTGGAAAGCAATTAAATGAAACTTTCCACTTTGTTTCTGTAATGAGTTTAAAGGACAGATTACCAAATTTAGTTAATGACATGAACACAGATGGCACGTGCTGCTCCGCACAGCAGCTCACTCAGGCTTTAACACATTCATTTCACCAAAGAAGAAAGAAAGTCTGCTCCACTTCTGTTGTATCATGAATCTGTTTTCCTTCAGTTTTGTTTATTTCTAAATGGTTATTTAAAGGAGACATGTTATGCTTTTTTTCTATTGAACTATAAGTAAATCATCATTTTTGGCGACAGTCTTAACATTTAAATTTCTGTCATTATTATTTTTCAGCAAAGTTGTTTGCTGTTTTTAAAAAGTTGAAACAAATTGCTGTTTCTACTTGGGGTGGGGTTCAGCGTACAGACACTTTTCCAGTTACTTTCATTATGATTAATGCATGATTAAAAAGAATGACTGCAGACAATGTTCCTCATAATCTTTATGGCAGAGGTCAGTGAAGTAGCTGAAAATATACTTAAAGTAAGAGTATTGTTGAAAAGAACATCGTGCGCTGGTGGTGCAGTGGTTTAAGGCAGTCCAGGTTCTACCACCTTCATGTTGTGAGGTCAGTTCCCAGCTTAGGCCTGTGGTTTATATAGCCGTTGCTTGAGAAAATAATTTTAGGACATACATCATTAAATACCTTTCTGGAGGTGAAAAGTTGCTTACATAATTCCATTGAAACAGAAAGTTAAACTTGCATGCAGACACAGACGTTTTATGCCATACAGTTGAATATTAGAGCCAAAGGAACAAGCAGGAGGAGCAGGTTTGTAGAGGTGCAAGCCGCTAACAGTAAGGACTAGAGGTGCTACATTTACTTGAGTAACTTTTTCAAGAAATTGTACTTCTTAGAGTAACTTTCTGACACTATATTTTCACTTGTGTAATATTTTTATTGAAACAAAGTGACTCTTACTTGAGTAAAAATGTTTGTTGCTCTTCTTACTGTAAGTGACAAAGGCTTTATGTTGACATTACGAGATGATTTGAACATGTGTGTTTCTTGCTCTGCTCCTTCAGATATGATTTAGTTTCTGTGATATTGTGTCGATCCATTGACAATACTGGATTTTGTGCCTTATTTAACACGTATTGCTTCCAATCACATTAACTTCAAATTATAAATGAGATGTTACGTCTAGACCAGGGGTGTCTGAACTATGACCCGGGTGCCAGATGCTGCCCTCAGATCAGTTTTTGTTGGCCCTCCAGCTTCCTGCTGAATCGACCCGAATGACCAAAGGTAGCATTTTTAACTGTAAAATTGGAAAAAAATCTAATCATCTTGATGTTATACAGACCTAAAATGAATGTTCCAAGCTTAATTAAGGTGGTGGCTAATCAAAATAATCAAATTGCAGATTTTGAGTCATTCACTTTAGTGTCCTGTGTGTGGCCCCCGCTCTAGGTTTCAAAATGTGGCCCTCAGTGAAAAAAAGTGTGGACACCCCTGGTCTAGACAATTACAGTACTCTTCATATTGTCCTTACTTGAGTAATAGTTTCCCCAAATGCATTTTTACTCTTCGGTAATTTCTTGGACCACTTCTTAGTACTTCTACTCGAGTAAAATTATATTGAAGTAACTTTGAAGTAAAGGCTACTTTACTCACCTCTGGTAAAGAGACATTTTTCTACATTTTCTAGTGTAAAATAAACTACATGATTGTGTTTTAGTCTGTTTTTGTCTCTAAAGTTACTTTCTCTGCCTTTTAAGTCAAATGTATTTGGTGAACATTTTACCCAAAACTAAATTCTGTATTCACCTTATTCCTGAAGTTGCCGTATGCGCCGCCATCTTGTTTCTGTTGTATTAGTTCACATGGGGCAGACGAGCTCAACAGAAAATAAGTTCTACATGGACTAAAAAGCCGTTTTCACACCGCCCAGGAAATCGGTGCGTTGTTGACTTGTTGTTGCTCGTGTTCATTAAACATTTTACACAAATCAATCTACTTTATGTAACATTTTAGCGGCGAGACTTTTCCCTCGTTCGTCATTAGCTTTAACGGAGTTCTCATCAAACGGAAGTGCGTTTACAACAAAAGTGCGTATCTGGCAAAAAGTGGGCGGGGCAGAATAAGGTGAATAAGGTATATGTCAAAAAAGAAAATCATACCAGAAAGTAAAAGAAACACAAATGTTCTCAAGCTTACGTCGCTTACAGACTTACAGATATCGGGAAGAATAACTTGAGTCTTTTCTTCCAGTTTTGCTCAGAAGCGCCGGCTCTTCTACAATGACTTGAGTGTGAATAATTCTAAGTGCGCTGCAGGAGGATGTTGAGTTGTGCTGTTTCTCCACCAAACGACTCCAGTAAATCCCTCAGTCTGACTCCACGTGTGCTCCGGCAGTCGAAGCAGAACAAAGCATCACACCCCGGTAGCCGGTGTAAGCCCTCCGTCTGCTCCTCCGCCGCGCTCTGTGTGTCCCGCCTGACGTCCCGATAAGCAATCTCCACCTCCTCGCCATTTTTCAGACCATAATTTTGATTGATCATTATCGCGAGGGGCATAACTCTGACGAAGGGCCGCGCGGCAGAGTGAAGGAGCGCCCGTATAAAACAGAAATGCCGCGGCGTCGGGCGCATTCGAGCGCGCCCACAACAAATGAACGTATAAATCTGTCCCGACCGAAAAGAAGAGAGGGACAAAAGGAGGAGAGAGAAAGGGAAGGGAAAAGAGAGAAAGGAAAACAAGAAACTCGAGCTTCTGCTGCAGCTTTATGGAGCTCAAACCAAGAGGGAACTTTTTATTTATACTCCTCGAATGTACTGAGCTGTTAAAGGTAGTAGGGTTTTATCGCCATTTCTCATTTGTGTCCTCAGATAAACTGCTACGATTAATGCGGTTCACTCGAGTTATATTCACAATGAGGTAATAATGCAAGGCAAGTTTATTTGTACATTCATTGAGTCAAAGTGCTTTATGGAAGAGGAAAAGATGCATTCAAATCACAACTGAAGCAGACGACATGAAAATAATTAAAAACATTTACTTTAAAAGAGTAAAGTGCAGATTTGATCCTTTTAGAACGTTTTTAGAGTAGATTTGAACATTTCAGAGCAGAGGCCTGTCTCACATCTTCAGGGAATTCTCCATGTTTAGTCCTGACTGTGGCACCAGCAGGAGGCCGGTCCATGTTTAGTCCTGATTCTGGCACCAGCAGGAGGCCGGTCCATGTTTAGTCCTGACTCTGGCACCAGCAGGAGGCCGGTCCATGTTTAGTCCTGACTCTGGCACCAGCAGGAGGCCGGTCCATGTTTAGTCCTGACTGTAGCACCAGCAGGAGGCCGGTCCATGTTTAGTCCTGATTCTGGCACCAGCAGGAGGCCGGTCCATGTTTAGTCCTGACTCTGGCACCAGCAGGAGGCCGGTCCATGTTTAGTCCTGACTCTGGCACCAGCAGGAGGCCGGTCCATGTTTAGTCCTGACTGTAGCACCAGCAGGAGGCCGGTCCATGTTTAGTCCTGACTGCAGCACCAGCAGGAGGCCGGGTCCATGTTTAGTCCTGACTCTGGCACCAGCAGGAGGCCGGTCCATGTTTAGTTTGACTCTGGCACCAGCAGGAGGCCGGTCCATGTTTAGTCCTGACTCTGGCACCAGCAGGAGGCCGGTCCATGTTTAGTCCTGACTCTGGCACCAGCGGGAGGTCGGTCCATGTTTAGTCCTGACTCTGGCACCAGCAGGAGGCCGGTCCATGTTTAGTCCTGACTCTGGTACCAGCAGGAGGCCGGTCCATGTTTAGTCCTGACTCTGGTACCAGCAGGAGGCCGGTCCATGTTTAGTCCTGACTCTGGTACCAGCAGGAGGCCGGTCCATGTTTAGTCCTGACTGTAGCACCAGCAGGAGGCCGGTCCATGTTTAGTCCTGACTCTGGCACCAGCTGGAGGCCGGTCCATGTTTAGTCCTGACTCTGGCACCAGCAGGAGGCCGGTCCATGTTTAGTCCTGACTCTGGCACCAGCAGGAGGCCGGTCCATGTTTAGTCCTGACTGTCACCAGCAGGAGGCCGGTCCATGTTTAGTCCCGACTCTGGTACCAGCAGGAGGCCGGTCCATGTTTAGTCCTGACTGTAGAACCAGCAGGAGGCCGGTCCATGTTTAGTCCTGACTCTGGTACCAGCAGGAGGCCGGTCCATGTTTAGTCCTGATTCTGGCACCAGCAGGAGGCCGGTCCATGTTTAGTCCTGACTCTGGCACCAGCAGGAGGCCGGTCCATGTTTAGTCCTGACTCTGGCACCAGCAGGAGGCCGGTCCATGTTTAGTTTGACTCTGGCACCAGCAGGAGGCCGGTCCATGTTTAGTCCTGACTCTGGCACCAGCAGGAGGCCGGTCCATGTTTAGTCCTGACTCTGGCACCAGCAGGAGGCCGGTCCATGTTTAGTCCTGACTGTCACCAGCAGGAGGCCGGTCCATGTTTAGTCCTGACTCTGGTACCAGCAGGAGGCCGGTCCATGTTTAGTCCTGACTGTAGAACCAGCAGGAGGCCGGTCCATGTTTAGTCCTGACTCTGGTACCAGCAGGAGGCCGGTCCATGTTTAGTCCTGACTCTGGCACCAGCAGGAGGCCGGTCCATGTTTAGTCCTGACTCTGGCACCAGCAGGAGGCCGGTCCATGTTTAGTCCTGATTCTGGCACCAGCAGGAGGCCGGTCCATGTTTAGTCCTGACTCTGGCACCAGCAGGAGGCCGGTCCATGTTTAGTCCTGACTCTGGCACCAGCAGGAGGCCGGTCCATGTTTAGTCCTGACTCTGGCACCAGCTGGAGGCCGGTCCATGTTTAGTTTGACTCTGGCACCAGCAGGAGGCCGGTCCATGTTTAGTCCTGACTGTAGCACCAGCAGGAGGCCGGTCCATGTTTAGGCCTGACTCTGGCACCAGCTGGAGGCCGGTCCATGTTTAGTCCTGACTCTGGCACCAGCAGGAGGCCGGTCCATGTTTAGTCCTGACTCTGGCACCAGCAGGAGGCCGGTCCATGTTTAGTCCTGATTCTGTCACCAGCAGGAGGCCGGTCCATGTTTAGTCCTGACTCTGGTACCAGCAGGAGGCCGGTCCATGTTTAGGCCTGACTCTGGCACCAGCTGGAGGCCGGTCCATGTTTAGTCCTGACTGTCACCAGCAGGAGGCCGGTCCATGTTTAGTCCTGACTGTAGCACCAGCAGGAGGCCGGTCCATGTTTAGGCCTGACTCTGGCACCAGCTGGAGGCCGGTCCATGTTTAGTCCTGACTCTGGCACCAGCAGGAGGCCGGTCCATGTTTAGTCCTGACTCTGGCACCAGCAGGAGGCCGGTCCATGTTTAGTTCTGACTGTCACCAGCAGGAGGCCGGTCCATGTTTAGTCCTGACTCTGGCACCAGCAGGAGGCCGGTCCATGTTTAGTCCTGACTCTGGCACCAGCAGGAGGCTGGTCCATGTTTAGTCCTGACTCTGGTACCAGCAGGAGGCCGGTCCATGTTTAGTCCTGACTGTAGAACCAGCAGGAGGCCGGTCCATGTTTAGTCCTGACTCTGGTAACAGCAGGAGGCCGGTCCATGTTTAGTCCTGACTCTGGCACCAGCAGGAGGCCGGTCCATGTTTAGTCCTGACTCTGGCACCAGCAGGAGGCCGGTCCATGTTTAGTCCTGATTCTGGCACCAGCAGGAGGCCGGTCCATGTTTAGTCCTGACTCTGGCACCAGCAGGAGGCCGGTCCATGTTTAGTCCTGACTCTGGCACCAGCAGGAGGCCGGTCCATGTTTAGTCCTGACTCTGGCACCAGCAGGAGGCCGGTCCATGTTTAGTCCTGACTCTGGCACCAGCAGGAGGCCGGTCCATGTTTAGTCCTGACTCTGGCACTACGGTTGGATGTTGTAAATGTGCTATACAAATACATTTGACCTTTTAACCTTTACCCCCAGATTTCTAACTTGATTTGTAGGTTTTACGGTGAGAGACTGGAGGTGACTGCTGCCACTTTCTCTTTGTGTCTTCCAAAGACAATGATTTCAGTCTTTCCTGAGTTTAACTGGACAAAGCTGTTTTGCATTCAGAATCAAACACTTGTAACATGCTTTACAGGCTCAACAAACCCTCTCAAGGCTCCACACTGGACTCATTCACTCACAGCACACTCACTGGTGATACTACTGTACCCACAGCTCCCCTGGGGTAGAGTAACAGAAGAGACGCTACCAATCACCATCAGTGTTTGACCAGCACGCACAGCAATGACTTGTCCACTAGATGGCACTATAAACAAGCTCAAACCTATTAAATCAACCACACGGACAAATGCACAACAAAGTAACATTTAAAATGTAAAACTACTTCATGCATGACAGAACACAGTTTGCAAAAAACAAAAAGAAATTAACTTAATGTATATTTTTGTAAAATGTTGCGTTTAATTGAAATTAAGTCATTAGTTTTACTGTAAAGTGCCACTAACTGGGCTTGTCACAATAATTACTTTATCCGCTTAAATTAAGTGATTCAGTGTCTTCAAAATGTGTTTGTGAGCTCAATATTTATCATGTGTACATTTATCCTTTACTAGGGAGGAACTATCTGTCTATTACAATAAGGGTTGAGATGGAGGCGTTTCATTCTGATATGTATTTATTGCAATCATGTTTTCAACAATACTGTAGAAGAATCATGTTTTACTGGGATTCTCCTGCTTAAGGCGTATTTCGTAGTTTCAATATAATGGTTCAGAATGTTGTGTGTTCAGGTGCTGGGCGGTGCTGGAGATCGTCCCTCAGACCACAGTCCAGAGCTCAGAGCCGGGTCACTCCACTCCAGAGCCTCTGCTGCTCACCAACGTGTCGCTGGAACAGTCAGTACTTAACACTATGTCGGGGTGTCTTTCATCGATTTGTAAATTCTTGAATTATAACATAAGTAAATCCTCATTTTGTTCATTGTAAACAGCAATATTGATCTAGAAGGGCTTAGCAATAGAATTTGGTCCATTGGCTTATTGTTGAAAACTGAAGAACTGATAAACCCCGCCTCCTCATAGTGACAATTCACGGTCACCAGCAGCAGATTGTCATTTACATGTTTTTTATTCTTGAAAATGGCTATGAGACATTTTTTAACTTTAGGTATGATTTAGAGATTGAATTTTTTAAAGAGTTTACAACTAAGTACATGGATGTGGGCGGGGATAAGGAGTAGGTGAAAACAGCACTTGGGCCTCAGTTGCAGGGTAATACAGGATTAACTCAAACATGGAAGAATCAATCGAAATACAACTTTGAGTAAACTAATGATTAAAGGTGATTTTGCATGTGTCCCCTTCAAACTCCAAAATGCATTTCTATCTTTTTAGAGCTTTTAGAAAATAATTGGAGTTCACCGAGCTGTTTTTTGGCATACCCACTGCACACCAACAGCACCCTCTACTGGACGGCTGGTTAAATGCTCTTGTGGTGTGTTTCAGGTCAGAAAAGGCTGGAGAGATCGCCACTATTCCTCTCACAAAGGTATGACAGAACCACTCTGCCCTGGCATCTGTTCTTTAGACTGTCATGGAAACAGAGCCCAAAACGTACGGAAAATGACAGAAAATGAGAGGAATAAGAGCCTTAGCCTTGACTAAAGCATAACTTTTGGATTTCAGTTCAATCTAACTAATACATTTTGCATTTTAACTTTCTTAACTTCACTAAAAGACCCACAGGGATATTTATCATAAGGCCAACTGTGGTCAGGAAAATGCATCAAGCACGCCTGATTCGATCTGCTGTTAGACATAAATCATGAGGAGAGCAGAAAACCTATTGTAGGTGTGAAAAGCTACAGTACACACATTAGGCCACTAAACGGCGATGTGCGCTACACGCAGGAGTAATCTTACATCTTGTTTACATCTTGGAGAAAAGTTGTCGACCATTTGCACTCTGAGGTAAAAGTAAGTAATTATACAGGATTTTTTTTTATGCAGCCCTTATGTTTACTGCACTGAAATGGGGTTTTGAACTCAACAAACCGATTACATTTCTATGTAGTATTTTTCAAGTATTTTTAATGGTCAGCTTCCTGTTGGAGCCATGGGTTTAAAAAGCTTACAGTTAAAAAGTAGAGGGCCCCCTAGTGGATCTCTGTTGCGTAGTGTATCAGGGCTGAATATGGTTGGGTTGGTTTTAAAATGTGCTTTACCAAACACTTGAGAAAACCATGAAGAGGATGTGTATAAACAAGTCTTCAAATGTGTTTATGGTGATAAGTTGCATCCTGAAAGGAAAAAACAACAACTACAGTTTGAGTCTTGCTGTTTTTAATGTCCAGACGTGTGTTCCATCCTCCATCCATCCGTCCTGTGTGTCACCCTCCTCTCATGGCCCCTCCTTCAGATCATCGAGGAGCGCTACAGTGTGTTCTCCTGGGTGGCAGTTCTTATCCAGGTCTTCATCTCCATCAGTGTGACCGTGTCCTTCCTGGTCATGGGCTCTGCTCTCAAGCACACAGGTCAGTCTGCTCTGGAGGACTGCACTGGACTGACAGCTGTAGATCGCAGAAGAGGGAAAAGTCCTCACATTTCACATTGTTTTTTAAAGTTACATTTGCGAGGGAATGCAAACGTGACAAATATACTGTAATGAAGATTCTTGCTGCTCTGGGTCACTGTGCAGCCCTGTGTGCTTATGTTGTGGTCCACTCACTGAACCCTTTGACAATCCAACCGTGGAACCGCACATAAATGTCAAATTAACCCCCTCTTTGAAGAGCTTAGTGAGACCAGCAGAGTTAAAGGAGCCAAATCCAATTGGTTTGCTGTTTCTCCCGAGAGTCAGTGCAGTGTACGCCTGGGATCACCATCCCCGCTCTGCCTCTGACTGCTCAGTCTGAAACAGGAGTAAACAGCCTGAGGTTTGTCTCCACACTCTCACTCAGAGCTCACCTATCACAGCTTTGGCTCTGGCTCTGGCCCCGGGATGTGAGCTTCTCTGGGGGCACATGCCACGGGGGTTCAGGGTCGCTCCACCATGAAAACATGGACAAATAGTCAATAATTTCAGCTCTGGTGCTCTCAATCAGTTCTTTAGAGGGGGATTTGAGTGTTACGATGTGTCGCCTTGAGTGCAGAAACATAAGCACATAACTTTGAGCTCCTTTGCAAACGCACTGCGTTCCTTCACAAATTTGGATTTTGAAATATTCTCCCACCATCCTTGTAGGGTGTGCTGTAATGTACTGCTTCTTTTTGCCATTAGAAAACATTATATATTTAAACCCAATGTCACAGATTATGATATTTTTCTTTTTTGTTGTAAAATATTTCCTGAACATTAGCCGTATATGTCCTCAGGCATGAAGTAAACGTGTGCAAATCAAATGTTGTTTTTGCAGACAGTTGTTGATTGACAAAGTTTACTATTTTCTTAATAATTTCTTTTTAGTCAAGTTGATTATCCAATCAGAAAGCAGAACAAGCTCCTTTCTTTCTTTTGATTGCCACCACTGCTGTGTTTGATGAGTCCTCAGTGTGACTCTGTTTCAGTGGACGGGCTGGTGACGTCTGCCTGGAGTGGATCTCTGGACTGGCTCTCCAAATGCTGGAAACAACAGCTCCCAGACAAACAGCCGCTGTGCTCAGCTCTGAGGTACACTTCACACAGCACCGACGCACACTTTACACCCACCATTTATCATCATCATCCACAGCAGAGTGTGGAGTGTTTTGTTATTATGATGACATTATCCATCAAAGGTGCTCAAATGTGCCACGGGTCAGGCGCAAACATCGTACAAAAAGTGAGGCGGGAAAAAATGGACTCTAAAATGACCAACAAAAGGGCAAGAATATCAGTTTATACTTCATACTTTTTTCCTGTTTTACATCTGATTTAGACCTAATTTAAACCTAGAATAGTCCTGTTTTAGATCTAAATGCACTCGGAGGGCCAAGGATTTTCTTAGGCGGGGTACTTTTTGATAGAAAACGTTTATCTGTATTTTCACTGGTTGGCTTTGCAGCAGGCTAAATGCTACAGCAAGACGATTGGACAAGAGCAGGGTGCCCAAAGTGGGCCCGCAGGCCAAACATGGTCCTGGAGGGGGCCCGCGAAGTGGTGTTAAGATTTGTAAGGGGCACCTGTGTGATGACATTTAGAGCTGAAGAGACTGTAGTGGCAAAGAAGATAAATCAAGCCTATTCCCCTGAAAACACGTTTTAATCATCGTCTCTTTGTAAATTAACTCTTTAAATGCAACACAATTAGGTTTGGCCCTTAGTGCGCTAATACGTATTATTTTTGGCCCCCAGAGGAAAAAAGTTTGGGCTCGCAGACCTAGGTGAACAGAAAAAAGCACAAAAAACAGAAAATAATAATTTCTCACCAAACGCTGAATTAATCTTGTGATGAACCGCTGTGTTTCCAGTGTTGACAATTTATATGTTGAGCCGGCAGACAGCGACAGACAAAACAAAGCTAGCACACGTTAGCATCAGCAGTTTCCTGTTTATCGCCACACGGTGCTCGGTGCTATTATATTTCTAGTCCATGATGCATCAGCCAAACCCCATCAATTACATAAAGAGACATTTTATTCTGTGCAGACGTGCAGAGAAGTGAAATGCAGAAAAAGATGACGAACTGGAAGTTGAGTCTTGTTTACTCTAGCTTTGCCACAGCTTTAGACACAGACTTGCAATTACTAAATGTAGTAGTAATTTTGTTTATCTCAAACAGTAATTTTTTCCTCTCATGGATTCACAGGATTAGTCACTGAAACTAGTTTGTAAATGGTTCAATAAAATGGTTGTTAATCTCGTCCACAGTCTGGTTAAAGGACTGCTGTGTCTGCTGGGCTTCACCATCATCTTCATCGTCTCCATGTGCGACCCCAAGGTAAACCACACCCCTCTGGAGTCACAGCTACTGTTCAAGAACACATATTAGTCCTTTTTCTGGTTTAAATGGTAATAATACAAATAATGCATCATATTTCTTCTTTAACTTGTCCTGCATGTGACGTCACCTGTTACACCGGACGACTTTCACCACAAATTTGACGTCTTAAAACATTCTGACCTAATTTGTCTGTAGTACATAACTGTCCCATCTTGAATGGTGTTTTTAAATTATTCAAATTATATTTTTGTTGGGAAATAAAGCTGTCACACCGCAGGACATCAAAATATTGCTTTTTCAGTGTTTTTCAGAAAAGGATTTTTTTATAATATACTAATGATTTCTTTTGACTTTTATCTTAAACCATGAAGTTTGTCCGGGAGCGTCAATGATGAAAGGTCTTTTTAAGTGTGTGTGACACCACAGGACAATGTTGGATTACAACATTACACTTGTTGTAGGTTTGAAGTAGAGAACATGGTTAGCGGTAACATATTGACCGGTGCTGAATGTCCACTGTGTGTTTCTGTCAGGGCTTCGTGGTGATCCTGGACAAAGTGGTGTCCTTCTCTCTGAACACTGAAGTGGGGCTCTTTGTGTTCTTCATGCTGCGAGAGTCCAGAGAAGACCAGTACCAGTGAGTATCTGCTGCTCCTGCAAGGCTGAAAGGGTGAAAACATTTCCACAGACGTTAGTTTTACCTTTTGGTCTTGGTCTTAATAATCATGAACGTTGTGTGTGTTTTTGAGTCCCGCATGAATTGGTCAGGTCAGTGAAAATGTCTTTCCCCGACTTTTCCTGCTGTAATTCAGCAAACTCTGAGGTCCTCAGGTAACTCTAGTCCCGTGTGATGCTCATGTCTGTGATTCTGATATTCTGTTTTAGTTTGTGCGGGGAAGCTTAACTAGATTAATATTATTGCTTCACCAAGCCAGTAAAGCTGGGGTACCCAACCTTTTTTTTTTGTAAACTAATACATTTGGTATTATCAAAGAGTTTCTTGTAAAATCAACACTTTGTGACAAAAATTAGGCCACTGTGTGCTGTATGCACATGTCTCGTCAGCTGGATGTAAGAGCTTAAAGCATGCTTTAAAAGGCGTTTTTAAAAACCTACTTCCGGTTTTGCGGTGTGAAAATCTGTTGTTGACTAAAGAAATTCTTGGTTGATTAAAAACCTGCCCTATCAACCGATTAGTCGACTAAAGGGGATGTGGCAAAATATACCAAAACTGTAAAGTAGCTAACCCAAACTGCGATTAAAAGACAACTGCAAAGACACACTATTTGTACACAAAAGTACTAGGACTATAGATCTGAGATATAGAAATGAGATTAAACTCATGATTCACTCCATAACTTATTGTTTTTTGCTGTTTTTGCCATGTAAATCCTTCTAATTTACATTAAATAATGATTTATTTTATTTAATATGGGATGGTGCACATTAATGAACATATGTTAGTACGACATGCAAATGTGCCAGAGTTAGCCATGCAGGCTCATTTTCATCTGTAGTCCCATGTCATTATTAGTCAACTAATACAAATGTTGGTCGACACTAAGACACCATCGATTGACTAAAGGCTAAAGGATTACAGCCCTAATGGAGGAAAGTTTGGGTGCTTTTGATGCGAGTTTGTATTAAGAGATCGTGTCAGTGTGAATGGATTAAAAGAGAAAGAAGGAATCTGATCATGTGGATGTCATTCTGATGCAACAACCTGGTAAAAAGAATGATATCTCACGCTACAGTAAAGGTAACGTTACATATCGTCAAAAACAAACCTAAAATAATGCAAACTAGAAGAAACATTTGCAACTTTACTGAATTCAAAGCTTCTTGTCATATTCGAACGTATTTACCGTTTCTGGTCTGTAAAAACAAGTGTCATTTCAATTTTCCAGACATCCCGAGGTCAAACTAATCCCGTGCTGTAACAGGGCCATTCCCAGGGCCATAAACACATGCCCTTCATAATGATCCCAGTTCACCCGAGGCCTCTTGTTCCCTCTGATCCCGCCTGAGTGTGTCCTAACACGTGTCCCGTGCCGCAGGAGTGTGAGCGTGCCTCTCCCGGTGGGCGACTGCATCTTCAGCCTGTCGTGGCTCCTGCCCTGTTACTTCCTGTTCGCGGTGGTCTACGACGTGCTGCAGACGGTGGCCGACCTGCTGCCGCTCCTGCCGCACTCGCACTGGGCCCTGAACCACAGCATCAGCGCCATGTCCTGGAGCCCCTACAACTCCAGCGGCCTCCTCTGACCCTGAACTCACCCCAGAACTGCACCAGGTTCAAGGACACCATGGAGGCTTTTTTTTTCTTTTTTTTTCGCATCAGTATTTGAAGTTGCAGTATAAGTTATGATACTCCAGTGACTTTTTAACCTTCACCACAGATAAGCCAGGATTTCAAGAAGAATTTAAGAACAACAATTAATGATAGAGATTATGTAGATGACATCACAACATTCTGAATTTTAACAGTAAGTGGCAAAAACGCATAAGAGTCAGTGGACAGTAATGCGCTCAAAACAACTAAAATGTGAAAAAGCTGCTACAGTCTGATAACAAATATACACTTCTACAACTCTTACTCATATTTAATTTGTACTTGACATCTAAAAAAAGAAAATCAAGTTAACAGTTGTAGAAAACCAGATAAACAACAGGAACACTGCAGCTCCGCTCACATTTATCACTGATACACACACAGTTGAAATGATTACTTTTCTGTCCTTTAACGAGATAAGAGTCAGTTTGTTGAGGAAAATAATTGTTCTAAGGCAAGCTGAAGTGTCCTAAATCTCCAACTGTCGTTAGCAAACAGGCTAGCTAAGCTCTGCACAGTCGGAGCAATACAGTTCATTTGTGTGAAACAAAAGCTCCAATGCCAAAAAAGGTGAACACATTTATTAATTGTTGTATTAAATTTTGAGGAGCTTTATTTTGAAATAGAAGAATGTCAACCTCAATTCTAAACCAATTGGGGTCAAAGCCTACATAAATCCCACAGATGATGTCCACTTGTAACTGATGGTGCGTTCATGTGGTGCTCGGAAACCTAGGAAAATGTTTAGATAGTTGAAAAATGCAAGACCTGGAGTTAAAGCCGCCGCCGGGCTTCCACACCTGACGTCACGTGTTGTGGAGACGAGTGCTCATGTGTAGCTCTTTGACTAAACCTTACTACATTTTAGGGTTTACTCTGAGTGGTCCATATAATGAGAGCAACTGATTTGTGCGGGAAATATATTAGCCTTTAGTTAAGTTCATAGCTTAGAGCAGTGGTTCTCAAACTTTCTCAGTCGCGACCCCCAAAATAACAATAGTTCACATTCGCGACCCCCAAACATTAAAAAAACGGCGACACGCAAAGGGATAAATTAGCCTTTTATCTAATGTTTGATTTTATTTTGAGAATATAGACCTTGAAAAATGACTTTAATAGGCCGACAAATAGGAACATTTACCACTGCATTTGAAGGGTATCAAGCCTTGTTTAAGACTATTGTATTCATTTTTCCCGTTCATCTGAGGACCCCTGGAAATCATTTCGCGACTCCCATTGGGGTCCCGACCCCTAGTTTAAGAACCAGTGTCTTAGAGTAGTCAATAAGACTTCAGACGAGACACTACAGGTCTTTTTTTCCCATTTTTAGTTTGTTGGTCAGTTGGTCACTCAACATAGAGGCTTGGATCTAGTTTATTCAGAAACTAAATGATCTCCAAAACCCCCTCTGTAAACTTTTTTGTAACTAATACACAACGTATTAGTTACAAAATGAACCAAGAAATTTAAACCTGGTCCTGTCCATTTTTCAGATTGAAACGTCCCAAATATGAACACATTTGGCAATTTTTACAAATAAAATGCCTTGAAAACATGACATGATGAAAAATTTGATATAAATTTTTTCTTACATTTATGTGAGTAAACTACAGTTTACAATTGATATCTTTAAATTTAAGATTATTTCTTGTTCACCTGCAGTGTCTCACCTTAACTAGCAACAGCGGGTCCTGTAAACAGCTTATTTGTGTTAAAACTCGTTTCTGCTCAATTTTGTGCATAAACAGCTCTGCGTTCGAAGCGTGGTCGTTGTGGCTTCATTTATACTTCCAGCCGTTTCTAATGTCAAGGCTGTGTTCTAGAACAGTGGTCCCCAACCTTTTTATCACCGCGGACCGGTCAACGCTTGACAATTTTACTGCGGCCCGGTAGGGGAGGGGGCGTTTGTCATAATAAATGTGAATCCACTGTGTACCTGTTATTTTTCTTTCAAAATAGTCCAGGGGTTTGTCTTTTAATCCAGGGTGCTTGGTCTCTAAGTGGCAAAGCAGCTTTGAAGGCTTCATTGCCTCATTAGAGCCGTAGGATCCACGTAGGATTCACGCAGGATTCCTGGTATTGTCTTGTTTCTGACTCATTTTGTTGCTTGTGGGTTAAATTTTAGCTCAAATGACCGAGATGTAACCATCGATCGGCCCCAAAAATTCAAGCCCGACCCGCCAAGCCCGCACACGTACTGTCCGAGCCCGAGTCATTTGCTGCAAGATTCGACCCGAACCCGACCCGGGACCGCGCGGATACTGTCCGAATCCGACCGGGACCGCGCGGATACTGTCCGAACCCGACCAGGACGGCGCGGATACTGTCCGAACCCGACCCGGGACCGCGCGGATACTGTCCGAACCCGACCTGGGTCCGCGCACGTGTAGAACCGGAGGTACGTAAACTGAGTTCGTACAGAGTTTTATTGGCAGAATAAGCGCCTGACAGGGCTTCAAGTGTTTAGTGTTCTACCTGCACCAACGGGACGCCTCCTGTCCCAGACGCGCCTGTTCCTCCGCTGACGCCGGCCCACATGAGCTCTCTCCCTCGCTCCTTTCGTCTCTCTCTCTCCTCCTGCTGCTCTTTCTCTCTTTTTCTCTCCTCCGCTCGTGCAGCAGCCGCGCTTTCATTAACGTCTTTTCTCACGTCACATATTTTGACCACTTTATTCGAGGATGAGGAGGAAAACAACAGCACTGGCTGCTCACGCGCTCTTTCGCGTGGAGCGCATGTTACGCACGTGTGCGCCTCTGCCCCCTTGGCCGCCCAACTCAGCCCGACAGAAGAGCGGAAGCGTGGACCTCAACCCGGCCCGACTGCAGGTCGGGTTCTGGCCAAGAATCTAAGCTCTTATGTATCCTAGACTAGAGAATCCGGTCCTTTTTCAAAATAAATGATCGCTCAGACTCTGACAATAAATTAATTATTTGTTGTGCGGCCCGGTCCAAATTGATCCACGGCCCGGTACCGGTCCGCGGCCCGGGGGTTGGGGACCACTGTTCTAGAAGACAACCACCAGAGGGCGCTCAAAGTCAGTTAACAGGACCAAAACAAGCATCAGTTTTGCAGCTTGTTCTAGTCCCTTTTTAAATTGTTGAACTTCCAAGTGAACTGAACTGAAGAAACTACTTGGATGAGTGTCGAAACGTATCATATCAATAACAAATTCCATTTTCTTTTGCTATCTTTTCTGAAACAAACATTTTTTAGAAGGCTAATGCCAACAAATAAAACTGGTTTGATCTAAACGCTGCTTTAAGACCATTCAGTGGTTTTATATCAGCTCATTAGGAGACCTCAAAATCCAGACGTTCTGAGATAAAAAAAAAAAACATATCTGAGGACCACATGAACGCACCATTAAACCCAAAGGCCATATTCGATTTTTATAGATCCTGAAACACTTTTTGGCAAATATACACGATTTAAAATGTTAGTTTGTGAAGATCTAGTATAGTGGGGCTTTCATTTGAACAGAGAATGCTTGGATCTGGAGTCTGATGACCTCTGCAGCTAATCGTGTGGAGTCATGCATCCTGAAAGGAACATTCAAAGTGTGGCTTTTGACAGCGCGAGTCTAATCGCTAGCCTCGTGGTTAGAGCTCCCTCCGTGTGCCAAACGGACTCTTCATGCTTTGGATCTGCTGTTTTCTCATGGTCACTGAAGCCTCTTTTGTCAGGGTTCATGCCAGAGTGTCAGGTTCGGAGGGACGGACTGCTGTGATTGGTCATTTAAAGTTATGAAGTTTAGGATAATGGGTAAGTTTAGGATAATGGGTACGGTTAGGAAAGTGGTTAGGATAATGGCTAAAGGGTTAGGGTAAAGAGTAAAGTTAGGAAAAGAGTTAGGGTCATGGTTAAGGTTAGGGTAATGACTTATGGGTAATGTTAGGAAAAAGGTTTGGGTAATGGATATGGTTATAAACAAGGCTACGCTAATAGGTAAGGTTAGGAACAACGCTAGGATAATGGGAAGGGTCAGGGTAATGGCTAAAGGGTAAGTTTAGGAACAACGCTAGGCTAATGGGAAGGGTTAGGGTAATGGCTAAAGGGTAAGGTTAGAAACAACGCTAGGATAATGGGAAGGGTTAGGGTAATGGCTAAAGGGTAAGGTTAGAAACAACGCTAGGATAATGGGAAGGGTTAGGGTAATGGCTAAAGGGTAAGTTTAGGAACAACGCTAAGATAATGGGAAGGGTTAGGGTAATGGCTAAAGGGTAAGTTTAGGAACAACGCTAAGATAATGGGAAGGGTTAGGGTAATGGCTAAAGGGTAAGGTTAGAAACAACGCTAGGATAATGGGAAGGGTTAGGGTAATGGCTAAAGGGTAAGGTTAGAAACAATGCTAGGATAATGGGAAGGGTTAGGGTAAAGGGTAAGGTTAGAAACAACGCTAGGATAATGGGAAGGGTTAGGGTAATGGCTAAAGGGTAAGGTTAGAAACAATGCTAGGATAATGGGAAGGGTTAGGGTAAAGGGTAAGGTTAGAAACAACGCTAGGATGATGGGAAGGGTTAGGGTAAAGGGTAAGGTTAGAAACAACGCTAGGATAATGGGAAGGGTTAGGGTAATGGCTAAAGGGTAAGGTTAGGAACAACGCTAGGATAATGGGAAGGGTTAGGATAATGGCTAAAGGGTAAGGTTAGGAACAATGCTACAGTAAAGGGTAAGGTTAGGAACAACGTTAGGGTAATGGGTGAAGTTAGGAAAAGGATTTAGGGTAATGGGTAAGGTTAGGATTTAGGTTAAGAAAATGAGTTAGTAGTAGTTGTTAGTAATAACCTTTTAGCAGCAGTGAAAAAACTAATTCAGACCAGTTTACATTTTAAGCCAGTTTAGCAACAGAAGTCAGCTCATTCCCAATAAACGGCTCACTCGCGTCCCTCCAGACCTGACTGACTAGCGCTAACCGTTTGTCAGTTGCTTCTGCATGTTAGCGCTTGACCCGCTGCTCGGAGCACAGACTGTTTCAGGGATCCATGTAAATACGTCACTTTGGAGCAGAACTGGACACGTCTTTGGAAGAACTACACATTTTTTACTGTTATCTTTTGACTTTGCCAGATTTGATTTGAGCAGAAACCAGTCGCAGTAATATGTATGGACGTTTTTGTTTTTTTACACCAGATGCCCCACCAGTGACTGCAGTTGGAAATGTGAGTAAAGTATGCCTTCAGAGGAGATTTTAACTGCCACTTATTTAACCCACCATTTATACGGTTTCTTTTCTGTTTTTTGCCAAAAACCTTGCTATGCTTCTCTTCTTTGCACTTGGACAATTCATTGTAAATAGATGCATAAATGATTGACTTGAATTGAATATGCAATTTTAAATTTCCTGATAGTGTTTAGATTGTAGTTTATTTAGATTATGGTCCTAAATCACAAAAGGCGTAGATTAAAATAACTGCTCACTATAAGTTCTATTTATGACACACTTCTGGTTTCATCTGTTGACTTTAAAGGTGCACTACATAACTTTTCTGGTGGAGGGTCTGTTATAGACTTTTGAATACTAGACACAGCGTTTGATGCTCATGCTATTGATCACTTAGCAACTTGGCTACTCTGGGATGATTTTGAGGTCTGCAGAGCCAGCAAAAACACAAGAGGGTTTGGGCTGGTACCAACTCATTGAGCAGATTGTGGACTGTTTGGTGTTTTATTTTACAGAATAATTAGCGTGTAAAATTGGCATCTGAGCTAAAGGCTAACATTGTGCTGGTTAGAATCTAGTGACACTAAACATCCTCCTTTTCTTACTGGAATTGGCTTCTTTGTCATTTGTTTGTGAAGCCTCGGCCAAGTGATCGAGTTTGAGCACCAGACAGAGGTTTGTGTTCTGCCATTTTACTGCTGGAATGTTTCAGGGTTTCTCCATCGAAACTGTCGGGTGTCGCAACCAGGCCAAGTCACAGGTCAGATCTGTGGAGCAGCACCTCTGCTCACTAAGAGTGCATAGGTAAGTTTAATGCCATATTGTGGAATATTTTAAGGATAGAATCTCTTTGAAGACCAGCAGGTGGCAGACTCTCCACTGCAAATACTTGGGGGTAACTTTTTGAGCCACCGAAAAGTTTATTTGCAAAGTAATTAAAAATGTGTCAATGTTTCTTTTTGATCCCATAAGTGTGAACAAAGTAAGGCATTAGTATTTTTATCAGTAATAGAAATATCATTGAGTGGATTTGATCAAGTTTTGGAAATATTTGATTTCTTTGCTGAATAAATAGAATGGCTTTTAAAAAACACTGATAAACGAACAGTAAATTACCACTTTTTTTTTTAATGGCACTTTTCCTATTTTTGCAAATGAACTAGTCCAGCCTTATTTAATGAAAAGCCATTTGTATCAAGACAGTACTCTTTACCTTCTGCCTGCCTTTGATCTTATTATGGAATGCATTTAAACATTTCTTTTGTTTATAATAAAACCAGTTGTAGACAAGATTTTCCATAACATCAGACTTTTTGTCAACTTGTTAAAAAAAAAATCATGCACGAGACGAGGCAGGAGTCTTATCAAAATAGATTTTATTCTGACTTTAGTTGGACTGATCTGATTTGAATTGGAACAGATCAATAGGATGCAAAGTCAACAAAAACTAAATGAAATCTGCAGCTTGTTAAAAACGTGTGGTAGTGACTTAAAAGGGCTTACAAGTTTTTTTGACCCAAGTTTTTACAGGACGTTTCACAAATTCAATACAATAGTTTTGTTTTTTTAGGACAACGTTTTAAGTAATGCCCGGTTAATAGAGGAGCAAGTACATGTAGCCAAAATCAAAATTAGAATTGTGACTAGTGTTTGAGGCTGAAATGTCCTGTAAGAACTCATTTCAAAAAAACACTTTTGTAAAACTTTGTGGTAATTCACAAGAGGGTTGGACCAGGATCGCTCAGCTCAGTCTTCACAAATGCGGTAAAAAACTGACAGAACAAGTGAACTCAAACAGAAAAACTATTTCTTTAAAAAAAAAATGCTGTTGGAATATAAAATTGTCAATACACAATATTTAGGACTAACCAACATTGTCAATCTGATGCAGACCATATTCATTGAGTAATTCAGTTGGTCTCTTTTGGTGGCCAGTGCAGTTCATTTTTTTAAAAGGCAGGTTTTCTATTAAAAAAGCTTTAAATCATGAATTATGGGTCGCTTTACAGCAATCATTTATCTTAAATAAGACGACAGGTTAGTAAGTGCTTGAAATAAGAAAAAAACTTGTTCTTCACTCAAGTTAGAAAATGATCTTTTTTTCTTATTTGAAGTAAAACAAGTTATTATGCAAAGACAGTCAAAATATACTCAAACGAAGATAATTCTGAGAAATTGTGATATCTTTTTTTTGGTGTTTTTTCTAATTTTAAGTAAATCAAGACATTTTGTGCGTTCCATGGGTTAAATCTTATTTTCAGACTGTCAAAATATAAAAATACTACTTAATTCAAGCACTTACTCCTAAGATTATTTTTTCATCTCCTGCACACTGCAAAAATATATCTACACGAGATAAAATCTCAAATTCCATTTTAAGTTAATGTTTCCTTGTAGTTTGTAGGTCTAAATCTGACACGTTTAAAGGAAATATTCCCTTGCTGAATTCAGTGATATTTATCTTGATTTGAGGATATTCTGTCTTCAATAAGATTTGCCAATGGAACACTCATAAAAACAGCTTGTTCCACTGGCAAATCTTATTTTAAGACAGTAAAAGATAATGTGCAAGTCATCATTTTCCAATTAATTTAAGCCATTTTAACTTGCATTCTTGTGTGCAACGACTGAGCTGAGCGGTCCTCTCCTTCCTAAATGACAAATGTCAAAACCAAGAAACCAAAACAAAACCGTTAAAAAAAAAAATATCAAAAACACCAAAAAGGTTTAAAACATTGGATTTTGGAGAAAAAAAAAAGTATAATAAGTGCCATCCTGTTAAGTGGAGCTCTTGATATGTCGCACGATGAAGTCCAACTAGTAACAAACACCATTTTTGTCCGTTTTTTGTTTCGATGACATGGTTTTAAAGATCAAAAAAAGCAAAATAGCTTCCAGATTTTGGTACATATATGGATGTTTTTTGTCTTTTGTTCCCGTCTCGTCTTTGCTCTGCGTTTTGGGGGCAGAGTTTTCGCAGAGGGACAGACGGAGAGAGAAAGCGAGCGAACCGCCCTGTGTCCATAACGTCCATCGTTTCAGCCCCGGAGGTTTTTTTGGACCTGCTTCCTGCTTTTCCCACTTCCTGCTTCCTGTGTGTGAGTGGGCGGAGCCAGAGAGTGTGTGGTGGGGGCGGGGCAGGGACAGTCTTTTGGCTATGTACACATTCACGGTCGGTCCATGGCTTCCAGCGACGCAGCACTATTTCCGCAGGTCTAGTACACATACCTGGATGGGGGAGAAAAGATAGGGTTAAAGCGGGAGGGTTTGACGGGTGTTTTGGTGTAAAAAACAAATGTAAAAGGCGCACTCACAGATCCGTCTGACGCGCTGGCTCCCACTTTGTCTCCCGCTGCGTTCCAACAAACCTCAAAGATGCCCCCGGTTCCTCTGTAACTGTGGACTAAAGCTCCCGTCTGTACAACAACAAAACACAGTTCAAGGGGCTGTACTCAGTTTGTTTGTTTGTGTAATATAGTCACATCACAGCATAAAAGCATCTATGGAGGTTAAAATGAGTCAATTGTGCGCTCTCTAATTCTAGAGCATTTTATTCTCCGCAAAGCAGGAAGTGCGCCGTTAGCTTTAACGTGACAAGAGTTGTGAAAAGTGCTTTTAAACTCATTGCAGTGAACAGAATGCATCAGGCAAGTGGGCAATAACCACTACATAAGTATGAAAGTGCACCTTTAAAGACAATGTTAAGGTTCTTAAGTGTTACACTCCGCTTAGATCCTCTGAATGTCCTTCCCCAGTCTCAAAGCCATTTCACGCAACCTGACCAATAATTTATATTTTTGTTAATCAGCCAGGCTGACTTACAAGTCAGATCTGTGCAGTATGAATGCATGGATTTCTTTTCAGTTCTATTTTGGTACAAATAAAACACTTTACAAGCCGCACTTTGTGATGGATTTAAGCCCTGTTTACACAAGCACAGCTGTCAGGAACACTCATTATTCAAGCCTAATTTAATCTACATTTTGACAAAATGTGAAGGGAAACTCCTAAGTGAGAAAAGCTGCAGTGCATGGATTTGTCCAGCACATGGCGCTGTGCTCCCTTCTGACCCACTGCACTACACGCAGAAGTAATCTAAGACCTTGTTTGCTTCTCAGGCAGTTGTGGAGTAAAAGTATGTAATTGTGCAGTTTGTTGTATAGATTTAATTCTTATATAATTAAATAAATCACAGATCGGGGCTGTGCATTTTGTTCAGTGTTTGAGCTGAGAACGGCCTCCTGACCCCAACAAAATCATGTCTTCCTTTGTTTTCAGCTGAGGGCAAAGTGAACACAGAGTCAAAGAACACGCCGCTCGTTGTGGTGTAAACGGGAGGCCAATCAAATTCCAAAATATCACGGATTAGTGAAAACTCATGGTCATGTAAACGGCCTAAGTCTGCTACACATTATTGATTAATAATGTATTTTATTTCTTGTTACCAAGAATTAAGAGCTGAATGCAGCGCTCTGATTGGCTGTGCTTGGGGCGGCTCACCAGTTTCACTTTCGTCACTGTCTGAAAAAAGCTGTTCTAGACGCTCGTGCTTGAAAACGCTATTTCCAGTTTTGCTGGTGTGAAAATGAATAAATCTAGCCTGATACTGTGGGACATGGAGGGCACCGTGCAGACAGCTGGCACAGGAGCAGTCTGTGCGTGCCCTTTGACCCCTCGGCCCTGTGTCGGTGTAGTTCAGAGCACGTCCTCACCTGCGTGTTCCAGATGTGCACACACTTGTCGAAGGAGCCGCTGGCCAGGTGTCGGCCGTCGGGGCTGAAGGCCACGCTGTACACGGGCTCCTGGTGTTTGGTCAGAGTGTGGATACAGATGCCCCGCTCCACGTCCCACAGGCGCACCGTCGAGTCGAACGATGCACTAAACACAGAGGAGGAGTTACAACCAGCCGCTGTCAGGGTTTAAGAGGAGACACTACAGGCAAAACTATCTGCTCCAGAAGAGGTTTCATTCTTATTTAATCCATTTCATCTATAGATTTCTGTGTAACTTCAAATGCACTCTTGTGAGTTCTGAACAGGACGTACCTTGCTAGCATGAGATTAGCGCTGGGGTTGTTGGTTCCGGGCCCGGTGGGGCTCCATTTGATGGTGTAGATTTCTTTACTGTGGGCCTGGAGGTCATGGACACACGAGTCCTGCTTCATACTCCAGATCTGAACACAACATGTTTGGGTCAGTGTCTGATGATAAGACGCTCAGACTTTTCCACCACTGACCTTTAGCGTCATGTCGTCAGAGCAGGAGGCCAGCAGGTTCCCCGTCGGGTCCCACTTGATTGCATTTACTTCATTCTAAAGTAGAGTTGGAAAGACTTTCATTGAACTGTCCAGAGAAATGTGTGGGATGAAACTGTTCAACATTTAAAGGGGACAAGGGCTGAAAGGATCAATTGAGATCATAATCTAAACAATTACAAAAAAGTTAGATTATTATTTAATTGCCTTGATGATTATTTTAATCTTTATATTTAATTAAAACCTGTTTTTAATCTGTGGCCCAAAAACTACTTGTTGTTAGCTTGTTCCACACAGTTTGTCTTTCTAACTGTGCGTGGATGAGTTTCTGTGGAAGACTTCCGTTCCATGGCTGTAACACTCTACTCAGAGCATGTTTTAAATGTGAATGAAATAAAGAGACCTGACATTTGGACTGTCGGTCTACAGAAGTGAAATGTTGTTTTGGGAAATGCGGATGTGCAATTAAGAATAAATGCATTTTTTATTACTATGAACTGTTTTTTTTTTTTTTTCATGTTTTACAGCACGTATGTAAAAGAACAGATTACTTGATTATTGCATTTTTGAGTTGATCCTGTAGTGTCCTGTAGCTGAGGCTCGAGGGCCCGTGAACTCCTAACAGAGCACTTTATTCCAATAAAGTGCAGCAACTAACCATTATTTTATGGTTGGCTAGTCAGCAATTATACTTTGAAACCTTTCGACTACTCAAACAATTGTTTCTGTTGTACTGAACAAATATACACATACACACATACATACACACACATTTTGAACCAAATAAAGGTCGAAATATGGTGACTGAAGACTAGATACAGCGTTTTACAAATAGTGTATTAGTGATTAAATTAAATAGTTTACTTACATTTTATTGAATAATTAGCTTTACGTATGTGTTTGAGTTTGTATAGTACAAATAACAATGATCAAAATATGACCACAGTTACTTTTCATTGTCAACTACTCACGATTATCAAGTAATCATTGCAGCCCTAATCCACTTTTTATTCCAAGTCCCAGAAATGACAAAGTAGACTTTTAAAAACTCAAAGTTTTACACATTATGGGACATTGAATAAACGCGCAGCTAATTCATGCTCCACCCACAATAAACACAACATTATTTCACTAGTTTTCTTCCTACAACATACTGTTTGAAACAGGAGAAAAGTGCTCTGAAAGTCACTAAAGGCAGCTGCAAGGGAGAAACTGTCGCTGCTGGTTTTACACACGAGGCAGGAGTAAAAATAGCAACATGTGAAGGCTAATTTTACTCTGATAAACAATAATGGATAATGCTTTAAAGGAAAAGCACTGTATTTTTTCTGTTGTTATTATTAGCCTTTAAACATTCTCTTGTTTTAGAACTAAATGAACATCTGTGGGTCTGCGTTTCCCAAAGCACTAACTGAATCATCTACAGGCTGCACAGCGCTGTTCAAATATGTTATCACTCATGGCAGTCAGTCCCTTGAGCTTGGGAGATGCTAATTAGCTGTTAGCGGTTGCAGCGATTGCATTTAGACGGCCGAAATGCTCCAAACAAAGTCTGGGGATGATCTAAGGACACTCACTCACACTCGCTTTTGAAGGAGTGTTTTGATGGTCAGAGGGAGAGGACTTTCTGACCAGGATTCATCAAACTAATGAATCAATGAAGCGTAACAATTTGAAGCTTGCAACTCCAGGTATGTTTGTGATCAGGGAACAATGTTAGAACATGTTTTAAATGTCCAAAAAGCCACTTCAGCATGATATGTGTCCTTCAAAATCAGGTCCCTTGCTAAGGCGTGGTCTGAACTCACTGTGTGTCCCTGGAATGTCTTGATGGGCCGGTCCTGTCCCAGTTTGCACACGTGGATGCACATGTCTGTGCTGCAGGAGGCGAACGTGTTGTTGCTCTGCCAGTCCACGTCCAGAGCTGGAGCTGTGGAGACAACAGACGGGACCGTGTGAAGAGTCTACGCACCAGAACCTCCAGAACCACAGCAGAACCGCACCAGAGCGAGAGAGGAACTGACCTGAATGGAAAGGAAACTGCTGCTTGGCCTCTCCTGTGTGAGCGTCCCATATGATTGTGGTCTACGACACAAACACACGCTCAGTACAAACAAACAAAAGCTCATTCTGACAAACTACAATTATTAGTTTTAGTCTATTGGCTAAAGTAATCCAGAAATATTTGAACTGTTGAGATCTAAATTTCAAATCTCAAAAACAACTCTATACAGACAGATACCAAAATTAAAATGATAATATATACTTTTTTGACAGTACAATGTGCTTATGGCCATTAGGTGTTGACTGTTCCATTATTACAAAGCCATTTACTGTTTGGGTAAAACATGCACTTCTGGTTTCAGTGGGACTCATTCTGTCTATCATAAATTTGATCATTTCCAAGAGCTCAGTGCAGTGTGGGTAAAGGAGGCGGGGCTTACACAGCTCTCACCTGCCTCTTTTTTTTTTTTTTTTTTTTTTCCAGATTAAGATTTGATCAATCGGATTTGTTTCTGATCATGAGTCCTTTGAGTCCTCACTGAATATTTTTTGTTTTAAATAATCGTACAGGTCTAGAAAGCAGATAATAATCACATTTTAGGTCAGTAATTTTAAATACTAGCAGAGCAGAACAAATCCTGCCATAGCGCTCATGATGGAAGTTTGAGTCTTCTCTTACTTTATCTACTCCGGCGCTCAGGATGAAGTTGCCTTTTTTATTCCACTTGAGGGCAAAGATGGGTCCTTTGTGTTGGCCCAGCGTACTGGCCAAGTTACCTGTGAAACACAAAACACGATGAGAAGATGAGAAATGTCATTATTATTCTGTCTATCCCAGTGAAAGTGCAGATGCAGCGCTAACTTCCACACACTGGAGGGCAGTGTTGTACCAACAATTAAAATGTGTCACACTTGGCAGCTGCTCTAAAACTGGATTAATGGGACAAAAATCAGTGGTGGAAAGTAAAAAAGTACAAAGTAAAATGTATAGGTATCTGTACTTTACTTAACTACATTGTACAGTGGATACTTTATACTTCACTACATTGAGAGCAGGTTCTATACTTTGTACTCTTCATTGGTCTAAAAAGTAGAAGTATTTTTTCTTATGGTTTTCTTCCTGCAGGGTTTATTTTTAATACATTCATGGACGTATCTTGCCTACATTTTAGAATACCAAGGTCAAGCTTTGAGCAAACAGAATTACACTATAAATGACCAGGAAAATGTCTCTCATGATCATTAATCATTCTTTATCAAGATGATCACAATCTGTCGCTTTAAAAGTTCTTAAAATCTGTGTGAATTACTTTTACTTTTTCACAACATGGAGTACTTCTTCCACCACTGACAAAAATGTTCTTAAACCTGGGACCCTAAACTAAAGGATTACCAACTTTATTGCTCCTGAACGCACAAATCCTTAAATCTGTACCTCATTTGCTCCTTTATTTGCTCGTTTTGACAGTTATTTGTGAGCTACTCAAGTCATTTGCTGTGGATCAGTAAAGTCAAAGAAAAGAACAAACAATAAAGCAGGACAACTGCATAAATAAAAGTGTTTCTTATTATCTATTATCAGGAAGTTATGAAAAGTAAAGTTTCAAAAAGTTAGATCGAACATGATCAATAGTAATAAATGGTTGAACTCACCATCTTTGGTCCATATTCTGGCGAAGCCGTCATATGAGCCTGTTGCTAACAGCGTGCCTTCACTCTGTGCACACAACACAAGAGTCATGAGTGTGAGGCGCTCTGTGTCAGTGAAGCTGTTATCATGGTCATGTTTTAGAATGGAGAGAAGCCCTTGTGTAATATGTAAAATAACAGATGTGTGAGAATGGGTTTTGTTGGCCGTCAAGCCTAAATGATCATACTTTTACAGCAATTTTGACGTAACACTACATTACCATTAATAACATATTACACTGATTAACTTAATTAATTAGGTTAATAACTCTAATTGTAAACACGAAGAGTCATATTAAGTCTTATTAAACGTGCGGTGGCTTTGTCAGTCATGATAAATGATCTGTATGACAGACTGTATAAACCACTGGACCTGTGGCCCTCTGCTTCAAATATACATAAATATATAGGCCTGGGTGAAAACACTTTGGACAGTGTTGCTTTACCGCCCTTTGTACAGCTCTGTGTCTCCATGCTCTGTGCCCAGAGGCTGAGGTCTGCTACGTGAGCATCTGACATCTAATGGAAGTTAAATCTAAATTATACTATGAATAATTAATAAGGCTGACCTCAGCAACTCACAAAGACGTTTAGTAATTCCATGTTTGTGGCTAAAGCCAGAGTCCACAAGAAACTTCATTGTCAGCTTTTCCTGCATTTATTTCACTTTCTGCAAAGTCTGTGCCGCGTTTAATCCTCTCTTTATGTAATGGATCATGTTTGATGCATTGTGCACTGGAAATGATGGCAGCAAGTAATCAGTTTGCTAATCAGTTAGTCTTTCAATTAATCGAGTAATTGTTTAGAACATAAATGTCGTGATAAAAATATTTTTACTAAATTTGATGAAGTTGACGTGAAGCCGTTTGAGTGTTTTCACCAAATGCACAAAACGTACACATTTTTCACGTCACTTTCATGCAATTGTGGCACAATTTGAGTCATAAACCCTCCTTTCTCCGTCTATGGCCTGTTTATGTATAGACCCGTAAACCATTATTCAGTTACTAATTAGGTGACAATTATTGCAATCATCGACTAGTTGTGATTAATCAATTGTTTCAGCCCTACAAGAAATATATTATTTTGGGTCGAGTGCTGCGCTCGATAAACAGGAAACAGCTGATGCTAACGTGCACTAGCTTTGTTTTGCTAAGTCTGTGGTTAACATATTATTCATCATCAGTGGAAGTACGCCGGTTTATCACAAGATCGAGTCAGTGTTTGTGAGGAGGGATTATTTTATGTTCGTACTGCCTTGTTTTCACCCGAGTCTCTTTTATCCAATTATGTCAGACAAAGTGAAGCGGTCCAAACCTTACTTATGTATTCATCCTGTGTAAGAGCACAGATTGACACATTTAGTATTATTCACTGGCCTGTTTGCGCTGTTCCTGTGTGGATATTGTGTGAACAGTGTATGTGTGAGAGTGGGAGAGCGTGTGGGTGCCTCTCCTCTGTAAATATGCAGTTAAATGTCAGCGCTGTAGGATCACATACATTATGTTCTATTAGTCCACTGTGTGTTTGTTCACTGCATGTGAGTGGGATATCAGATGTTTGAGGCATTGTGTGGGCCAACGATCAACTGACAATCTGGTTTACACGACAATTCTATACGCCTAGTGTTACTGACAGAAAGTGAAAAACTAAATTGTTGTCATTTCATCTCTAAGCGCCAAAAAGAGTTGATAAAAACACAAAAAAACAGAGATACAGTGATGTTTGAGCAGTTTTGTGGTAAATATAACCATCCATTAAAGGGGACATATTATGGAAATTGACTTTTATGTGCTTTTAATCTTGTTACAACGATGTTCTCTCATCTTTAGTTTACTCAAAGTTGTGTTTTAACAGATTCATACATGTTTGAGTAATATGAGTTTTCACCTACCCCTATCCCCACCCACTTCTCTATATTTACTTGTGATTACTCAAAACATTAAAACTCCAGGTCATATTTGTTGGCTTAAAAATGTCACATAGCCATTTTTCAACAATAAAAATGTGTAAATGACAATCAGCTATGAAGAGGCGGGGCTTATTAGTTGTGTCTTTTCGAACAGGAAGTCAATGGACCCGTTTTTTTTTTTACAAACGTTTTAAATCAATATTGCGGTTTACAATGAACAAAATGTAAAATTGTGATCTACTTTTGTTGTAGTTTAATATTCAGTTCCAGGGAAAGATACAATATATCTCCTTTAATACTAAATACTTTGGGGGGGAAAGCACGATATGTCTCCTTTAAAGTACTTATGACAAGTTGGACGACTCATTTGACTAAAACACAGTTAAGATAATTATATTTATTTATTTACTAAAAATGTTACGAATGTAATCCTAGTTTGGCATTTTTTACATTTATAAGTTTACTTCCTGCTTGTAAATGACATCACACTATGACATTCCATAACTGTCACTTAGAAATCATATTGTACACTGGGCCCACACTCTTCTAATGTCACAGAAATTATTATTTGACAAATTAACTACAACTTCCTGGCATTTTCAACTTATTTTTCAAGTTTTCTTCATGAAACTGCTACTTGATTGGTGTAAAACTGTAATTTATATTTACAACACGCATTGTCCCACCAAATAAAGTCTGAATGAGAAAATAATAAAAACCTGTCAAACACACTTCCACTCAACCAAGACGGCTATGTGGAAGCACATTTCAGATGGGACTGAAAAATATGCTTTGATTATAGTTATCGGAGGATTCAAAAAGTAATCATTGACGCCGCCATACTTGTGTGTTTGTGTATGTACGTGTATGTACTGTACGTGTGTGTGAGTGTGTGTACTGTACATGTGTGAGTGTGTGTACTGTGTGTGCATGTGCGTGTTTGTACTGTACGTGTGAGTGTGTGTGTGCATGTATGTACTGTACGTGTGAGTGTGTGTGTGTGCGTGTATGTACTGTACGTGCTATGTGTGTGTGTGTGTGTGTGCGTGTTTGTACTGTACGTGTGAGTGTGTGTGTGCGTGTTTGTACTGTACGTGTGAGTGTGTGTGTGTGTGTGTGTGTGTGCATGTATGTACTGTACGTGTGAGTGTGTGTGTGTGCGTGTATGTACTGTACGTGCTATGTGTGTGTGTGTGTGTGTGCGTGTTTGTACTGTACGTGCTGTGTGTGTGTGTGTGTGTGTGTGTGCGTGTTTGTACTGTACGTGTGAGTGTGTGTGTGTGTGTGCATGTATGTACTGTACGTGTGAGTGTGTGTGTGTGTGTATGTACTGTACGTGTGAGTGTGTGTGTGTGTGTGCATGTATGTACTGTACGTGTGAGTGTGTGTGTGTGTGTGTGTGTCATGTATGTACTGTACGTGTGAGTGTGTGTGTGTGTGTGTGTGTGTGCGTGTATGTACTGTACGTGTGAGTGTGTGTGTGTGTGTGTTTGTGTGCATGTATGTACTGTACGTGTGAGTGTGTGTGTGTGCGTGTTTGTACTGTACGTGTGAGTGTGTGTGTGTGCGTGTTTGTACTGTACGTGTGAGTGTGTGTGTGTGTGTGCATGTATTTTCTGTACGTGTGAGTGTGTGTGTGTGTGTGGATGTGCTGCACTGCACTGCAGGTGTGTGTGTGTGTGTGTGCATGTATGTACTGTACGTGTGAGTGTGTGTGTGTGTGTGTGTGTCATGTATGTACTGTACGTGTGAGTGTGTGTGTGTGTGTGTGCATGTATGTACTGTACGTGTGAGTGTGTGTGTGTGTGTGTGTGTGTGTATACTGTACGTGTGAGTGTGTGTGTGTGTGTGTATGTACTGTACGTGTGAGTGTGTGTGTGTGTGCATGTATGTACTGTACGTGTGAGTGTGTGTGTGTGTGTGTGCGTGTATGTACTGTACGTGTGAGTGTGTGTGTGTGTGCATGTATGTACTGTACGTGTGAGTGTGTGTGTGTGTGCGTGTATGTACTGTACGTGTGAGTGTGTGTGTGTGTGTGTGTGTGTGTGTGCGTGTATGTACTGTACGTGCTGTGTGTGTGTGTGTGCGTGTTTGTACTGTACGTGTGAGTGTGCGTGCGTACATTCCAGTCGAGGGAGGTGACGTCCTTGTTGCTGGGCACGTCCTGGCCGCCCTCCCTGATGCAGTGTCTGAGCACCAGCTGAGTGGAGCTGCTCGTGCTGTTCTCACTCAGATTCCAGATCCGAGCCGTCGAGTCTCCAGACCTGCACAACACACACATGTTCAATCTACCTTTGTGTACACGAGTGTGCCAAAATATGTACTGTACACACGGTTCCCACGCTTTGTTTGAAATTGTTTCGTGAGTTTATCATTTTATCATGGTGTCTATAAATACATAATCCTTTTTTTAGGATCGCAATAAAAATATTAGTCGATCTAGTGATGAGGCTGGTGCTTTGAATGGATTACCAGCTAATCTGGCAGTACGTGTGGTACTGCAGAGGAGGTAGTGCTCTCTTGTTTAGGAGAAAGCTCAGAGTCAGGGCCACAGGTTGTCTCTTTACTTTCATCACATGACCTCATGTTACACAAGTTTTTATTAAAAAGTGCTGTACTCAATTTTTTAAGAATTAAAATGTGATAAACTAACAAGTCTGTTCTAAACACCAACCTCTCTCATGCTTATCATTCAATCTAAGTTATGGAAAGTAAACACACACAAAAAAAATGCACCGCCCACACTCTGGAGGGGAAACGATCTATTCATTTTAATATAGAGGAGCTGCTCTATCACTCAATTCCCATTAGTGTCTGGCTGCAGACCTCCACCCAGAGCTCCCTGTCCCACCACGACCTGGAGGTCCCAAACCATTTTTCATTATAGAAAGGGGTTCAGAGGTTGTCATCCGGACGCCGTTTAAAGATCGAGACGTTTCGACTTTTATCCAAAAGTCATTGTCAATCAGAGAGCTGGTATGGGAACTCAGGCTTATATGCTACTCTGAGTACTGGGAGTCCTGCCCCCAGGGAGGAGTCACTGAGTCCTGTCTTTGTTAGAAAATTGTTTGTTTGTCACCTGGGACTAGATTAATTGCTCTATCTTGTTGATTAATGGTTGGCCTCACCTAGTTTCACCTGTGGCTAAAGGTCTATTGTTATCTTGATAGCTGGCTGTTGCTCCCTCCTCGCTGCTGATTACCTAATTAGCATTTGACTGGTCTATTGATCTGGACCAAGGTGTTAGGATGCTGTCATAAATTTTGGCTAAATTAAATCTTAAGCCCCCATTCCTGTTTAGAGACGGATTTTCTACTTCATGGGCTCTATATAGAGCCCATGAAGTACCCACCAGCTCTGAGGGGAGAAAGAAGGAGGAAGAACATGTCCAACGTGCCCTCTCAGCTTGTGGATACCCCAACTGGGCCTTTAACAAAGTCAGAAGAGCCAAGAAACAGGACAGAAAGGATAAAGACCCTAGCAGGAGGGGGGTCTCTATCCCTTATGTCTCGGGCCTGTCTGAGAAGTTTCAAAGGATTTTTAGACAACACGACATCCCTGTTTATTTCAAACCTGGCAATACACTTAAACAGAAACTGGTCCACCCGAAAGACAAGAGGCCGACAGAGAAACAGAGCAATGTAGTTTACTCGATAGAGTGCAGTGAGGACAGTTGTAAAGAACGTTACATAGGAGAAACAAAACAGCCATTGCACAAAAGGCTGTACCAACACAGAAGAGCGGCCTCCACGGGACCGCAGAGTGCAGTCCATCTGCACCTAAAAGCTACAAATCACTTGTTTGAGGACAGTGAGGTGAAGATATTAAGCAGAGAGAAGAACTGGTTTGAAAGAGGAGTAAAGGAGGCCATTTTTGTAAAAAGAGAAAATCCTTCCCTGAACAGGAATGGGGTCTGAAGATTTAATTTAGCCAAAATTTATGACAGCATCCTAACACCTTGGTCCAGATCAATAGACCAGTCAAATGCTAATGAGGTAATCAGCAGTGAGGAGGGAGCAACAGCCAGCTATCAAGATAACAATAGACCTTTAGCCACAGGTGAAACTAGGTGAGGCCAACCATTAATCAACAAGATAGAGCAATTAATCTAGTCCCAGGTGACAAACAAACAATTTTCTAACAAAGACAGGACTCAGTGACTCCTCCCTGGGGGCAGGACTCCCAGTACTCAGAGTAGCATATAAGCCTGAGTTCCCATACCAGCTCTCTGATTGACAATGACTTTTGGATAAAAGTCGAAACGTCTCGATCTTTAAACGGCGTCCGGATGACAACCTCTGAAACCCTTTCTACGATGGACCACACCTGGACGAATGAGGGTTTACATCGACATTTTTCATTAGTTTACTCTGTAAAAGCGATTTAGTGACACTTTTTATCATTTGTTGCCTTAGTTTGCTGTCTATTAAAAGGTTCTTTAGGGTGATAAAAAAAAGAAAAAATTGGCATAGTGGAAATCAAACACAACGTTACGTGTGCTACGTTAGTTTTTTGAGTAACTTCATGTCAGTCTCCCTTAAGACTCAGCTATGACACAACTTGAATTACTTGTGCTTAAAATACTCAAAACTAACCAGGAAAAGTCCTAAAAGAGAGAAAAGGCAGAGTCGTCATGCCAGACCACGCCCCACGACTGTATCTATTAAAAAATATGTACAATTTTCTTCCCAGATATTGCCCAGCTCTACCTATTTTACATAGTTTTCCTACTAAAGATAAAGTGTACATTTCACAAAGCTGAGTCCTACAGCCTCCTGTGTGTGGGGCACGTACCCTGAAGCGAGCAGGTCGCTGACGGGGTTCCAGGCGCAGATGAACACCTCAGACTCGTGACCTCTCAGCACCATGGCCTTGTTCTGAGGGATCTCCACGTCTCCATCCACCTCCATCAGGTCGGAGTGGTTATCTGTGGGGGGACAGGGAGCAAAGTCACAGCATGAACAAATGGTGGGAGATGTATCGGAAAATGTATAATATCACAATTGTTACTTTGGAGATGTGTAAGAATAGACTACGGTGAACACCGTTTTAAAAAGGCTGCAAAAAACAGATTGACCATAAAAATTAAAGTGCAATCCTTCAATTCGACAGTTCATTCATTTTTGCGATACCTGACCTTGAAATTGTGCTAATTTTAGCACAATTTTGATGAAGTGACATAATACCGTCTGAATATCAACACAGGGATAAGCAAAAAAAATCTAACTAGATACGATATTTTGTCTACTTCTCTATCTACTTTTTGGTTTTGGCTATTTTTTTTTCAAATACTTTTTAAAAAATTATACATAAACCACAAACAAGAAAAAAAATGGTACAAAAATAAATTCACAGCACATTCAAATCAAAGTAAAAGTCCCATTTGGACCACAGTCTGTCAAAAAGGTTCATTTTCAAATTTCTAATTTTATTGCTGTGCTCTGGTAAATAACCACCAGAGGGCGCTCAAAGTCAGTTTGAGAATTGACCACTGCAGAAGAAACGTGTGACTAATAAAACAAGCCTGCACAGTAATTTTTTGGTCTTTGAAGAGTCAAGAAAAATGAGGAGAAGAAAAAAAAGAGTGTTTGTCTTTCTAAAGTTGAGCTTCCAATGTTGCTCTGTGTTCACTACTGCCCCCAGTGGTCAGCTCAAGTATAGATTCACATCTATACACGTTTATAACATGCGGATCAAAGGACGGACAGAACACCACTGAGGGCGGACAGAAGCTTCTATGCGTGCCCATATGCACTGCTCAAATCACAGGACATTTTAGTAATTTTTGTTAAAAATACAAAAAAATTAACTTCACCCTAACACTGCACTTTATAGAAGACATTTCTGTGCACTGTTGAGAGCATTATTTAGAAAGCCAACACATAAAAAGCTGGTACTGACTGGCTAAGGCATGCGCTCCGTTCTCCTCCCCGTTGGCAGTGTTCTCCCCGTTCTTGGCACTGCCGCTGATGCTGCCCCCGGTGGTGGAGGCGGGTGCTGCGGCGGCCGCCTGCTGCTGGGCGAGCTTGTCCCGGTAGGCCTGCTGCCGCGTCTGCACCACGTCCGGCATCACCGCGTCGATCAGGGACAGGGACTCGATGGGCCGCCCGTCGAATAACGTGCCGTCCTACACAAACAAACACAAACAGTTAGAAATGTTATTGCCACATAAAGTAACTAAAAAAAGGCCGGGGCAATGAAGCCTAAAGTTTTTATCATGATATAAATTGATACAATACAAATGATACAATATTAATATAACTGCCGTTGGATGAAATACTTAAGACATCTATAATACAAAGCCCGTCCAAAAAAAAAAAAGGTCACACTGGTAGGTTGGACCGCCTTCAGCCGTGATTACAGACACATCTGCTGAGCCACTGTTTCATTAAACTTCTGCAGTGTCAAAAGATTAATCTTATTCCAGTGTTGCACTTATTTTTTACCCCGGTCTTACATCGATGATGGAGAGCATGACCTCTGCACAAAGCCTTCTCCAGCACAGCCCAAAAAATCTCAGTGAGGTAGAGATCTGTAGTGCATTCATTTCTGCTTCTCCTTAGCGGTTTTCTCTGTTGATGCTAATGATTTGACTCTTCTCAAACACACTGACATCTTTTCCACAACCACAGGATTTGTCTTTCCACATGTGCTACAGAAAAGAGAAGCCTGCAGCAATTATCCAATAGGAGGATTTGCTTAGTTCAATCCAGGAGTAATTTTTTTTTTTGGACAGGCAGTGTATTTGTGCTAACTTGTTATATATTGTCATATGGTAAAAAATTATCACGATTTTCTTGGGCCGGACCATGATTTTGATTTTATCACGATTCGTGTTCACTTTTGCCTTTAACAGAGCTGCACGATTAAGGAAAATATAATATATAATATAATTGTGATTTTTCTGACCAGTTTTGTGATTTGTGATTTATGTTTCAATAAAAGGATTCTGTTCAAATTCACATTATAAACATAATTTTGTCACTTTTAATCTACTTTTTATCACGTTCAGTTGTGTTTGTCATATTTAAACGCGTCTTTGTCACTTTTAATTGTGTCTTTGTCATTTTTAGTCACATTTATGTAGTCTTAAGTGGCTTTTTTGTTGTTTTAAGTCTCGTTTTTTGTCGCTTTTTGTCGCGTTTTGGTGCACTGAGTCACATTTGTTGTTTGAAGCTGCGTTTTTGTCGGTTTTGAACACATTTTTATCGCTTTTGTTGCTTCAGAACATATTTGTACAAATCCAAAGTACAGCAGTTTTTATTCAAATCAAAGCAAGACATTTTGTTGTTTGTGGAATAAATTATTTCATGTTTAATTGTGCAGCTCTGGCCTTTAAGAGGTAAATAAAGTCATCTGCTCAGAGGCTTCAGAGGCTAAACAACAGGAGAAAAAGTGTGTTTGAACAGACAGCTGCATTAAAGACACAAACAGTCAATCACGACACGACGATTTCACAAAAATAGCAGATTGTCACAGGGACGAGTTCACGATTCGACTTTCATTGCCCAGCCCTATATTGTCATTCTATACTGTATTTAAGTCCTAGTTATCAGTTCTGCTTCCACTTCTCACAGCCTTTTCCATCATTATTAGTGCTTTTAGGCTCCACAGAGTCACCAGAGTTAAAGCGTCTGGGCTTTAGCGTTAACAATTAGCAGCAATCTCTGTGAGGAACATCAGATCAGAATCAGAATCAGAATGACTTATTCATCCTCAAGGGGAAATTCTTTTTGTTACAGACGTACAACCGACCAGCAGAAGAAAATAAAAGTTTTAAAATAAGATAAAAATACTCACTACTCAATAGAATAAAAATGATACAATTAGATATATCTGTTTTGGATAAACTAAACTGTCTGAACTAACAATTTACATTTTAGCTGAATGTATAAAACATCCCTCACATCCTATTTAAATATGTACATGCTTACATCAGCAGTGTACACAGAAACATATCATATTTGAAATTTCATCTTGCTCTGAAAGGAAAAGACAATATTCTGAACTGAGGGCCAGCACGACTACACGACTAAAGGCAGACAGCCCTAATTTCAACATTACATACAGTGGAAATTCAATGTTGATATAACTGATGTGCAATAATGTGGAGTGTATTCTTGTCCACATGAAAGCATTTCTTTTATTGTTGTCCCTTTTGTGACCACAGCTCTTTGGGACAACTGATGAAAATTTGCCTTCAGCTGATTTCTGTTTATATTCATGTTGCTTTAACGTCTGTCCAACAAAATCAAATAAAATAAATAGATGTGGAACAAATTTACCAACAGGATCAAAATATTCCAAAGATTTTTTAACCACTTAGGTTAAAAAAACAACAACAACAACTCGTATGTGTGTGACTAAGGATGTCCCAACAAGAATGTCAAGATTATTGTGAGAAAAAGTAGCACAATTGAACATTTCTGACAATGCGACCGAACAACAAGTCAGATCTTTCATTCCTGTTGTCTAAACACGTCATTATTCCTCAAGTTTGTGATCTACAGCTTTATGAAATTGAAGCTTCTAAATGACAAAATATAGATAATGTGACACAAACGCCAAATAAAAAGGTATTTAACATTTAGATGCATGTTTCTGGACTATACATGCAGTTAATATACATAATTATACATTTATAGTTATAGAAATATATTGAGAGCTGAATAATCCCAGTGCTTAACATCCCAGTGTGTGACAGACGTGGGTGGGGGCACTGACCTCGTTGATGCTGACTTCGGCCTCCACATACTGCAGCCCCTTCTGTATGATGCTGATGAGGGCAGCAGGGGGCACCAGAGCGCCGTTGATGTTGGACTGGCTGATGTGGGACTCGATGCCGAAGGTAAAGGCAGAGTGGGAGAACCCTGAGAGAAAACACACACGCACAGGCGCTCATCAGGACACGCTCAACCGGCAAGTCAACACTGTGGACCCTTTAAAGTAACAGTCTCAGACAAAATGTGGTTTATTGTGGCTAGTTTGTGAGCTGTGCCGTTCAACAGTTGCACTTGTGACCGATTTACTGTAACAACTTTGTGCAAATCACTGTCTCCTTGAATTTGAAACGCGTTAGCTGCAAATGGGCTAGAAGTGTTTACTTGTGAATGTAATAAATAGTCTGTGTCGGCCTGGTTACATCGCCTACAGCACAGAGGCGCTGTCTTTGGCTGATGGATGCCTCAGAGTAGGCCAAACACTTAAGAACACAAGTTGATAGGTTGCATAAAAATGTACATGGTGTTTGTTTGGCGTGAAAGCGTTGCATTGTGGTTAGCCAGACAAGCCTTATTGGCTTTATTTCACAACTGTAGGGATTAAGGCTGCAACAAGTTAAATTTTACAGTATATATGACAGGTTAGACTACACGTTCCACTAAAACGTTGTGAACTTCACTATAATTAAGATTTTACAAAAATGTTTTGCCTCTTTGTCTCCAGTTTTACAGTTTTTGTTTAAAATGTTACTTCCTGGTTGGACATAAGCAGGAAATATGACATAGAGGTAATTCCATATGCGTTACCATAGCAACTATTTTGAAAACAAAGGCCAAAACCCACATAAATCACACAATAGTTATGTTTTGACAAATAATTATTCTGGACAACACCTTTTATTTTGTTGAATGACTGTTTAAACTGTCAGAAACACTTGTCTGCAAATTGTCTCTGTATTTTCGTCGCTTTTTAATGACATCACAGAGGGATTTTTAGAACTCAGCTCTACTTCCTGTAATTTTAAACTTTAATTTCGCAAAAATTCTTCACAAACTGCAACTTCACAGATGTAAAACTATAATAAATAATTGTTACAGGTGCCCTCCCACCAAACTAAGTCATAATTAGAACATTTTGAGAACCTGTCATGTAGACTTTAAACGCAACTAATCGAGCATTGAAATGATCGTCAACAAATAATAGTAATCAAATAATTGTTAACTCATCTATAAAGAGATTCCAAAACATGCCACGAGCTGAGCAAAGACCTTTTATGACTCAAACTGAGCCGCAATTGCATGAAAGTCACGCGGAAAATGTGCAAATTATAGTATATTTGATGAAAACACTCATTTGTCCGGAAAAGTATGTCGCCAGAATCCTCAGCAGCTTCACTTCAGCTAATTTAGGACAAATCTTTTCATCCCGAGACTTCGATTAATCAAAAGAATAATCATTAGACTAACAGACTGTCCAAAGGGTCGATAGTTGCAGCCTTAAAAGGGACAATAGTTTATTTGTGTTGACTGGACTGAAATTTAGATTTTTAAATAAAGACACATTTCTTGTTTACACTGTGCCACTTTGCAGCGGACTGGTACAGTACGAAAGGGGAGATGTACTGGTCTGTTTAAGGTCTAGTTTCCAAAGTGGTGTGGCTCGCTTTGGAGATGAAGAAAGCAACGCAGGCTTAGGTGAAAACAAGACAGCAAAAAGCAGATATAAACAGAAAAAATGTGATACTGTGATAAACAACAGTATTTCAAGCCAACTTAAATTTTGAGCAGAAAAGCTTTGCAAAACAGAGCTCACGTGTGTTAGCATTAGCAGTTTCCCGTTTATTGACGCATGACACTCTCATCGTGATGGAAAATATTTTACTTTCCAGTGTATAATGCGTTCAAACCCAATGCTTTACATAAAGAGACATTGACACGCTGAGTAGAGGAGCAGAAAAGTGAAAAAAAGGCAGAGAAAGCAGAGATGAAACAGGAAGTAGTTTCTTGTTTAGTCTAGCTTTAGCCGCGTCTCACAGGAATTACTAAACTTCTTTTTATGAATTGCTGAGATCGTCCTCCTGATTAAAAGGTGAATTCAGGTACAATTTAGATTTGATTTATTAACATTGCTAATGTGTGCTAGTTTTGATTTGCTGTCGGCAAAGCATGTCAGCTCAACATATAAAGTTGTCAGTGCTGGGATTAGGGCAGTTTATCACAAGATCAAGTCATGTTTTCACTTCTGTTTATATCTGCTTTTTGCCGTCTTGTTGTCGCCTGAGTGCGTTCTCTCTTGTCCAGTCTGTGTGTGATGTTTAGCGCCGCCTTAGCTAAAGCGGAATTCACTTACGACTACAAGATTTGGGGAAAATGTCAAATTACAGGCATCGTAATTAGATTTACGATTTATGTTTCAATAATGGGATTCTGTTCAAAGTTGACATTTTAAAGGCATCCACGAGAATTGTCAAAATGGCTGAATTATGAGCTAATATAAGACACACGTGTTTCAGAACATGTCTGTGCAGATCTAAACTACATGGTTAACTGTTTTTATGCAGAATATGACAGGATTTTGTTGTTTGTGGAGGAAATTATGGAACAGCCTTTGTGTCCATAGAAATTGCGTTTCATTGTGCAGCCCTACTAAAGACACATGCCATTCTGCTCCGTTAGTGTGGTGGGATAACACCTGTGGTAAGTATTTATCATAATTTTACACGCTGAGCTCATTCATTCATTTTCTCATCTCTACCACCATGCACCCCTACAACGCTGAATTGTAAAATGGAATCCCTCTGTGATGTCATAAAAAAGGGACGTGCCACTGAAAAGACAAAGACAATTTACACCCAAGTGACACATTTTTTGACAGTTTAAACATTCATTCAACAAAACGTTGTTATTTGTCAAATCATAACTTCATTTATGTACTTATTTTGGCCCTTGCTTACATGTTGATTGCTAGGTAACAGTAGTAGAATAACCTCTATCTTTGTCATATTTGCTGCCCATGTCCAACCAGGAAGTAACATTATAAACTTGACAAATACTGTCAAACTGGGGACAGATAGGAAAAATATTTAGTCAAATCTTAAATGCATTCATGCACACTACGTTTTTGAGGAATGTGTAGTGTAACCTGTCAAGTAGTAGTGATGGGCAATACTAGTGATTTAATATTCCTTTTTGGTCGAATACAAAGTAATACTAGGCTAGTGTGGTTGTATCGATCCAAAACCAACATGTTTTATTCAAAAATGTATTGAAACTCCTCTGCTATAGAGTAATTTACCTTGAAGTATCATCTCTCTGCTCCTCACCTGCTTGAGCTGGGTGAAAAAGCAGAAGGAAAAGTAGTTCCTGTGCACTTGGGAAACGTTAAGTGCTTTATTTGTCAATTTACATGCAAGGCGTACAACAAAAGTAGATCGGAGGGAGAGTTGGTTTTGACTCGTCGACACAATGGGCAAAACTAACCTGCCTGTTTTTGGAGGGGAAAAAAACTATGCCGAAACAGGGAGAACATGCAAACTCCACAGAGAAAGGACTATCCGGTCCAAAAATCAAGCCCAAGATTGGACGACCGTCTTGCTTCGAGGCTAAAAAGTGTTCTAACAAATTAAATAGCTGAGAAAAAGTCTAACTTGAATGAAAACAAGATGTCATTTTGGAAAGTGAAAGTAACAAATCAATACAGTTGCCCATCACTATTACTGTGTTGTTTTTATGGGTTATCTCGACACAATCAAAAGGAACAAAAACTGCTAGCATAATTTTCTCCAAACATTGAGTCATCGCTGTAACCACATGATTTCCCTCCTCCCCAGCCCGAGCGCCACCACCACCAGCAGCAGCAGAAGTATTAGTAACAGCAGTAGTATTAAGTACCTGACTCCTGTAGGTATCTGTAGACCAGGAAGTTGACCTCATCGCTGCTAATGCTCATCTTTACTCCTGTTACACCATGAGGTCAGCAGCACACTCCGCACCTGGGAAACACACAGGGGAAAAGGTTCATCAGCAGCAGTCCGACAGCGCACCACTCATCGAGAGGGGGAATGTGTGGTCGCAAAGATGTCCTCCAGGTATGTCATTTTAGCAGCGATGGTGAGATTTATATTACAGGCTTCTAAATGCTCACAGCTATATAAAGACAGACATTTAAAGATGCAAAATGATTTATCTGCCGGGTGCTTAAACGCGATCAAGTCGATGCTAAATAGAACGTCGCATCACATACAAATAAATGATGAAAACAAACCCAATATTTAAGAATATGTCAGGTTTATTTCATGATATTTATGTCGTTTATCTGTTCTCCTCATCAGTAATATGTAATAAGAGTAAGAGTAGTAATAGTAAAAATAATAAGAGGAATAAGAGGATGTTTTACTGTCGCTAGATTCTTGCCAAAAGCACAGCATCAAAAAATTTCCACTTAGAGTTAGCTTTTTTGGCTCAGTACCAGCGACTTTTACCGAGGCTTTGACCAAAATGTGGTGGTACCAGCTCCAACCTTCTGGATTAATCACAACTTGCGATGTTTGAGGAGTAATTCTACGGCTAAAGGAAAACAATGCAAGGGAATTCAATTATTTATTTCAATTAATTGATTCGTTGTTCAGATTGGCAGATTGGGGCCAGTGAATATAAGATATCCACAAACTTTGACCAAGAGTTAAAGAGACGTCGCTTGAGATGGTCTTGATAACGAATATTTACAAGAAATGTTTTTTTTTTCCATTAAAAACATACATTTTACACATTTCTTGTGTCACTTTGAGGTCATTACTGCTTTGTCTGAGTTATAAAACGTCTTAACTCAGCACATGCTTTGGAGTCTGTTTATAGTTCAGAAAATTATTATTTGAGTTCTAAATTCGTTGACAGTTGTTTAAACTGGTTTCAGCCCTAGTTTTAATCACTAACATTTCTGGGCAAAGGTTTAGCATTTATTGTAGTGTGTTAAGAGTGTAAGACTGCAACAAATTAACTGATTAATCGCAACGTATTAATAACTGAAATAGCGGTCAACTGTCAAATAATTCAATAATTGTTAACAAAAACATGTCATGAGCTGACGAGAGCGGTTTTAGGACTAAAACAGAGCTATGCTAATTGATTAAAGGAAAAAAAAAAACTAGATTAATCAATTGGCAAAACAATTTTTCCTTGAAGCCCTAGTTCAAAAAGGTTAAGGGTTAATATTTTACCATTTTCAAATATGAATTATTCACAATTTCAAACGTAAACCATGTCCGTATAATATATGCAGGTTTTTACTTATTAAAGACTTTATGGCCTTACTGCTTTATTGGACAGGACAGCTGTAGTGTGAACAGGGGAGAGAGGTTAGGACATTCGGCAAACAGTCATGGCTAGGACCCATGATGACGAGTTGTTAACATCCGCACATGTGCAATGCCTTAATCTATTACACCACTGGTAAAACTTAACATAACGTGATATTATATAACTGTATAATGTACCATGCACCATAGGGCATAATATACAGTCATGGATGCCAAAACATAATTGTATTTCCACTGTAAAAATATGAAGAGCGTCATCAAGTGATATGGACATGTTCATGCACTGAAATAAAACGATGCAGTCAGTGTAATTATTGTGTTTGGAGTCAGAGCTGTGATATAATGCCAGCAAATCTCCAAGAAGAACCCACTGCCATGAGACACTTATATAATGATTTAAACCTACATGACCCTATGCTGTGAACAGATCCACTGCACTCGGGCCGTCCAGCGCTTCCCCACACTCTTGATAGCTCAGCGTTAACATTTGAATCGTTTTCATTTGAGACTATGGTCTGAGAATGTGCCGACGATCCTGTCTGTGTTTAGTCTTTTAGCACTGGTCCACACATCTTCAAGTCGCCACATCGTTAGCTCCGGCTGTGCCAGTAATCAAATTTAAATCGGATTGTGTGCAAATTTACGACACACTGACCGGCTTTAGGCTTTTTACTCCAGCTAAAAAGAGCACATATTACACAAGTCGACGCTTTAGAGCTTTTAACTAGGGATGCATCGGTCCAGCTTTTTCAGATCCGATACCGATTTCGATACATGGGCTTTAAGTACCGCCGATACCTCAACGGAGACTAAAAATAGCATTTATTTTCTCAAAACAAGAATATGACAAAACTAATCCAAATGGGTTGTGCAACTATTCTTTATCCTTCAACTAAGCTTTATTTAAACATAACCTCAAATATCGTGAGATGTTCTGGACCAACATGGGCCTATAAATAGTTTCAATAAATGAATATAAAGGCCCAACCAGGTTATCTCTAAACCAATATTCTGCAGCCGATATGCTATTCAACTAATTTTTCCGTATCAACACTGATATTCAACACTAGTGGGTATCAGTGCATGCCTGTTTTTAACCATGTTATAACAGCGTTTTATCATCAAAAACAAGGGTTAAACTGCAGTTCACGCAAAAACAACTATTTAAAAGAGATACTAAATGTAAAGTGTATTATATGTCAGGTATGGATAAGTTAGATTGAACTCATGATTCAGTCCAAAATCTTTTGCAAAATAAACGACAAAGGAAACCTACCAAATACATACTTGGAGTTTTATTTTTTTCATTAATGCTCGTTTCAGTAATCCTGTTTACGAGCATGATTTGCTTTGAGAGTCTGAAAACAATCCATTTCAACTCCCAGATATACAATGTCATAAGTAGAACCCCGGATGTGTCCTCTTTGTGAGTCCATACAGTCTATCATTTCCAGTACTAGAAATTGTGGCATTTTATAAAAAAAAAAAGAAGTGTTTTCTATTCCCACATTTGGCGTAAACTTGTGGAATTCCTTGATTCTGGAACTCAAGTTATGTAAAAGGAATTTAAAAGAAATGATAGCATAACATATTTGCAAAATACACTGTTATCGTTTGGTGAAGTTATGTGTTGAGTCTTCATAGTATTAGATGTACATGAATAATGTTAATATGAAAAGGAACTGGAAAACTGAATGAAAATGTAATGACAGCATAACTGTATTATGTAGTTGAAATGAGTTAACTGCATCTTGGACAAGAGGGGTGGGACACGATGACTTCCTCCTGCTCCTGTTGAGCATCGTGGACTTGATGCAGTCTTTTGTTTGACTGCTTGTGTTTTTGCCATATTGATTATGTCCATTTAACTCCATGCTGTTTTTCAATTTCTCAACTGATGCTCAAATAAGTACAAATTTTAAAATGTCTGCGGCTGTTCAGTGACTAGTAGAGACCGAGCGATATATCGGTGAGACCTTTGATTTTCAACCAGTGTGCCACAAAGACGGGTGCCTTGATGGATTGCCGGGTGTGCCTTGAAAAAATGTCCAATTTAACTGAACAATTGACCATTATTTGCCACATTATTTTACAAAAACGTCTGATTGGGTAATGTTTTTGTGGGTTGTGTGCCACGGTATCTTTTCAACAACAACAAAAAGGTCTGCTGCGACTCAAGAAAGGCTGAAAAACACTGGGTTAGCCAATACACCCGATATTTGCACTTTTGAGCAAAATTGTCCACAGATATTTTGTTCCCGAACCTACTGCCTAAAGGAGACACATAAAGCTTTATTTGAAAACTTTTTCGTGCAAAGAGGACACTGCACTAAATGAGACTCTCTTGCAGGTTTGCTGGTGAGTTTGAGGTCAATTTAAATAACAATGGCACATTTTGGCTCTGAAAAAACCCATTGCGGTCGATCTCTGCTGCAGAGTTTAAGTAGCAGGAAGTAAATCTAGGGCAAATCAGTTTTTCTTTTGTAAGATTAATGTATTTGGTCCCTGACAAATAATGATTATACTAAACTAACCTTGTTCTGAATATTTCAAACAAACAGCGTCCTCTTATTTGGGGATCCAGCACCAATCCAGCTTTTTCAGATCCAACACCGATTTCGATAAATGGTCTTTATCTGCTGAGACCCAATGTCAACTGATACCTCTGCAGAGACTGAAAATACCATTTATTTTCTTAAAACAAGAATAACGTATGACAAAACTAATCCAAATTAGCTGTGCAACTGTTCTTTATCCTTCAACTTACGACAGAACAGCTTTATTTAAACAAAACCTCAAATATCGCGAGATGTTCTGGACCAACAAGTCTTAATAAATCCATTTAAAAGCCCAATCAGGATATCGGCTGAACTGATATTCTGTACCTGATATGCCATTCAAGAAAAAGTTTCCGTCTTGGCACAGATATTCAATACCAGTATTGGTGTCGGTGCATCCCTACTCTTATTACCATGTCGATGGGAAGCTAGCTTTTTTTTCTGCCCATGGTATTCAAAAGCATGTTTAAAGGCCAATAACAACAAATAATGTGCTTTTCCCATTCACATTTTCTACTGCTTAAAAATACACAATTGTATTCAGAAACCTCTTGAGTCTTTCACAAATCCATAAATCTCTTCGTTCCTTCTTCCTCTTCTCGGCCTCCTGTTTCCTTGCTTCTCGATCCTCACCTTTTTTACCCATTTGTAAACCATCTCAATCTGACTTCATCTCCAAAACATCTCATTTAAGCTGTTCCTCAGATGTACCCATCCCCACCCTCCATTCCACCAAGAACAAAGACAGATAAATCTCCAGTCTTTATGCCAAGTCACTTTTTTTAAACTTATTTTAGCACACTCCCAACCATGTTTCTTCACCTTTTCCTTTCATAAGAGCCATTTTTGTTTCACAGCCAGTTCTCGTGGTGAGTCATCGCAACAGTGAGTTCGTATGAGATGGCAGACAGACAGAGGAATTTGACTTTTTATAAGCCGTAGCAGCAGTAACAGCGGCAGAATGTGTGGATAAGTCGGCGCTGAAAGCAAACGTTCGCCCGGTGTGTGGCATACGATAACGGCAGAACTTAGGGAAGGCGGTTCTAGGCACAGCAACTTTTATAAGCTTGAAATTATGCTAGATGTGAATTGAGTTTTGTTTTAATAATGCATTTCAATTCCGTTTTACCTGGCTGGGTGTATGGCTCAATGTAGGTTTCTTCAGCAAAATGGAGATCTCATTTTCGTCCTGTTGTGACTAAATCTGGCACAGTAATTACAACATTGACTGGTTGTTCGGTAAATGATGGATGGAATTATATTAGATTTGGGTTTAATTATTTAGCATGTGAACATTTCTTTGCATTAACAGGAAGCGTCCCTGTTTTTTAATCGACATTTGAGCTGTAGAAGGTCGAACAATAATCAACTACGATGGGGCCTGACCGATGTTAAGGGACTTGGAAATGCTGATGTTTACTTTGTATTCAGCGTAGACGACCAAATCTGTGTTTAATTGTTAAACACACTGCATGGATATTTGTTTTATTTTTTGGTCAATTAATATGCATGTTAAGGCTGTTAATTTGCATCTTTTTGCATAGATTAAAAACAAAACACAAAAATTGTAGTATTAACAACAGTAACTCCTTGGACAAAAAACAAAAAGGGCTCTTCATGATGTAAATGCACCTAACATTTAATGATGTGGGTTTTGAACTGAGGGGTTAGGATTGGGCAATATGGTGCTAATTTTTTTTTTTGTGATCCATATGACAACTTGATATTTTGGGGATATTCTCCATTTCTTTATTTCCACTTTTCTCACCGACTTCTCTTGTTGGTATCCTCTGTAATGCTCTGAGTAAGTGACAACTGGATTCAATCGATGACAGTGAATTGGGATTTTTAAGAACAAGAAAATGAAATGACTTCTTAAAAGCAATAGAGAAATACAGTGTACATGAATCATGAGATCATGAGATGGGATCTGGCTCCACATCGCTCAGCCCGATGAGAGGTCCACAGACAATTCTCAGTCAGTAAAAACATGTGGTTAGAAACAGAGGACAGACTTGGGAGGAAGAAATTAGACGGTTTATGTTGAATGACTCAGATTAAAAGTCAGTAGTTTACATTCATGAAAGCCGTTTTTGTTTTGTTCTAGAAAATAATAAATATCAAAGATCGAAATCAATCAATATGGGGGGGGGGGGGGTTGGTTTTTTTACCAGCATGAATGCTAACTATGCTAACGTTGTATTAAACACAGCAATCAAAATTCGTTTGGTATGGATTGTAAAATAAACGCTAGCGACTGCAGGTTCTGGGCCATGAAATAAGGTTCGGCATGTTCACAATGACGAAGCTGAAATTGTCTGGAAAATGCTGATAAAAATATGCTTGCATGATCGGCCAACTTTTTATGGTGATCAATGCATTCAAGAGATTCTAAGCTTTAAAATAAGGTATGGCATGTTGACGAAGGTGGAGTTGATAATAATGGACCAGTTACTTCCAATAATCTAAAACATTGGTGCAAAACAGTAAGACGTTGGCCTCAAGACTCCAAAAAACAATAAATCTAATTGGCGTCTTGGATCACTCATCTGAAGAAAAGAAATCAATATCAGAGCCATTAAATTTTCCAGTATATCTAATCAAAATGTCAAAAAGAGAATAGACAGTTGGTGAGTTTTATCAATAATCCACTTTATACGTAAATATTCTCCACTTAAAAGCCTTCAGTCACAGTATTTCAACCTCAAAGACCTCAATGTACAACAGAAATAATCGTTTGACTAGCCAAAAAATTGGAAAAAGTAAAAGTCGACTTCTAAAATAATAGTTAGCAGTAGCCCTAAGCATGACGTGTACCTTGCGCATAACAATCCGAAGGCACAGACAATACGCCCGGGCCGGTGATGATTCGCTGCAGCTCTGATGGATGCTGAAGGGAGCACAGTCGCCTCTAATGGGATAATATGAAATCAATGAGACTGAGTAACTTACATCTGCCTTTGGACATGAGCTACGTGCATAATGTATTAACCCCCCAGGCTCCACGTGACAGGTTTGGACCTAATAACTTTATCAATAAGAGGCGGTGTGCCGTTTCCCGTCAACGCTCATTCTGATCTGCATCCATCATCGCGGGTTTCATAATGGGCCGGTCTCGCGGGAAACGACTGCAGCTTTCGATGGACAATCTGCGGAATCACATGACTATTATTTAACAATACGTGTCAATACAGCGTAAAACAGTGCAATATATCACTTTTTGGGGGGGTCTATATACACACAGAAACAAAACGGCGATAGTGTCCAAACAAACTGCATAAATATGACGCTGGTTCAGTAAATTTGGGCATGCATAATACATATTCCAGGCCTGAGTGTGGCGCTGTGACACAGAAAGGGATAAAAATGGAGGAAATGATAACATGGGTCTTTGGAATGGATCTAATAATATAAATAATTAGATAGGGTATTGCTAGTTTTATACCTGTCGTGATTTGCCCCTGGTGGCCAGTCCATTGGTACTGCAGCAAAAAAAAATCCTTCAGTCGAGAAAGCATTTTTCCCATAGAGTGCAATGTAAAAAAAAAAGTGCTTGTGTTTGGCTGACAGGGCACTTACAGCTTTCATAAAAGGATGCATTTTGTGTCATATTTTCATTATTTATTTTCAGATCACAAGCTTTTTTTTCAGTTCTGCAAAAGCTGCTTTATAATCTTAAAGTATACGACACGTTTTTCTAATTATAACTTACTTTTGCGGGATAGCACCTGTGGTAAATATATTTATCAATTTTACTTCAGTCAAATGGCAGTTTGTAGACATTTTGAAAAGTTTAAAATTACAGGAAGTTGTGCTGAGTTCTAAAACTAATCCCTCTGTGATGTCATCAATTGACGACGTACCGTTGAGAATGCAAGCGACAATTTACAGCAACTGACACATTTTCCTGACAGTTTTAACCATCATTCAACAAAATATTGTTGAGTGTTATCAGGTATTATTTATTGTCAATTCCTAACTATTGTGTCATTTATATGGATTTTGGCCTTTGTTTATAGTATGGTTGCTAGGTGACAGTTGTGGAATTACCTCTAACTATGTTATATTTGCTGGCTATGTCCGTCCAGGAAGTATTATACATTTTTACAAAAAATGTCAAACTGGGGACAAATAGGCAAAATGTTTAGTAATATCTTAAAAATAATAGTGTTCACGACGTTATAGTGAAATGTGTCGTCTTTTTCACCTGTCACTTTAAGCTTCAGCTCGCTTTGCCCTGATATAGCAACTCTCCCTTCGATTGGTCAGAGCGGTCACATGACAAAAGAGCACTACTGCGCATGTTCAGTGGCTGTTCAGTGGCATTAATGGGTTGTCGATTGGTTATCTTCCAATTACGAAACCTAAGGAAATACTCTGTCACAAAAGTAGGCTCGACTTTGTGCAGAGACCGCCATTTGGCCTGACAGCGCGACTCCGCTCTATTGGAATTGTGCAGGTGTTTATTCACTTCTATTTTGTTTGTCTGAACTGGAATAATGCTCTATCCACCACAGTAAGACAAAGTGCCCTCCCCCTGGTGAACAAACCAAAGTGGGTCATGGTGATTGTGTTACATAATATACAGCTGCGTGCTATTAGAGGGGCAACATCAGAGTTCTGAGGAGGTGCTACTGCTACCTACAAGCGTCCTCAAATCCTTTTATGCGAGACAATTTTTTTTTGCAGTTTTTCCCTGCCGAGAAGGAGGGTCAAGGACAGGGGATGCTCTGGGACAGTTACCCATCTGCTAAATTCTCTTCAACATTGTTATTTACCTGTGGCCCATCAATTTTGGGCTCTACAAAAATGAATTGAATTTTTGTATTCAGGGTGGTTTCTGCATACTTTTGTGTCTTCTGAAAGATCCCAAAGTGACCAAAGCTGAAAAGTCAATAGGGGTGTCATCCCACAATACCAAATTCAGAGATGTGCACTGAAAAAACTGCTTAAAAAGATCGCCGCAGTCACGTCCTGGTAGTCCACTGAGCAACGTGATTAATGCATCAAAATGGATCGTGAATCGTTCCACACTCATCAGTCATGCATCTACTGAGCTGGTTTGAATCTAACACATACAGGAGTTTTGAGCAAGACACTACCAATCCCCAGTAAGATAACAGCCTAGGTCCTAACGGTAGGGCTGCACAAACAATCGAAATCGAAATTAGCAAATCGCAAAGTCTGCGACTTTGAACTGCAATAATTTCCTCTATAAACAATAAAATATCCTGTTTTATTCAATTATTTTATCAAAATTGAAGGTAGATTTGTTAAAACACAAATGACAAAAACAAAACAAAATCGACAAAAAAAGCAACACAAACGTGACTAAGTGACAAAAACGCAATTAAAAGTGACAAAAATGCTAAAAAGTGACAAAAACATTCCAAGATTCTTTTATTAGTTTGTCAGTTCATATTTCAGTCTTTTTGTAAATTCTCCTGGCTGTGTTTAAAATGTGAACTTTGAATAGAATCCCATTATTAAAACATCAATCACAAATCTAATCGCAAGCGCAATACTGGTCAGAAAAATCACAATTAGATATTTTTTCCCAAAATGTACAGCTCTACTTAAAGCTGGGGGAGCTGATTTTAACACTGCGAAACTGGAAGGAGGTTTTTAAATCTAACTCGTCCCTAGCTCTCACAAACCCTTTGACGTGCATTCGTTTTCGGCCCTGTGCACGGCTTTACAACAGCTATTTTCAGACGCCGAAATGAAACTGAGGAGGACCACCCAAGCATAGCCAATCAGAGCGCTGCTGTTAGCTTTTACTTCAAGACAAAAAAACAACAACTTTATTATTAGATGCAGACAGTGCACAGAGGTCTTATTTTTGTCACAAAGTGCTGCTTTTACAAGATACACTTTGATGGAAAACACAGCATTTACTAATTTAAACCCAAAAAAGCCAGGTACCCCAGCTTTAACAGTCCAACGGGTCAATAAGCTCCAGCTCTATCAGTGCTCTTTACAGCGCACGATTGTCGCACGGTTAAATACGAGCACGAAACCTCTCTCCTGTCCTGTCCAGCTCTGGGAGGCACACACGAGCGATGAAACGGTCCAACACCAACCATCTGGTAATCAAAGCAGGGCCGACAGAGGAGAGGCTGCGGGGAGACGACGCCGACAGCACGGGCCGGTGACACACGGGCCGAGAGCACACGATGCACGGTGTAATCTAACACATCACTTCACCCAACTTTGCAGAACACAGTCTGTAGGCTTCTCTGTGATCACACGAGGAATAAAAGCAGCAAGAGAGCACAGCTATACCGTTTCATCGACACCATACAGAAGGTACGTGATAACAATGTTTTTAGAACAATATGATGCAGGTATGTTTATTTGTAGAGCATACACAACACAATTTAAAAGGAAAAATATTCTGCATTTTTTATATTGCTGCCTTTAAACATGTTCTTGAGTGCCTTAAATTTGCCATCTTATGTAAAAAAAAAAAAAGTTTCTTATTCATTCTATGACTTGTGTTATCAGACACTATGAAATGACACTTACTGAGTGCATCCAGCCAGCAGATGGCATCAGCGCTATACACAATCTAGTGAAGTTCACGCTGAAAAGAAGTTAGATGCGGATTTGCTGCTGCAGTTATCGTGTTTCGAGGCAGAAATGTTCAGAACGAGTTTAGCGATGATTTAAGGACTTAAAACAGTGGAAGACTATGATAAGCTACATAGATGATCTGAAAGTACGTCCCGGACAGGAGGAGTTCGCAGGAAGTGTGTTTGACCCTCAGGAATGTTTTTGATGACGGAACATTGTTAGAATATGGTTAAAAGCTCAAAAAAGAGAATATGTGTCCTTTAAAGTGCTTTAAACAGGATAAAAATCAGAACAAGACACAAAAAATCATTATAAAAAATGACTTAAAAAGAGAAGAGTGCAGATGTTGTCATATGCACAGCTAAACAGAACTGTTTTTAGCTTGGCTGAAACATTGTGAGAGTAGAGGCCTGTCTCACTAAATGACATGATTACAAAAAACGATGACAATTTTTTTTCTTCTTCTAATGATTCAATTTGAGTTATTGAGTCAGCTCCTAAAACAATATTTCGAGTCATTACAGTTTTTTGCGTGAATAAAACTAATTACACTCAACAGATACTTCTTTATCTTACCATTGATTTTTATTTAAAAAGGATCACTTGATTTGGTTTAATGAGTTTATAAGATTGGACAAAACTGTAACCTAATGTGGAAAGTTGGATTGTAAAACATCAGATTTACTTGTGAATGGAACCAAGTCTGTGCTTAAGATGCTCTCTCTTCTATTCCTTCTCCTGTTGGCAGATGGACTTTTGCAAACTGTGGGGCTAATGTTTTGGGCACAATGTGATTTTAGATGGAGTGTAGCCGAAGTGCAGACAGTGCTCTTGGAGGCCGATCCTTCTAAAGCAGAGGTCAATGAGGCCAATGGTTCTCTCACTGTGGACACTTGGCTGATGGAGCAGACCAGAGCCAGGCACAGGGCCAATCGCTTACTCCATCTCTGCAGATCCAGCCTGGAGTCCCAGAGCAGAACGAACACTAACAAGAGCTGCAACACCGCGACGCAATAGCATTTATTACAAGTACGAGAAGCGGGTGATTTTGCTAAAGTGTTAAAAACCGATGTGGATTATTCCGGTCCCAGTAATCAGGTGGGATCTTTGTAATCCAAAAGAAAGTGTAAAGCCAACAACAACGGCGTGATCACAAAGCGCTGCCTGCTTCACCGGGAATGAAACGCTCTATAATTAGATGCAAACAAGATGTGAACAATGGACTCTTTCACCCGCACAGCTGCTTTTACCATACATTTTATCGTGCATTTTTATCACATACTAGGCCAAAACAGACTGGACTATTTTTACATGGAAAAACAAAAATCTGTGCCACACATTTAGAGCCTTTGTATTGCACATAATGGGAATTAACTGGAAAGTAAAACAAGCAGACAGAAATATCACTCTGTATCCTGATTTGAAATATTATACAGCCAGTTTCCTTTATTTCTAATCAGCTATTTTTGCAGCGTTTTAAATAACCTTTTAAAAAATGATGATACCACACATTTTATGAGCCTTTAACCATGTTACTGTGGTGTTCTTTCATTATTTTCTTACCCATTATACTGTGTTTTGATTGATTCCTGCACGTTTGAGTTAATCTAGCATTTTCCTGCAACTGAGGCTCCAATGAGGCTCCGAAAGGCCGGTTTTCACCTTGCTCCTATCCCCGCCCACATTTATTTAGTTGTGATAGCCTTTCTGCTTGTTACTGTGAAATGTCACCATGAAGAGGCGGGGCTTATCAGTTCTGCAGTTTTGATCAGGAAGTCAATGGATCGGTTTCTAATAATAAGCCATTTTAGATCAACGTTGCATTTTATAATGAACAAAATGTAAAATGGTGGTGTGCTCAAGTTTAATATTAAGTTCCAGGGAAAAAAACAACATAAAATGTCTCCTTCAAACAGCCATTTTTCTAGCTTTTGTTTCTTGTTAAAAAATAAATTTAAAAAAAGGGTTTGGGCAATATGACAAACAAATTAATCAAGGTCTTTTTTTCTTATATTGATTGGTTATGAGTTTCAATTCCATTTTATTTCGTCTTATTAATAACATTGCTTTCAGTTTTTATTGCCTTAACGTAAACGATACTGACTTTTAAAAAACTCTGCTCCAAACCGCACTTTTCCTGAGGACTGGCGGTGAACTTCTCTGTTTAAAAGCCCCACCCATATCTGATGGTTACAAATAACTGAATCTCCATGTTGATTCATATCCGATTATTTGCCCAGCCCTCACAATAACGCACGGGTATGAGTGGTTGGTATTGTCAGAGCGCCGGCCCCTCCCCCACGGCGCTGCAGTAGTAAATTCCTCTCTTGGGCGTTCAAGGTCAAAGAGTTCACTTCCTGAACACAACACAGCCGCTCCGTGTAATGTGTTTAATGTGTTTACAGCTGTACTCTGCACCTGAGCTTCAGGACACAATCTGTCACCATCTATTCTCTGTACATTTGTTTGTGTGTGACTGATATCAGCTCCGCAACATCACAATAGAACATTCAGCAATGGCAAAGGAATTATTTTGGCATAAAAACAATGTTACACCCCACTGTTTCCATGGTGCCGAGTACAAACATGACCTAAAATTCCGAAATGCATGATTCTTGTATTAGTTAAACAATTCATATTTCAGACATCAGTTAGAAGTGAGCAATATATTGGTAACATTTTGAATGTTGTTTTAAAGGACGCATGTTCTGCATTATTTGTGTTTAGTTATTGGCCTTTAAACATTCTCTTGTACCTTTGCTTTGAGATCTCATGTTTTAGAGTTTAAAATAACGTACTGAAAGCATACAGTAGTGCTCATCCGTATTTGTCTTAGCCCCCCATCTACTGGCAGCAGGGGGCATTACCAAGGAGAAAACAAAAGCTAGCTTTCCCTGACATTCTCATGCAAGCACACAGTAAGACAGCAAAAAAAGCTCTGAACAAATCTGATTTTAGAGCTCTGCCATGACATCACAAATATGGGAAATCTGGAACTTTTTGAGGATCATAAAATTCATCAACAAGATTCATCAAACAAGCGAGAATGAAGCAAATCCTGGTAAGTTTTTGAATCAGAAACAATGTTATCGTAGTTAAAAGTTCAAAAATGTCTTTTTTCAGAATAGAATATTATTGAAATGTTTATGATAAAAACACTGAAAAAGACAAGCCTGCAGAGCGGGAGTAAAATCCATTCAGATCGAAACATAGTCTAATTAAATGCAGGTTTGCAGTAAGTGTGCAGGCTTGTCTCTCTGTATCTCTCTTTTATGTTCACTGCAGTAGCATAGCACCCAGGGATGTGTGTATATACACACACTTGTACAATAATGGTATGATAATAATGTTAGTTGTAACCCACACTAAATTATAATCATGCAGCAGCAGTGGCCGCTGAGTGACAATTGTATTTATTATTTTGGTCAGACAGATAGGCTACTGGAAGCAGCTGAAACATGTAAAGCAGGTAAACAAACACTCCTGCACCTCCTCCACACATTAGGCTGGAAACTGCAGACAACACAATTACTCCCCAAACCAACAAAACAATGAACAAATTCACCTTCAGCAAGCACTTACAAACACCCTTTTCTTCAGGTGGTGCAAAGATTAAGAGTGCTGCATTGCGAGTTTGATTCTGGACCTGGACCATTTGCCTGATGTCTCTACCTTCACTCTCCTCATTTCACGCTGTGACTGTCCTGTCTAGTAAAGCCTTCAGGCCAAAAAAAATCTCTCCAAAAACTAAATAAACAGCCTTTTCTTGTATTGTTCTGGTTACAAAACACCTTCAAAACAACAGAGCGGGAGCAGCTGCCTGAACTAAAGAGAGTGCTTAAAGCTTATGAAACCCTGGTCATCTAATTGGGTCGCCAGGTTGACTGCAGCCACACTTAAGAACATTACTTTTGGCGGGATTGTAGAAGCTTAGACCCTCTGACTCTGTTTACGAAATCTGCCGTCACAGTGTGAGCGTTAGAACTTCTCTCAGTCTGATTAACAGTGTTTATTGCTTTGTCATAGGGCTTTCAAAATAACCACGAATATTAAAACCAACGATTACACATATTGCGTAATCGAGAAAAGTATTATTTATATACCAACTCTAATTTCAGCGTTTCTGGCGTTGAAAAAGATGCTCCCGATTGCAGAATGTGTTCATAACAGTCTAATTTGAGGTTGACATGTCGGATTCATCTGTTTGTTCCCTTCTTTTTCTAAATCACCATGACGCACTGTGCTTTGTGTGCAAATAAGACTATTATTTTTCCTCCATAATCTGACAGTCCCACTTTGTTATGACTGGCTTAAATCCGTGAGGCTGTTCTGTATCCTGCTTTGTGCTTGATTCTAGAGGCTGTTTACGGCGACCGGCTTTCATGACTGATTTGACATCGGATTGGCCTTTCTGTACTCTTCCCAAAACCAAGGAAAAGGTTTCATGTCGAGCCAAAATATCCACGCAAGCCTCGTGCAAAATATCGGCCTGTGCTAGAGCTTTCAGGCTAATGTGTTAAAAAGTGCAAATATATCGTTGGTCAACAGGTATTTTGATCAATCTTGAATTTTCACTTCCTTTTTTTAAGTTAAACTAAGGCTATGACTTAATTTACAGTTTAAATGATTCAAAATGGACCTTTGAGCATTTATCCATTTTATATTGTTAATGCCTCTTCAAAAACATACCTGCAGTTGTATTTTGCTTCATTCTCACTCGTTTCATTCGTTCATTCTGTTTACGAGATGGTCTTCTCTTAGCGCTCACAAGTCACTCCGTTTGAATTTACCCCAGATTGTTGCGTTGCAAGTAAAAATCTGAACCTCTCTTGCGCAGTTTTGTTAAGCGTCGTCTGATTCGTTCTGCTGTCAAATTGTGCTCACAATAAACGCATGGCTCAATAGACACATCCAGGAGACCAGGGCTACGTTCACGCTGCGGCTCCAGTCTGATTTTGTGCCCAAATGTGACCTGGATCTGATTTTTTTTTGTAACAGTGTGGACAGCCAAAATCAGATTTTTTTTCAAATGCAACCCAGGCCACTTTCACATGTGGCAGTAAATCTGATTCGACTGTGATCTTTTGCAAAGTGACTGCAGTCTGAACACGCAGGTCACGTTAATCTGACATTTTAACACGGCAAAACACAAGAATTAAACATACTAAACCTTCAAACAAATCCCAGACAAGAGCCGTAAAGCTAGAAAGTGCAGATATGTCATGTTTCTGAATTGGCTTTGTTAAGTGTGACAAAGATAAATGAGCAACTGTTACCCATTTAAGGCAGAAGATAAAAAAGGTTAGTCTCATATGATACCAGCACAACTCCTGGTTTTGTCCTGTTGGGAAAAAAATCTGAATAGAACATCAGGGCCTGCAGTGTAAACGTAGCCCAGGATATGCACACAGCTTGGTACTTGTGTTTACATTCATTTTAATTCATTTTAACTTGGCAGCGAATAAAAAAACTGCAATTTTATCGTTTGTAGACAGCACAGACACATAGTTATTATATTATTCGTCACATTTGCCAGCGAGTAATCAATGTCAATATCAAACTTCAACCTCTAACCTCTAAAACGGCTAAAATTCACGGTGAGATTTGTGTCAAAGTGTCACCGCTATGTTTTTGGTGCATCGGTTGCCCAGAATTAAGTTGGATTTACGTTTATGACGAGGTTATTAGCATTTGGGCTAATTTCATCACTGCACAAAACACTTCTGCACGCGCTAATGTTTTCTAGCTCTGCTCTGGTGTTACTCACGTGTGCTCGAGTGTCAGTCGCCAAAACAGCCCTGGATTATCAGAGTTTGTGATGTTTGAAGGCTAACGCTAACTCTCTCGCTGAAAGTGCATTAGTGCTAACTCCTGGCTAAACAGAGCTAATGGGACTTGTTAACAAACACTGCGGGGCTCTATTAGCATAGCAGTCCTGTTGCCTAAGGGCTTCATTTATTTCTTCACTGTTCATTGTTGCGTTCCTGCACTAAAATGGTCCTCTGCCTTGTCGGTGGAGAACATAATCATTCATCATAATCTTAAACAAATTACAACCAATAAAAACAGCCAAAGTGCCAGTAAACACACAAAAAGAAAGACCGGGCCGGATTCAGCATTTTTGAGCATTTCAGAGACAAAGATAAATGCCACGCACTTTAAATGGAAGCTGTACTTAAGGGAAACAAACAGAGCAGATATTCTCAAGCAAAGCTGCACAACAGAACCTCAAACGAGCGCCTCACCGTCAGTCGTAGATTTGTGATCGGCGCCAAAATGTCCAGTCCTTGACCGATATCCTGAACAGACATTTTTGATCCAATCTGACACTCAAAACCAGTTTCAGCATCGGTTCATCGTCTCCAGTTTGGATCAGAGTTATTGTTCTAGAGTAATAGCTACTCTGACAATGTCGGGGCTAAAAGCAGCTCGACTTAGATGCGCATGCCATTTTATCTGCACTCTTCGCTTTTAAAGTAATTGTATAATGTTTTGTGATTTTAATGCTTTATCCTGTTATGTAAAGCATTTTGAATTGCCTTGTGTATGAATTGTGCTCTACAAATAAACGTGCCTTGCCTGGTTGTTGTTATTGTGAAAGACATATTGTATTGTATTGTATAAGAAGCTGTAAAAGCAGTTTTCACAGCAAAGGACACAGAGTAAGCAGGACTGAACACAGGAAAGTGTTTAAAGAAGATATTTTATACATTTTCATTTAACTAAAACAACGTAAATAAATGAAGTACAAACAGGAGTGTATTTCTGCCTGCCCATTTACTAGGGCTGGCAGTCCTTTATGATTCGATACGACACAAGGCTCATCATTGGATTATATTACAATTTTGCATGTAATGTAATAATCGATAAACTGAAGACATATATCACAACAGTATTACTACCTACACGAACAAAACAGTGAATGTCAGATGTTTTGCACATACAAAACATTTCCTTTCTCCCAAACATTGTAGCACTTTCACAAAATAATTTAGTAGATTTTACCAAACAATAAATAATTGAGCAGAAAGTAAGTACACAGGATATATGCAATGAAAACATTATTATTATGATCATATTATGAAAATCTTTAAGACCGTATCGCACGCAACTAGCAATTTTTAGAACTACAAAAACACTCCATATTTAGGAAAAGATTACACATTTTAGAAATGATTTTAATTTATTGAAATATGAATTAAATGGTATACAGTATCGATAGCATATTTAACTGTGTGGTCTTAGAATTTCAACATGTACATGGATGTATAAAACATGTACCAAAAAGGAGGACCACAACTGTCCAAACTAGGGCTGCAGACGACCAAAGAATCTCTCTCCATGTATCCAACTCAACCTGCACTCAAAATCCTGCAGAGGTTTATGCAAAAACAACTATTTATAGCTCTATAGTGTATTTATAAGTTAGAGATAAGTTAGATGAAACTGAATTCTTTCCAAAATCGTCAGATAACTCACTCCATAGCGTCTCCTTTTGCTGTTATTACACATAAATACTTTTCATTTAAATAAAATTGTGGATTTTTTAGGTTATTTTAAATTTTGAAACTTTATTCAGAAATAATTTAAGACGTAAAAAAAATCATATTAAGACTTTAATACTTTTTGACCTACATTTATTTATGGACTTTTAAGACCCCGCATATACTCTGCTACTGAACCATGGGCGTGTCTCAGGGGTAGGGGAAAACGGGGATTTTTGGAGCTTGGATGCAAGACAATAAATTACTCAAACAGGTAAGAATCACTATAAATACAACTTTGCGCAGGTTAATGAGAAGGGAGGACAATTAAAAACTAGGGATGCACATTTTCAGCTTTTTTCTCTAACCGATCGTTGGAGCCCTTCACTGTCAATAATTGGTTAACCGGTTACGTTAACACCGCTTTATTGTTGTACTTTTTGTTACTGAGTAATTTTAGACGTTGGTGCATTACGAGAGCAAACGCAGAGTAGCGACAGCAGCAGGGCTTTAAACAGAGCACGACAGACTGAATGAAAGCTCCAATAAACACGGTTTTGACGCACTGTTGTAGAGATAATGAATACAGCACTTTTTTTACAGAGTCACGTTATAAAGTCACTGTTAGCCACTTGCCTTTAGCTTGTGCAGGTAAAAGAGCAATAGTTATCCATCTGAGGCCAAAAGCTGTCCTGAAGTGTCTCAGGTTTGCTCCACTATTTTGAAGATGTTGGCGCACTTGTTTTCGCTCAGATGCGGTACAATTGCATGAGGTGCTCTCTCAGGCGCCCTCTGGTGGTGCAATTATGCATTACAACATAGTAAACAAGTCAGAAAATGAAACGTTCCAGTTAACCGGGCAGGAGCTCTTCACTCGGTTAATCGATTCACCGTGAATACCCCTCTTGAAAACTATTAAAAATGGTCACATGTATATATCGCTTTTCCACTTTCAAGGCAAAAGCACTTAGAGTTAGAGTTAGATAAATGCCATACACAAAACAGAAGATGTATGTGATGAAACAAAGCAGATATTCTGGGCAGAACCTCAAACGAGCGCCTCACCTCAGTCGTAGCTTGTGGTCAGCGCCGCTCTGTCCAGTCAGAGGCCAGGAGCATGAGCATGGGACCTGCAACACACCACACAACAGTCAACACTTCAGTAAAGCTGTCATCGCATTCTTCTGTCAGTTCATTCCAGTTCCTTTATCAGTTCTCAAACCGCACATAAAAGGAGATCTTTCACAAATGTCAAAAAGCAAAGCAACAAACGTTTAGCTTTGCATTTAGACACGGAAATGACATGCACCTCCATCAAAAAATTTATACATGAGGGTGTCCTTTTTTATCTTTGAGTTTTATTGCATATAACAATACTTTGCAATACATCATATTTAGTCTAGGGTTTCACCACAGGCTCGCTTGACAATATTGCAATTGAAAAGTAACAAAAACGTGACGAAAAGTGACGAAAATGCGTAAAGAGTGACTAAAAGTTCACAAACGTGGAAAAAAATGCCAGTAAAAGGTGACAAAAACCTGACTAAGAGTGACAAAAACATTCTGAAACAGGATTCCTTTACTAGTTTGCCAGTTTGTGTTTAAAATGTGAAATTTAAACAGAATCCTATTATTATTAAAACATAAATTGCTAACGGTGCACGGTGGCAGAGCGGCTAGAGCTTCTGCCTCTCAATAAGGAGATCGTGTGTTCGAATCCCGCACCACCCCAACATCGTGGTTTCGAATTCTGAACCACCCTAACATCACACGATCTCTCTGGGTGGAGTCTGCATGTCCTCCCCGTGTTACCGTGGGTTCTCTCCGGGTTCTCTCCGGCTCCTCCCACCGTCCAAAGACATGACTGTGTAGGTTAATTGACAACTCTAAATTGCCCATAGTGTGTGAATGTGAGAGTGAATGGTTGTCTGTCCATGTCTGTCTCTCTGTGTCAGCCCTGCGACGAGTTGGCCACTGTCCAGGGTGTACCCCGCCTAAGGCCCAAAGTCACTGGGATAGGCTCCAGTCACCCGCGACCCCTAACGGGAATAAGCGGTAGAAAATGAATGAAAAAAAATGAATGAATGAATAAATTGCTAACATTAATTGCAATACTGATCAGAAAATTAGGCTTAATGGCTGTTGAATCGAAATGGAATGAAATGCATTTTTAGCGAAAGACCTTGATGCACTGGTTGCTTAGGCCTTTATAAACATGCACCGAGTTCTTCTTGTATTAGTTCATATTTCAGTCTTCTCTCAAATGTTAATTGAGCTGTTCACAATATGCAGAGCACTCTGAAAAGAATTGTACTTTTCAAACACATATCACAGATCTAATGTTGCATGTTCTCTCTGTGTCCAGTAGGACTTTCCTGGTAAAAAGCGAGGTACCCGATTTTTAACTTCTTAAAACCTGAAAAACAGGACTAGTTAATTTTAAACAGTTTAAAAAGTTATTGCTCCCTTACCTAAAGCTTTCTGAACATCCTAATTATAAGTGTTTTTCACAACCTTCAGAGGCAAGAGCAGAGTCTACCCGCTAACAAACAGTATGCTAACGTCGCACTTACGGCTTTGTGGAGAATAAAACACTATAATTAGATGCTCATTTTCACACTAAGAGTTGTATTCACAATATATCTGTACTGGGATTAAACAGATTTGACTTTATAACATGAAAAGAAATGAGGTGTATAAAAGGTCAATACAACAAATAATTGCAATTGGATCCCCCATCCCCGCAAATTGTGCATCCGTAATTTACTCCCACACTTTTGTCTCTAAATTTCAACATTTTCTTGAAGTTAAACAAACTGGATTGTTGCGTCACAGGAAAAAAATCTGGACATCTCCTGCACAGTTTATTGTGTAATGCCTATATAAAGCCAAAAACAAACGTTTTTGGGGTTACTTTGCTGCAGTCACCTTTTGTAAAATACAACATAACGTGACAAAAAAAAAAAGTCATCAATAAAGCCCACCCTTATCATAATTGCAATGTTTTCGTTTTAAATACGGGAACAGACACGTGATTGTCTGTTTTTCAATAACTGAGCCTGCATCACAATTGTGAGCTTCAAAAATAAGGCTACGTTCACACTGCAGGGTATGAAGCCCAATTCAGATTTTTTTGTTTGAATCCGATTTTTTGGTGTGGTGGTTCACATTACTAAAAAAATGCGATTGCTGTTTGTATCTGGTGCAAACGGGATGTGGCGTTATGTGTCCCGCATGCACACAAAAGTACACCACGTCACACACAGTGTACTGTGTTTATGGAAGTAAACATGTGTCCGAATGTCCACACTCTTCACTCCACAGTCCTGCACCCTTTATCAGACTAAACAGTGACTCAATCACAGATTGATTTGGACAAACAACTCATACTTTCTCCTTGGTGCGGGTCACGTGACTCTGGCGCCTCGGAGAAAAGAAAGTCGGCAAAACTCCAATAAATATTGACATCCGCAATGAATGTGGGTCAAATCCTCCGGACACGCACATATTTATAGACTAATAATTATCATACAAGTTTTAATTGTCATGGATTGCACGTTAAACATCATGGGTTGGATTTGAAAACACACACTGCCATGAAAAAAACGGATACAGGTCACATATGGGCAAAAAAAAAATAAATAAAATAAAAATCGGATTTGACCTGCAGTGTGAACGTAGCCTAATAGTCATGATGCATTCATCAGTTGGTTGGTTTAAACATTTTACAGCCAAACTGATACTCAATACCAGTATAAGCATTGGTTCATAATCTCTGGTTTGGAGCAGTTATAAAATTACAAAGAAAAGACATATTATACTTTTCTCTGCCATCTAGTTAGAAGAAAATATATCCATGAATTCATAATTTTTCTGCACAACTTCTGAAATACTGATTTTCATCCACAAACTGCTGTACATTAACCCATGCACAAGTCAATTCATCTGTCAAACAAATAATGCAAACAGCTTTATCTAAACTGCTGGTTTCACTTGTGTTTTGTTGAATACAAATGTCCACTCACTCTCGTTTGACTTACTCTTAAGCTGGAATGATCCATGTGCATTAATCACATGGATCTGCTTGGTCGTGCTTGTGCGAAGCAGCGCTGCCGCTGCCCATGAATGTGAAAGCATGTCTGAGCTGAGAAGTCACAAAACACGGACCGGATGTAACTGACCTGATCAGTGGGAGTGGATCAGGCTGAGAGAAAATATGGATTTCTGGGAAAACAGCAGTTTCTATGATGTTACGGAATGGATTTAGTAAAGACAGTCATTTGGATGACCGATGATTAGTGCTACATAATATGATCAACGGGGGGACTGGTGGTGCTGTTAGTGTGGCAAGACACCCTCCCTATTCAATGGTAGGAGAAACACTGGATATTTTAGCACACACTTATGCTTTATGGTACATCACTGTAAAACAAAGTGTTGTACTGCCGTATCATATATATATAAAGTTAGTACAATCTTGAATGCAAAAGAATAAATAACTCAAACATGCATTAATCCCTCTCAAATATAACTTTGAGTGGGTAAATCAGAAGTTATCAGAATTATAATACCGTTAAAGGCTCTTGAGTTGTGTTTTCTTCTCCTTTCAATGGGTAAGGCCGACCTTGAAGCGGCAGCAGCCATGGAAACCGTACCATTTATTTAACTCTTAGGACATTTAGCACTGAAAGGATGAGGACCAGAGATCTTCTACTCCATCTCCAGCCCCTGCTCACACTGATGGGGAATTATACAGCACTTTTCTACCTCCACTGGACACTCCAAAGACTTTACATCAAGGAACCACTCAACCATTCACACACGCACTAACACACCAGTGTACGCGGTCACTGGGGGCGAGGCGGGTTAAGTGTCTTGCCTAAGGACAGACCATAAATCATCAATGAACTGGTTCAGTCACTCAAAATGTGTTCAAGGTGCAAAAACATGGATAAATTGACAAGCTGGTCACATTGCTAAATGGTTGCTTTTAATTATTTACCAAGTTTCATTCTCTTTTCGGCCACCAGATGTCATACTAACACCAAAACAGCTCCATAAGAAACCCAATTCTTCCAAATAATCTGTCTTTTCCAAACATGGGCAATATACTTTCCAAAATGTCAAACTCCAATGGAGGGACACTCAAAATCATGTAAATGTCGTATTGCAATCAACACAAATGGACTAAAAACAAAATCTGCAGAAAGATATTGTGTACTCCGAGCCACAAACAAATTAATGCGGTCTACTCCATTCAGTGTAATTAGTGAGTGACTGCAATGAACGGTATAGAGGAGAAACAAAACAACTCAATAAAAGATCACAAACATCAACGTGAGAGCAGTTCAGGACCACAGTGTGCTGTGCATTCATAGCAACGCCACTAACCACTCCTTTGAGGACAGTGAAGTACAAACACTGGCAAAGGAGAAGAGCTTATGTTTATCAGAACAGAATCTGAATCTTATCTGAACAGAAATGGGGACGTAAGGTTTAATCTGTCACCCATTTTCAAGTCCATCATCAGGCCTTAAAAAGAAACTAAAAATTAATAAAAAATTTGGTTAATAAGAATAACCCAACAGGTGCTAAATGACTCATTATTGGGTATAGATGTATTTTTACATTGGTTAATAGATATAACAAAATAATACAGTGTAAAAAACACAGTAATTGCCTATAATTTGGTTCAGGTAGAATTAAAAATAATTTAAAATGGACCTCATCACGATATTAAATTGTGTTCAAATCAAGGTCATGATGTTTTTCCCCTCAACAACAGATCGTTTTGTGACGCACTTTAACATAAAGACTGACTCACATCAGCAACACTACTGTGCAACATTAATTTAATTCTGTAACCTGCTTAAATTTCCTCTGGAAGCCTCTGGACAAAGTAACCTGTCTGTCATGTTTAGATCATAAGCCTTTTTAAATAAGGCATAATCATAATTTACAGTTAAGGGTGTCATTTATTAGGTTTAACTGTAGCTCTGAGACAGGTCTTGTATAGCCTAGATAAACTCTCCGTCAGTGGCCATTATTTTTCATTCTTCAAGTTTTCACTTGGCTCATTAACCTGGGAAGGGGATCCTGTGCGCATAAAGCACTTAACGCCTTGTTACTTTCAAACGCGGATGATTTGCATATCAATACATGCAAAAACTGTCCGAATTGGTAAACTTTGTGGATGCGCTGTGCGTTTGCTCTAATCGGTTTCTTCTTCTTCTTCATGGAGACAGAGGAGGAGGCTGAAATCTGTCTGTCCCACGCTGTATGCGGCTCTCATGACTGACATACTGACAGTTTCCTCCAGTTGCCCCCCACGTGGCACCTGGTGTTCCCATCCAAATACTGACCAGGCCCCGACTTGCTTAGCTCCGATGATCTGATGGGATCAGGCTTTGGCAAGTAGGTATGGCCATCAAAACCATTCAAAGAGAAGAAGCTCCTTGAATGAGCAGCGAACCATTTTCAACGGCAATAAAAACAATTCTTTGCCCAGTTTGCAATTATTTTAAATACAAAAAAAGAGTAGGATTTTCACAGACCTAGATCACAATTTTTCTTTGATAAAGACTCATGTATCCTTCTCTAATCTTCGAGTGCACACTTCACTGTTATTGGTTAAATCCACCGTCAGTCACTCAGAGGCTGACCAATGGGAGTAGCGAGTGTGTGTGTATGTCACCAAAATCAGAATCAGACTGAGATTTTTAACACCACCACAACCACTGCACTTTCTGCCTCCAGTTCCCTCTCCGAGCTGCTGCTGGCTCCAGAGCATTCTTGGAGTGCCTCTCTGACCTAACTGGAGTAAGTCGTAAACAGACTCGGCAAAACACACTCAGCAAAAGTCAACAATAAACTCATTTATTAGGGGGCAATAATTCCATTTTCTCTAAAACAGTACAGAATACAACCTAGTAGAAAGATCAGCGTTTTAAGTCCTCTCGCTGTTATTTAATTTTCCAAAGTAAGGGGGAGTTGGCAGATCCACAAACCCGAGCCAAATCTGGACGCGGCACAGGGCTGGAGAGTTGAATGGGGGAGGGGAGAGTGAAAAGGGGAGAGGATGGACGGTGTGAGTGTGGGGGAGGGAGGTGAACTTGACCCTGGGTTCAACAAACAGCATGTGACAAACTGCGGGAGGGAACAGAGTGCTTCTATGGCTCAGCTGAACCGGAAACCAAACATATAACCAGTCAATGCGACATCATTCAGGCTTCTTTTCTATTGCGATCATGCTGTCCTTTGACTGAAGCAAAACTGCACAACTGGCCAATTTAAACCACTTTTGCAAAATGTGTGTTAAGCCGCCAACTACAATTGAAGTTTCGTAAATATACCAATGACACATCTGGAGAGTTCGTGCACATGTAAGTTTGCAGCCCCGATAAAAAAAAACTGAAAGCAGGCGAGGAGAGGCATTAAATGGCACCAGCTAAACAGCAAAGAAAATATTTTGCGTTTGGATATGAACTGACTCGTGTTAGATCAGCAGCAATGTCAAACCACTACAGCAACAATGTCAAACTACCTTGGTTCTCCCTGAGGTTTCTACTTTTTCCCCACAGGGTTTTTTTTGTAGTTTTTTGCTTGCCAAGGAAGGTCAAGGACAGGGAAAGCTCTGGGACTATTATTGTTATTTGCTGTCCTTCTTGTCCATTGCAACAATTGCTGTTGTCATTTTGGGCACTACAAAAATCAAATGAATTGAATATTTGTAGCTCGTGTGGTTTTCTTTTGGTTCATTACAATAAAAAATAGTTTTATTTGTGCTGCAGAGAACAAATAATTGCAACACAGCTCCGGCATGCGTTTGCCAAGAGTGTGACTATAAGTATGATCGCCCTGTTTTTATTAGCAATTATAGCAACAAAGTTTTGGTGCTAATGCATGTAAACATAGTGAGTCATTGTGTTAACATGCACAGAGAACTCCTAGAGAGCAGAACAACCAAATTCCAATCGTTTTTGTCCCCCAAACGTTCAGACCACTCGTCTCAGTTTACAGTAGGTCAAAGAACCGAATAGGTGCGCACGGGGGCTGAGATGTTCAGGTGTGCATAAAGTAACGTACCATTAGCACTGAAACTTTTGAAGCTATAATAAATAACTTTTAGCAAAAGGACATGCAACAACCAATTTACATTGAGCATATGATTTTCAGACATGCTCGGAATTACAATGCTCAAACATTATTTGTTCTCCTCAGCGCAAATAAACACACTGATGTGGCGGTACTTTTTACAATCACTTTAACGCAAAGCACATTCAAAAAGCATGTGCTAGTGAGCAGTGGAGGGGCCGTAGTTTGTCATTTCTGCTGATCTAAGACATGTGAGTACACGTCCAAACACATGTCTAATACTTTCCTTTCTGTTTCTGACCTGGTGCAGTTGAATGCCTCTCCTAGTCTGCTCCTAGCGAGATGGGACTAGTGATTGGCGATACCGCTGATTTTTGATTTACATATATTGCTCCAATATTGATTCCAATGAGTTTTACACTAAAATGCATTGAAACTCAACGGATAAGAAGAATTGCACCTTGGCAATCAATGTTTATTAACAAAATGTATTAAAAACAGCAAGTATCTATATTTTTGCAAGAGTATCCATGCTTTTCGAGACCTTGGTCATTTGAATCTCAACGATAGTGTAGAAGAGGACGCGCACATCCAATTATATTTGAAGACCCGCGTGCTGGGTTCCAAATCAGAATCAAAGTAAAGACACGAAAAGAGGATCCGCACAGCAGTTGGAGCTCCCAGTTTTTATTTCGCACCACATGTGACGTTTCGGGCCACCAGACCTTTTTCAGACATAATTGAATCTCAATGATCCCAATAACACGTGGAGAAGTCCGTGTGTACACATAATCCAACTGCATGTAACGCTCACAACATTTACATGCACAGAAGTCCAATTGCGCTAAACAACCAAATTCAAATAGTCTTTGCCCCTAAACCTATATATTAAATTGTCCAGATATAACAAAATCCAATATATAATTTTACATCGGCTTGGGAGATTCATGTACACTTAGTATCTTTAAATAAAGACCAGTAAAGGTACAGCCATCTGCTACTTACTCTACCGTGATTGGTTGAATATGTCCTGTCACTCATCCATAGCATGAAGAAGGCTGATCAATAGGAAGAGAGAGTGGGTGTGTCTGCATTTGGGCATCAAAAACATACAGACAGAAAAGCACTAATTCACAACACGACAATTTCCTTAAACTAGAAGATTTTGTCACCGTCATGATACATATTGTAAAACCGGAGAGGATGTATCAGGAATGCTAGTTTTTTTTCCCCAAGCAATTACATTTTAGTCCACCATTACAGCCATATTACAAAAAATCTGCGAGTTAAAAGCCGTTTGAGTGTTTGTTCCATGTCTAATTCCTTGTTATGCGTGGCTGTAGATGCTTTCACGCAGCCCTTGCCTCGCGGTCTTTGTTTGTCCGTTCTATTGTCTCTGGTGGCAGCGTTGTTGTTTGAGGCCTGCTGTTACATAACCCCTGCTCCACATCTCTGACTCAAACAGGCCGAATGATCAATGTGAAAAGAGTGAAGAACAGCATCCATCAGACTGCTCCTGCACTGCCGCAAAAATGATGTGAAGGTGAATGTCTAGAGCGGGACAGAATACAGAATACTTCAAAGATCTCCCACCGTGTTTGTAGGTGCTTTTGAAACTATTTTGGACACCTTAGCCTAGCATCTTTTAAAGTACCAATGAGCACATCCGGACTCAGATTACAGATTAGCATTTCATTTTATGTTGTTGGTGTATGTTGCTGTTATCACCCAAAATCAGAAAAAATAGATGTGAATTTTGTATAACCAACACGGCATCTAGTAGTACCTATACAGAGAACAGGGTCCGACCGATAAATTATTTAGACAATATAATCGACCACTTCTGGAGTCTTGTGATACATCATTCATTACTAAAATATTGCTAATGTGCGCAGATATTTTGTAGATTTAATTGGTCTCATTCAGCCAAAAACACATTTTTACATGTTTCAGGTTTCGCCAACACACTATACCTCATTTTAAAGCCCAGAATCTCTTGAATCCAGAGGTTGGTCGACAATTCTCTTTTATCTTTTATTGTCAAATGTCGGCAGATTGCGCTGCCCTCAAAGATATAAACACATTATAATCAATGTTGCCAAGCCAACTTCAGCCCGAAAATATGGACAGGCCATTTTTCTAAATCATTCTAATGTCAGATGCAAAACGTAATCGAGGCAGCCTGGGTCAAGGTTTAGGGGTTATAAGGGCTCATCAGTAGAATCACTTATGACATATTTTTTTACAACAGTTAAGTTGTAGTTAGTTTTTTTTTCTGTCAATTTTAAATCTTGTGAACAGACAGCAAATACACCAGCGCAACACCAACGCATTGCTTTCTCTTTGGCAGCTCTAAAGGTCCATTCAGTTGGATTTTGAATTTGAACGTAATCTACCACCTGTCCAAGAAAATAAATAACTGCAAATGGCACATTTCTCTGATTGGGTTGGCCTTAGTCCTGCCTTGAAATTACAATCAAAGCAGCACTGGGCCGGCTGACTTGTTACAATGGGCTGCATCAGGGGTGTCCAGCAGCTAAAAGTATTGCCAATGATCATTTATGCCAGTTCACCAGGATGCGATGGTGTCTAACTTTTTTCCTCATAACCTATAAAAAAGCTGAACAATAACTGGTATGACAAACTACCACAACATATAGTAACCACTTTGTGAAACAAAATAACATTTGAAAATCTTAATGAACAAAAATGCTGAACCCAAATGGTGCTGGAACATCTTTCCCCGCAGATTTTATAGGCACACCCCAGGGAGCTGCAATGGCCCCTAGAAACTTTATTTCAATAGCATGTAGAACTTAATGCTCAGACAGAGCATTAAGTTGCCTCTCCCATTAAAGAGGACAGCATGTCAAATCGACTTTTCCCTCATCGTCAGTTTACCTAAAAGACAGACTGATTGATTTGTGCATTTGTGCAGTAATCCTGTATTTGCCTGCATTTGAGGCTCGAGTTACCTCCGCCCACTTCTCTGTATTGTACATTTTTCAACAATAAAAGTACATCAATATAAATCTGCAGCTGGCTAAATGCCACTGTGCAGGGCCAAACAGTTTTGAACGAAGTCAATTAAACCGTTTCTATAATCAAGCTGTTTAAGCTCAATATTGCTTTTATAAACAAAATGTAAAATATCAATCGACGTACGTTATAGTTTGATATTAAATAGTTGCTCATAATCAAAAACAACAAGTAGATTAAAACCTGATGCAACTGTTGACTATGAAGACAATTGTAACCAACTAAAAAGTAGTTATAATCAATACTCATGACATTTGACAGTGTGACTTTGCATTTTGACCTGTGCCAAGTGGAACAAAGGGCATAGCCGCAAATCATACCGGGCAAGCTGGATACACCCAGAACTTATTGTACTGTGTTTATAAAACACACTGTCACTTTTAAGATTAGTCAGAGTGTACAATTAAAAGCATTTCATTTCTGCGACACCAACAAATACAGTAAGAGCTATTCAGACACGCTAGGTTGTTATCTAATCAGAAAGTAAAATGGAAAATATGTTTTATGTAGTAGGGCTGCAACTAATAACTATTTTAGTAAGTGATACGCCTAGAGACTAATCAAGGTCGATTAATCAAAGTTCGTGAATATGAGATTTTTGCTACAGATGAAGCTGAACTGAAGCCGTTTGAGAATCCTGGAGTTATAAAATCTCTTCTCTCAGCTCATGGCATGTTATGGAGTCTGTGTTTAGACCAGTTAACGATTATTCGATTACTTAATTAGTTGACAACTATTTATATATTATTAGATGATTTCTATATTATTCGATTATTCGCGATTAATCAATTAACTTGATGATTCTCTAAATTTGCCCATTTTTTTTTTGAAGAACCGACTGCTAAGGTCCCTAAACCCTAATAGGAACTTCTGAACAGCTGTTAGTTCATCAACGACGACAAAGTATTAACAAGAAAACAAACCAATATACTAAAGAGAGAAATGGTCAAACTCTAAAACAGATACAAAAATACCTTTTTCTAACAAGAAAAAAAAGCATTCAGTCACCATAGTTCAAACTTTTATGATTGATAATGTATTTAAAAAGTCTCAATGTACAAGAATGTACACGAATAAACGTTTGACTAGCCGAGTACTAAATTCATCTTTTGTTGCAGTTAAAATAATCACAGAGGTGGGCCTACACAAATATCAGGCTGAAAGCTGAAAAGACAAGAGATCGACCAATGCCGGTACCAATTGTTTAGAAGCCAAAAAAAAAAACAGCAGCAGCCAATTAGCTCTGCTGATATCAAATTATGTAATTTAAATGCACTACAAACTCACCCACAGCGCTGTTTAACCACAAACATAAAAGAGCAGTGTAGTTGTTTTGTGCTGTGTCGTCTTCTCAAGAAAGTGAGTATTTATTGGCCTTTATTGGAGAATTAAAGGTGATATATCGGTCTGTAGTAAAAAACAAAACAAAAAAACAACTATATACAGGCCTGATATATCAGTCTCACCAGCTTCATCTTCTAGAGCAGGGCTATTCAACTTCATTTTCCTGAGTACACAATTTGCCAGTACAAAATTTGGGGTCGCACAAAACATCCGCAACGCTAGATCTTTTTCAAAAGGGATAAATAACTATTGCTATATTAGATGTTCGTGGAAAAAATGAAATACAAAATGCTTTATCAACATTGCTAAAATTGCCAGTCCAATACTGAACCAGAATTAAACTAGGACAAGACGAGATACGAACCAGGTCTGAACCAGGACTAACCCAGTATCAAAGGTCTAAAGCACCAAAATAGGGACTAAACCAACACCAAATCCAGGTCTAAACTAACTAGTACTAACCCAGAATTACCCAGTAAACAAGAAGCATGTTTTAATATTTGGAAGATGGGTTGTGGGCCAGATCAAATCATTTGACGGGCCTGATCTAGCCCCCGGGCCGTAAGTTGAGAAGCCCTGTTTTTGAACCTTTATAGTCTCAAGTACCACCTAGGGTTTGTTTCACACTCAGAGTATGACCAAGAGTACTTTGGGCAAATAAATGGGTTTAGTAGTTGAATATAGTCAATTAATACTATTGTATATTTTGTTTTAATTATATTTATAGTCCAAGATACAAGACGCTGAATTTACAACTATTCAGACAAAAGTGCATTTTATTTTCATTTAAAACCTGAAACCATTTTAAGTACCAACTGGTAATTCCTCCCAAATGCTCCACCAAGGCCCTCTCTTGCTACACACGGCTCAGTCTTGTCGTGTGGGAGTGTGTCGGTGAGTTTAGCTGCACACAGTTGGCATGGGGCCCTCTTCTCTTCTGAACGTGCCCAGCCCCCACACACAGCTCAGAGCTACCAGCTGCACTGCACTCCAGTAATCTGTAAATCAGCCGCACGCTAGAGGAGGAAAACACCAGAGCACAGTCATATACCGCAGGTTTACTGTTATGGAAACAAAAGCAAACACGATATCGTTCAGAAAGAGCTGAAATGTTGAGCAATCTTTTTTGTCGACCAGGAGATAACGCTGTCGTAGTTGGCTGTTGATGTAAGGGTTGGGCAAATCATGTGCCTGGTATTGTAACTAGAGCTGCGCCAAATCCGTCAAGCGTTTGCAGATTTTAGATTGTTTCTGTGGTTTTCTGCCGATCCCGATACCAACATTATTACAGCAACTGATGTTATATTAGGCTACCTCTAAGGCTGCGACGATTAATCAGAATAATTGTCATTTCACATTATTGATACATAGTAGTATTTTAATAATTGTTTGTTGTTAACTGGACTATGCGGACTCAAAAACACATAGAAAAGACGTTTCATAACACAGACAGTGGTAATATTAAACCCAAAATGGCAATAATAATAATAATTCTGATTGATCAACAATGCACTTAACTTATAATATTCTCTAAAGATGAAAATATGCATTCTAGCTGTGTGTTTTCACCCTTACCTGGTTAAAAAAAAAAAACAAAAAAAATCGCCATGAACAACAGAAATAGCAATTTCACTAGTCGACTACTAAAATAATTGTTACTTTCAGGCTTTATAATTACCTGGATATGTTACTTAATTGTAATTTACCATCCAAGTAATATAGCAATTGAAATTATAATTATACAATGATTTTCAAACTTCATGAGACATTCAATGTGGGGAAAAAATAAAAAATTGGTAAATAGTCGTATTACAATGAGAGGCCTAACTCTGAATATAATATAATATCCAGGAAGCAATATTCAAAGCAGTACATTTATGTGGTCACAGCCAATACCAAGAAATGAAAATGGTGGATCCCTAATAGTAATTATAGGTTTTCGTGCCAGCCCTCTCGAGTTATCCAGACATTCTTTTGAGCTAAAATTAACCCTTGTTTAACCAGATTAGTCCTGATTTACTTGTTCTTAACTGTCCCTCATTCTGTGTTTTGAGCTTTAAACCGTGACATAATGTAGAAATGTATTTTAAAAAGCGTAATTGTTTAGCAATTTATTCATTAGCAGTGTTATCGTTACTCATTCCGTAGAACTAGTCAACATCTTAAAAGTTGAGTTTTTGAAATTGAGACGTTTCACCTCCCATCTGGAAGGAATTTTCAATCTAAAGGATACTGGTCAGATGAACTGGAATTTATACTGTCCTGAGCTAGGTAAGTCCTGCCCTAAAGGGAGGAGTTATAACCCGATACTTCTTCTTTTGTTTGCCTGCTAGCCTTGTTATGGAGTGCTTTAACTTATTGTTCGACCCTGGCCTCTCCCTTACAGCTCTTCACCTGCTAGCCTATTATCAAATCATTTTACCCTATTGTTCTGTCAACCCCCTCCCCACAGCTCTTCACCTGCTAGTCTAGTATAAATCGTTTTACCCTATTGTTCTGTCAGCCTCCTCCCCACAGCTCTTCACCTGCTAGTCTAGTATCAGATCATTTTACCCTATTGTTCTGCCAGCCTCTTCCGCACAGCTCTTCACCTGCTAGTCTAGTATCAATTGTTTTACCATATTGTTCTGTCAGCCTCCTCCCCACAGCTCTTCACCTGCTAGTCTAGTATCAGATCATTTACCCTATTGTTCTGCCAGCCTCTTCCCCACAGCTCTTCACCTGGTAGTCTATGAGATTGTTTTACCCTATTGTTCCCTCTACCTTGTTGTGCTTAACCTGCTAACCCCGTATCAGATAGTTGTAATCTATTGTTCTTTGTCAGCCTCTTCCTCACAGCTGATAAGTACATGATTAGCATTTCTCCTCTGAGTTCAAAACTTTTTTTAATGCAACAAAAGAATTCGAGTGAAGCTAGCTGGATCATGAAGTTTGTTAACTGTAAGAGAAATTATGTTTCTCAGCAAAATAATTAATGGATTAATGGAATTAAAGGATGTTCCTGCACTGTGTGAAAAATACAGCTGAACGTATTGAAGGCTAAACTAGCAACATGTCCGCATCAATGTGAATTAAAACAAAACACTAACTGTGTCCACTGACAAAACGTATGTTGGCCTTTCTGTAATTCTATAGTAAATAATACAGAAAAACTCCTTATGCAACTCTAGTTGCTTTTGGGTGTATACTTCCATTTTGTCAAAACACTAACAATTTGACAGCAGTGAGTTATATTTTTCCAATCTTCGCAATAAACACTATGGTTAAGTAGATACTGTAAATATAGACAATAAGAGCTACCACCAGTATCAGTCATACAGTGGGTATCTTTTTCCCCTTTAAAAGTGTAGGCATGTGTAATTTGATATTAGCCTGATAGTTAATCAGTGCATCAAATGTGTCTTTTTGAACAGACTATCGAGTTTTATGGGATATAATATGAGAAGTAGAAGAAAAAGCTGTATGCCAACAATGGAATAGTTATATCAGTCACACTTAAGTTTTGAATTTACAAACTTTGATATAACTGCACTTCAGTTTGTGGGTTTTGCCCTTGCTTCTAAAATATTTGTATTGATATGGGCAAATGTCAATTACAGGCCACAACAGAACAACAAATATATCAAATAGTATCTTAGCCTGTAAAAAACAGTCCATATTGGACCATCCCTTGTTACAAAAATGTATTCCATTAATAGACACATCCAGGCATAAGGAGTTAAATGTTTGGTGCTCATGCCAAGCCTGGATAAATGGATTGGAACCTGAACTGAAAATAAAATTGCAGAATTGGTCATTTATTATTAGCATTAGAAAACAAGAACAGGACACTGATATTAAGAAACACAATCACAGGAATGTGGCAGTGTAAATAACACAGAGCCTCCTGATTGGGCTAGTGTGGCTAAACAAATCACAACCTTTTATCAGTGACTGAATATTGTGACATTGACAAATGGGCTGCATGCCAGAAACGCAAGTTATGATTCAGTCAAAAAATACAATATTTAAGTTACGTTATTTCTAGAATGAATGGTGATTTTACTTGACTCCTGACGAACATATAAGTTACAGCAAAGTAAGTAAACAAACCCATTATATGTGACCTAAATAAAATAGTTTGATCATAAATGGAATTAAAAACAAAATAATAATTTATCTAAAATACCTATAATTTTCTCAAACATGTTTAGAATATCAGAATCTAAAATTTGGGTCAAAAATATCAGAATTACAGTCATTGTAATAAGCTACAGTTGCAGGAAGGAAGCGCGCGCTCACCAACACAAAACCACGCACGAGCACTGCCCTACGACGCTGCCCATCCCCCACGCGCACAAAAAACAGCAAAATAAACACAATAAACGCCGTAATAATCGCGCCATTTCGCGTACAGTCGTCCATACGCGACCAATGCACACCCGGGTACTATTTATAACGGCAATTACGCAGTTTAAACCGGCTAAACACTCACCGAAAGCTCCAAGCCACACAAGGGGGGTGCCTTCTCCTCTGTGCTCCTAATATGGAATCTCCTCCTCCAGCGCCTTCGGTTTTTTTGTTTTCAAGCGCTAATTTCACCCCGAAAACGGCGTTATATCGGCCTCAGACTCGGCCACGCGGTGCTCGGGATCCCCAATGACCGACGTGAGCCCAAATCGGAGGCATATGTGGCGGTAAATCCGGGTTAGAAGGGGCTGGAAGGGGCAGTAGTGGTAAGATTGTAGCCGCGCTCGGATCGTAGAGAAAGAGCCAAGCGCTTCGGCAGCAGCCAACGGATCTGAAACACAGCGAAGTGGGGACCGGCCATGCGCAAATGAGCAGGGCCTCCGATCGACGCTGCAGGAAGGCGCTCTCCGCTCGCTGCCTGCCTGCCTGCCTGCTACATCAAAATGGTGTCGCAGTATGGAGAAGGACAGGACATGGCTGCAGATGACAGAAGAACAGTACCAAATATGTGCCGTAATCGGAACCGAAGCGTGGATGTCTAGAAGTCGGGTTTTGAATAGATCGGTAGGAGTGTGCCTTGGCGTTAGAGGTGGGAGATGTGGCAACAAAGGGTATAATATTGCAGTTGACGTTTTGGGGGTTTGCGAAATTTTAATATCTATTGTGAAATCGATTAAAAATGACCGAAAAGAGGCAGAAACGTCTGGGAGTTTGAATAGTTTGGTCGGCGTATATCTTGATAACGACGTTAGAGAAATTGATAATATCGCTATTGTTGTTTTTGAGACGCACATATGCAGAATTACAAAATCGAGTTTATCATCTAGAATTCAAATTTACGTCAAAAAGAGACAGAAACGTCTAGGATTTTCAATAGTTTGGTTGGCGTATATCTTGATAATGACATTAGAGGTTGGAAAATTGCTAGTATCGCTAATGTTCTTTTTGAGATATACTGTACATATGCTGAACAAAATCCAGTTCATCATCTATAATTAAAACTTATTTCAAAAAGAGACAGAATCGTCGAGTCTAACCGTCTAAACTTCTCTTTTGTGGTTAATTTCAGGGTCTATTCACATTTTGTGCCAGACTTGAACCTCAACCAAGACATTAACAGGGACATTTTAAGAAATTCCTGTTGGACTGTGAAAATACTGTCTGAATATTGAGATAACGCAACAGAAATATCAAATTAGTTGCATCATTTTTATCAGTATTGCCCATCCTTAAATGACAATGGTATTCAAAAGTCTATGTGTGTTATATAGGACAAAGACAAGGCTACTGTAAATGTACTTCTATATAGCTTGTGTGTAAGCTATATTCCATTGTCTGTTGGGGGATGGGCAAACGACTGAGCGCTTGAATGTATTGCACAAAAGGAGCTCCGCCTCTTTGTTGTTGTTCAGCTGTCTGTACAATGCAGTGGCTACAAACAGAAATAGATACATAGGTTCAGACGACAAACATGTGCACATACATAGATAGGCCTGTTCTAACTATGCACTATAACCACATGTACAGAAGGCTATTCTATAATAGCTCGTGTTTAATTATGTGATATTTAACCTTCGTGACCAAAAGCAACTCTTTCACCACACTGATGTGTAAAGCTGCACAGAAAAAAAAGCTCAAAACATACTTACTCCAACCATTAGAGGTTCAATCTAGGAACGAATAAAGAATATTACTGTGGGGTTTTGGAAGAATGTGGGTCGTGATGCTAAATAGGCGCTAGTGATGGGCGGATCGGTATCGAAATTTTGATATATTTTTCCGTATCAGATATCAAAATAGCAATACTAAAAATCGATATTTAAATACATTATATATAATGTATTAATGGGCTGAGTGAAAAGAGCCTCTTTATGCCAAAGTAAAATTTTGTGGGCCTAGCTTTAAAAACTGATTGTATCGATATTGCTATATTTAGTTTTTGCTGTTAATTGGTGTCAAATTGAACTAAAAATCACTGGTGGTATCACCCATTACAAGCCACTTCAGTAAGCCAATGCTCTTAAAGTCCAAGTTATAATACGTGACAGAGGCGATGCAACGTTGGAAATAAGTATTGTTATGCTAGTCCTCAATAAAATATATGTAAGTGGCTATATTAGAACCTACTGTATGAGATCGATTGTATTTTCTTCCAATAGCCTTAGATCTCACGTGGCTTATAGAGAAAGAAACCCTCCGGTGTTTAAGTGTGCCTTTAAGCCTGGTTGTAAACAGTGGCGTGTGCTGCCTGCTGTTGATGCGTAGCATTAGCATTAGCGTCTCTTGTCATGCCGCGCGCCTCTCGCTCAGATAACACTCCAGCCGGGGACGGGGTGTGGGGTGCTGTGTGAGCTGTCGCCACAGTAACGGGACAGGCCTGATAATGACTGCACATCACAGAGGTCTGCAGCTCAGGGTACAAATCACACCGAGAGGCTTAGAATGAAGAGTCCTGCACGGGGACTTCAGTGTCGCTAATTCAGGGGTAAATGCTCTCTCCACTTGACCTAAAGATACAGTTGATTATGATTGATATTGCATCTGAAGTGGATTTTTGTTGAAAAATGTTTGATAAGAGTAGAGATATTCAATGACGCAATCTATTTTTAGCCGGCTGGTGCAGGTAAACATTCATAAAAGCAATGCCTGACACTCTTACAAGCAAAAAACGACCTGTGTTTCTCTGACAAACAATCAGTATTATTCCTCACATTATAAATTGACTAATGCTAACTAATAGTAGCAATTATCTGTCATTGTTTATTTCCTAGACATGGCTGTGTAGGTTAATTGAGAACTCTAAATTGTCCATAGTGAATGAATGAGAGAGTGAATGGTTGTCTGTCCTTGTCTCTGTCTCTCTGTGTCAGCCCTGCGACGAGTTGGCCACTGTCCAGGGTGTACCCCGCCTAAGGCCCAAAGTCACTGGGATAGGCTCCAGTCACCCGCGACCCCTAACGGGAATAAGCGCTAGAAAATGAAGGAATGAATGTTTATTTCCTCATGTACATATACAAATCTGCTTATACATATCTATTGCTACGTAAATTATTTAGTAATTTTCCTTTTACCATTCTTTTTTGTCATTATATTGTACTATGTGAGCTACCCAAGTAGTTTCCCTTGTGGATAAATAGTTTGTCTAAGTCTACATTCCTGAGATGAAAGAACTTAATATTAAAATAACACAAATCGTCCTCATTATTATCATTACCTGGTGTCGTGTTACCATTGACTGTGTTACGCCTGCTTGGACTATTGAATAAACATAATACTACTAAATGAACGGGTAGCGTTTCATGTTACACTTTACGGATACATTTCTTATTTAGTGGAACATAACCTAACAGCATGTAACCTAAACCTTACCCAAGTCCTAAATACAACATAATTAGTTAATATTACATGTTATTTATAGACTGTACTTGTATGGCAGGTGTTTATGATTTGCTCATTCTGACTTTGATTGGTGTATTAAGACCTGTTGTTAATATAAATGATAGTTTTACACCAATCAAGAAGCTGTTTGTGGAGAAAAGTGTAAAAATCTGAAAGTTACAGGAAGTGAAAACAAAATGATGACATCACTCTAGGTAGACTCATTCCATCCAAAGGTTATAGCTAATTTACAAAAAAAACAAAAAAAAACACACACTTTTATGACCCTCTAAACATTAATTCAACAAAATAAAGGTGTTCACATAAATTTTGATTTGACTAATAAAAACATTTTTTAAAAAAGAAGCACAGTCTACAGTGCGGTTAGTCATTTCCTAGTGTGATGTCATCATTTACAACCAGGAAGTAAAATGACAAAACAAAACAAAATTGCACGTATAATTATCTTACCTACATTTTAGTTACATTGTCAAACCACTCATGGGCACTTTAAAGGGTTAGATACAATTACAAGCGTACAATAAAGTCTGACTATAGAAGAGTATTTATGGTCTTTTTCCTAGCAGTTTAAACATTTGACACAGAAACATCCTCTCAGTCATCACGCGCTCGCCTCTGTTGTTCACTGGCTCCGTCTCCCCACCACAGCCTGCAGCCTGTGGGTCTGTGTACAGTAGATCTGATGGAGGCAGAGGTAATGGCCTCGCTCTGGCTGTGGAGCTATAATTCAGCCTGTCCTGACTGCAGGGAGACGGGAATAGCACGGCTGCCGCTGCTGCTCAGAGCTGATTCAATTATTCAGCACCTACAGAGAGCTGTGTGAGAGGGGAGGCAAAGGACTTGGATCCGACTGTATCTCGGATTGATTTTCTGATACCTTCAATCAGGATAGTTAGTATCTTATAGGTGTCATTATCGGATTGGAGATGTTTTAGAAGTCTGGACAATCGCTGTAGCTTTAGCGAGAGGACGGCGATGAACTGAAATCACATGTTTATTGGTCTAGTCTGGCTAATAAGATAAGCCTTTAATGGGGACATTATGGTGCTGCAAGAATAAGAACAAGAACAGCAGCAAATATGCAAAATGTGTGCACTTTTCTGATTTTCCGTTCTGATGTTTATATTTTTTAAAATGCGTTGTTGCTAGAATACTCTTAGTTACTAATATTTTCATTTACACTGTTGGGTGGTTAATTAGTTATGTTTCACACCAAAAATAATCTGTTATATAATGGTAATTTCCCACCCAATGAACAACAAACAATGAAATGCAGGGTACCTCAAGGCAACAGTTTAGGGCCTTTATTGTTTTCAATCACCGATCACTCTCACAAGGCAAGGTTAGTGTCCTGCCAAAGGAATTAATGGATAATTGAGAATGTATAAATGTGTCATACTTTTGTGAAAGTAGTGTTGCCTTGGAGCAAAAATATTGGAAACATTGTCCTCCATCTATGATAACCATTACCCGTAATTTACACTAGGAGCTACTGCGACACATGGCTGCCGTTTGTGCATTTAGTGGGCTTCTTACCTTAATAGTTTTAGCTGTTTAATGCCAAGCCTTCTCCTTTCTTAAGTTGTCTTTGTAAAATTGAATGTGTTACGAAAGATATTTCTCCAATTCAACAATCAACTCGTCCTAGTCCATCATGGATCATTCCCCGAAATCCTGGCTGCGATGCACGTTGTTTTAAGAAAACATATTTTGAAAAGACCGTTTATTTTAACACTATGAGCCCTCTTGACGCTGTGAAATTAGAACTCCAACCTAATTTAAGCGAAGCGTAGCATAATTACTCCCATTGGACGCGCATATGACATTGCTAGCGATTCCTGTGGATGTGTTGCGCTGCTGCACTTGTAAATTGGGTTTAACACAAGTGTTTGCAAGTGGTATAATGGTATCTGCACAGAATACGTTTTATTGCCATTGTCAGTGAACAACATTCACAAACTAGGAACTTGCTTCGGCAATAGCTGCAACATAATAAAAAATACACTATACAATATAATACAAAAGGTAGTATGGCCAGAACAGTGCAAAGCTGGCACTGCAAATAGATAAGTATATGCAGTTGTTTGCATTGGTAAAGAGAACTCAAAAGATTACATTAAAAAGGAGACTATTGATCCACTATAGATCTCTTAAAGGTGCGACATCTTTTACTGTTATTGATTATCTCTGCTGCACTTACTTATTGTCCATTATCGCGAGTTGGAAGATGAGCTCTAACCATAGCTTATAATAGACTGGTAAGTTGTGACGTACACAGCTGGTACGATTCCATGAAACACTGAGCTAAATGCTTTTGTTTGTTTAGGCCAATGCAAATACCGCTCACAAAGAAAGCAGGCAACAGTGTGATTTCAAACGTAAGCCCTGCTAGTTCTTATTATTACAGTCTTGTTTTTGCTCCTATTATGTCCTCCCCGGCCTTGCCTTTCAAACACACCTATCCATTTTGTGCACAAGGGGAGCCTGCAGGAGTGGCGTGGGGGAAGGGCGAGAAACAGACACACACACACGCTCACACACACACGCGCGCACACATTGTAAACTGTACTGTGTGCAGCCACTGGGACGGATTATGTCTGCGGAAGCCAGGACTGCAAGATCCCACCCAACCCCCATCTCTGCTGTTGCTGTTGCTGCTGCTGCTCAACCACACACTCACACGTCCACACACACAGACCCACACAAGAGCTCGCTCATTTTCTCCTGCCCGGTCACCTCCCCGCAATAGATTCCACCCATCCCCCATCCACTGCTGCTGCTCAGTCATTCAGACCTGCGAGAGTCAATAACAAGCTGACATCATCATTGGTTTTTTGGAGGATACAGTGGGGCCTTTATTTCGAGCGGGACACAAACGAAGGTGTGATGGGGCCCCTGAAGTGGAGGGAGTGGAATGGGTGAGACAGAGCAGACAGGACAGGACAGGTGGAGCGAGAGAGAGACAGAGAGAGAGAGAAAGCGGGGGAGGGGCAGGAAATGTCCCACTGTGGCTCAATCACAGAGATATAGAGGCCGGAGTACACATATTATGTAATCACGGAAAGGAAGCAGTTAGGCTGTTATAGTGGTTAATATTTAATGATGGTGCACTTTGTAACTTTTCTGGTGTTGTTTTGTCTGGAAGGTTCCACAGTGCGGCATTAAAGGACACATATGATGCTTATTTGTATCGTTCTTGGCCTCTTGAGGACTCTTGCGTCTGCGTTTCATGTTTTAGAATTAAAAATAACGTGTCTAATTAAAGAATGCATTACTTTTTTCTCAATAAGGCGTTCCCTCATCAAGATTTGGTGTTAGAGCTCCGTCTACTGGCAGCAGAGGGAATTACAAAGGGGAAATAAACAAACCTAGCTTGCCATGCCGTTGTAACAGTCACAATTTAACGTCAGAAATGTTTGGAATGAGTATAGCTATTATTTACAGAAGATCACGGTGATCTACTTTCGACCTCAGAAAGCTGGGAATTGAAATTGAAACTGAGTATTTTCTAAGGCTCCGAGCCAGATGGCCTTGTAAACAGTTCAAAGTTCGACATCAGCCAAATGCAGCTGTTTGCGTGTGTAGACAAGATAGCGGAGAGAGAAAAATATGGGCGTGTCTTACATATGTCTCTGCTTTCTGAACGATCTGCCTGTCGAACACAGTTTTGTCAGAGCCTGGCAGAGTGGTTAGCCTTCTAGCGCTGATACTGAGCTCGACCTGTTTCCTCTGCCAGAGAATTGGCACTTGGCATGTGTTATTGTGGGCTATGCTCCTGTTAACCCTGTCGTGAAAAGGTGAGTATATAGATCAATATTTGCCGTGGTGAGTGAATGAAAAAATATGTCTGTCCCTATGTCTGTGTTACCCATGAGACCCTGCTGCATCTAGATGTACAAAGTCAACATATCAAAGTATTTATTTATAAAACTGAAATTTGATTTAAGGCGAGAGACTGCAGGTGAATAGAGGAAAAATCTTAAATCTAGAGACATTCATTTGAAACTTCTTCTGTAATACCTCATTGTCAGTTTGAAAGATGTAGCAGTGGAGACGGATATATTATCATCCCTGGTTTGATGTAAATTATTTAGCTTATTTTCATTAAAGGTGACATATTATGCTTTTTTTAAATTATTGAACTATAACATAAGCAGATCATCATTTTACATTTTGTTCTTTGTAAACCAAAATACTGATCTAAAGTGGCTTAATAATAGGAACAGGTCCATTGACTTGACCCGCAGAAATGATAAGCCCTGCCACTTCATAGTGAAATTTCACTGTAACAAGCAACGGATTGTCATTATTTTTTATTGTTTTACTTTTGGAAAGTAGCTATGTGACATTTTGGGATTACATGTGTCTCTCACAGTCTTCAAATATTTTCAAATAATCACAACTATGAACAGGATGTGGGCAGGGATAGGGGGTAGGTGAAAACAGAAATTTTCTGAGCACAATTTTCTGAGGACATTACAGGATCTACTGAAACAATAAAAAATTCAACTCTGCTGTAACAAGATTAAAAGCTCATTAAAGCTGATTTAGCATCTCCTTTAAGTGATTTTCATTTGGTCCTTTTATCAAATCAAAACATACCTGGGGTAGTATTTAGCTTCATTGACGCTAGTTTGATGAATCCTGGTTTGAAAATCCTCTTCCTCTGGCTATAAAAACACTCTGAATTCTTATGATGTGTTTTTCGATAACTGAAGTCACTTATCTGAGAATCTTCTGCTGTTTAAAGTCCTTAAATCATCGTTAGACTCACTCTAAGGATTTCTGCCGTCTAAACACGATCGTTACAACTGCGTCACAGCTCTGGACTGCTTTGTTAAAAGCAATGATAAAGTTATATTGTTTTTGTAAAAAACATTTTATTTTTAGTTCTAAAACGTGGCATGGCAACGTAAAGATACTCAAGAGCAGGTTTAAAGGCTAATAACAATACAAATAATGCATAATATTTGTCCTTTAAAAATGTGAAAAACAGCACTAGTTGCGATCTCAACATCCTATGCTTATAAATGAGTTTATAAGCACTTTTCACAACTTTCGTAAACCAGAGCTCAGTTTTCCCGTCACAATGTAGCCAACAACAACAACAACTAGCATGCTAACAGCGCACTTCCGGCTTCACGGAGAATAAAACGCTCTATAATTAGATGCAAACAGCTTTCAACGGTCTCATTTTGACCATAAGAGCTGATTTTGCAATATATCTGCACTGGGACAAAACAGATTTAACTTTATTACACGCCCCTTTAACGTAATAATGGAATGTCTCGTCCTCAGACAGAGACAGTGTGTTCCTGTGGGCTTACATGAACACACAGCCCACAGACATTCCTCTCTCCACACAGATCTGCAGCCCTGCATTACTCTGCCCTCCTCCCCGAGCTTCACTGGACTGGACTGGGATGTGTCGATGTTGCAGGGGCCCACTTACACGCACGGTCACACGCGCACATACTTACATTGCAGTTATTATTGCTGCATTGAGCTCTCCAACTGGACTTTTACAAACCGTCTATTTATCAAGCAAGACCAGTAGTTTCATTTGTTAGAGCTGAGAGAAACAAACATTTATGTATGTGGATATTAATGTGCAAAAGCCTTGTGTCCACTGCAGTTTGAAAAATGTTATATAACAAAAAAGGGCACAAAACTGAAAAATGTCACAATTAAACAAAGTCCTAAACATGAAATCCAGCGTTGGTCCAAAGCATTTTTAAATTAAGTACAAACGATAATCTCTTAGTTATAATTTGTAGGTGAAGTCCTTGATTTTTTGGTCACTTTGTGTCTTCCATTTCATTGTGATGGCCTTTTCCCTGCAGTGAGAAGTAAGCTCCCAAAGGTATCCATTTATTGTGTCCATGGCAGGAGTTTTGAGGCCCAGAAATATAGTTCTGAGGCGTGAGGGTATTAGCATGACAGCACACATTCACACTTTGCAATGGTTTACACACTTGTCTGGGCAAATATCAGGCATTTTTTCATTCATTCAATCATTTTTCCATAGGGTTTTAGAAAAATTTAAATAAAGTAAAGTTTTAAAAGCACAACGGAGGCTAACCAGCTAGCAGTAACTACTGTCCACAGTGTGACTTTTTTCAGTCCAAAAACACATGTAAAACTTCAAATTAGGCAAAATATTTTAATAACTTAGCGATTTATAAATTTTCAGAAATAGATTTTTACAAGACACTGCTTGTTATTAATCGCAGTTTGTCTTTCAGACGCTAGTTCGAAGTTTAATCGTTGTCCCGGTCTCACTGTCAAACGAAAATTAATTTTTACCAAGGATCTTACATCAGACAAAACTGTGCAAGTTTAAAGGGAACAATGATGTTATAACAATGTGCCATCATCAAAAACACACCTGGAGTTGCATTTAGCTTCATTCACACTAGTCCGAGGAATGCTGGTTAGAAAATCCTCTCCCTCCGAGCGTCAAAAACACTCCCTGCTGTTTTAAGTCCTTAAATCATCGGCGTCTAAACTCAGTATGTGTCAGGGCAAACAGAACCATAAACCGACATTCAAAAAAATGTTTTGTTCTAAAACATGAGATGCCAAATGTAAGGTACTCCAGAGCATCATATTTTTCCTTTAATGGTTTGTGAGAGTTCTTAACTGAAGACAGCTTTAAATGCAAACGTCCTCCTTTTTTTTTTTGCGGTTCGAAAAGCAAGTAATACAGTTTTGAGCCTATTTTGGTAAGACTTTATAATGCCATATAGCCCTATCATACATCATACTAATACTTTTTACTTCCCAGTGACAGGTATTTCAAAGTATGTTTTCTTTTCTATTTAATATCTCTTTTCCTAATATTCTTTCCACAGCTGGGCATTATGTAACGGTGGAGGAATGTCGGCCATTTGTTCTCAGACAGTCTACATTTTGGATTCTGGTTTGTCTAATGCCTTCTCCAGCAGCTCATGGCAGCGTGCACTTTCCAAGCAAGAAATAATCATGACTGTAACCAAAGCGTTCCGAAATATTAAACAGTCTTAATGTCCCCTCTGATTATGGGAGCTGAGGTAGAATTGCACCATTTAAGAACTGTTAACTGTTGTACGCAGAAGCTGAAGGCCAAGTCCACAGACCAATCTTAACTGTCACACTTAACAGACCTCCATCAAGGAGCTGACCCTACACTGTAAGAGGTTAAAGGTTGTGCAACATGTACGTGTGAAGTGTCACGATACATTACAAGAATGACACTCAATAAGTACAAACTGTAAATTATGCTGTCTAATTTAATACTTTCAACATTCATCGAAAACACAAAACAATGTATAACACCAATATAACAGAAATAAGAAACAATGCCAAATTACACATTTTTGTAAGAGCTATTATTAAAGTAAATGCTTGTATACATCCAACTCACTGACCTCAAAAAAATGTACAAAGATTTTACCAAAGCACATAACTTTTCATGCAATACATCTTCAGTTTATTTTTGATCATTCATTTGATCAGTTGCAAATACAATATTTACACAATTTAAGTCATTGTTAACGTTCACATTTGTCACGTAATGTGGCGCCCGTTCACATCAGTTGGCAGACTGGTCATCTTTTGATCCTAAGGTCAATGGTTTGAATCCCTCTCTCGACATAAACAAACTGCCAGTGGGTCTGACCCGCCTCGCCCCAGCGCCTGCACGCTCTGGAGTGTGAATGTGGTTTGATGTAAAGCCCTATCAGTGCCTTTAATATAAATGTGACCATTTAATATTTAACATATTGTGATTATGAGGATCAGCCGACAGTATTGTGTTCAACCTGGAGAGACTCAAATGAAGTAGATATTTGTTTGGAACACAATAAATGAAATATATATAGATATAACTATATACACTGATAGACATATAAGGTTTGGTGCTTAGACTCGGCAGGGGATAATGAGCAAATCTTCTCCTGGAGTCTCGACACTGCTGCTGAAAATAAAAACCTGAAAGAATGTTAGATTGTGTAAATATAGTGTTGTGCTGAGGTTCAGAGGTGGTGCTGAGGTGGAGGAGGGCTGCGCGAGCCGAAAAACTGATTGGGGAGACGGAGGTCTGTGTTTAGACCTAGGTTTAGCAGTGATAGGCTCAGCTCGACCTCCCAGAACTGAGCTGGCAGTGAAGGTGGATTGTGCAGGTGAGTCTTCCAGGCTGAAACTTCACTATAGCTTCACTAAAACTCCAAATGTTACAGTCCCTTACTGTGCCATTTCACAACAGTGCTATCTATCTATCTCAATCTCTTTCTCTCTCTCTGTTCATTGAGCCCCAAACTCCAACATAAAAGAAATGTAAAGTTAACACTTTGAGGCTATGTTTGGGATCATTCTTCAAAAACACTCACATTTGTAGCATTTCCTTCCAATTTCTGCAGAGGAGGAACAGGCTTCAGACCTCTCCAGGAAAAAGCCAGAGTAAAGCCACATTCTTGAGCCACATGTGGTTCTCCTTAGACCCTCCTCTCTGCCTCTGTGTCTGGACTGGATCAGTTTGACGGGACCCACACTAGAGTTTTCGGGGAGCACATGTCAGCTGGATGCATTGGGTCATGGAGGTTTGAAACTTTGTGGTAATGGAAACTTCTACTGCCGTGATTACCGATTTACTCGTAACCATGGTTCTGTGCTGTTCCAGCTTCTCACGAACCGGAAGTTGAACGATAGGCCTGGTTTAAAATACTGGTACTAGAGCATTATGGGTAATCGTTATTCACAGCAGTTTGGATCAAGGGAGGTTCACTGTTATTGAAAGAAACTCCAACAAAAATATCCACAAATGTTGAATCATATCTGTTAAAGTGCGTATGACGGGTCTGTGTGATTTTCTAATTTTGACTTTCTTCAGTGTATTAATACTTTGTGTAAATATAAATTGTAGTTTTACACCAATCAAGTCACTGTTTGTGGAGAAAAGTTGAAAAATCTGTTGACAATTACAGGAAGTAAACAAATTGATGACATCACACTGGGGAGACAAAGGTTATGCATAATTTACACAAAATGAACAACTTTTTTGACCATTTAAACATTAATTCAACAAAATAAAGACGTTCACATGTGTTTCTATTTGCCAAATGAACAAAATCTGTGACATTAGATGAGTTTTGATCAATGTACAGTGTGGTTGCTATGGTAATTTCCTAGTGTGATGTCATACTTCACAACCAGGAAGTCAAATTTAAAACCTAAAAAACAGCTAAACTGGGGTAAAATTTGTAAAGATTTTAGTAGAAATTTGATCTTTACTGCATTTTAGTTAAATGTGTATTTCAACCTGTCATGGGCACTTTAAGGATTGGACCCGTAAATTTGCCGCAATAAAACGTTGGGAAACTGTCCATGAAATATAGTTGTTATTCATGAGTCCGATTTCAGCAATTCACAAAAAGATGCTGTGAGATCTGGCTAAAGCTAGCGTAAACAAGAAACTATACTTCCGGTTTATTGTCAGCTTTTTTTTCACTTCTCTGCAACTCTACAACGCGTTTCAATGTCTCTTTATATAATTCATTGGATTTGGATATGGTTAAGATGCAATATACCACGGAAAAAACGCGAGTGCTGTGCGTCAATAAACAGGAAATGATGATGCTAAAGTGCATGAAAGTTGTTTCTTTCTGCTCAGAAGGAAGGATTTTAAAAATATTATATTGTTACTCACACTGTTAAACTGTCTTTATTTTGCACTAGATGCCACAGGTACGTGACATACACCCTCACATGCGCTAGACTTTCAGAGCGAGAGAGTTCCTCCAGGCAGATTAGAAACAGTTCATCTAGTGTAGAGAGAGTTCCTCCAGGCAGATTAGGAACAGTGCATCAAGTGTAGAGAGAGTTTCTCCAGACAGACGAGGAACAGCTCATCTATGTAGAGAGAGTTCCTCCAGGCAGATTAGGAACAGTTCATTTAGTGAAGAGAGAGTTCCTTCAGGCAGACAAAGAACCGTTCATCTAGTGCAGAGACAGTTCCTCCAGGCAGATGTATTAGTATAGATATAACAAAACCTAACATGTCTTTATACCCATATTTTATCAAACAGGCTTTTCATAATGTGTAAAATAACACAACACAAGTACACAGGCGGCAGTAGCTCAGCTGGCAGAGTGGGGCGCCTTCTGATCCGAAGGTCGGCAGTTCGAATCCCACTCCAGACATGGAGTAGTTGAGTGGTCAGATCCTCTGACCCGCAGGTTGGTGGTGCGATTTCAGCTCCTTCAGATGAATACTGCTGTTGTGTCCTTGGGCAAGACACTTAACCTCGCCCTCAGTGTCTGCATACACTGAATGGGTGACTGGTTCCTTGATGTAAAGCGCTTTGAGTGCCTTAAAAAAGGTAGAAAAGCGCTATATAAATGTGACCATTTAACAATGACTTCAAAGTTCATTCAGGTAACACATTTAGCCCTACGACGTTCTTTCCAAATGATTTAACACTTGCATCCATGACTTGGTACATCCATTAACAATTCAGCACACATTAATATTCTATCTTTGGAATGATGATAAATCCTAAAAATGTGGCCCATGAACAGGAAAGTGAATATGAGCGCATGATTAGGTCCATGTGTTGCATCAGACCATCTCTTTCCCCGTCTCCCTCAAGCCCTTTCTTACTGTTTGTGATGATATACTGCCGCTGCCTGGAAACAGCTCAGCCAATCGCAGTCCCGCGCCAGAGTTTCCATGGTAACACGAAGCCACCCTCGCTGTGAGCCCGGAGGAAGAAATCAAACCTGCTATGTGTGTATGTAAATGTACTGACAGCAGCACATTTACGCACGGGCCGAGAATAACGTCTGAAGCAAGAACGGAATGATGAGATGAAGAGAGAGGAACATGGATCTGTCAAGTGTCGTCTGTGAAGGTGCTGTGGCTCAGTGGTTTGAGTGTTTGTCCTCCAGCGTGAAGGTCGCCGGTTTGATGCCAGCTCCAAACACTGAATACGGTGTTTGGGTTGCCGAGCGTCTTGGCAGTATCTGTAAATACGAAACATCGTCGAGAATGTTTTTCACTTTATTTCAATTAGACCATTGGAGCAAACAACTTTATCTGATTTTAAAATTGTTCCTACTTTTAAAAGGACATTCCAGCCTTCTGTTGTTTGGCCATTTCTAATCACTCAAGGAAATATCAAAGAATTAATTATATGAGTTGTAGAATAGTTACGGTCTACAATCAAGTAACTTTGACTGTAAAAAAGTCACAATAGTTTAAAAAATTGAAATAAGGAAGTATACAAAAACATTTCCTGTCGTCAAATATAAAAAAGAGAGCCAGGGTTTCTCAGGAGCGTTGTTTTTGGGGGTAGAGGGGAGACAGCGGGGTCTTCAAACGGCTCGAAAATTCATTTACAACCACCACACAAACTCACAAAGACGTTTAATAAGGTAAAAATGTTACTTAGTTCTGCTTTAAGTATCTTTGCTTTGGCGTCTCATCTTTATAACCAAAAAAAAGGTGTCTATAAAACCACACATAACTTCATATTAGTGTTTTCTACGTCAGGAATTGAGTTAGAGCTCCATCTACTGACAGCAGAAGGGATATACGAAGGAGGGATAAACAAACCTAGCTTACCTTTGACATACTAACGCAGGCACAAAGTTGTAATGAATGTGATATGACGACAGAAGTGCTCTGCCGATGATTTGTGGACTTAAAGGACAAATATTATGCATTATTTGTATCGTTATTGGCCTTTAAACGTGCTCTTGAGTATCTTTACTTTGACATCTCATGTCTTAGGACTAAAACTAAAAAAAAAAACTATAACTTTATCACAGCCTTGAGAGACGCCAAAGTAACTTAGCTTTGTTGTTAGCTATGTTACGCTAACTGTGCTGAACTGTCACGCAGTTAAAATGATCGCGTTTGGACGGCAGAAATGCTTAGAGTGATAATGATTTATTGCCTTAAAGGGCCTGTGCCTGATTTTGAACCGTGAGACAGGATCATGTTTTTGTTTGAACTGTTAGCCCCGCCCACATAGTACTTCCTTTTATTCAATATTGCCCCATGACTCAGAAACGACTGTCTGGAATAGTCTCATGCAGTTGTTTCCATTTAGTTCCTCTAACTCTCCTTACACTTTTGAAACTGCACCATGACACAGAATCACAGTCTGGGATAATGTCAAGCAGTTATTTTCCCATGATTCATAGTGTACGATGTGCGTGATTGGCTGAAAAGAGGTGACCCTGGCAAACGCTTCTGCACTAGTTCTTTCCTAACAAAGTGCGTTTATAATAAGCACAGATTACACATTACAAACCCAGTGTCTTTCCATGAAGTCGCCTCTATCAAACAATGTGTCATGTAAAGTGAATTTATTAACTAGAGTAAATAAAAATCAGGTACAGGCCCTTTAAAAACAGAGTAGAATCGAAAACGTCACACATCGAAAGAATTCAGAGTATTCTTGACACTCGGGGAAGGAGGATTTTCAAATTAGCATTCATCAAACGAGCGTGAATGAAGCTAAAGGCGCCTCCAGGTATGTTTTTGATGACGGAACAATGTTAAAACACGGTTAAACGCTCAAAAAAGCATAATATTTGTCCTTCAAACAATATAGTACATTCTGTTTTAGGCTGTTTTTGTGTCAGTGGCATAAAGTAGTTCCAATATGATCGTTTACAGTGATTCTTAACAATCTATCTAGCGTATCTAATATTCTGGCGTGCGATCTGGGGGTGTGTGCTGCAGAGCCGGTTTAGTGGGAGCCATGTTGCAGTGTTGCGCAGTGCCGCCCTCTCTCCCCCCTCTCCCCCCTCTCTCTCTCTCTCTGTCAGTGTCTGTGCCGAAGAGTGGAACCGTGGCTGTATGTGGGTGAAAGGGCGCCGCTGTCAGATGGAGCCCGGCACAGAGGCGCAGAGCAGGCATCAGCCATAATCTACGCTCCCTCCCTCCCCTGGTGAGGCCAGAGGGAGGGAGGGAGGATGGGGGAGGGGAGAGGGGGGACTGCTGCAACACAAGTAGACTTTCAAGTGTTTATGAAAAGTATAGTAGTAGCATGCCGTCGTGACAGCGGAGGAATGCGGTGTGTTTACTCTGGGCTCGTGTTTTCTGTTTAAAGAGAACGGATTATGAGCTTGAACCTTTGAACAACTGTGTTTCCCCTTCTTTAGTGTACTCAAAGTGTGTTTAGGTTCAAACCAGGACTGAACCCGGACTAAACCTGATCTAAACCAGGACTAAACCAGGACTAAACCAGGACTAAACCAGAACTAAACCAGGACTGAACCAGGACTAAACCAGGACTGAACCAGGACTAAACAAGGACTGAACCAGATCTAAACTAGGACCGAACCAGGTCTAAACCAGGACTAAACCTGATCTAAACCAGGACTAAACCAGGACTGAACCAGGACTGAACCAGGTCTAAACCAGGTCTAAACCAAGACTAAACCAGGTCTAAACCAGGACTAAACCAGATCTAAACTAGGACCGAACCAGGACTAAACCAGATCTAAACCAGGACTGAACCAGGCTTAAACCAGGTCTAAACCAGATCTAAACCAGGACTAAACCAGGACTGAACCAGGACTAAACCAGGACTAAACCAGGACTAAACCAGGACTGAACCAGGACTAAACCAGGACTGAACCAGGACTAAACCAGGACTAAACCAGGACTAAACCAGGACTAAACCAGGACTAAACCAGGTCTAAACCAGGACTAAACCAGATCTAAACCAGGACTGAACCAGGTCTAAACCAGGACTAAACCTGATCTAAACCAGGACTAAACCAGATCTAAACCAGGACTGAACCAGAACTGAACCAGGACTAAACCAGGACTAAACCAGGTCTAAACCAAGACTAAACCAGGTCTAAACCAGGACTAAACCAGGTCTAAACCAAGACTAAACCAGGACTAAACCAGGACTAAACCAGGTCTAAACCAGGACTAAACCAGGTCTAAACCAGGACTAAACCAGGTCTAAACCAGGTCCAAACCAGGTCTAAACCAGGACTAAACCAGGTCTAAACCAGGTCTAAACCAGGACTAAACCAGGACTAAACCAGGACTAAACCAGGACTAAACCAGGTCAAACCAAGACTAAACCAGGTCTAAACCAGAACTAAACCAGGTCAAACCAGGACTAAACCAAGACTAAACCAGGTCTAAACTAGGACTAAACCAGGACTAAACCAGTACTAAGCTTTACCGTGACAGTAAACTCTGTTCTGAAAGTTGAGAAAAGTGCTTATAAACTAACCTCAGTGAAAAACTGGGATGCGTGGAATGCAAACCAGTTCATTTTAGACCAAATGTATTTCTCATTCACTTGTACATTTTTCACTGCAATAAGTGTAAATAAAGAGAGTAACTAAGAAATACATGTGGTCTAAAATGAACTAGTATTGTGTGTCATATTTTTAAGACAGTGAAGTCAGACACAGCGTCTTCAAAGTTAAAGTAAAGAAAAGTTGATGAGCGCAAACAGCTTCACTTGATCCAAATGTTCTTTCTTGAGTGGTCTGCGGTCGTAACTGAGCTAAAGAGACCACAGACGAGTTTATTCTCAAGTGTTGTGTTTTAAAATGACTATTATATAAGTGAGGCCACTGTTTCACTGTTTCTGCTGGAAAACTGAAAACCTCACAGGACGAGCTATAAAAAGATGTGTGTGAGAGAAGGAGAGACAGAGAGAGAGAAGGGGAGAGAGGGGGAGACAGAGAGAGGAAGAAAGAGATAAAGAAAGAAGGGAAGAGAGAGGGAGACAGAGAGAGAGGAAGAAAGAGAGAGAGAAAGAAGGTAAGAGAGAGGGAGGCAGAGAGAGAGAGGAAGAAAGAGAGAGCAAGAGAAAGAAAGAGGGGGTAAGGGAGGAAGAAAGGAAAAGAGAGTGTGAAAGAGGAATAAAGAAAGGGCGCAAGAGAGAGAGAGGTAGGAGGAAAGAAAGAAGGTGAGAGACGGAGGAAGAAAGAGAGGGAAAGAGAAGGGGGAGTGGAAGAGAGGTAGAGAGCGTGGAAGAAAGAAAGACGTGGGGGGAGAAAGAGGAAGAAAGGGAGAGAGGAAGGAAGAAAGAGAGAGAAAGGGGAGGGAAAGAGAGAAAGAAAGAAAGAAAGAAAGAAAGAAAGAAAGAAAGAAAGAAAGAAAGAAAGAAAAAGGAAAGGGAGAGAGAAGGAGGAGTAGAAGGGAGGAAGAGAGAGAAAGAAATAAAGACAAGGGAGGGGAGAGAGATGAAGAAAGAGAGAAAAGGGGGAGGGAAAGAAAGAGGGAGGGGAAGAAAGAGAGAAAGAAAGAAAGAAAGAAAGAAAGAAAGAAAGAAAGAAAGAAAGGGAGAAAGAAGCAGGAGTAAAAGGGAGGAAGAGAGAGAGAAAGAAAGACAGGGGAGGGGGAGAGAGGAAGAAAGAGAGAGGAAGGAGGGAAAAAGAGATAGAGAGAGATGAACAAAGAAAGAAAGGGGGGGTGGGGGAAAGAGAGAGAGAGAGAGCATCCCTGTATCACAGCTGCACGAAGAGAGTAAATATACACTGTGCCGTTTCCTCATTCCTTTCGAGCACCAGTGGACACATGTGGTACTGCACACAAAAGGGGACAGAAATTCATTTGCGTAAGATCTGTATTTTATAGTAGAAGTAAGTAACATTTTTACCTAATTAAACATCTTTGTAAGTCCGTGTGGTTGTTGCAAATGTATTTTCGGGGCGTTGGAAGTCCCCATCGTCGCCTCCTGCTGTCTCGGCATGAAAAACCGGCCTTGGAACATTTCCTGACACCAACCCAAAGACAACTCTTCTGACAAACCTTGGCTCTCTTTTTTATATTTCATGACATTAAATGTTTTTGTATGTGATTGTATTTCCTTATTTCAATAAAAAGAAAGCGCAAACTTTTGCCGTCTTTTTACTGGTAGTGTATTTTCACAAGAGGCCTGCAGGGGGAGTTACTTAGTTCTGCTTTAGTTCCATAAACATGAATATCTGTCTGTAAACATGTTCAAATCAAATATAGCTTTTAACTATAACAATGTTGATTTATTCTTAATCACAAAAACATTGGACATGATGGACAAGTTGTTTATGTTATAACTTTGTGTTTTGGTTGCGCAAGCTAATACTCCATTAATGATCCGACCTTTACACCTAGTGTACACTGACTCCGGTCCAGTCGTGGTCTGGGACTGCGGTCCGTTTTTGGCGAAAGCCACGTAGATTCATGTGGTTTCGCGCGAGAGCACTCGTCAAATGATATGAAAGCCGCATCAGACCGCTGGGGTGTCCGGCAAAATTAGACGTCTTGCAGATTCTTTCCATGCGGCTGCTGGACCCGCGGCCTCAGTGCTCCGAGGCCGGTGTGACAGGGCGCATTGATTTTAAGCACTTTCTAAGTCTTGCGTGACCCGCATGGGACCCGCATGGGTCCCAAACCGGAGCTGGACCGGAGTCAGTGTGCATCAGTTAGGTTAGTGGACAAGTATTTAAACCACTGAGCCACTGTCGTCCCAAAGTCATTCATCTGGAATGGCAGTAAAATATTTTAACACATGCTTAATCTGTGACCCATGCATCATTATTATATATTATGGACATTTTTAAATCCCCAAATAGATCTGTGACTTATCAGCTGACTTCTGGTTGGAAACTGCAGCACTGATATAACCCTTTTTTAAAGATGGATTTTTTTTTCCCATTAGTGTCAGCACGAATACATGAATCACAGATTAAGACAAAAAGTGGGCGTGTCTGAGGGATTACACCATCAGGCATGAATCACTCTAAATACAACTTCAAGTGAAAACAAGTCGATGTAATTTCCCATTCATCCAGGAGTGGCCCATGAAGTGAAAAGTCAGATGTGCACAAAGAGACCAGCACTTTATAAGAGCACACTGTAAGAATTCATGACTTTCTCTGGTTATAATGGACAATAAAATCCACAAGTGTCTGAAACATAAAAGTGCAGCACTAAATATTAATTAAGTTTGTGTGTAATTTTGAACTTTTAGTGCTTACTTTGATGTTTTTGATGACTGTGCCAATTAAAAGTCTGTGTAAAGTCGTGAAAAAGCCATTCTACATCTCCGCTAGCTGTGCTAACTGCTCTGTGAGATGTTAGTTGGGGAAAAACAACACAATTCACGCAACATTTGTGACACAGTTTTGCGTTTACAAAAAGTCAAAGTACCAACAGTAAACGCTTGTCACTTCCTGTTGAAACAATATGTCCACGACCAGCCCCAATTTAACTCTATTCTTGATGTGTGACGTACATTGACAAGAACCGACTGTATTGATGAAGATTCCAGGGCGAATTATTAATATAAATCTAGTTCAGTTTGGTCTTAAAATGAAGGTAGAGACATTTTGAATCTATATGAGCTTCAAACAATCCAAATCACAGACATGAGCATCACACAGGACTAAATTCCCCTGAGGACCGCTGAGTTAGCTGAAATGCGATAGGTTAAATTTGGGGGAGTTTTTACTGACATTTTACAATTTACCCGAGATCCCAAGGTAAAACTAATCTCGTCCGAATAGGATTTTAATCTCAGTCTAAGTCTATCTCCATTTAAAGCATGCATAACCACAATTTCCTTGGGCCCCCAACCTGAAGAGGCCCCCAATAAGATGCCCTTCCTGATCATCACATAAAGTAGTGCAGTGTACTTTTAACGCTAAATATGGTCTAATTTCTTAAAGGTGAGGGACCAAATTTTCAAACAGCAACATCAGAAGTTGTTCTTTAAAGGACACATGTTCTGCTATAGATACTTTTTTGAGCTTTAATCATGTTCTAACAATGTTTCATCATCAAAAACATACCTGGAGTAGAATTAAGTTGCATTCACGCTGTTTTAAGGAATGTTTATTAGAAAATCCTCCCCCTACCAGCGTCAAACACACTTCCTGCTGAACTTCTGGAATTTTCAGACGTATTTTCAGACTTCATATGTCACTTATCAGAGAATCTTTCGCTGTTTTAAATCATCACCAGACTCGTTCTGAACATTTATGCTAAACATTTCTAAACACAATAACTGCTGCAGCAAATCCATACCTTAATGTCTTTTCAGCGCTAACTTCACTATATTGTATATTGCGCTGGCGCCATCTGCTGGCTGGATGGACTCAGTAAGTGTAAATCCATAGTGACTGATAACACAGGTTATAGAATGAATAAGAACTTTTTTTTGTTTTAAAACATGAGATGGCAAATTTAAGGCACTCAAAGGCAACAATATGAAAAATGCGGACTATTTTTTCCTTTAAGTGTTTCTTAACATGTTTCTAGCTCTTTGCCACATTGTTAATATTCACAAGCATTCATTTTCAGGTGCGGCAGCTTTTTTTAGACAATAAAGTGAAACTTCCTAGCTCCTATTTCCTGGTTAACGACACATAAAACTCTATCAGATGCAGATGTTGTGCAGTGGCTAATTTTTGCCACAACGTTCTGCTTTTACAATATACTCTTGGGGGAAACAATTTTTTTTTAAACTCATGTACAAAAAAATTTCTGGTACCCCATCTTTAAATTTTTTTCTGGGGAAGGACCTCCAAACCCCCGTTTAAAGCTGTTAGTTAAAACAAACAACAAAAAACAAACAATTCAAGAGACACGACAGAAAAGTTTAAGAAAATTAAAATTACCAAGGAGGGGCCTGTACTTAATTTTGCCTTGGGCCCCCAAATTCCCAGGTCCGCCACTGAAAATTAGTAACAAAATGCATATTACATGAATGTTTTTCTTCGGGAGCAGATGCAGGGTGTGTTTAGAACTGAATGGAGCACCACCCACCAGAAACCACCCCGCTGCAGCTCTTACAGAAACCACAATGTAAAAATAATGTCTAGTTTACAGCCGTAAGAACATTCGGAGCATACAAAATGTTCCAGCGCTATTTTTATGGAAGGAGGTTGATGGGTCAGAAACAAAAACAGAATTTTAAGTCAAACAAGTAACAATAACATGGTGATACTGCAGTTTTCATTTCATGTTTTGGTACTTTTATCCAATCAAGAACAGAATGAGCTCCTTTAGTTGCCAGAATATACTTTCCTGGGATCCAATTACCCAAACACAACAAATGTTTTCTTACTAAATGAGATCTAAATCATACCTGAATTATACTTTTATCATGAAGCTGATCTCATCACATTTCACAAAAACACGTTTAGTAATTCCAAGTTTGTGGCGCTTGTGGAGTAAACAGGAAACATCTTCTGGTTTCTCCAGCTTTTCCCACTAGGTTAGTGATTCTCATGGTTCAACACTCTAAGTCAGGCATGTCCAAACTAAGGCCCGGGGGCCAAAAGCGGCCCGCAGACCAATTTTTCTTGGCCCTCAAGCTTCCTGGTGAATTGGCCCACATTGAACTAAGACATACTTTTTATGGCAATTTTCAGATTTTCTACTATTATAACCTAAATAACTAACATTTTGGAGTGAGACAGACTTGATATTAAGGCATTGAGACTGAATTTATATGTGGTGGTGCTTTAAAAATCAGATTAATGCAACTTTTTTGAACGTTTCACGATTTAATTGTGGCCCTCCGCTTGGTCTAAATTTCAGTATGTGGCCCTCGATGGAAAAAGTTTGGACACCCCTGCTCTAAGTGAATGATTACTTTGTTGAAATAATTGAGCAAAACAATGCACGGTTATTATTATTTTGATTAAAGATGGGGTTGGATTTTTATCATCTCATGTTCTGAAACAACATAAAAAAAAGAAAGTTAATTATGTAATAATTAAAGCTTTACTCATCAGTCTGGAAAGACACTTACTTAATGCATCCAGCCCAGTAGATGGCACCAAGCGCTACACACAATCATCAACCTAGCAGTAGCAGTGATTGTGTTTAGACAAAAGAAATGCTCAGAACAAGTCTGCCGATGATTTAAGGACTTAAAACAGCAAAAGAGTCTTGGATAAGTGACGTAGATATTGTTTGTGCGCATGCAGATGCGTCAACCCGTGTGCAGCCTGTTACAAGCGTTCTATGCTCAGGATGTTCTACGAGTCTATGGTGGCAAGTGCCATCACGTATGCTGTGGCCTGCTGGGGCAGCAGTCTGCGCGTGAGGGACACTAATAGACTCAACAAGATCATCAAGAAGGCCGGACATGTTGTGGGGGAGGAGCTGGACTCTCTGACTGTTGTGTTGGAGAGGAGGATGTTGTCCAAAATCAGGACTATTCTGGACTTTCCCTCTTACCCGCTCCACAAAGTGCTGGTCAAGAGCTCATTTAGCAACAGACTGTTACTGCCACGATGCTCCACCGAGAGACACAGGAAATCATTCCTGCCTGTCACCATCAAACTACTGAACTCTGTGCTGTAAAAATCCTCTCGTAAAGTCATAGTGCAATATTAAGCCCACTGTGCAATATTAAGTCCACTTATATACATAAACTGTACATGATCATGTGAATATGTAAATAGACAAGAATAGTATAGTTAAGCTTATTGTAAATTGTTCATATCAGGGGTTTAGTTGATTAATAAATATACTTTATAAGTTAAGTTAAATGGGGTTGACCATTATAGATCTATTGTATTTTATTTTTATTTTATATATATCTTACTTTGTTTCTAAAACTTTACTGCCTCTACTGGTTGGTTGCACATGTAACGAAAATAATTTCCCCTTGGGGATAAATAAAAGTAATTCTGATTCTGATTCTGATTCTGATGGTCCGAAAATCCAGGGCGTTCAGCAGGGTGTGTTTTTGATGGTCGGAGGGGAGAAGATTTTCTTACCAGCATTCCTCAAAATAGCGTGAATGAAGTTAAACACAACTCCAAGGTATGTTTTTGATAATGGAACATAGTTAAAAGCTCAAAAAAAGTCACTATAGCAGAATATGTGCCCTTAAAGCCAGTGGAAATACTTAGACCTCACCAATCCACTCCAGAGCAAAACCATGGAAACAAGGCTACAGTTCTGCTTTACATTTGCATATTTACTTAATACAATATTTAACACTAATAGGACATATGACATATTTGATAACATTTCTACTTACACCATATCTATAGCAGAATGTTACTGGGTATTGCTTACAGTCTTGTTATTCTACGTTTCCTGCTCCCTCCTTGTGTTGGTGTTACATGTGGAGTAGTTTGCAGCAGTATATACTTCACAGGCTGGCACCAGAGCAGCCCACAGACTCATGTATTATTCAACACATCAGGACCTACATAAGAGCAGCTCACTCTGCTCTACTCTGCACAAAGTTCCCTTAAGGACGAAGAATGGGCCGACTGTTGCCAAGACCTTGCACCTTTCCCCTGCTGGATTCTCTGAAAACTTGGGATAAAAAATAAACAGCACCAGAGCATTCAAGAAGATTGAAAGTCCTCGATATAATTTAAAAACACGTTGAAATACTCACATTATGCAGCTCAATGTTAAAATGGTTCACCTTCATCATAAGCTTACTTTTACTCACACGTTTCTTTGCATGGTTCATACATCTCTTAAAATAAATTCAAGCACTTTTCAAGCACCTTCAAGGTAGACTTGTTTTTTTTCCCCAACACCTTTATACTTTTTTTTTTGCATTCAGGACTGTGACAACCTTGCAAATGTAAATTTTAACTGTAGTTTATGAAATCAACAAAATAATAATAGTAATATGATCCCCTTTTAAATAACACACTGAAGACTGTTATTGCTCTTTATTGTCAAAATGTGTATTTATGGCGAGGTTTAGAATCTACACGCATATGTGAAGATAATACAAGTTCAGTTTTAATCACAGCTTCATTCATAGACTTCCCAGAACATTATATTCTATTCACTCTTTGCATTTAACGTGACTCTCAGGTCCTTATAAGTTCCTTGGAATGTGTGTGAGTGTGTTCTTTGGGGGATGGGATGTATGTATTTCCTCTGTGCAGAGAAACTCGGATATCCCGGGAGAAGGGACAGCCTATTATATGCATATTCATAAATGTGTTTTTAAATGACTGGGTCCAGGGATAGGTACGTTCAGAGCTCCTGATCTAAGTCCCGCATAGTGTAGGCCTTCAGGGATAAAGTTCTGACCCAGAGTGCTCTGTATTAGACTTCTTTGTTAGGGTTAATAAACGTTTTGGATTTAATTGATTTTTGCCTCATTCTCGTTCTTCGCATAAACGAACACGCCTTCAATACAGATTGGCAAGTTTAAATTTCCAGCATTTTCAAGCACTTTTTCCAAAGCACTTCCCCAACCTTGAAAATGACATACCAAAATACAAGCGTTTTCAAGGATTTCAAGCCCCCGTATGAACCATGTGTTTGAGTAGTCTGTACTGTCCTGCATTTGAAGCTTGACCACTGAAAATGACCATCTAACCCCTGTACCGCCCCTGTGTTTAAAAACAAATAATGAAAATCTTTGTTGTGTTGTGTTACCACGGTTGTAAAAATAAAAAAGTGAAAATCCATTGCTCGCTTTGGTGAGATGGTGTGCCCCAGGGTTCAATTTTAGGCCCTATTCTTTTAACCAGTATATGGTCCCTCTAATCAGTGTCACCAGGAGGCATGAACTCAATTTCCACAGTTATACCGATGATACGCAACTTTACGTTTCCACGTCTTCTGATGTTAATCTTTTTTTTTTTTTTATCAAATCCTGGATGGCAGAAAACTTTTCTCCGGATACCTTAAAAGGTTTTAGGTATCCGTCCTGAGGCCCAGAGAGAAAGTACTGTACTGTTTTTTAATTCATCACCACATGAGAAAAAGATCAGTCATTTGACAAAATGAAAAGTAGTCTCTTTAGTGTAAATTATCTATTTGTTTGCTTCCCGTAATTTAAGATTTTTCTACTTTTCTTCACAAATGGCTTCTTGATTAGTGTAAAACTATAATTTATATTTACTACAAGTATTAATACACTAAAGAAAGACAAAATTAGTGAAATGAGTAAATCATGAACCTGTCTTAGACCCTAAGTTTAAGAATTGCACTCTTCCGGCCCTCGTCCGTGGAACTAAGCATTGATGTTTATTAAAGCAGGCCCTACCTTTTTAGCTTAACTTTTGATTAAAGAGGCTGTAGTTGATTCATTTTCCAAGTAGTTGAGCAAAATTTGTTCTGTCCCAGTCCAGATACAATGCAAAAGCACTCTCCGAAAACCAGGGAGTGTACCTTTATATCTTGGCAAACTGTTTAAAATGAAGTTCTGTTTTTCATGTTTTAAGACAGTAAAATCAGGTACAGCACCTTTAATTGATACTTATTTCAGGATAGTTACCCAGTAGTTAATGGTTGTTCGTTAGCGCTTTTATTTACTCTACAAAACTCGTAATTTTGACTTATGCATTTCTGTACAAAAAAGGTTTCCTCCAAAATTTTCAATTTGTGATGTCTGATCTAGATCTCTATGCACACAGGCCTGTCACAGTAACACATTTAAAAGTGCGATATATTGCTGAAGAAAATATAGATGATAAACACTTACATAGAAATGAATTTACGCCACTGACACAAACCAAGTTAACCCCCAAAAATATTGTAAATGCACGAAATTATTTACAAAAAAAAAACCATGAGCATTAATAAATAAAAAGCAATGAAACACTTTAGTACTTGATTTGTACCTATAATGAGTCAAACAAGTTATTTATTCAACCGTGAACAGTGCAAATCTTATCGAAGCACAGAAAAATAACAAAAGGTCCCTTACTAATGCAAATAAAAAAGTACAGAGGACAAATATTGATACCTGAATATTATTTGTCTGTCATTTTCATTAATTATATTTTTATTGGTTTTATTTTATTTATTTGATATGGACATAGCAATGACATTGGACGAACCAGATGCATTGTTATGGCAAAAATGCAGATTTTCGACACCTGTCCATTGGAGGCGGAGACCTATATATACATTCAAATATTTTAGGGCTGCAACAAGTTAATGAATTAATTATAAATAATCGATTATAGAAATGGTTATCAGCTAATTAAATCATCAAATAATCGTTAACTGGTCTATACACAGACTCCAAAACATTGTATGTGCTGCAAGAAGAGATTTTAGCAGGAACGACACAAAAAACATGTAAAATGTGTGTTTTTGATTAAAATCCTCGTTCATTTATAAATATTCTCCACCAGGATGTCATCAATCGCTGTCACTTCAGCTTTTTCTAGGTAAAAGTGAGTAAAATTCTCATATTGAAGGTACTGTCTCGCTCTAAACAACTAATCGAAGGAATAATCGCCAGACTAATCGATTACCAAAATAATCGTTAGTCGCAGCCCTAAAATGTTTGAAACAGTATGTTCAAATTCTTTTGTCCACGTTATTATGTAATGCAGTCTTTGGCAATCCGTTTTGGGCCTCTAAGTGCGTCCTTGGGGAGCTTTCTCGTTTGCGATGGCTTTTGTGTGTGTCGGGGCGGCCAAGGCTTCGACGACATGGGAGAGGGGGGAGACGGGGGTTCGGACGGGGGGCATGGGGGTGGGTGTCAGGGCTTTGGTGTAAGTGATTCCCCTAAGTGCTGGTCTAATAAAAGGTGAAGGGAGAGAGAGAAAGAGGATGACACCCCAGATGGATGGGTGCTCCCTGGATTGGATTAGATGGATGAAAGTTTAATGATTTTTACTGAAGACGAGCTGGAAGTGAAGCAGGGGGGCAAAATGGAGGCAGTTATGGGAAGTATATATACAAAAAACGGAGCAGCAAAGACAGGAAAGTTAGACAGAAAACAGAAGTAAGAGAATTCAACTTTTAACTGTCAGACTGCAGATTCCTTGACCTGGTTGATGTTTAAAGTGACAGGTTGAAGTACTAATTTTACTAAAACACAGTAAAGATAATAATATTGAAGATTCTGCTAAATAATTAACATTTTTTGTCCCAGTTTGGCAATTTTTTAGGTTTAAATTTTGACTTCCTGGTTGTAAATCCTGACATCACGCCAGGAAACTGTACCTGTTACCTAGCAACCGTCTTATACACTGGGTCGAAACAGAAATTATGATTTGACAAATAAAAATATATGGGAACAGCTTTATTTTGTTGAATTAATGTGTTTGTTTGGTTGTAAATTGTCTCTAGTGTGTCTCCGTAGTGTGATGTCATCATGTTTCTGAACGCTGATCCACTTCCTGTTAATTTCAACATATTTTTCAACTTTTCTTCCCAAACTGACACTTGATTGGTGTAAAACTCCTGTTAACATTTACAACAGCCAACCAAATAAAGTCAAAACTAGAAAATCATAAAAAAAAACTGGCATGCACACTTTAAAGGGGCTGTACGATTATGAAGCCTGATAAACAGAACTACTTCATGTTCCTGATTTTTTGCATGTAATAAAGTAAAACCTTTTTAGTTTTGCCCCAGAACAGATTATTCAGATGAAAATTAGACCACAGCGCTTTCTCTACATTTATTTAGAGTTTTGCTCTACAAGAGAAGCAGGAAGTGCGCTGTTAGCATGCTAATGTTTGTTAGCTTTACCTGGGACGGTCCATGAGTCTCCAGGCTCACAGACTTGTGAAAATTGCTTATAAACTCACAGAGATGAATATTTACTGAGCGATACATGTGACTGATGTAAAGAGATTAAAATGAACTAGTTCTGGTTTTCCTGTTCCAAAACTAAAAATAAGGAATAGTGTCTTTTATATCTCTGTAATTACTGGAGCTATCCAAAAGAAACAAAAACCAATAAATGTTTTCTCTGTCAGAAATTAAATTATTCAACCCAAAAGACGTGATTTTTGACAGTTGAAAGGACGTTAAAAGACAAATATTATGCTAAATTTACTTTTTGAGCTTTTAACCCTATTCTTACATTGTTTCGTCATCAAAAACATACCTGGAGTTGCATTTAGCGTCATTCACGCTAGTTTGATGAATCCTCTCCACGTCCATCCATAAATCAATGCAACTGCGTCACAGCTCAGTACTGCTCGCATTACAGAGCATTGTGTATATACAAATGTGTGTAATTGCGTCTGCAGACAGTAGATGGAGCCACAGCTGAGTTAATATGGTGTCTCTCAAGGCAGTGATTAAGTTATACAGTTATTTGTGAAAGCATTTTATTTTTAGTTCTAAAACATGAGATTTCAACGTAAAGACTCTCAAGAGCATGTGTAAAGGCCAACACTGGAACAAATAATGCGTAATATTTGTCCTTTAAAGCATAATATTAATATGACAAGTTTGTGGAGCCAATCCCAGATACTTTTTATTCCATACATTGTATATTAAATTATTATATATAAAAATATTATAAAAGCAGCTAAATGTTTTAAAAGGTGTTTTGACCATTCAGAAGCATTAGTGAATAAGAAACACCAGTATTTGTCCAATAAATTTGTACATTTGCTTTGTCCACTCAAATTGTTATTCTTGGTGAGTTTCAGTCAACTTCATTGCGTAGCATATTCCTCTAATTGGCTTACAAATTAGCTCTACTTAGAACACATAATTAGCACTAATTACATGGTAATACTGAGAGAGTCCAGCTGTGCCAGACTCTTTTATTACAAGAGTCCATTTAGTTGGCAAGTTTTAATCCGGATTAAATGTCCACTATGTAACTTTTCAGGTGTTGAGTCCGTCACCTGTTTCGCCACGTTTCAACTGGCCCTGAACCCCAAGACCATTTCGCTTTAGAGTAGTTTGAAACGGTTCTTAGAGTGCCTCTCTCAGCTGACGTCAACAAATGTTTGCTTAATAAATTAAATCTAAATAGTACTTGATTAATACTTTCACTTTACGAAGTGGATCTCAGCAATTAACAAAAAGGTTTACGCGAGTTAAGCTAGCAGTTACAGTGATTGTGTTTAGATGCAGAAATGCTCAGAACGAGCCAGGGGATGATTTAAAGACTAAAAACAGCAAAAGATTCTCACATAAGCATGTCTATAATCAGACAAACGTCATCAATCAAGGGAGTTCAGCAGGAAGTGTTTTTGACAGTCGGGTTTTCTAACCAGGATTCTTCAAAATAGTGTGAATGAAACTAAATGCAATTCCAAGTATGTTTGACGAAGGAACAATGTCTTTAAATGGGTAAAGAATATGTGTCCTCTGAGATGTTAAACATAAGATAGATTTAAAGCTAGAGTAAACAGGAAACTACTTCAGGTTTGTACACAGAAAAATACATGTACGTGTGTGTATCTTTATGTAATGCATTGGGTTTGCCTGATGTTAGATGTTAGATAGATATTTAGTTGCAATCACTTGAACTACGCCAGGTTTGTCACAAGATCAAGTCAGTGTATGATGAGAAATTATTATTTTCTGATTATATCTGACTTTTGCAGTCTTGTTTTCACCTAAGTCTGTGTTCTCTTTTATCCTATCATCTCGTGCTGAAGTGTCAAGGGACCAAAAGTCATCCAGACCACTAACACTAAAGCTAACACTTTGCAGGGTCTGCCTTGAATCGCTTAAATGGGCCAGCACTGCTCCCCTGAAGGCGGAGATACCAGACTTTTTGTTTTTGTACGAGTAAAGATAATAGCTTCCCCCAAAGAAGATATTGTAAAAGCAGAACGGTCTGACAAAAATGAGACCGCTGCATGCTATTTGCATCTAATAATAAAGTATTTAACATCTCGTCGACCAGGAAATAGGAGCCTAAAGCAGCGCTCTGATTGGCTGTTCTTGGGGCGGTAGCACAAGTTTAAATCCATTGTCTGAAAAAGCTTGTCCTAAAGCCAATCCCGCACCTGAAAATGAACGCTTGTGGATATTAACAATGTGCCAAAAACTTCATGAGCGCGAGGAACTTGTTAGACATATTTTTAAAAACTACATACAGTTTTGCGGTGTGAAAACCCCAGCTTTAAACCCAGATCGCTGTCGTATTTAAAGCATTTACGATAAGCTCAAAACAGTATCACTAGCCGAGCCTACACACAAGGACATCACCGTAGTACCAGTGCTTTAGTTTGATGTGAGATGAAAGCGGAGTAGGATGCAGCAGAGGCGCAGGAGTGGAGAGAATCAGTGTGAAATTGTGGCAGATGAAACAGAAAGTGTGAGAGCTGCTGAGGCTGAGCTGCATGACAATCAGGGCTATTTATAAAAGAGTGGAGACAGGACCGCTCCGAACACTGCTCAGAGGAGACTACAAAACCAACACTCCCCCATGCATCACCAATCACACATTATGACAGCGCTTTAGTTCGGAAAATTAGGAAAAAATGTCACAAATGTTGTCTTGATCAGCACGGTCGCGCACTTTCTTTTGATATATGAATTAGTGTCTATGAATTTATTCTTTTTGAACTTGAGTATGGAAGCTCCAACTCCAGTTCTACCAGCGGGGGTAAATAAATGTACCTGAACCTGTGTCAGTGCTCGTTGTTTGATGTTATAAGTTATATGGACATTTTCAGTTGATAACTAGGTGAAATTGCGTTTGATTGTTTATTTTTCTCACTAACAGTGTTCCTATTCTTCATCCTGGTATAACAATTGTCAGTTAAAAGGATCTAAAGATTTAACTGTAATGCTGCAAGTTTCTGGACTCTATACTCTAAACGATACTACAGTATTTTCTGCACTATAAGAAGCACCTGGTGAATTGGCCTACATTGTCCTGAGAAGTACTTTTTACAGCAAATTTAACATTTTCTACGATTTTAACCTAAATAACTAACATTTTGGTGCAGCACAGACCTGATATTAAGGCACTGAGACTGAATGTAGATGTGGTGGCGCTTAAAACATCAGATAAACGCAGCTTTTTTAACGTTTCACGATTAATTTGTGGCCCTCCGATTGGTCTGTATGTCAATATGCGGCCCTCGATGGAAAAAGTTTGGACACCCCTGATCTAAACGATACTATAGTTTTGACGTGTGTAGCTTTTCTGTTTGGTAGTTTCTTTCAAAAATAGAGAATAACCTTTAGGCTTCTTTCCATTGGTTTACTTTGGAACGGATTGATGAAGTCCAAAAGTGTCTCCGATGTCTTAAATGAACCGTTCCAGTGGTTTAAGCGATCCAATCTGGACACGGAGAAGTACTAGCGTCCAGAGTGGCCTGGCTCGCTTTTGGCTCCCGGTACAGACCCTTTAAAAGTTTGTAAACAAAGATGTTCTAAATTCGGAACGAAGGCAAAAGTAAAGTGAGACATAAAGGGATTTCACTGGAGACACTGGGATTTAACCTCAGAATATCACAAACTATGAAAAATGTAGATAATTTTGGAAAATGAAAAGCCTCAGACACATGTGAGTGACATTAGAGCTGCTTTAAACACATTTATTGTTGTATTTTACATTATGTTTTAGGAAATTATGGTAAACTCTTTGCATTGTTGATGAAGGAACAATCCAGATTTATGGGTTTTACTGGACAAATACTCACAGAAATGTTGAGCCCACAATCGTTTTATCTAGAGATATATTAGATACTAATCCATAAATTTGATTATTTTGAAGCTAAAATACAATATTAAGGCTAGAAAATTCTATGTAGTCCAATTGACTAATCGTGACCAGTCGACTATTAAAAGTAATCGACTATAAAAATTGATAATCAATAAACAGACACATGTCAAAAGACCAAAAATCATGACATTAACATCTCAAAATGTCAAAAATGAATAGATAGTAGCTGATTATCAAAAACATACTTCATTCATAAATATTATCTGTCTAGAACAAGTTTAACCTTCATTTGGCTGATAATGTATTTAAAATGTTTAAATGTACAATAGAAATAAAGGTTTGACTAACTGACTAATCGGAAAAATATGTCCAACCATGAAGTGCAATTATAAACATTGGGCAAATTGTTTAAATGTAATCATGTTCTAGTGAAATGTGTAATCTAACCCTGTCATATAAACCCCGTCTCTATACACCACAGGGGCCCTAGGAAGGTCTGGGGCCCCTTATATCAAAATGTTTAACAATGAAGTGACCCCAAACGTGTACTTTCAGTGTTGACAACTTACATTTAAGAAGAAACATTGCTTATCAGACTGTGACATTTTCAAGCCTGTAAGCGAGGGGAATATTCATTTACGGGGCCCTTTTCAGTCCAGGGCCCCAGACAACTGCCTGGATTGCCCACCCCATTGTGGCGGCCCTGGAACAGTCTTCTCGTAAGAAAGGCCTCCCCTCTGACAATGTTTGAATCCAGGCTGTGCATACGAATGAAAGATGAATCTGTGAAAGGTTTGGAATAAAAAAATCTCCCAGAAAGCATTTCCAAAAACTCTGAAAATAGTCTGACTGTTTAAATCACGATTCATTTTATTTTGAAATGAATTTAGTGACATATGGAAATCAAAATGGGATCCCTGTCGAGTAAAAACTGAATTCTGTGAAGAAAACGTAATTTTTATGACATGAAAAAGTACCCAGGAAGTTATGATAAAATTGACAAGTGGAAAGTGACGGGATTTAATGGAAGGATGAGTGACAGCAGTCTGATGGCACTGTGAAGCAGGAAAAGGCATTTTGAATGTTTAGAAATGTGGGAAAAGTAGCTGCAGTAAGGAGGGAAAAGGAACACGGAAATAGAGAAAGAAATCGGGAAAATTTAGACAAGGTAAAGGACAACTTGATTTATCTGCACTCTTCTCTTTTAATATATTTTATAATGATTTTGTAAGTCTGTTTGTATCAGTTTGCACGGTGCACGGTGGCAGAGCGGTTAGAGCTTCTGCCTCCCAATAAGGAGATCGTGGGTTCGAATCCCGGACCAGACCAACATCACACGATCTCTCTGGGTGGAGTCTGCATGTCCTCCCCGTGTTACTGTGGGTTCCCACCGTCCAAAGACATGACTGTGTAGGTTAATTGACAACTCTAAATTGCCCGTAGTGGATGAATGTGAGAGTGAATGGTTGTTTGTCCTTGTCTGTCTGTGTGTGAATGAATGAGAGTGAATGCGGGACAACAGATGGAAATTAGCCCAAGGCTACAATCTGGTGTGTTTACAGCATGTATATCATGTATGTTCATTAACATGCACTGTCCCGACCAAAAAAAAAAAAAAAAAAAAAAGTTTTGTGTTTTTACTGCAATTTTAATCTGTTTGGTAAAGCACTTTGAATTGCCTTGTGTGCGCCTATATACTTCAAGAACCGTGCCAAAGTGCGTCTCTGCAAACTGGTCTGGGAGATCGGGCCATTGTTATCCACTTTATTCTGCCCCGCCCACTTTTTGCCAGATACGCTCTTTTGTTGTAAACGCACTTCCGTTTGACGAGAACTCCGTTGAAGCTAATGACGAACGAGGGAAAAGTCTTGCTGCTAAAGAGAGACCTGCGGGGGAGCTCTGTTGCCGAAGTTACTTAGTCAGTGTTTTTCAACCTTTTTTCAGTTGTGGCACGCTTTTTGGGTTGAAATGATGCCACGGCACACCAACTACAATTAAAACATGACCAAACCAGACCATTTAGTTAAAAAAATATATGGTAAATAATGTCTGTGCCACTGTCTGGTTCTTTAAATGTGTCAGTAGTGATGGTTTTGTGTTAGTTTTTGGTGCAGAAGTTGCTCAGGACACTCCAGAATGAAAAATGAGCCAATTCCATCCACAACTGTCAATACGTAAACTTTAGTTGGACATTTCTTCAAGGCGCGCCTGGTAAATCCACAAGGCACACTAGTGTTCCTCGGCGCACTGGAAAATCAAGGACTTAGTTGATCTAAAAACACATCAAAAAATTCCAGACGTTCCGCAGGACATGTGTTTGACGCTCGGAGGGGGAGAACTTTCGAACAAACGTTCCTCAAAACAGCGTGAATGCAACTGAATGCTACTTCGGGTGTGTTTTTGATGACGAAACATGGTTAAAAGCTCAAAAAAGTCACTGTAGCAGAATGTGTGTCCTTTAAACACCCACAAAACCAACCAGACTATTACCAAGGTCTGCATAGTGACACTCTCGTCTAACGCTACATTTTCCTGTCCTCCGGGTCTCACTCTGCAGGTCCGTTTGACAGAGCAGGCTGTGAGTCGGTCCGGGCTGTGGAGCAGATGGAGAGGGGCGCGTGGGTGGACTGTACGGGACTTACAGGCCACTGAAGAACAGGACACAAACTCCATTAATTATGAATCTGCAGAAGCTCAGCCAACCACGCAGCACAGGGAGAGGAGAGCGAGAGGGGCCGGCGATTTTGTGCAATAACTGTGCGGAGAGATGAATTCATATAGTAAAAGAGATATGAATTCAAAAGCTTGTTGAATGTATTGAATCGTAAGCGCTGTGTCGCGGAATGGTCTCAGTGGGTTTAATTGAGGTGAAGGTGGAATGCAATTAAACTGTTTTCTGAATAGTCGGCCTCAGATCTACTTCTGTGAAAAAAGGCTAGGTCGAATGATGGTGGTTGAAGAAAGCTACTCTATCGACCCTTTAAAATATGATGTCATCAAAATTCCGGAATGGAAATAGAATTCTGGAAGGAAAATGAAGCTGACTGTAAATTTTTCAATGATTATCTTACATTAGATCTGAATTTTACTGAGTTTAAGTGTTAATAGAATTTAAATCCAGGGTAGAAAGGTCAGCTGGTTTGCTTTGCTATAACGAATGATGGACAAAATACAATTTGCTAGTCATAAAATTGTATTTTAGCTTCAAAATAATCTAATTTATGGAATAGTATCTAATATATCGCTACATAAAATTAAAAATGATTTTGGGAGAGTATTTTTCCAGTAAAACCCGTAAATCTGGATTGTTCTTTCATCAAAAATGTAAAGACTTTATCGTAGTTTCCTTAAACATAATGTAAAATACAATAATAAATGTGTTCTGCAGCAGCTCTAATGTCACTCACATGTGTCTGAGTGCTTTTCATTTTCCAAAATCATCTAAAGTTTTCATATTTTCTGATATTCTGAGGTTAAATCCTAGTTTCTATGTTGCACTACACTTTTGCCTTCATTCTGAATTAAGAATGTTTTTATTTACAAACTTTTAAAGGGTCTATTCTGTTACTTGGAATACTTTTGCAATTTACAAGACAAATATTATGGGCCATACAGATAGAAAAAATTGAAACTTTTACTGAAGCTTACTCGGTTTCAATCTTTTAAATTCCTTTTAAAATCTATATGACAGGTTTTCAGCGGTTTCTAATTATGTTTTGTTTGGTGGGAGGGCACCTGTGGCAAATATGTTTTATAGTTTTACATCTGTGAAGTTGCAGTTTGTGAAGAAACTTTGAAAAATAAAAGATGAAAATTTGTAGTAAAGTAGAGATCTGTGACGTCATCAAAAAGGGACGTGCCGTTGTAAATACAGAATAAATGTACAGAAAAGTGACAGAATTTTTTGACAGCTTAAATAGATTTTTAGCCCTTGTTTTCAAAATGGTTGCTAGGTAACAGTTGCGTAATTACCTCTATTTATGGCATATTTGTGCTCATGTTCAACCAGGAAGTGACATTATAAACTTACAAACTGGGACAAACAGGCAAAATGTTTAGTAAAATCTTAAATCTAATCATGTTCACTACGTTTTACTATTGTAATTTGTTTTAATTCATTCAGAAGTCTTTGTCTTCATGTGTACTTCCCAGTGCGCTGCCGTAAAAGAAAGCCAGACTCTCAGCTGGCCCGCCTGGTCGAAAAACGGTTTCATTAAAATAGACTTTTTTGAGCTTCTAACCTTGACTCAACTAGCATTGTTCCTTCAACGAACACATACCTGGAGATGTACAGTATTTAGCTTCAATCATGCTTGTTTCATCAATCCTGTTTACAACGTCGTCTCCCTCTGAGCCTCACAAAACACTCATTTCCAAATCTCTCCGTTTTGTGACGTCATTGGCAGAGCTACTAAGGTCCTCTGTGTTTGCACGTCCTTAAAGTGACTATGACAGGTTGGACTACTCACTTGACTAAAATGCAGTTAAGATAAATATATTTCACTGTTTGCTAAAATGCTGTTCAAATTTTATCCCAATTAAGCAATTTTTCAGGTTTTTAATTTCACTTCCTGGTTGTGAATGATGACATCACACTAGGAAATTAGAACGTACATTGGGCAAAAACTGATTTGATGTTAGAGATTTTTTTAATTTGACAAATAAAAACACACATGAACGCCTTTATTTTATTGAATTAATGTTTAAAAGGGCAAAAAGTAGTCTCTTTTACATAAATTATGCATAACCTTGTCTCCCTAGTGTGATGTCATCAATTTGTTTACTTCCTGTCATTTTCAACATATTTTTCCATTTTTCTCCACAAACAGACACTTGATTGATGTAAAACTATCATTTATATTTACAACAGGTATTAATACACCAAATAAAGTTAAAATTAGAAAATGTTAAAAAACCTGTCATACGCACTTTAGTCAAGTTATTGTCAGACTCGTTCGGATTGTTTCTCCTGTCACATTGCCTTCCTTTGAACCGCAAGCTTGTATTAGCCTGTCGGGGCAAGCTAGCATTGTTTATTTCCTCAAGGCAATTCCGTTTGCTGCCAGTAGAGAGCATGCTAACACAATTCCTGATGATTGCTAGCATAATAATAGGTGCTTTGAGAAGATAAAATCATTTCAAGTTCTAAAACCTGAGGTGCCAAAAAGAAAGCATATTTAAAGGTTATTTATAATCTTTTTTTTTTTTGTGTGTGTTTTTTTTTGTGTGTGTGTTTTTGTTTTACTTCCTGGTTGTAAATGACGACATCACACTAGGAAATTACCTAGCAACCATCCTGTACATGGGGCCAAAACTCATTTAATGTCACAGATTTTTAAAATTTACAAATAATAATACATGTGAACATCCTTTATTTAGTTTCAATAATGTTTAAAGGGTAAAACTGGTGGTTTCTTTTGTGTAAATTATGCATAACCTTTGGCTCCCTAGTGTGATGTCATCAGTCTGTTTACTTCCTGTCATTTTCAACATATTTTCAACTTTTTTCCACAAATGGCTGCTTGATTGGTGTAAAATGAAAATGTATATGTAGAACTGGTTTTAATACACCAAATAAAGTCAAAATTAGAAAACCATGAAAGCCTGTCATGCGCACTTTAATTAGGACGTTTTATTTTCTGTAACTTTGCTGCTAGCCTGGCGCGGCAAATCTCGCTCTAGGCTCAGATGGTTGTGAAAAGCTTTGTTTGTTTGTTTGTTTGTTTGTGAGAATGTACGTTAATGAACATACATGACACACACGCTGTAAACACGCTGGATTGTAGCCAGGTGACGGCACACTCTCATTCACACACCAGCGTAGTATGGTACATGTTTACAGTGGTAACGGAAACACAAACTCCACACAGAAAGCCCCGCACTGCCCAGGAATCCAACCCAGGACCTTCTTGCTGTGCAGTCAGAGGGCCCTGGGTTCGACCGGGCCGTGGGGAAAAATCAGGATAGCAAAGTGAGCAATATATGTGGACCACAGCAAATGTTTAAAGGGCCTATGACAGGTTGAAATACACGTTTGACTAAAATGCAGTTAAGATAAATATATTCAAATTTCTACTAAAATCTTTACAAATTCAACCCCAGTTTAGCTGTTTTTTTAGGTTTTAAATTTGACTTCCTGGTTGTAAAGTATGACATCACGCTAGGAAATTACCATAGCAACCACACTGTACACTGGCCAAAACTCATCCAATGTCACAGATTTTGTTTATTTGACAAAGAAAAACACATGTGAACACCTTTATTTTGTTGAATCAAAGTTTAAAGGGTCAAAAAGTAATTTATTTTGTGTAAATTATGCATGACCTTTGTCTCCCCAGTGTGATGTCATCAGTTTGTTTACTTCCTGTAATTGTCAACAGATTTCTCAACTTTTCTCCTCAAACAGCAACTTGATTGGTGTAAAACTATAATTTATATTTACAACAGGTATTAATGCACTGAATAAAGTCAAAATTAGAAAATCATGAAAACCCGTCATACGCACTTTAACTACTTTTCATGTTTTTAGACAGTAAAAATGAGAACCAGCACCTTTAAAGGCTAATGACGATACACATCATGCATAATATGTGTTATTTAGTCCATGAGTCATGAGTTACTGGCATTGACAGTATGTGCAACTCCTCTGCAGAAAGTTATGAGTGCTTAACACAAAATGTAGCGGTGTGGAAAGTAAGACTAGTAAGTACAGGCTACAAATACAACTCGAGTAAAGTAGCGTATGGATTAGAGCTGCACGATTTGGGAAAAATATCTCATTGCAATTTTTCTGTTTGCTATTTATGTATTCATCTGAAATTGCTATGAATCAAAGCAGTAACCACATTTGTATTTCAGAACATGTTTGTACAGATCTAAACTACTGGGTTAGCAGTTTTATGCAGAATAAAACAGGATATTTGTTGTTTGTGGATGACATTTTGGTACTTCACAAATTGCAGCCCTGGTGAATTGCTAATTATGTCCATTAAAATGACAATTAATCTTGCAGCCCCATTACAGATTCTCAAAAATTAACAAAATGTTCTTTGTTACTGGCCACCTCTTTTCAAACCAAGGCTGGCCAAGCTTGTCCTGTCCTTGTTCTATAAAAAGATGACTGGGGCCTTGTCTTTTCTCTCCCCAAGTTACAATGAGCGCGATTGTCAAGCGTATTAACCAAGCCGAGAAACACAATGTTCCGTTCCTGTCAAAAAAAACAAAACAAACAAACATGGCGGCGTATGAGTGGAAAAGAAAAAAAAAATCACACAGACTGAGAAACAACAACCAGCGCTATTCAAATGAGTTGGAGAAGTTATACAGTCATAGCCAAAAGTGTTTCAAAATTTCTTCCCCCGAAAAGTATTGAAATTACACATGTTTTGCTTTACACATATTTCTTTCCTTTGTGTGTATCAGAACAACACAAAAACAGGAGGAAAAAAGCAAATTTCACACAAACTCCAAAAATGGGCCAGACAAAATTTTGTGCATTGTTACTGCAATACCTTTTGGGGAGAAATACTTCATTTTCTGGAAAACTTTCAAGGGTGCCAACACTTTCGGCCATTACTGTAGCCTAGATTTTGTTCTAAATGATGGTGCCGGCTCTTGGCATTTGGAGACATTGTGACCCACCAAATGACACACTGTTTAAAAAAATTGACATACAGAATATACAAAAAATAAAGAGAAGAAATCAAGAGTGGACTGAGGAGAAGAAGAGGATCTGTACTGCAGCAGGCATCAACATGTACATTTTTCTTTTCACAATTAGAAGTAGATATATGTAAAAGGGGATTTGAGGGTCCTCCCCTAAGAACATTTTTAAAATCACTTGTCAGGACTTGTATTCAGGTACATTTAATATGGAATATTAAATATGGAATATTAAATGTAATCAATATTCAGAACTACCTTATCCCTGGTTTAGTCTAATTTTACACCTAATTTATGCCTGATATAGTCCGGGTGCATATTTGTACATACATAGATATTCATTTTACATTTGAACTTATGACACAGCCCACCAGAGCATGAGGCCCCCTATTGGTTGTGGCCCTAAACATTTGCTTAGATTGTTTATGCCATGGGCCGGCCCTGCATAATAAAAGGACAAGGAAGAAAGATGTTTTTTCCCAATTTGAGACACGTGCTGTGAATATATGTCTGTGAATGGGTAAATTGTAAGGGAAACTGGGTAAATTATCCTAGTTAGAAAATCCTCTCCCTCCGAACATCAAAAACACTTCCCGCTGAACTCCCTCAATCAATGACATTTTTCCAATTTATACGTCATTTATCCGAGTATCCTCGGCTGTTTTAGATCCTTAAATCATCACCAGACTCGTTCAGAGCATTTCTGCTTAACATGATCACTGTAACTGCTAGGCTACATTAGCACTGCTCACTGTCCCTCAAATCAGATTCTCTAAAAAAGCACATAACCATAACCTGCTACAGTGACCTTTTTGAGCTTTAAACCATATTCTAACAATGTTCCGTCATCAAAAACATACCTGAAGTAGCAATCAGTTGCATTCACGCCGTTTTGAGGAATGTTTATTAAAAGATTCTCCCCCCTCCGAGCGTCAAACACACTTCCTGCGGAACTCCCTCGACCTGGGACTTATTTTCGAATTATCTACCTCATTTAACTGAGAATATTCCGCTGCGTTAATCCCTTAAATTATCGCTAAACTCGTTCTGAGGATTTCTGCCATCTAAACACGATATCTGCTGCAGCAAATCCGCATTATAATGTCTTTTCAGCGCTAACTTCACAAGATTGTATATTACCCTTTAAATGCAGTGGTAAAAGTAGATTCCATTTGTTGATCCACCAAACCTTTCTAGATGTATATTCTCTGTTCACTGCCTTAAGTAATAACATTATAAACATTTCCTTTCCTTTTAAGATGTGAAACTTAAGATACTCAAGAGCATGTTAAAGGCTAATACAAAAACCCATAATATGTTTCTTTAAGTCTGGCATGAGAGTTATGGGATCCTGACAGTCTTTTGTGTTAGTCTTTTTATTTCTACGATTTTCTATTGAATTCTGTAACTATTGCTTTTATTGGCTTCATGTTTATTTATTTGTTTTAATACTATTTATACAAGTTATGTGATTTCAAGTGATTATTGATGTTGTTTTACTCCGTTCGGAACTTTGGAAACCTAGCGTTGGCAGACATGTTCTCCACAAATAAAGTCGGATTGGATTTGAATAAAACAAAACCATACGTTAAGATAAACAATCACCTTCCAGCCATGGGTGTTTTTCCCAGTTTGTGCAGACCAGGCAGAGCTTGACGTGATTGGCAGAGACAGGAGCAGCCGTTGGGAGCACAGATCACAAAGGCCTGGCTCCACTTATTGATTGATGGATTAACAGTGAAGCCCCCGAGACAGAGCCAGACAGACACCGAGCGGCAGACATAACACGAGCGTTAACAGCTGCATGAGAAGCCTCGTCTCACGCCCAACGCAGCAGACCAACCACGAGCCACTCAACCGCCTTCACTGTCTAGGCCCCACTTCAAACTCTGACTGAAAAAAAGCGTCGCACAAGGATTCCCCCGTTGCTGTGTTTGGGCGAAACTTTACACACACGTTCTGCTGCAGTGACTTTTTTGAGATTTAAACCATGTTCTAACAATGTTCCGTCATCAAAAACATACCTGAAGTAGCACTCAGTTGCATTCACGCTGTTTTGAGGAATGTTTATTAGAAAATCCTCCCCCTCCGAGCGTCAAACACCCTTCCTGCTGAACTTCCGGGATTTTCGGACGTATTTTCAGACTTCATGTGTCACTTATCAGAGAATCTTCCGCTGTTTTTAGTCCTTCAAGCGTCGCTAAACTCGTTCTGTGCATTTCCGCCTCTAAACACGATAACTGCTGCAGCAAATCCGCACAATGGTGTCTTTTCAGCACTAACTTCACTAGAGTATGTATATAGCGCTGGCGCCATCTACTGGCTGTATGCACTCAGTAAGTGTCATTTCATAGTGACTGATAGCACAGGTCATAGAATGAGAATGAGAATAAGAAACTTTTATTTGTTTTAAAACATGAGATGAAAATTTGAAGGTTCTCAAGGCTAACAGCAATATGACAAATGCTGAAATGCAAAGCGCCCAAACAAGCCAAAACAAAAACGCCCACATAGGCATGGAGGTCGCTATAGGAGGGACCATTTAGTTGAGAAAAAGTTGGAACTTGACATAAGAAAAATGAAAAAAAAAAAATCACAAAAATACAATATATGCCTACTGTCTTACCATCCATAATTAAAGGCCGTGTACCTGATTTTAACGTTGAAACATGAAAAACAGTGTAAAGTCTTAACATCACTCACATGTATCGCTCACTTACCCAGTGCAGTGGTAGCAACCTAAATATTCACCACGATGAGTTTATAAGCACTTTTCATGAGTCTCTGAACCCAGAGCATCACGGGTTAAGCTAATAAACATTAGCATGCTAGCAGCGCACTTCCTGATTCTCACGTTGGATAAAAAGCTCTATAAATAGCCGCAGAGAAAATGGTAAAAATCAGGTACCTTTAACTACTTCTATACATTTTATGTTTCACTTATTGTCAAATAGATCACTGTTTGTGCTTTGATTGACATTTGAAGAAAGAGAGAGAGAAAACAGCATGGATTCACATCACAAAGGGCAAACAGAACATGCAAATCTTTATGTTCATTGTAGAGGCTTGTATATATTTATTGATTTTTTATGTAGATTTTGTGCATTAGTCCACATAAACAAAAGGACATTATACATTCTTACAAATATATCAACATATACACATGCAATACTTATTTTTACTTTCTGGGATATCTCTTGATCTGTATTTTGTGGTTTTGTTATGTTTTTGGTCTTTTGTTATGTACTAAAAAATTTAAAAGAAGAAATAGTTCGACCTTAACTCAAAAGCAGTCCTTAGGTCATTCAGACTTCAGCAAACATCACACGACACGGGCCTAATTTTCTTTGACCCAGTGCAGCAGATCAGCTCTGCAGTGACTTTGGTAATGCTCATCTTGTCTTCAGTTATGAAATACACCGAACATAAAAACAAACATAAAACACTTTCTATAAACACAAAAGACCCATTTCTCTCTAATATTGTTCACAAATCTGTCTAAATCTCTGTATGTATTTCTCCTTTGCCGACATAATCCATCCCACCTCATAGTTGTGACCTATCAAGATGCTGATTAGACAGCGTGAACATTGCACAGATGTGTCTTTGGCTGGTCACAGTGAAAGGACACTGAAACGCTGAAAAACAAGTGTTGTGTTTACATTTTTGCTCAGTGTATGTTGTAGAATATCTTCTTTCAACTTTGCTAGTGAGAAATGTATTTAAAGTACTTTGACATGTTTCAGCTGCCATCTGTGAGCCATCTTTGGAACTGTGACTATACAAGATACCATGTTAGTCACAAGTAACAGGACGAGCATTTGACGTTAGAAAAAGGCACACCAAACGCAATGCGAGAAAAAAACGACAGGAAAACTCACAAGGTCAAAGAAGGAACAAGTAGAAGAGAAGATTTGTAGAAACGGTTTTCTTATCATAATTGTAGGAAAATTTAAACGTGTTTTTGTGAGGCTCAGCAACACAGCAGAGAAGACCCCGTAAACAGCACTAATTAACAAGAGTGAATGAAGTTAAACAAAACTTTGGGTATGTTTTTGATGATGGAACAATGTAATACCATGCTTAAAATCTCAAAAAGTCAATTCTGCTTAATTTGAGTCTTTTAAGGTACTGTTATTATAAACCAAATCAGCCTGTAGTTTGAACGCTAATACCAAAAAACCCAGCATTATTCCAATTTGAAATGCACATTAGTCTGGTAGTTAGCCCAAGCGAAACAATTTACAGTAAACTATTTGGCAAACCCGTTATACATCTGCGACACAAAGCCTCACAGGCAGAAGAGGGGCGAGCGGCCCGCTGAAGTTCCTGTCTTTTCCCTCTCGTTGCTGTTGTGGCTGCGTCCTTATTCAGCTCTGCCAATGTCAGTTATAAATAGCAGTGAGGGCTGGAGGGCAGTGCACAAACAAACGACAACAGGGAGAAGAGAGAGACTGCTCTGCTGCCGTGCCATGGGACTCATGATCCAGGAGAACGTTTGGAAAGGGAAAAAAACGGTTGTATTTAGTGAGACTGTGTACGTGCAGTGTTGTTTGATTGTACTCGTTTCTACATTTGCAGCAGAAGAGTGGACAGTTTGCATACCAGGTTTTGGTTTCCTCTGGGTGCTCCAATTACCCCCTGGAACAGTAACAACAACAACAACAATAAAACACGCAGAGAAAGTTGATAATCCAAGTTTAAAAGCACTGTACCAGATGGATTTTGGACGGATGGATCTTAAAAACGCAACAAAAACCAGAACTAGCACATTTTTTATTCTTTGCATTCTTTGCAGCGGTGTAATGCTCGCTTACCCAATGCATTTCTAGCATTAAATTATTCACCGCAAGGATTTTATAAGCACTTTTCACAACTTTCTGCGGCCAGAGTGAGATTTGCTGTTGCGGTAAAGCTTACAAATATTAACATGCTAACAACGTACTTCCTGCTTCACGGAGGATAAAATGTTCTGTAATTGGATGCAGCCAGCGCACTTTAGTCTCATTTTACACCTAAATTGCTGCTTTCACAAAATACTGTATCTGTACTCGGGAAAAAACTATACTTTACATGAATCGCAGACAAAGTTTGAAAGGTAATTATGAAAAGCAAACCTTGTCTACGATGGCTCACTCCTAGACGAATGAGAGATTACGCCAATTAGTTTTATTAAATTACAGAGTACAGCTCCTTTAAACGCAGTGGTGTTGGATGATTAATCAAATATTGGGACAAGAAAGAAAACAAAGCAAAGAGTTGTGTTATATTTGTAATTCGGGATGTTGTTCACGTTCTAGTTCCTGTTTGCTGTGAGCTGAACTGTGGAGTTTGCTCTGGCAGAGTATAAAAAGCAAAAAATGAAGAATAAATATTACTTAAACATGCTTGACTCTCTAAATACAACTCTGAGTGCGTAAATGATGAGATTTCTTTTGTAAATAAATACATTTGATGTTTTCCCTCAAAGAAGTTCTTGTTAAATCAGCACTTTGTGACAAAAGTGAGGCTACAGTGTGCTGTCTGCATCTAATATTAAAGTATTTTAGTCTCAACCTGGACGTAAAAGCTAAAAGTAGAGCTCTGATTGGCTGATCTTTGGGGGTCCATCCCAGTTTCACTTTGCCGCCTGAAAAAAGAAGTTTCAAAGCGATGCACGAGCCTGAAAATGAGTGCTTGTGAATATTAACAATGTGCCGATGGATTTGTGTGAGCAAGGAACAAGTTACAGATTTAAAACCCTACTTCGGGTAGGGTTCGTGAATCAGGTACCCCAGCTTTAAAGGACACATATTCTGTTACAGTGACTTTTTTGAGCTTTTAATGATCTAACAATGTTTTGTCATTAAAAACATACCTGAAGTTGCGTTTAGCACTAGAAAATCCTCCCTGCTCTGAGCGTCAAACACACTTAATGCTGAATTCCCTCGATCCGGGACGTATTTTTAGATTGTCTACATCACTTATCAGAGAATCTTCCACTGTTTTAAGTCCTTAAATCAGGGGTGTCCAAACTTTTTCCATCGAGGGCCACATATTGAAATATAGACCAATTGGAGGGCCACAAATCAATCGCGAAACGTTAAAAAAAGCTGCATTTATCTGATGGTTTAAGCGCCACCAAATTTACATTCAGTCTCAGTGCCTTAACATCAGGTCTGTGTTGCACCAAAATGTTAGTTATTTAGGTTGGAATTGTAGAAAATCTGAAATGTGCTGTAAATAGTACTTATCAGGACAATGTGGGCCAGTTCACCAGGAAGCCTAAGGGCCAAGAAAAATTGGTCTGAGGGCCGCATTTGGCCCCCAGGCCTGAGTTTGGACATGCCTGCCTTAAATCATCGCTAAACTCTAAACACGATAACTGCTTTAGCAAATCCACACCATCGCGTCTTTTCAGCGCTAACTTCACTAGATTGTATTGACCTTATTCTGCCCCGCCCACTTTTGCCGTTTTCTGCACTTCCGTCTGTAAACGCACTTCCGTTTGACGAGAACTCCGTTAAAGCTAATGACGAACGAGGGAAAAGTCTCGCTGCTAAAATGTTACATAAAGTAGGTTGATTTGTGTAAAATGTTTAATGAACACGAGCAACAACAAGTCAACAACACACCGATTTCCTGGTCAGTCTGAAAACGGCTTTTTAGTCCATGTAGAACTTATTTTCTGTTGAGCTCATCTGCTCCATGTAAACTAATACAACGGAAACAAGATGGCGGCGCGTACAGCAACCTCCGAAATAAGGTGAATATAGTGCTGGCGCCATCTGCTGGCTGGATGTACTCAGTAAGTGTTATCTCATACTGGCTGATAAAACATGTCATTGAATGAATAAGAAACTTTTTTGTTTTGTTTTAAAACACAAGAGGGTAAGTTTAAGGTACTCAAGAGCATGTTTAAAGGCTAATAACAATAATTTTCCTCTAAGATTGATTATCAGGTGATGTTTTTTTGTATTCTAAAGAAAGAACTACAGCCTGTACACTTGCACACAATCATTTTGAACAATCAATAACGTTTCCCCTTTCAGTCTGTTGAGCTCAGGACAATGGCGTTTGGTCCTGATAAACAGGCCATTTGTAGTTGGCCGTTGTGTATGTGAACTTATTTCCAAAGAGACAGGTCCCTCTCTTTGCAGCTGCAGTAACAGCAGCAGCAGTGGTGTTAGAGCGTGTTATAAATAGAACAGAAGAGAATCAGTGATCAGTATTCACAGCTCAGAGTGTGTGAGCTGCAGCTTCAGTCCTTCGTCGCCACAGCAGCAGAACAAACCAGAGCTTCCAGCCATGTTTGCACTCCCGTTTTGGCTGTCCTCTTTAAGACCTCCTAACTGAACCACCCCACGGCAAAGAAAGTCAAGAAAAAATATGAGATCTTATTTTCTTTCAAATAGAAAAAGCAGTCACCAGATTGTATGTCTCCAAGTCTGGGACAAGTCTGGTAATCGTAGCTAAAACAACCCACTCGATTCATCCAAGAGTACTGAAAAACTGTGTTATATAAAAGAAAAAGCAACTGAATTGAGCTCGGGATCATGACATCACACGTAACAGAAGTTTCAGTAAAAGTTTTAGTTAAATCAATTGGAGATTTTAGGACGCTAAACACGAATACTAATTCAAAAGTATTCTAACATTATATATTGATGAATGTATTTACCAGAAGGGACTTTATCAGGTTCTTCCATGGATTTTTTGTTCACTTTTTTACATTGTTTTGTTGTAATGTTAGTTTAGCACAGTGTTTCCTAAAGTGGGGGTCGCAAGATGATTCTAAGATCTAATCTGAATAAATATTACACTGTATTTGCTCTATTTTTCAAATTAAAAACTGCATCTTTTAGTGAAATAATGTATAATAAGACAATCAATTATTGAAATAACCAAAATTAAAGTAACTTTTAATTTCGCTTTAGGGGTCCCGAGTCGGTTGCATGGCTTTTTTGGGGGTCCTGGCCATAGAAGTTTGAGAACCCCTGGTTTAGCACACCAACGGCAAACATGGTGGATTTCCAAAGTAATGGCTGTTTTTAGATGTTCTGATGCTGAGCTCTTCTAGCAACTCTGACTAACAAAAGTAAAAAAAGAAAGTATCATTTTAGCTTATTTAAATGTAGCCAATTACTATTCATGGGCTTCAGTTTGCTGTTGTATTTGCCGTTCTGAAGACTTTGACCATTTTTTCAACAGTTTTGGTTTGAATTGACTCTGTGTACAGCGATGCCCTGCTAGCTCACTGTTAGCGTCACTACTTCCTGTCCTGTTAAAGCGCTATGGATTTTTTTGCACATAACAAAGAACCCATAGCGCTAAAATCAATAAATCCTTAAAGATCACACAGTAACCAGTGAGTGAGTGGATGTCACTGACAACTTGTTAAAGACTTTACAGATGAGCTGAGTATTTCCCCCAGAGGACACTTGTGTTTATTAAGCTATAGGTCTTTTTGTCTCGATGCTAATGCTAATTGAGGCAAGATCAATTTCAAAACAATGCAATAAACTGAAGCAATCTACAGTCGTATAGTCTTTCCTGTAAATTTTGCATATTTACATACATACAATAGATGTTAGCATTAGCTTTGAGACACACTCAGCTTGCCAGCCACCTTTGTGCACAGAGCCTATTGCTAACGGCTATGGCAAAAGTTTCAATCCTTGATCACTATTCTAGAAAGTATATCTTTTTATATATGTTTTTTTCTCAATTAGGGTTAGGAACAGATAATTTTTTGCAATTTGGGACAGGTAAGCTAACCGGATCTCAGCATAACTGCATTGGAGAAAAAACATACCATACCATACCATACAACAAAACATACCGTCCTCTAAACTAGATTATATTATATTGTAAACATAGCTGTGACAAAATCTGACCACTGCTTTGTTGTCTGCTAATTGTAAAATCTAGCAAAAGAACATTTTATTCAGTCAACACAACACACGTTTTTAAGTTCCTACATTTCGCCACTTCAAATAAAATAGTCTAGATCTGTGGTCTCTTTGACTCGAGTACGCCCTGATCTTTGTCTCACACTCGGAATACCCCTTAACTTGAGTTTCAGGCAAATAAATGAGTTCACTAGTCACATATTGTCAATTATTACTATTATATATTTGTTTTAGTTATATTTATGGTCTAAGAAACTTCAAAAAGATGCTAAATTTACAACTTATAACACTTAACACATTTTTACAATCGCAAACCCAAAACAAAGAACCTGATACGACGGTAAAATAGGTTTGGAGATGATAGTGTGTTGGCTGTGCTTTTGCGGTCCACGCTGCTTCACTTTGCCAACTGAAAAAAAAGAAGTGAATACTAGTGATTTGTCAAAAGATTTGCGAGAGCTGCGAACAGGTTAGACGAATTCAAATACCTACTTCCTCCTTTAACTGTGCCCCAGTTTTAATGAATAGAGCGGCCCATTGCCACATCATTCCTGTAGTCTGCATATTACCTTTTGCACCCGTGTTATCAGTCCTTATGAGTAACAGGGGAAGTCCACAACTGTGTTCATTCAAAGCAATTCTGCAAACTTCCCTCTCTTGCTCTTTCCGTCTTTGCGCTTGGCGTGTTGTATATTTATGACTCAGAAGCCGAGCGACCCGTTTCTGTTGGAAAGTCTAAACAAAACCTTACTAGACATAAGATAAGATAAGACAAAACCAATACTATGTCTAATAAAAGAGTTGAAACTAAAACCCGATTTCTTCTCGCTCTATCCAGGAAAGAATACGACAATTCCACGTTTCCACGCTGCTATTAACATAAATGTAGACAGAGGGGTGTCTATTTGCAGTCTATAGCACAAAGACAGCTCTGCATCGCTCGCCTCTGGAGGAAACTGGTCTCCTAGGCAACAGGCCAGGTTTCCCGCGGTAACGAGCGGATTGGACGAAACACGAGGAGCTCCCTGCAGCAGCATCCCCATGGCAACGGCTCTGAGAAACAAGGATTTTACTATGTATTTTTTTTTTTCTTTCATCACAAATTGAGACTGAGAAGCTTTACCGCAGTAGTCACTGATGGGTTTATAATGTGTGTATTTGCATAATTATGGGTCGAAGCCTAAAAGGAAAGGTGCTGTAGAAAAAGTGTTTAATAATAAGTCATGAGAAGTAAGCATGTTCTTTATTGGTTATAATTCTTTAGCTCAAAGTCACAACTATTCCAATTCCAATTCCATGCATTGTTAATTGACCCCGAACACACGGCCGCCCTGGGGTAGACTCACGAGAGAGTGGCTGCCAATGTAAACCACGGCTGGTATCACTCAAAACAATGGCTCCAGTGCATTGTCAACAGCAGGGGCGTAGCAACAAAACTCTGGGTCCCAGGTACAAAATCTTCTTGGTGGGCCCCTAATACATCATTTTGTGCATGATTTTTATTTTATTTTTTTCAGGAAATGTGGTTATTGTTGTCATTTTTTCATTTACTATTGTTTGAAAGTACACTCTATGGTTTCTACATTGCACCAAACACATACATTCTGAGACATCTTGAGTAGCTTTTTTGGTTTTGTTTTCGCAATAACTATCAGATCGATTTCACAAACATCTCGAAACATATCACGGTAAACCCAAACAAGTGATATAATAAATAAATTATGCACTGCAAAAAAGGCCTATCAAAAAAATAAACTCAAAATAAGACCTTTTTACCCTAATTTAAGTGAAATTATCTGCCAGTGGAATAAGATTTTACTTATCAAGTTTACTTAAAACAAGTCAAATAATCTCAATTTGATGTAGTCCTGTCAAGTGAAAAAATCTTAAATTGGACTTTTAAGATTAATTTGCTTAATTCAAGTAAATTTAACTAAGTTAGATAATCCCTTTTTGCAGTGTGAGGAAACTGATTACTTAAGAAGTTTTGAGTTACTAAAAAGTTATAAAATACTACAACTTAGAGTGTATGATTAAATGAATACCACCTAAGAAGTGCACTGAACTCATACCATCAGCACTTGACTATAACAAGCTTAATCACTCTGCTGTATTATTGTTTATGTTTGTTTACTTTTACTTATTTATAGTTTTATTAACCGCTATTAACACAACCAGGGACTAGACTAACCCCAAAAGACAAAAATCATACAAAATGTGAATTTAAGTTTCTTTATTTTGTCAAGGAAATACACTAACTGCAAATTAAATTAGCTTTGTTTGTTAACGACTAACAAACTAATATGTGAAGAATGATTTTTGTCTTTTTAAAAGGGTGATGGGGCCCTCAGATTTCATGCATGATTGGATTTAGTCGCTCAAAGACTTTACTCAACCACAATGCATTTTCTTACAACAATAGATTACAGCGTAGAAAAATGCAACTGAGAAAAAAAAGATCGCATGCTTTTGAGGAACCTTCTCTGCCCTGGGCCCCGGAGAAAACTACCTTTTACCCCCCAAGTCCGACGCCCCTGCTCAACAGTGTAGCTAGCGTTAGCCTCCAAACATCACAATCTATGAAAATCCACGGCTGTTTTGGCAACTGCTAACCATTTGACAACACTGGAGTAACATGAGAGAAACAGTGTAACAGTGTTGTGTGTAGATTGTTACCGTTAGTCTAAAGCAGGCATGTCCAAACTAAGGCCCGGGGGCCAAAAGCGGCCCACAGACCAATTTTTCTTGGCCCTTGGGCTTCCTAGCAAATTGGCCCACATTGTCCTAAAACATACTTTTTACAGCAAATTTCAGATTTTCTACTATTATAACCTAAATAACTAACATTTTGGAGTGAGACAGACCTGATATTAAAGCATTGAGACTGAATTTAGGTGTGGTGTCACTTTAAAAATCAGATGAATGCAACTTTTTGAACGTTTCACGATTTATTTGTGGCCCTCCCTTTGGTCTACATTTCAGTGTGTGGCCCTCGGTGGAAAAAGTTTGGACACCCCTGGTCTAAAGTCTAGTGTTATGCTGGACAACAATACAGCTTGATGAGATTTTTGTATATATAGGTTTTATTTCACGAGATGTTATAAATTCTTCTTTATGGCCAATAGTGTAATAACAGATCGATAATAACATAATAATCGACAATAATATAATATTGGCCCATAATCTAATAACAACCAATAACCTAATGGTCAATAATGTAACAAACAATAATGTAATAGTGGAAAAAAGTGTATTAATGGACAATAATGTAATAACGGCAAATAATGTAATAATGGACAGTAACTTAATAACAGATGCTTATGTAATAACGAACAATAATGACAGCGAATAGTGTCATAATTGCCATATAATAATGGACAAAACGTAATCACGGAAAATAAACACCACTGTTGTGCCCACTGCTTCCTGACAGGTTCAGTCAGTCATTGAAGCATGGGTCAAATACAGAAATACAGAATAAAATGTACCTCGTCAACAAATCAAATACTCAGACAGTACCAGACCAGATAAGAACAACACAAATCGCAAATGTTTTTATTTTCTTCATTTTATTCTCTCACATTTAATGGTGCCTTATCTAACTTTTCTGCTGGAGGTTCTGCCACCTGCTTTTCTCATGGAGATTGTGAAATTTGTGAAAATGTTGCCAAAATGAAGAACATTCAAGGTGAGCGGGACAGGCAGCCATTAACACACTCAATGACTCAAGTACTCGAAACCAAGATGATTCAAATATTGATCTGTTTTCATCAGCTACAGTTCATTAGTGTGCGTAGTCAACCCTGTTAGAGTTCACCGGTGACTGTTCCAACAACTACAGCCCCTTCCAATCTTTATAAACAAACACTGCGTTCCATTAGCCGGTACCATGGGGTGTTAGCGCTAATGCATTTCAATGGGGGAGTTAGCGTTAGCCTCCAATCATCACAAACTATGAAAACCAGGGCTGTTTTGGCGACTGACAATCACTCGACCACACGTGAGTAACACCAGAGCAGAGTTAGAAAACACATGTGCAGGTGTTTTGGGGAGTTAACGGTTAGTGTTGGGTGACCAGACGTCCCTATTTACCTGGGACAGTCCCAGTTTTGAACCCTGTGTCCCATGTCCCAGAGGATGTGTCCAAAACCATTGATTTGTCCCAGTTTTACACAAGTCACGTCCCAGTTGTCCCTATTTTTGACCAATTTGATACCGGCCAACAATAAAAAGAGGAATAAATTGCTAAAATAGAGAGAATTGTTCTTGAAAGTGACCAGAACACAAAAATTCAGAGCATTATAAATAAAAGTTTCTCATATTACACTGTTTACTGAAGTCGTGAATGAGCCGTGGATGGACAGAGTGTGTAGTGATGTGCTTAATTATCGGCTCTTTTTACAATTTTACTGTAACTCCCCACTCCAACCCGGGTGTGTCCCAGTTTTTAATTATCAAAATCTGGTCACCCTAGGTTAGTGCCAAAATTAGCATACATGCTAACAACCCTGTAATAAAGATTTCTTAAATCTAATATTATTCTGGACAAAATGGACCAAAAATATAGCAGTCACAAAAGTCTGACAATGAAAAGTATGTTTTGTTTCAACAGGCGCCATAAATTCTACAGTAATAAGTGAAATTAAAAAACTTGAGGTTTAAGTTAGATATTGATAGTGGCAAATGTCGGTGCTGATAAGGAATAATTTGCTGAATTTTCTGTAGTTAGTTGAAGAGCTGTTACACAACCTATTTGGATAAGTTTTGTCATACATTATTCTTGTTTTAAGAAATATAATAGCTATTTTAATTCTGTGCAGAGGTATCTGTTCATATTGGGTATCGGCAGGTACTTAAAGCCCAAGTGTTGGATCCGAAAAGCTGGATCAGTGCATCCCTAGTGGCAAATGTGATGAACATACAGTATACACAACAACCATGTGCTGTATCTGCACTCTTTACAAATGACAAAATTACAGTTTTTTGCTTTCCCAATCAAATGAATGTGATAGAGTGTTCAGGCAAGTACCAGACTGCATGCACAGCTGATCTAACCCATCACTCCTGGAGGGGTCTGGAAGGGTGTGATTCATTTTCAAACCATCTACAAAACAAATGAAAAAATACATTTGTAAAATGACTAAACACATATAATCAGACTATTTTCATTATGCTTTAAAATGAATATAACATAAAATAGATATGCTACTGTATTTGTCATATTGGTTACAAGCCATTGTTGAAGCAACATTCAAAATCCAATTTAGCTCATAAACAACAATGTCTCCAGATGGGTATTTATTCACTTTTACTTTTATATATTTTTATGTATTTATTATTTATGTGCTTGGGACAGACACAACAAACATCTACTAACATTTAGAAATCTGAGGATCTGTTTATAATTTGCAAAACAGGTCCAATTGCAAGGCTTTTAACAGATCAGATTGAAATTCAATGCAATATTAAAGTGTATAACATATAATAAATAATAATAAAATAATATCATAAAAATCAATAGTAAATATTGTGACTATATCTACAGACCAAATATAGCAGCAATATACATTCACACAGATATATTCCTTGTATATTATCTAACAGTTTAGACAATAATATTTTTCAGAGTGAGCATGAGGAGGGTGAGGACAGACATGCCCAGGGAGGTGCTCGGTGCCTGGGTACAGAGGACTCCACGGGCCCTGGTTGAACCCTGTGTTAGAATCAGCTCATGTGGTTGAATGTTTTTTTTTACAGTGCGTGTGAATCAGAGCAGAGCCGGGCAGAGACACAGCGCCCTCTACAGGCACTGCCCCACAGCACAGAGGACACACGCTGTAGAGCAGTGTGCAGCCACAGTGCCCTCTGCTGGGGAAAGCACGGGCGAGCGTTCATTACATCACAGAGGCTCGTGTTTGGCTCCATCTGCTGGTCACATAAGACAACTGCAGATTCAGCAAAGGACGTTGTAAGTAAAGAGTATTTTATTCTTTGTATTTATTTATTTTTGAATTTTGCATTTTTATGTATTTTCAGTGCATAAATCTGAATAGAGTTAAGTGTAAAATTTGTTTGTATTTTGTTGGCATAGAATCTAAAAAACAAAACAAAACAAAAAATACAGGGGAGATTTTTGATATCTTATTTAGTATTTTTCTTATCTAGAAAGATTAAAAAAAAAAAAAAAGATAATACTGGGGCTGCAACTAGTCAGCGATTATTTTTTCATATAGGTGACTTCAAACCAAACGAGTATTTTTTGTAGTATATTAAGACTTTTTAAATAAATTATCAACCAAATAAAGGGGGAAATATGACAACACAGTGGATTGTTGTAAATAATATTAGAAATATATTATATATATATATATATATAATATAATTTTGACATTTTGATTTGATTATGATTGTGTTTGTCTATTTTTAAAAATTGACCTTGAGTGTGGAATGAAAGTTTTTTTGTGATTATATGAAAGGGCTTTTATTTAAGTCAGAGTGCGTCAGTTCTCGTCTTGTTCTGTATCGTGGATCCTTGAAAAGCAGCTACCGCACATTTCCCGATCCACTGATGCATTCACCTTTCTTGGTTTTTTTTGGTTTTTTTCAGAATCAGAATTACTTTTATTCATCCACGGGGGGAAATTCTTTAAAGTTGAATGAATGAATAACAATCCCGCTGTCTGTGTTGTATAACATTGGTCAGGTTAGGTCAGATCATATTAACTGGTACAGCCCAATACAAATCATATCCTCCTTTCAAACATTTGAAGTGTGTTAATGGCACATTCCGCTGCCACGTCCGGAAATGTGTGTCCACTTCCACCAATTCTTCACCTTTCACTTGACTCTGAGCTCCATTAAAGCGTCTCATTGAGTCAGAAGTGCTCCAGCATGCTCCAGCACAGGACCCTCACTGGGACATGGTAAGTGCAGAAAATGACTTACAAAATCCTTTTTCAGTTTAACCTCTGATTCAGAAATTATGTTAAGATTGTCAATGTATAAAATATAATATCTGGTGCTAACTTATGTATTTGGGTAATGTAAGATTGGTGCACACTGCACTGCTTAAATATTTTATGAAACATTCTTAATATTGATTTCACTAATTACAAATGCTTTGAAAATGTAAATTTATTCAGATTTGCTACATAGTGTAGTTTTGTAGTGTAGTAATGTAATTGTGTATGTAGTTTTACATGTTTTGGTTCTTGAGCCTCTTATCCAATCAAGAAGCAGAACGTGCTTCTCAGTTTGGGTTGCCAGATCCCATGACTTAAACCCAAATAACTCTTTATGATAATGTGTCCTCAGTAATGTTTTATCACCTTCTGTTGTGATTGTAATACAGCTTTTAAACACTTGTTAAAACAATCACTTTAAAGAGGACAAATAATGCTTTTGTCTTAACCTGGCCCTGCCATATGAATTCTCATGACATTTGTGAGTTCACAAACTGTTGAGAATCCATCTGGGCACTCTGCTGCTGGGTTTGAGCTGCTGTGTGCTGGACCAATCACAGCGCTGCATTGTGGTTTGGGCAGAAGTCAAATAGACAAACCTAAACATACATGGCGACGCCGATGGATGTACTTCGGCCAAGTTCACTACATTTACGGACAAGCACATAGAAGTGCTTTTAGCATTTGAGGACGAGGAACAGTCTGTGCTTTTCTCTCAACTGGATTGTTCTTGAGTACCTTCAGTTTGACATCTCATGTTTTAGAGAAAAAAAAAGTTTATAAAAACAAAATAAACATTTTGGACCATCTTGGAATGCCCATAAATGCACACCTGTACCTTATGCACACGTTAACACTAACATCACTAACATCATTTTATTTGCCTAATGGAAAAACTAAATACTTACTTACTTACTAGCTACGATAAGCCACCTCCTCTTCCTCATCCTCGATAAAACAAATGTAAAATAACAAAAAATAAAAGTCCTCATAAATGTTCTCGCTTCATCATTCCTTTTAATCGGCAGCTGCTGGCGGTTGCTAGGCGACAGCATAATAACATTCAAGCAAGGACACCTGTTGACGTGTGCTCAGTGGGATTTCAGCACGGCCTTTGTGGTGTACGGAGGCCACAGGGAGGAGCCTCTGTCGCCTGGTCCTTCGGAGGATGCAGCCGTTGAATTGGGACACAGCTAAACACAAAAGGAGACAGGAGCTGTGGGCCTGGGCTTTCTTAAAATGCATTTTTCTTTTGTAGGGACATAATAAAACTCAGCCTTAAAGTAGCATCTAGACCAGACATGTCCAAACTAAGGCCCGGGGGCCAAATGTGGCACTCAGACCAATTTTTCTTGGCCCTCAGGTTTCCTGGTGATTGGCCTACATTGTCCTGAGAAGTACTTTTTACAGCAAATTTAATATTTTCTACCATTTTAACCTAAATAACTAACATTTTGGTGCGAGACAGATCTGATATTAAGGCACTGAGACTGAATGTAGATGTGGGGGTGCTTAAAACATCAGATAAATGCAGCTTTTTAAACGTTTCACGATTGATTTGTGGCCCTCCGATTGGTCTATATTTCAATATGCGGCTCTCGATGGAAAAAGTTTGGACACCCCTGATCTAGACACACTAAACTGTACTAAAGATTTTGACTGAACGTACAAAAGAATTAGTTGATATCTAATTCTGAGCCTGATTTAAGGTTGAGACAAAATTTGAATTTTTAGGCTACTTTTCAGTAAGATTTCTCATTTATTTATTAAGAAATCCAAAATCCCCCCTGTACATTTTTTCTCTAATATGTGTACAAAATGAACCAAGAAATATAAACCTGGATCTGTCCATGTTTCATTTAAATGTCTCAAATATGAGCTATTTTGGCCATTTTTGTTTTTTACATAAAATGCCTTATTTTTTATATGAACACATTGCATGACGAAAAACTGTAATACATTTTTTCTTACATTTATGTGAGTAAGCTACATGAGAAGTTTCAAATTGATATTCCTATTAATCTTGCGTGTTTAGTGTCTTGCCCTATGACAAACCAAAAGCAAGCTGGAGTCAAACCTCCGACAGCGTCCTGAAAAACGCCCTGAAATGCGAGCGGGGAGTGCTGTCTGTCCTCCACCCCTCCAACAATGTCTCAGCGCTAATCCCCTCCTGGCACGTTAGCAAAGATGAGCGCGCTGTCCTACGAGACGTGCGCTTCTGCCCACCTCCACACGTACAAAACAACACCGTCGGAAGGAGTTTGTGCAACGCGAGGGATAACATGAGGAGCTAAAGCTAGGAGATCTTCTAGAGGTAAGATTATGAATGACGCGGGATTAAAAACTTCTTAAAAATGTAACTCCTTTCCTAACGCATTCCTGGCATCCTAATCCTTCACCGCGCTGAGTCTACTAAGCGCTTTTCAAAACTTTCAGAGGCAGAGTTTGGCTGTGGCGGTAATGCTAACAACAACTAGCATGCTAACAACGCACTTCCTGGTTCGCGAAGAACAAAAACACACAGCAGTCTAATTTTTACGATATATTTGCGCTGGGGCAAAACATATTCACGTCATAAAACATTTACGCCATGGACAGATAATTTGATACCAAACAAACAAAGACTCAAAAGGGCTGTATGTGATTTTTACTGTTTTAAAATATGAAAAACAGAACTAGTTTGTTTTAAAATCTTTACAGCAGTCACCTAAATATTCACCGTGATGAGTTTATGAGCACTTTTCACCAGTCTCTTTGCCATCATGATTAAAGCTAACAAACATTAGCAGTCGAACACGCACTTCCTGCTTCTTGTTGAATAAAATGCTCTATAAATAGATTAAGAGAAAGTGCTGTGGTCTCATTTTCACCCGAATAGATGCTTTTACAATATATCTGTATTGGAGCAACAGGTTTTACTTGTATGTAAAAAATTGGGTACATGAAAAACTTTTTTTTTTTTCACGTTTCAAAACAGTAAAGATCAGATCAGTCCCTTTAATTATTGAAAAATAAAAAAATTTAAAAGTTTGTATTAAACTGTTGGGAAAGTAAGGAACCACTGGCAAACGCATTCCTATCATCCCAACTCTTCACCACGATGAGTTTATCAGCGCTTTTCAAAACTTTCAGAGGCAGAGTTTTGCTGTCATGGTAATGCTAACAACAACTAGCATGCCAACAGCGCACTTCCTGGTTTGCAAAGGACAAAAAAGCTGTATAATTAGATGCAGACAATACACAGCGGTCTCATTTTTACAACATATCTGTACTGGGCAAAACACATTTACTTCAGAACACTTTTACAACAGGGACAGATAATTTGATTCCACTTTATTCTCCTTATTCTGGAAGTTGTCGTACGCGCCACCGTCTTGTTTCTGTTGTATTAGTTTACATGGAGCAGACGAGCTCAACAGAAAATAAGTTCTACATGGACTAAAAAGCCGTTTTCAGACTGACCAGGAAATCTGTGCATTGTTGACTTGTTGTTGCTCGTGTTCATTAAACATTTTACACAAATCAATCTACTTTATGTAACATTTTAGCGGCGAGACTTTTCCCTCGTTCGTCATTAGCTTTAACGGAGTTCTCATCAAACGGAAGTGCGTTTACAATAAATGTGCGTATCTGTGGCAAAAAACGGCAAAAGTGGGCGGGGCAGAATAAGGTGAATACCACTACATCTTAATTAGCATGATCAAAGACTTATTTCATAAAGGCTTATTAGATACATAGTAATGGGTTAGGGTATTAATTAAGTAGTTAGAAAGCCTGAATCAGTCTTAATACACTTAAACGTTCATTAATTAAGTTTAAAGTTAAAGTGAAGCTTTACCAATAGCTTTACCATGGCTCGTGGCAGATCGAACTGTGTCTCACCTGGAACTGAGTTCTACACATTTATCAGTCTGGAGAGTCTCTCACTGAAAGCAAATGAAATGCGTGAGGCATTTCCCGACGGCAAGGAAGGGCCCTCAAAAGCAAAGTTTTATATAAAATGCATTGTGGTTGAATAAAGTCCTTGTGAAAATATATACAATTATGCAGGAGATCAGAGGACCCCATCACCCTTCAAAAAGAGGAAAGTCATTGCTCACGTTAGCCAAGTTGTTAACAAATAAAACTAGTGATTATAATTAGTTAGTGTATTTTCTTTGTAATAATACGTTTCAAGATCTTTGTGAAATTGGTCTGGTAGTTATTGCAAAAAAAGTTGTGTATCATAATATAAGCCGTTAACTACACAGGAAGTCAATAAATGAGTGAGATATTGTTAAGTGTATGTAGAAACCACAGGGTGTACATTCTAGCAATAGTGAATGTAAAAAACAAACAACAATATTCAAATTTGCTAGAATAAATAAATCATATATAAAACTATGTATTAGGGGCCCGTCGAGAAGGCCATTGTGCATTTCCCCAACACAGTAGAGATCTCGGGTTGAACCACGTGCGCTCCGTGACTAAAATAAAACATGTATGTGAGAGCTGAAACTAGTGAAATGAGCCAAACATTTCACCAAACTATTACAGAGCACCTGCAGACTCCAGGCCATTCAACTATGTAACTATAGTTCTATGAGTGTACGAAGAGCCCTTAACACTAAACCTGTTAAGTTACATTTACCGGAAACATGGGACCCAGGGCCGCCGCTTCCATAAAGCACGTAACGCACAGCGCGTAGGGCACCAAGTGCTCTGAGGGGGCACCACATCGGCTGTGCCGTGGCCGCCTGGCCGTGGCGAATACGAGCGGTGCCCACGCGGCGCCGCGTTCCGGCGCTCGCCAAAGTGAAGCGCATGCACGTAATTTAATAAAACCGCGACGCCAAGGGCTCTCTCTCTTTCCTCCTCGGCTCCTCCCTCAGAGAACAGGGATGGCCAAGACCCCAGGCAAAGTTTGAGATGAAGACGAGAGAGAGTCAGCGGAGGAGCCTATTACCTGCCACTCTGCAGCAACGTCTGACTGAGGCGTTTAGGGGACATTTGGTGCGTGGGCTTTTATTGCACTTAATCCGTGAATAAATATGATGCCAATGATACATTCACAATGACAACAGTTCCTGTGCATTTCTTAAAGCTGAATAAACTATTTTTATTCATTTATTCAATAAATAAATAAATTGTAGTAGTAGTAATCATTTACAGTTACGAATATTTCGTTTCTTTTACCCCTTGAACTCACCACCAATTGGCACAGAAGCTCTCATATGATGACTTGATAAACAACTTTGCAGCTAGAAAATGTAGACGTACACATTTGTAGGAGCCTGTTAATGTTTACATATACTTCACTTGTTGGATGATTCTATCTATATTCGTATTAGCACTATTATAGTGTGGTATTTGTTTTACACTTGAATATTTAAGTTTTATTTAGTTATTTAAGATATTTATTAATATTTTTTTGTTGACAACTTACATTTCCATCTTGTGTTTATAGTACTATATATTGTGTATTTAATTTAAGATAATAAAATGAACATGGTAAGAAATGAAAGTAATTGTGGGTTTGGTCATTTAATGCGGGGCGGGGGGGGGGCACCATCAAGACATTTTGCATAGGGCACCAAAAAAGCTAGCAGCGGCCCTGATGGGACCACACAGATTTAACATGAAATTCAAGGTCTAGTTAATTGGGTTTTAAATAATTTTTTTGTGAAATAATATTTTTTTTCCCTTTTCTTACAAAAATGTGCAAAAATATTTCAAAATAGACATGTAAATAATGACATTTCAAAAAGCTTGCAATGTGATTAGTCACCGTTTTAATCAGATTAATTTTGTTTTTTTAAAATAATTTGACAGCACTAATATAACTGAAATGTCACTATGAAGAGGTGGGGCTTATCTGTTGTGCAGTTGAAAACAATGGACCTGTTTTTATTACTAAGATTTTAGATTTGGGCACAAACAATATTTTTTCAGACAAAACCAAATGGAATAAAAGAGTTTCTCAATTGTTTGTTGACTTTAACACTGTTACAAAATAGAATCCCAGACCTCTCTTGCACAATCTGGGGAAAGTCTTTCGGAGTGTTTCAAATTGTGAGCATTCAAAGCCTGGTAAACAGGAGTAATGAAACAACATCGAATGAAGCAAAAATACTCTAGGTATGTTTTTGATGACAATAAATGTGTCAGTTTTGTGTCATTTACGTCACAAGGTTATTAATATGGCAAACGACAATGCTAAGATTCTACTTTTGTGGATTTTCGTTTCTCTTTCAAAAACGTTTCTGGCCGTTGCCCTCCATCTGAGATTATGACATCAAATTCAGAGAGTATTTCATGAATGCAAGCTGTTCTTCTCCAGAGCCTCCTTCACCTCCGCTGCCGTCTGTCATGTGACTGCAGACATTCAAACAGAGCATGACATAAGCCCTCAGACCTGGACTCCGCTCCGTGTATGCTAACCCGATACCTCATGGGACCTGCTAGCATTTCAGCTATAGAACATAACGTACAGAGACGACTGTCACAGAATCATTTTGTTTTATTGTCATGATTATAGAGCTGTGCTATTAATCAGATTTTAAAAAGCACATATTATGCAAAATTGACTATTTTGAGCTTTTAACAACGGTCGTTTCACACTGTTTCATCATTAAAAACATACCTCAGTTTGTATTTGGCTTTATTCACTCTAGTTTGATGAATCCTGGATTGCAAGTCCTCTCCCTCTGCCTGTCAAACACGTTCCCATTCTGAATATTCCACTTATATGAAGTCAAAGGTAGCGATACAAGATCTTCTGCGCTGTTTTTAAGTCCATAAAGCTTTACCAGGCTCGTTCTGAGCTGAAACAACGCAAAGAACGCATAATCTTTCATGCCAGAGACGTGACCTGTACGCCACCCACAGCCATCTTGGTTCTAGTCCTAACGTAAATGAATGAAAACACCAACAAATGACATCGCTCAAAAGTACATCTGCATTTTAAAACGCATGTTTGGCTTTGTTGCAACAAGCTATGGAGCTCGGGATCGTGACTTCACACATGACAGAATTTTCAGTTAGCCCAATGTTAAATCAATGGAGATTTTAAGATGCTAAATACTAAACTTAGCGTTGATTCAAAAGTATGCTAACACTATATTGATAAATGTATTTACCAGAAGTGACCCAGCAGTTTATCAGGTTCTTCCATGGAGTTTTTGTTCACTTTTTTACATCGGTTTGGCTGATGTCTCTCTCTGTAAGTTTAACACACCAGCGGTAAGTATCTGAAACCTTCGATTGCCAGTTAAAGGTCCTCGTACAGGTGTGGAAAAGCTCTTCAAAACCCCTGATATCTGTTTTGACAAATTTGACAAAATCTACATCTTTCACAACCCAACATTCGTGAACCATCCCATAGAAACAATATGTCTCCGACCCACTGCAACAGAAAGCGACATACGTTGACATGAACCGATAGTCTTTTAAACTTGAGATTTTGTTACTTCCAATGGTCAATGGTCATAATAATGGAGAAGTTTACAGTCAAACCTCTGTCAGTAAAAGCATATCGTCTGGAGCAGAGATCAGACTTTGGAGGAAGATTCAAGTACAATTAAGATTACATTTATTAAGAAAACATGTTGGTGAAGACCCTTAACATGACCGTCATTAATAGAAGCGTTTCAAAGGACTTCTAGACGAACTGGTCTGGAAGATCAGGGCCAATCAAAAGAAAACTTGGTTGTAGTTCAGATAGGGTTTTTTAAAAGTGTTTCATATTGTCCCACTTCCAGGCAGCTCCTGTTGAACTTGGCACCTGTCGCTTCCAGATTTGCTATAGATATAAACGTGTTATACAGGGCCAAGTCTGAGGTGTGAGAGTCCTGAGGAGGCTGTTTATGTCCAAGGAGCACAAATGTCTGAACTCACACATAAAGCATTCCTCTGTACCCATGAGCAACAAATACAGGGAGCGAGGTTGACCCCTGAACCCTGTAAGGAAGGTGAGCAAATAGTTCCTCCGAGTGTAATACAGCCGGGGCATATAAACACTGTTATTTACATGTGTTTGCCAACAACGGGATCCTTTTCCAGCCTTTTAATACGTCAGACGAGGAGGGCATGTTTTCACCAGTGTGTGGCGGCTACTGCTCTGGCCGGATAAAAATAAGTGAGTTCAAGCGTATACGACAGCTTAGACTACATATTTCAATAAATATTTAAGCTTTTAAATCTTTACCTTGCCTGTTCTTCCTGGTAGGCATGATCAACGGATAACAACTATTACCTAGCAACCATACTGTAAACAAGGGCCAATAGCCAACTAAATGAATGAATGTTTGTCACGTGTAAATTGTCTCTGCATTTTTATTGGAATGTCTCTTGTGGATGACGTAGACATTACTCCCTGTAATTTGTCAACTTTATTTGAACATTTTTCTTCACAAAGTGCAACTTGACTGACTAGACCACAGTGCATGTAAGAACAATTAGAAAAACATGAGAACTTGTTATATGCACTTTAAGTTATACAGTGTTTTTTATCTTCAGTGTTTTAAATGCCTGCATGCCTATTATCGAAGCATTGTACCCAGTTTGTCTTTATGGTTGTATTGTTGAGTTTGCATGTTCTCCTTGTGTCAGGTGGGTTTCATGTGGGCACACTAGTCTAAAACATGCACATCTGGCCAAGTTCTTGGTTTCAGATATAGAAATGTGTCCCCAGAAGTTGCTCTGTGGTCACCCGCTGCTCCTGACAGGTTACCTCCAGTGTTTACCTGCCTGCAACATTCTGGTCTTAAAGGGGCTGTACATGAGTTTGATAAGTTTTGAAACATGAAAAACAGAACTAGAACATATGCCCGATTTTTTTTTTTTGGTGCATGTAATAAAGTAAAATCTATGTTGCCTCATTACCGATGTATTGTAAAAGCATCTATTTGGGTGGAAAGAGACAATTGCACTTTCTCTGCATTTCTTTATTCACCTTATTCCGGAAGTTGCCATACACGCTGCTATCTTGTGTCCGTTGTATTAGTTTATATGGAGCAGACGAGCTCAACAGAAAATAAGTTCTACTCCACTAAAAAGCCGTGTTGTTGCTCGTGTTGATTAAACATTTTACACAAATCAATCTACTTTATGTAACATTTTAGCGGCGAGACTTTTCCCTCGTTCATCATTAGCTTTAACGGAGTTCTCGTCAAACGGAAGTGCGTTTACAACAAAAGTCCCTATCTGGCAAAAAGTGGGCGGGGCAGAATAAGGTGAATTGAGCGTTTTATTTTCCGAGAAGGTTTTAGCATGCTAATGTTTGTTAGCTTTATCCAGGACTGTAGAACTGGGCACAAAGACTGAGTCAAAAGTGCTTATAAACTCGTCACGGTGAATATTTAGGATGCTGAGACTGCATTAGGTAAGTGAGTGATAAAGACTTTAAAACAAACTTGTTTTGTTTTTCACATTTCAAAACAGTAAAAATCAGGTACAGCCCCTTTAAAATGTTCCTTTTATGTTCCTTGTTAATTTGCTACTGTTTGGTCAGTTGTTATTGTTCACATCTTGGTTTACAATCAGGTGCCTTTGTTGCACGAGGTCCGCTCCAGCTTGCTTTAGCGATGGGTTTGATTGTTAGGTAGTCCAGCTTGTTGCTAAGCAGTAAAGGGCGAGTACACTTTATGAACAAAATTGGATGAAATGCTATCTACCCTCATCAATCGCGAAATCACCAAAGCACACTCAAATGTCCACATATGGCATTCAGCTCCAAACAAGCCGCTATACCTGCTAACCGCTAGCAGTACGGCCACCCTAAACATATACATAACAACCCTGAAGGACTGAGTCCCATTGGAGAATATGGTTTTGCTTTTGTTTTTTTGTACTGTATGTAATTTTCACCTCATTATAGACCAAAACTGAGACAGAATATCCTAAAATAAACCCCTTTTTCCCTGACAAATCTGACAAATTGTTAAACAGAAAACTTCCTCTCGTGTCTGGACTCTTGCCCCTCCCACGTGCTGAGCGACAGGTGCTGAAAAAGCAAACATACTCTGTGCACTTAAAGAGGTGTGACACTATCAGGGAGCACAGAGCTGGGTATAATTTCATTTGGACTGGTGCATTCTTGGAGATCTGAATGCGCGGGTGAACCTGGAGTAAATGGATGGTGGGAGCTTTTGGGATAGTTCAGGACGTACAGAGCAATAGGAACAGTCATCATGTTGGGAGAGAGCAGCTCAGATTGCCTGACTGTGGACTTCTGCTCCACTCCAGCCTCAGACTCCCGGTGAGTAGAGAATCTGCACATGTCTCACTCGTGTCACTATTAATTAATATACGTAGATTACTGTGCTATTAGCAGTGATAGATGATCAAACTCAGGCATGTCCAAACTCAGGCCCGGGGGCCAAATGCGGCCCTCAGACCAATTTTCCTTGGCCCTTTGGCTTCCTGGTGAATTGGCCCACATTGTCCTGAGAAGTACTTTTTTACAGCAAATTTAACATTTTCTGCAATTCTAACCTAAATAACTAAAATTTTGGTACAAGACACACCTGATATTAAGACAATAAGACTGAATGTAGATGTGGTGGCGCTTAAAACATCAGATAAATGCAGCTTTTTTTTAACGTTTCATGATTGATTTGTGGCCCCCTGCTTGGTCTATATTTCAATATGTGGCCCTCAATGGGAAAAGTTTGGAAACCCCTGATCTAACTGGTTAAAAAACACTGTTACAATCAACTGGGTCCACAATTATAAACTACTTTTAATATAAAATATACAAATCAGAAATGAACAATGAACAAATAAATAACGTCCGTAAATTGGCTTAAAGGTGCTGTACCTGATTTATAGTCTTAAAAAGGTGAAAAACAGAATACGTTCTTTTAAACTGTTTGCAGCAGTCCACATGTATTGCTTTTCACAACTTCAGGGGTAGTGAGCGAGTTTCGCCGTCCTGGTAAAGCTAACAAACATTAGCAAGCTAACAGAGCTTTGCAAAATGTTCTATAATTAGATGCAGACAGTGCACAATGGACTCATTTTGGTCCTAAGAGTTGCTTTCACAGTATACCTGTACTATTTTCACTTTCGGGCACAGCCACGTTAACTTGAAATGAGTTGCTAACACTTCTGTGATCTGCAGTTTTGTTTGCCTCAATAAGCATGAACAAAGACTTAATCCATAATAAACACATCTGAACACAATTAATACTCGACAACAAGCCTGAATTGTCTGAATTTTGTCTGCTGCGTTAAAGTGAAAACTATAAGAGCTTCAAAGTGTTTGTTTGCGCTGTGGAGAGCAAAAAACTTCAGGTAAATGTGATGTTGCTTGTGCTATTTTTGCATGTCCAAAACAATGATTGTTCACTACAGCATTTTTCTGTGGCCAGTCTACATCTAATAAATATAATTTAGTTTTATTCTTTAAACATGTTTACTCAACATGTCAACTTAAATATGAGCCCAACGTTAGTGAAAACACAAGATTTAACTGTTAAGAAACCTGAGCAAACAGATGAGAGACTAAATTCTGGAATATCTGCACATGAATCATATGTAAATAATATGCACTTTTAGAAATAAATAAACATCAAGGCCAGCTGTTAAGTTTAATGTGTTTGGTGATTTACAGCAACTACATCTTCATCTAAAAATAAAACGTCATGAAACTTTCTAAACAAACTCTGTTTAACTTATGCTGCCTTCATGTGGTCTGGGAATTATAGTAAATACCACTTTACCAGTGGAAACAGCAGTTGAACACGCGCTCATCTCGTAAACTGGGAAAGAATTTTGATGCCTGAGATGCCGAGTAGAAAACAACCTTTGACCTCTCACTTTGGCGGACAGCAGAAAAAGAATCACAATTTTAAAATGTAAAATGTTTTTCCAACTGTTAACACAGCATTTTGATGCTGCATAATTATTACAAACTTTGAACGGCATCTCTGTTTTCATTTAGCGTAATAAAATGTTGAATTTTCTCTTTTTTCCCTGAGTGAGCTGTGGTATACTATCTCCTGTGGATTTACTGGTTTACTCTGTATTCACTTATATTTGTCCTGATATCATTTTACTACGACCAAAAAGCACTTGAACAGAGTGGAAAGGACCATCTTTTCCAGAGCACATGGAGTGACATAAATGACTGAATTACTAAGGCCACAGCTGACAGATACATCAAGGTTTTTGGCTATTTAAAAAAGGAAAATACAGTCAAGCTAACGGCCAGCAAGGTTGACACAAATTCTGGACATGACTCAAAAGTGTGGCGTGGCATTCCCTAAACGTGTGGCAGCTGCTTCTAGCACCCAAACAGTTCTTAGACCGCTCTTGTCCCAGTCTATAGTAAATCAGACAGTTTTGGGACCAAAGACGATTTGAAGTTGGACATTTAGCATCGGACTTCTGTGTTTCTCACGTTGGAACCTGTAAAATCTTAAAAATGGCCCTGAGTTCTTGTCCAAGGAGAAAGTGCAGTGTCCTTCTGTTTTTACGGCCCACGTTTTCTATTTGTGTTGGTGTCTTAAAGGGCCGGGAATGGCAGTCATGTCCCGGCCCGTGTCAACACAAGTCTTCATGCGCTGCCGCTAAAGTGTTTCCATGTGTTCATAACAGAACCGTGAAGGCATGCTCACTCGGCCGACACAGCCCCCCAAACACACGTAACCCTCTCCGCCGCTGTAGGTCAGACCATTCCACCAACAGGAAGACGTGACATCAAATCAAATAGAACCTGCAGACGATGAAGGCGTAAACTGTGAACAAGTGTGCCTCTCTCATTTACACTTTTTGGGCCGGCGCCTGGAGGATTATCTCCTCTCGAAACAATAGGTCTTATCTAACATATGGTTTTATGTTATGTATATTTAGACTTACATTTGTGGTGGTAAATTCATCTTCGAGACACTGCAGATGAATAGGAAAAAAAATCCTAAATTTAGAGTTATCAGTTTGACTTTTTGTGCAGTTTGATTTTTCATGTAAGAATAAGGAATTAACTGTGTAAAACTAGCCAAAATTGCACATTTTTAGGACATGTAATGTGAAAAATGTATAGGTCTTTTTTTTTCTTTCCTAATTCATTTGTTGACATATTACATACAAAAAATAGCAGAGGGGATTTTGGTTATAAGTAAGTTACCTAAAATTGGCATGAATTTTTTTTTTTTTACATTCAAGCAGAATTAAGACAGTTTTACCTTTTTAAATGTCTTTGTAAGTCCATGTGGAGGTTGCAAATGTACTTTTGGGGCGTTTGAAGCCCCCGTCGTGCCCCCTGCTGTCTCTGCGCCCAAAACAAGCCTTGCAACATTTACTGACTTCAACCCGAAGACAACTCTCTTTTTAAAATATTTGGCCACTTGAAATGTTTTTGTATGTGATTGTACTTCCTTGTTTAATTTTTAAAAGGAAAAAAAAAGTTTGTGCGTATTTTCACTTGCAGTGCTGCAGGGGCAGCTCTGTCGCTGAAGTTACCTTGTTCTGCTTTAAAACTTTATTAAATCCGACTTAGAATCAGACTTAACATTTTGAAAACACTGCCGTTGAAGTTACAGTCTCTCATAAATTTATGGATGCAAATGCCTGAAAAGAAACAATAATCCATCTCTAAATCCAGATGTTTCTATCCATCCATCCTGTCTAGTGTCATGCTTTAAAACATGCTTATTAGAAGTGGTAATATTGCATGGTGCCTCACAGTGGGAAGGTCTCAGGTTTGATTCCCACATTTGTATGTGAATTTTTCATGTTCTGTTAGCCAATACCATAATCTCCCAGCTGATATGTCCAGTTTGAGTTGCACTAAGAGATGTTACAACTCAGACACATCCTCAGTGATGTTCCTGGGATCATTGGGTGTTTCAGGTCTTTCAACATCATACACTCTCCCCCGGGGGACCCAGTCAGGGTGATCAAGTCCTGACTTGTGTCTGAGTAGCATGTGTGGTCCACGAATCGCCCGCTTCACCTACAGCCATCTGCATCTGTGATGTTTTTAATTACTTTTTTGTTGTGTAGACCTCTTACCCCCAACATTCTCAGGGCACTTATGAGTGATTGCCCAGCAAACCCTCTGCACCTGACTTCACTAGGACTGCAGCGTGCTTGCCAGCCCCCTCTTCTACATTTCTCCACTAGCTCCATGTGCTATGCCCTTTCTCTCTCAAAGGCCTCCTCCATCCGGTCTTCCCAGGGGGCAGTCAACTCCAGCAGGACCACTTGCCTTGTCGTTTCCGACAGCAGTACCATGTCCGGCCTTAGTGTGGTCTCTGCGATGTTCTCTGGAAATTTGACTTGTGTCTCTAGGTCAGGGCCGCCGCTTCCATAAAGCACGTAACGCACAGCGCGTAGGGCACCAAGTGCTCTGAGGGGGCACCACATCGGCTGTGCCGTGGCCGCCTGGCCGTGGCGAAAACGAGCGGTGCCCACGCGGCGCTGCGTTCCGTTCCGGCGCCGCGTTCCATTCCGGTGCCGCGCCGCATTCCGGCGCTCGCCAAAGTGAAGCGCATGCACGTAATTTAATAAAACCGCGACGCCAAGGGCTCTCTCTCTTTCCTCCTCGGCTCCTCCCCATGGATGTATTAAAAGAACTGGATAAGGCACACCCCCTCTGACTGTGGTCCCAGATTGATTTGTGGCCGTGCGAGGTACTGCAGCCTCTTGGAACCAGCCTTTTTCTAAAATTGCACATTATAATTGCAGACAGGACTGAATTATTATTGGTATTTAAATAAAATAGAAGGAAATGTTCTTTTCTACCGTTTCTAAAATCACCAAAATTACCGTTTTTATATGAAGTGGGGGATTGTCGTCACGTGGCGCCCTAAAACAAAGATGGCAGCCATCGTTTCAGGAAGTAAAACAAAGATGGCAGCCATCATTTCAGGAAGTAAAACAAAGATGTCAGCCTTCGTATCAGGAAGTAAATGCGGAAGTAAGAAACTTTTTTGGGGTCATGCGCCAATGAGCACTCTCCATAGGGATAAACAGGACGGCCATCTTGGATTCATCTTCCAGGTTTTATTATAGTTCTATGCTCCTCCCTCAGAGAACAGGGATGGCCAAGACCCCAGGCAAAGTTTGAGATGAAGACGAGAGAGAGTCAGCGGAGGAGCCTATTACCTGCCGCTCTGCAGCTAACGTCTGACTCTGAGGCGTTTAGGGGACATTTGGTGCGTGGGCTTTTATTGCACTTAAACCGTGAATAAATATGATGCCAATGATACATTCACAATGACAACAGTTCCTGTGCATTTCTTAAAGCTGAATAAACTATTTTTATTCATTTTTTGCAAAAAATAAATAAATAAATTGTAGTAGTAGTAATCATTTACAGTTACGAATATTTCGTTTCTTTTACCCCTTGAACTCACCACCAATTGGCACAGAAGCTCTCATATGATGACTTGATAAACAACTTTGCAGCTAGAAAAGGTAGACGTACACATTTGTAGGAGCCTGTTAATGTTTACATATACTTCACTTGTTGGATGATTCTATCTATATTCGTATTTGCACTTTTATTGGGTGGTATTTGTTTTACACTTGAATATTTAAGTTTTATTTAGTTATTTAAGATATTTATTAATATTTTTTTGTTGGCAACTTACATTTCCATCTTGTGTTTATAGTACTATATTTGGTGTATTTAATTTAAGATAATAAAATGAACATGGTAAGAAATGAAAGTAATTGTGGGTTTGGTCATTTAATGCGGGGTGGGGGGGACGCTCTGTAAGAAAGTCCTTGTTATTATGGTTAGACTACAGAAATGCAAGCTTTTAAAATGTTCTTATTAAGGCATGACACTACAGGTGACCGTTTTTCCAGTTTGTTGTTGTTTATTAAGTTTAGTTGGTCTTGTTTTGTGGAGTTCATTTGAGTGCTGTTACCATTCTGGTGAGTTATTGATGTGTGCATACTGAGTAGTTTATCCTTTAGCATAACATGACAAGAAAGTGTTAATTTGACGACAGAATTAAAGAAGCATGGACTGGTCTTGCATGTAATACAGTAATACAAAGCCACAATACAGATAGACTGTCAAAGCATCTATTTGGGCTATAGTCCATTGTACACTCTTTGCATTTAACTTTAGAGTGTTTTATTCTTTGTGAAACAGGAAGTGCACTGTTAATGTTTGTTAGCATGCAAATGTTTGTTTGCTGTACCACTCTGAGGTCAGAGAGTTGTGAAAAGCGCTTAAAAACTGGTGTTGTTCCGAAACCGATACCAAGTATCTGTCTGATACCATTACAACTGTTAAAGTGCAGAACAATTTTGATACATTTCAAAGGTATATATTGATTAAAGACAAATGGAGATGCTTACTTCTTTTCTTTCTTTTAACTAAGCTTGACAGTGGCTGTATCAAAAGCAGTGCCGACAAAGTTATAATAATGCATCCATAGAAATGGTTGTTTTAAGACATTTCATTAATGGGATTGCATTATAAATCTCAAGTATGATAAAGGTCAACATTTGCCACATACTGTCAAACTTAAGCACTGATAGAGACATTGCTGCTTTTATTACCTGGAGTGTTTACACTACACTCAATGTCTTTCCATTTTGTGGACATGAGTTCAGACTGTCTGATACCTGGGAGTGCTGGTTTGGATATATATTTACGACCTGGCAAACACCACCGCAGCGAAATTCCACTATCTCTACCTCTGAATGGTTGAGCGTCCAAAACAATTACTTCAATTATCCCACCACTTATGCCTTACGCTTGTGGGGAGTCATTTGAAAACATTTCTCTCCGCTGGAAAGAAGCTTGTTGCTTCTAGCGCGTCTCGTCGTTCTTGTTGCTTTAGGGCGGTGCTACTGCTACTACTTCCTGAAAAAGCAGCGAAGAAGACGATGACATCTGGCTTGCAACTTTAGCAAGGCTGCTGCACTTGTGCCCTACTTGAGTTATAGCAGTATATATATAGTATAGTTTCATTATATACATCATGGTGTCAGATCGGAAATTTAGTTTGAGTACTCACCAATACTTTAAAATAGTAAAGTTATACAATCCGATACTGGGATCGGAACAACCCGATTAGAAACTCATCACAGTGAATATTCAGGCTCAATAAGCATTAGATCAGTGAGCAGTGGAGATCAACAGTCCTGCCCGTTCTGGAAGTACATTTTTTGAATACAGGGATTTATAAAAATTGAAATATTAAGAGTCAGAAGAGTCATGGTGGACAAAAAACACGTGTCTAATCTATTATTTGGCAAAATGTGATAACTGATAACTGCAACAGTATATAAAGTGTCAGAAACAGATTTTAAATAAAATTGTAGGTCTTTTGCTGATTAATTACCCCCGAGCTTTCAAACATTTAATATACTTATTTAAAATTCTGAATCCTTATGAATAATATGAATAGAACATTTACAGTGGGTGGTGCTCATGTATGCAGCTGTAAACAGTTTGAAATGATATCTGGTGCGTATGGCCTGCATGAAGAAGCAGGTCACATCTCCTGGGCAAACATAACAAGCTGCATTTGATGTTGCAGGTGGAACTCTGGGAGCAATACTCCAGTTCCAAAGGCCTCTTCTGAAAGCATGTATCTGTGGTCAGGAGGAAGACCTGATGGAAGAGGAGACTCCAAGTATGTATCACTCCTGTTCTCTTGAACTGGGGAATATTGAGATAATAACGATTTATTTCTGTCCTGCAGTTTGAGACCTAAAAAAAAAAAGTCAGACACAATCAGTTCTTTCACAAGCGTAACAAGCATTAGATCATTTTGAGTGGAAATCCTTTGTTTTGGATATTTTGACAGATATTGTGAGTCATGTTAAAAAAATAACGACCTAATATGTTTGTGATGAAAGTTAAATCATTGTTTAACTGTACCATCTATATATAACTGTGATTTTTCATGTCACACTTTGGATGACGGCATTAAACTAAAGAAAAATGTTATTTTAGTAAAGAATGCATACAATCTTATCTTTTATACCAACACCATTATTAACTGTCCCTGACACAAGTGATCTACAGAAATATTTGTGTTACAGTCACACTGCAGGACATTTTTTTTTGTTGAAAATACAAATAAGTGAAACACAATTTCATTCTAAAACTATGTGAAACTGATACTTTTTTTGTTCACTTTTGAGTAGAATTTTGGAGGAAAAAAAACATTTAGAAAGTGATTAAAAGTGATTATGCAAAAAGTTTTTAAAATCTCTTTCTAATTACAATTATATGTAGTATCACACACAAAATGTTAAAAATATTTTTAAAAATGTTATATGTTGCCCTCTTCTCCATAAAGTCCTCCTCTCCAAACGTTGACTTAGCAGAGAGTTAATGTTGTCGCCGTCAGGTCCCTGTACCAGCGTCTGCGAGAGTACGAGCTCCTGGATAAGAGGAAGACGGTGACGGCTCTGAAGGCGGGGGAGGACCGGGCCATCCTGCTGGGGCTCAGCATGGTGCTCTTCTCTGTCACCACCTACTTTGTCATGGGGATCACCGTCCTCAGGTCCTACTCCGACAGGTCAGCAAGTGTTCAAGAACTAATATGATTTTTTTGCTTTGATTTTGAGCTTTTAACCATGTTCTGACATCGATCTCTCATAAAAAACACTCTGAATGTGAAGTTTTCTCGACGTGTGACATGGCTCAGAGAATCTTTTTTTTTTCTTCTGTTTTTAAGTCCACAAATCATTGCCCTTACACTTATTTTGAGCATTTTTGCCATCTCTACAATCATAATCACTACAATTGCTAGGCTAACTGAACTTGTGTAAGTGCTATTCAGCCAATAGATTGCGCCAAAATTTGGGAAACATCAGAAATGTAGTGGCTTTTATAAAAAAAAATTTCTTAAATATTAAACTTTTTTTTGTTGTTCTACAACACGAGTTGCCAAACTTAAGGTACTCATGAGCATGTTTAAAGGACCATGACAATACAAAAAATGCATAATGTCCATAATATAATAACAGAAATGGATAATGTCTACAGAGAATGAGAAAAACTTAGACGTGCCCTCACAAAACAGGTTCAGTTGTGATTGTAGGACCTTTTTTAAAACTGTAAAAGCACAGGCTGTATACTTTCCATTATGATATAACATAAGTAGATCATCATTTACATTTTGTTCACTGCTAACAGTCATATTGATCAATAACAGTCAATTAACCTGTTTCTGTTATTGAGCTTCCTGATGAAAACTGTAGATTTTGCACACTTCAAATGACCACAAGAGAGGAGCTCCTTTTCAGTCAATTTATTTTAGTGTACATGTAATTATAGTAGTAAAGAAAAAGCCCTGGTGAAACAAAAACAAAAGACAACTGTAGTGTAGATAGTTAGATTATTTTTAATACAAGTAATGGAGAATAAAAACTTACTGCATTAACTGAACGAACCATCCATAACAGTACAGACGCGAGTCTGTCATTGTCACGCCTTCTCATTATCTCTGTAGCGGGTTTACGCGTGTTTAAATACTAATGGCTGCCAGTCCCGTGACAATTAACTTCCGGGTCATGGAGGAAAAAGATACGTGTAATACAATAAAACAGTAATAATTAATATTAGCATGAATAAATATTGTTATATACAGTGAACCAATACAAACAAAGTGAAAGGTGCTTTACAATAGTGTTTAAAAATAATGTGCAGGCAACATAGACCTGAAAAGTCCTGTCATATAGTCCGACATGGATCACACGGAGTCTTCATTTTCCCAAATAATCGCAACAACCACAGGGGTGTCCAAACGTTTCTCATCGAGGACCACAAAATAAACACGGACAAGATGGAGGGCCGACTGAGGGCCATAGATTCAGTTTGAAAAGCTGGAGTATAACTATAAAAGTAGATTTTTTTTCTAGCAGTAAAAAGCACGATTTTGGTCATTTAGGCCAATTATCCAGAAAGGCTGAGGGCCATAAATAATTGATTGTATGTCTTAATAATTGGCGATAGTTTGGACACGCCTGGAGTAAGGATTAGGTCAAAATAGGAATTGTCTGAGCACTCGAGTCTCAGTTGCAGGACAATAAAGGATTAACTCAAATCTGCAGGAATCAATCCAAACATACCTTTGATTAAACTAATGATGAGGAAACACTGCTCTAACAGGATTATAAGCTCATTTCTAAATAGGTCACCTTTGATTAAACAATGCCTCCTTGTCTCCAGTATTTGGACAGAGGAGGCGAACTGCACCGTGCTGAACTCCACCATCCTGTGGGACGTGAACTGTTCGTACGGCTGTGGGGCAGAGTGCTGGAAGTCCTCCAGGTACCCGTGCCTGCAGGTCTATGTCAGCCTGCACAAGAACACCTCCAGGCGAGTGCTCCGACTGCTGCACAACGAAGACACTCACGAGGACAACCCCGAGGTACAGCCACACGCCCAAGCTCAACTCAGCAGTTTGTGAGTTTAGTTTATGTGTAGAGCACAATAAGAACACCAAGTAATAAGAAATATGTATCCATGCAATATATCCATTGGGAAAGTTCGACAACTGGACCGAAGTTTTAAGAGTGAATATGTTTTACCACTCGTCCCCTGGGGCTTCTTCAGTTCCTTTGACATAGAGGATTGGTCAAGTTTGTTTAGGACAGGAGCATACTCAGAAGAACACTCCAATGTAAAATGAATATATGAAGAATGATGATAAACAAGTGTCAGTGTCCAGGTCTAGAACCACTGTATGATAACTACACCTTAATTAGCCTTAATGAAGCCCAACAAAGACATATTTAAGAGTTTATCAAGCATTATTCAGGTTTAGTGGCCAAACCTGCTTGTCAGTTCTGATCTGGTCAGCAGGTCAGGGACACAGCAGGAGCCACAGGGGGGCGGCTGTGTGTCATTAGGCAAGACACATCCTAGTGAATGTAATGTGTGTGAAAGGGATTGATGTAATTTGCAGTCTGGTTTCCATCAGTCTGCCCTGAGGCAGCTGTGGCTACATGAGTAGTACAGTAACAATGACTAGCAATGAAAAGTGCTTTTGAGTGCCATGACAAGTGCTATATAAATTCTATGATTAGTGACTTAATCAATTAAAATGTATTGTTTGATAATAAAAATCAAACAATACATTTTAATTGATTAAATCAATAAAAGGGGGCACGGTGGCAGAGCAGCTAGAGCTCCTGCCTCTATTCACCTTATTCCGGAAGTTGCCGTACGCGCCGCCGTCTTGTTTCTGTTGTATTCGTTTACATGGAGCAGACGAATCAGAAAATCCGTTCTACACGGACTAAAAAGCCGTTTTCAGGTCCCAGGAAATCGTTGCGTTGTTGACTTGTTGTTGCTCGTGTTCATTAAACATTTTACACAAATCAATCTACTTTATGAAACATTTTAGTGGCGAGACTTTTCCCTCGTTCGTCATTAGCTTTGACGGAGTTCTCGTCAAACGGAAGTGCGTTTACAACAAAAGTGCAAAAAACGTGGGCGGGGCAGAATAAGGTCAATATAAGGAGATCGTGGGTTCGATTCCTGGACCAGACCAACATCACACGATCTCTGGGTGGAGTCTGCATGTCCTCTCCAGTCACCTGCCTGTATTACTCCTTTAGGAAGACGAATCAGTTTTATGGCATTCAGCGGAATAGTCAAGGTAAAGTAAGAACATCTCCATGGAGACATGCAGGTAGCAGATCCAAAATGAAAGTCAAGTTTGTGGTGAGACAAAGCAAGGATGCATGTTTGTCCAAGGTACTTAAGTGCTTTAAAAACATATAAGTAATAATAATTGTGTAGTTAACATAAAGGAGAAAGTGCAGTGTTGTAACTAAGAATAAGAAGCTGAGGTGGCTTGGTTCTGAAGCTGCATTGGACAGTTTACGTGGGACTAAAGTAAATTGCGCGTATGTTCAAAAGTAATTCTAATACACTTCTTCTCTCTTTGTCCCCTCCCTTCAGTGCTTCTACATCCCCAAGTGCCATAAGGACTACGCAGCCACCCGTGAGATGGTGCAGGACATTGCCGAGCGCCTCAGGAACCTTCAGTCTGTGCCGTGTTTCATCGACCCCACGGGCAGGACGGACGCGGCCATTCTTACCCAGATCTACAGCCGGGGGGCGGTGTTCCAATCCCTCTTCTGGCCCACGTGCTCTCTGATCGGGGGCTGCGTGCTCATCGCCATGGTCAAACTCACCCAGTACCTGTCCATCCTGTGCGAGGGGCTCAGCAAGATCAAGATGTGACACTAGCAGTTCAACTTTATGTATTTTTGTATTATTATAGTAATAACTGACTACTTTAAAGGACACAATTATGCAAGGCTTTAAACACACTCGAGTGGCTTTTCTTTGGCATCTTTGGTTTTAAAACTCAAAATAATCGATCTACTGAAAGGCCTCATCATTTTGTATTTGTGATAGCGATTCTTCATTCACGGTAAGAGGGTGGTGTGGCAGTTAGCACTCTCACCTCCCGGTAAGAAGGCTCTGGGTTTGTTTATTGTTTATTGTTTATTTAAATGGATCCCATTAGCTGAAACCGAAGCAATCAGCTAGTCTTCCTGGGTCCATTGCAATCATATCAAAACATACAACAAACACAATAATAAATTCTCATTACAATATTAACATTTCCTTACAATGCATAAAAGTTCATTACACAAATTATTTCACATTTTTCAATGGAGGACAAAGTACGAATACAAATAACATTTCAGTCCATGTGGCAACATTTATATCCCGTTTAACACATAGCACTTAAGACTGTTTTTAAATAATTTCTTATTTTTGAGCGAATTTCAAAAGGAACACTGCTCCAAATGAATATAGCTCTGTACAACACAGTTTTTTTTCATAAAATTGGATTTTGGACATGATGGCAAGAGATGACCATTAGTTGCAGTTCTGGTGTTGTACATGTGCACAGAATCACAGTAAACCATTTGATTTAATATACAAGCCAGCATTTTTGGGGTTAATGTATTATATAATAAAGTAACTTGTATTCTTTGATTTAAATTGAGCCACAAGAGAGTGGAATACATTTGTTTTCTGCTTGCTCTAATTGAGCAGCCTAGAACAAGTCTTGCTGCTTTATGTTGAGCAACTTGTAATTTTGCCAAATCTTTTTGAGATGCAGATGACCACACTTTGGAGCAGTATGACAAGGGTTTGATTCCTGGGTGCTGTGGGGCCTTTGCGTGTGCTCTCTGTGTCTGCACGAGTTGCCCAACCACTAATGCCACAGTCTGGGGTTCAGTTTTCTTCAAATATATCAGCAATCGATGCAAACAGGACAGAGAAGTAACGTTAAGAACTACTTTTACTCTGGGAACAAAGGCCTGGATAGAGAGATGTTGTAGATATGGTACTCTCTGATTATATAAAAGAAAGAATTAGGCAACCGAGGGGTCCTTAAGGGTGCATACGATGTAGTTATCTTCTGTTTAGTTTTCACTTAAAACATGAAAAATAGATAGTTCATCATAAACTGTTTGCAGTGGTCCAAAGGTTATGGCTCACTCACTGACCATACACATTATTCACCGCGATGAGTTTGTAAGCGCTTTCCAGTTTATTGTTTACAGTAAAGCTAACAAGAACTAGCATGCTAACAGCGCAATTCAAATTTTTTGGACAATAAAAGGCTCTATAATTAGATGCAGGCGACACGCGGCGGTCTCAGAGAGCTGCTTTTACAATATAGCGTTACTGAGACAACACAGATTTGACTTTATTACATGAAAACATTTTTTTACAATCAGCTGACAGATGCATGGGACCCGGAAGTGAGAATTATGCTATTATAATTATGCTTTGTATCATCACTTAACAGTCCCATAGGCTCCTCCCTCTGGGGCCAGGACGCCACTGAAAAAAAGATTCTTAATCTCAGTGGAACTTTCCTGGTTAAATAAAGGTCATTGAACAATAATCAGGAGTTGAGTTAGAGCTCTGTCTACTGGTAGCAGAGGGAATTACACAGGGGAGATAAATAAAGCTAGCTTGCCCCCACCATGCTAACACAGGCATGCAGTTGTAATGATTGAGATCGTGTGAGCAGGATAGGTCTGGGTGCTTTACTGATGTCTTTCTCAGCAAATGAGAGCCGGAAAGTCTCATGTGTTCATCATTTGTTTGTTAGCTTGTTGGATGCTAATCTAAAGTGGATCTAAACAACTAAACTCCACCCACGGCAACAGTTAAAACGAGATGTTTAACTAAGCTAACTTCACTTTGGAGCAGATTGGTGGGTTACAGCTTAAGTGAAGTGTACCGGCCTGTTTAAGGGATCCAAAGTGGACCCTGAAAAGTACTATCTTACAAAGTGGTCCCGCTCTCTTTGGCTCCCGGAACACTTGAGCACGAGGTGATTGGGCAAAAGAGAACAGAAACTCAGGTGAAAACAAGACCTTAAAAAGCAGATATAAACAGATATAATCACTTCTCCCCAAACTCTGACTTGATCTTGTGTTAAACCACCGTATTTCCAGTGACGGTGACTGTATTTGTTGAACAGAGTACAAAGCTAGCGTATGTTAGCATTAGCATTAGCACTGAAAATATTAGATTTCCACTGGAATAAAAGACAATGCAGTGGATGCTATCCAAACCCAATGTATTACATGAACAGATGAACAGACAAAATGAAAACATGCTATTATTGTGACTTTTCTAAACACTGTATTGTAAAAACACGTGTCAATTTTGAAACACTGTCAAAAATAATTGTTTTCTAATCTTAGATATATCAATGACAATATAATAGTGTTGGACAATGAGAGAATAATGATATTTTCTTTGCACTAAAATATACTGTATATAAATTGTATACAGTGATCCCTCGTTTATCGCGGGAGTTGCGTTCCAAAAATAACACGCGAAAAGTGAAATCCGTGAAGTAGTAGTTTTATTATTTTACAATGCAATACTGAACTATGGAATGAAACCAAAAATCAAAACCTGTTTTAAAGCCCAAAATTTGTTTAAAACAATAATTTTAATATAGTAATACAAGGTTGGAAACATTGTCACTGGCGTATTTCACAGTCCCAGCTGTGCCTCTTGGTCCTGACTCCGCTCCGCTGTAGCGTCTGTTTCTACGTTGTCGGCGCAGAGCATTTCTTCCACATTGTGGGTTTTGTCACAGAGAAAAAAATGCAAACGTAAAGTTGGCAGAATGTACAGAAACGAAAACTGTTGACAAGTGAAAAACCAATACAGTACAGCGTCAATATTTTATTTCTAGACAACAGTAAAGCCCCTGAGCCAATCAGGATTCAGAGCACAATGCACTGTAAAAATATCTGCACTGTAAAAAAAATCCGTGAAGCAGCGAAGCCGTGAAAGATGAAGCGCGATATAGCGAGGGATCACTGTATTTCAATAAATTATATTTTTAATCAACTTCTGATGGCCATTCTTCAGCTCTTGTTTTTCTTTCTTATTACAACACTTTGTCAGTTTTGAAAAGATAATTACAGTATTAAAAAGAGAGATGTTTTCAGCTCAAATAATGCGAGTTCTAATTTCAGGTGGTTATGTAACAGGCAGAAAAGTCAAAGCAGGGGGCGGCTTTGTGTTGTTTGAATGGATGTAAAAGTACAGCCTTTTCATATTTTTCTGTGGGAGATGAAATGACTGGATGGGCGACAAAAAAAACAACCCCAATTTTCATAATTGTAATTTGTAATATGCCAAATCTCTCTCAACAGGAGAGTTCCCACAGCGTCTCCAATTCACAAGAACATTAATAGAACAGAGAAAGAACACTTCACTTTGAAGAGATTGATAAAAAAAACAAAAACACACCCAAAAAACGATATTTCTGTAAACAGCTATACACAAACTGTGCAGTGGCCTTTTGCAATCAGTATAATAAATAATCCCAGGCTAGTTGAGCACAAAAAATCATTAGATTGACAGCCCTTTACTTTTATAAGGTATTACTTAAAAAAAAACAAAATAAAAATGGACATATTCAGGTTTAAACTTCATTCCGTTGACATTAGATAGTTGATTTTGGATTTCTGTTTTAGAATTGGACTAAACTGGATCTTACTGAAAATTTACATAAAAATTTTAATTTTCACCTCATTTTTTGGAGCTAAAACTTAGAATTAGATATCAGCAAATTCTTCGGTGCATGCAGTTGAAATCTCATGAAGTCGAAGAATGTACAGTCTGGAGTAGGAGCTACTCCAGAAAAACGAGCTTTGGATTTATAAACCTATGGATGCAGGTTGACTAAATCAAATAAAACGTCTTTGGGTGCAGAGTGGATAGTTTTATTGATTCCAGGTGAAAGCTCATACGATCAGAGAGAAAACTGACCAATAAATTAAAATGGAAAAGGATTTTAGTCTGTAGTGTCTTACCTTAAAGTATTGTTTTTCTGATATTTTTACAATGACTTTTTTGTGCACTCAAAAAAATCAGTAACGTAATCTTTCAATTTCTTTGTTTATTGATTTATTTTAGCAACATTTTTTGTTTGTTTTTCTTTGTAGGTTCACACAAATGAGTTTTGTCCAACATAAATAAGATCAGGGCTGCAACTAACGATTATTTTCAATTAATGCATGGACAGTTCTTTTGATTAATTGATTTATCGTTATTTTAGTCAAAAACACAACATTTTTGGTGTAATTCCTGTGATTATATTTCAAAAAATAATTATTACATGAGTTTATAATTATATTCAATAATCGATTAGTTGTGATCGACTGAATAACTTGTTTCAGGCATAAAAAATGAGGTGGAGTGAAAACTTAACATCATCAATAATAATCTCAGCCAGCAGAGGGCACTGTGAAACAATGCTCAAATCAGTCTGCACACCAGGACTTTCCATAGATCTTTCAAACATGGATCCCAACATAAAGTCAAGAGGAAGAAGACAATAACAAACGTGTTAAAAGATGGAAATAAACACATGTTCAAAAGTAGTGAGCTGTAGAGGTTTTTGATTTGATCCGATTCTATGTAATACTTTGGCAACTATCGCACTGTTAGTCTGATACTGATTAAACTCCGCTCCTTGAATTCATTTAACCTTGCCTATCATTATTTTATTTCCACCACAGCTGTTATACAAATGAATAACACGTGCAGAAAACCTAAAATAGAAACAATGCAACTAAACAATTTAAAATGTTTGATTCCTCTGTCAGTATTGCTGTGCTGTATTTGTTTTGAGTCGCCCATCTTTAAAGGGCCTGTACCTGATTTTTACTGGAAAAACAGAACTAGTCAATGTTATGATGTAATGATAATGTAAAAACATCTATTTGAGTGAAAATGAGACCACAACTTTTACTCTGCTTCTATTTATAGAGCCTTTTAGTGTGTCGTTAGCATGCTAATGTTTGTTAGCTTTACTCTGTGTGACGCTCTGGGCTCAGACTGGTGAACTGGTGAGTGCCTCTAAACTCAATACAGTGAATATTCAGGATGCTGGAGCTGCATCAGGATAGTGAGTGACACGTGACTGAGACTGGAACATGGACTAGTTCTCTTTGTCACATTTCAAAACAATAAAAATCAGGGAAAAGTGCCTTTAATACAAACCCTTTTCCTTTCCCCCTGTGTTGTTTAACTAACATTTATGCATTCCTTTACCTCAGCATTTGATCAAAATATTGTGCAGTTTGTGTGCTCCATGTCTTTGAGAGGGCATTTTTCTCTGCAGCCAAATGTACTGTATGTTCCAAATGTATCCATTTATTGTGTCCATGGCAGGGGTTTTGTGGCCCAAATACAGCTGAAAGCCCTAATCACGATTAACAATAAACTAAAACTACTGAAACTACTTAATGCCACTGACACAAGCAGGATTGTACCAGTAAATCCATCTAAACATACAATATTGTCAAAAACATGAATTGGAACAAATAAATAGCAGAATTAAACAGTTTAGTACTTTAGTTTAGAGTCAAAAACATTACTTATTCCACTCACTTCAAATATTATTGTATTACTGATCAGTAGAAACGGATATTGCAATAAATATTGAGGCCCAAAACATATTGTCCTATCATATATTAAACGATGAGTTGATTTAGTAATTATCGTGACAGGCCTAAGCACAGGTCCTGTCATTCTGAAACCGTTGGACAGAAACACACCCTGCTGTTACCACCAACCACCTGAAGATGGCGGTCAAACTCTACTGTGTCAAATATAGAGAGGATGCTTTTGTTCTGACTGGGAGTTCAAACCGAGAAACTTCTCCTTTTACTAGTGATGGATGAAGTTCTCAATTCTGGAAAAAACAAAAAACAAAGTATAAACTGAGGAGCAAAAAATACCTTCCTGGAGTCAAATTTAATTCAAAGTACAGAAAAATACTTCCTATTGTACAGTCGATATACTTTTCATGTTCTGACAAAAATACATTCTACTTATGTATTTAAGGCGAGACACAACAGGCAAAACTCATCTTTTTCAATTTTTTGGTCAGTTTGCTCTCTCAACAAAAAGGCTTTCATGTGGAAACAACAAAGGTGTCCAATCTGCTCCTGAAGATGTTTTAATCTTCCATTCCATCATCCATTCCGTTTTCTTAGAATGCATTTTTCTCCCTCGGGACATAAAGATCAGCCTTAAATTAGATCCTACAACAAACTGTACAATCTGGGCCTGAACATGATTTTGACAAAATGTACAGGAGGATTTTTTTTTTAATTAAAACTAATTCTACAACTGATTTATTGAAGTTTTAAGTAAAAAAAAAGATAGGCGAAATTAGAATTTTTCGGACAATTTTTAGTCCAATCTAGTATCCTTAAATAAGAAATCCAAAATCCCCTCTGTTCATTTTTTTGTAACTAATATGTTACAAAATGAATGAAATTTAATGAAGAAATTTAAACCTGGTTCTGTCCATTTTTCAGGTTTATATGTCCCAAATATGTGTATTTTTGTATTACATTTTTATAAATGCTTTATTTCTACATGAAAACATGACGTGATGAAAAACTTGTAATACATTTTTTTCTGACATTCATGTGACTAAACTACAGGAGAAGTTTCCAATTGATATCTTTAAATTAAAATTTTTTTTCCTATTCACCTTAAACTTTATACTTTCATACACTTCAAAATCATCATTATTTTCAACATTAAACTTAATAAGAATCACTGACACAATACAACCCGTCTCAAATTCTTTCTCATCCCCGTCCTGACCTGAGCTGCAATAATGAAAGAATGAAAGAATGCTTAACACTCACATGAAGCTGTTTGCTCAGTCGCTTTGGAAATGTTTAAATAGTGCTTTAAATCTTGTATTCTTTTCTTCTTGTGTTATTTTATTTGGAAGTGTGTTCCATATGAGCATCGCCCTATAAGTAAAAGTTTGGATTTTACTCTGGTAAGAATTTTTTTTTTTTGCAGAGGCATGTCTAGTCTCATAATTGTGTTTGTCGTCGCTGAAAGAAATATTTTGAGAAGCTGCCTCTGACAGGTTGGACTACTCATTTGACTAAAATGCAGTTTAGATAAATATATTTCAAAGTTTGCGAAAAATAATTAACACATTTTGCTCCAGTTTAGCCTTTTTTTTTGTTTTAATTTCACTTCCTGGTTGTAAATGATGACATCACAGTAGGAAATGACCAAGAATCCATGCTGTACTTTGGGCAAAAACTCATCTAAAGTCAGATTTTTTAACTTGACAAATAAAAATACATGTGAATACCTTTATTTTCTTGAATTTGTGTTTAAAAGGGTCAAAAAAGTTGTTTATTTCCTGTAAATTATGCATAACCTTTGTCTCCCCAGTGTGATGTCATCATTTGTTTACTTTTTGTAACGTTCAACAGTTTTTTCCATTTTTCTCCACAAACTGTGACCTGATAGGATCATTTATATTTACAACGGGTATTAACACATCCAATAAAGAAACAATAAACAAAATTAGAAAATAAGAAAAAACAGTCATATGCACTTTAAACTATTGAAGTACTTCTTTGAACATGTACCGTACTTTACTTAGAATTAAATGTATTTTGAAACTTATGTTAGTGTCAAATGCAGAAGTATTGATAAAGAATTGTGCAGATTTCATCGGCTGCTGTGATTAGCTGTATCAGCTGATAGTTTCTTCTGCTTTCTAACGATTTAAACGGGTGCACGTCCAGATCAATATTACACAGCTAACCTTAACGCTGTAAGGTAATATGATATCCCCCTTCAATCCAAAGCGTGGATTTGGGAAATCCTCCCGATCCTGGTTTAAGCTCAGGGATGTGCTCTGCTGTCGCCCGCTGAGCCTGACAGGCTTCTGAAGGATGGGTCGATAAGTAAACTCCTCCAGCTGAGGTCGTCCTCCAAAAGCCTCACTCAAGAGCAGGACATGTGTCACCCGCTGCTCCTGACAGGTGGCTCCAGCAGCACTGAAGGATGGGTCAAATGCAGAAAACACGTTTCCTTGCGGTGACATGAAGTAGACTATTCATCTGATTCCAGAAGTTGCTGTGGGCTGGCGGTTGTATTTGTTGACATAAAGCAGCTGATCTCAACAGTAAATAAGTATACGGGATATAAAGACGTTTTCAGGCCGCCCAGAGACTCAGTGCATTGTGGGTCACATGGACAGAACATTTTGCACAAATCTACTACATACATTTATTTTGCACCAAGAATTTTCCTTTGTTTGCAACTCGCGTGAAGTGAGTTCCCCCTTGACCAGAAGTGCAGACACAGAGAAAGTGCAGAGCCGCAGCAAAAAGAAGCAAAAATAGGTGTGGTAGAAAAAGGCACATTTTTTGACCACACCCCAGATCGTTTGCCCCAGATCCTTTCAATGTCCTTAACCCATGTGCTCTGAGAACAGACTATTGATGACACAGGAGAAGACGCGACTCGTCCACCCATTCCTCGTCTCCGTCTCGTCCTGTCTCCAAAGCCACATGTGTCCGTGCTGTCCCGTTATCCCTGGGCTGTAATAATATTCTTGTGATCCGCGATCATGTTATCGGCCGTGTCAGTTAAAGGCTCACGCCTGCAGGTTTTCCATTACATCCCTCTGTCTTTGTGCGCTGCAGTGCACATCTGAACTCTGGATAAATGCCCAGAGGGTCTGTTTTTTTCTGCCTAAACCGCGGTGTAGGTTCAAATGTTTGATACACTAATCACAGACATTCCCTATAGTCTACAATGAAGATCAAACATTGATGCGCTGTATATTTAAACTAATGTGTATGATTTGTAGTTGTTGGCCTCTGAGCCTTGAATATAAATGTGCTGCAGCAGAGGCATGTGCACATGTGTGCTTCTCTGCACCTGCAGTAACTCATTTACATATCACATTTGCACCACTAACAGTCACGCAGTGCTGACGGTAAATTTGGTGCAACACGCACACAAAATAGTGCGTGCAAGTTTTAGTGAGACTCACAAGAGTAAGAGTAATCATAATGTTTTTTTTTTACATCCCTGACAAACATAAATACATAAAGTATGTACACCACTGTGTGATCATTTACCCTTGGAGGAGGGACCAGCCCTGCTGAGTGAGCGTCCTGGAGCAGAACAGCTGGGGGATTAGGAGGAGCGTTGAATAGTAGGAGCTGGATTGTTGTTGTGACAACATATTTAACTCTATAATTTCATGACATTCTGATCTGTACAGCAGCAGTGAAGGAGCTACATATGAGAAAAACAGATGTGTCCCCACACTGTCCCACTGGGAGTACAGACTGTGTGTTTGTCCTGCTCCATCTCTTAAGCCTGTTCTATGGGTTCGGGACACAACATGTTCCTTCAGTGGCCGTTTGCATTCAGCGACCGCTCTGCACAATTTGACCCTCTGAGCACATTCCTGGACCTCCCATAGGACGGCACATGTGGGGGTCAAGTCCCTCATGCAGTGTGTGGGAGATGAGATGGTTATGACAGAGCTATGACACTAATAATTGTGTTACATAACACTTTTCATGACACTCTTCAGTGCTATTTGGATAGGATTATTATTACAATTGTAAATTGTAATAATTAAGAGCATCGTCCCGTGCAAATCATCCGCATCTGTGATAATGTCCATAAAAATTCCCCCAATGAATCAGTGGTTCTCAGGTGATTTTAGTCCATTTAAATTGTTTGTGCGTTGAAGTTTATATCGATTCAAAATGTCTAAAACGTCTAAATCTGAACTACACTAATACTGATTCGCCATACAACCTTTGCCAATCCAATTATTGTTTGTTCTACAAATAAAAAGCAAAAAAACAAAACACACACATACACATACACACACACATACACACACACACACACACACACATACACACACACCCACACCCACACACACCCACACACCCACACCCACACCCACACACACACACACACACACACACACACACACACACACACACACACACACACACACACACACACACACACACACACACACACACACACACACACACACACACACACACACATCAAGGACCGAGCAACAGTTTCCAGCTCCCTTTTTTTTGTAAAATTTCACCAGTGAACACAGAAATCAAGATAAAACATAAAAGTTAAATAAATATAAACCGATAAGAATAAATTCTCCCCTATTGCTGACTTGACCTTGTGATAAACCACTGAACTTCCATTGATACTTCATTTGCATGTTGAGCCGACAGACTTAATACAGAGTTAGCATCAGCTTTTTCCTATTGAGTTAAAATATTTTATTTACATAATTTGCATAATGCATGTAACATCAGCCAGACTCAATGTTTTACATAAAGAGATGTAAAGAGATCCCATTTGTTTAATAATGAACCCTCTGTTGGATGACAATAGCATCTGAATTTTGCAATCAGGATACAAAAAACCCCCACTGATATTAATTTTTGTCAATATTCTCCAGCCCCACTGTGATGGTAAAACTTGCTAGGGTTTGGTTTGTTCGTCTTTAAGGGATGTCACCGACTCTCCTGCAGTAGATAAGGATCAAAACCCCAAACTTCTGTCATCTTGAAGCATCCCCCTTTTCATTTCCAGTAAGATGCTCTGTTTTACACAACTGTCTAACAGCGGAGATGAGCTGCAACATACGATGACATCCTCAGAAGAAGTAACATGACTGAAACCCATGAAAACTGTTTATTCACTTTGAACAACGGAAATGCACAGAAAACTGCTTTAAACCTGCTCTTCATAAAGAACTCCAGTCAAACTCTGACGTACATTTTCTGCTGTGTTTTCTGTTTTCATGTACTCATTAGAGAAGGTATACAAATATAATGCTCCACTTGACTTTGTTTAGTTTATATGTTGTGATTAGAAAAGTGATGTCAAAGATGCTAAAATCTTCAGATGGTTGACTTCTGACCAGGATTGTGCACCATACAGCACTGACCTAAGATTTGTGTTCAAGTAGTGTGTCTTATCACAACTCTGCAGACGACACTCAGATCTATGTCTCACTGACGGCAGGTGAATATGGACCAGTGGATTCACTCTGTCACTGCATCCAACAGATCAGCGTGTGGATGCAAAACAATTTTCTTCAGCTAAACTCAGACAAGACTGAAATCATTGTCTTTGGGCCGCAGAAACAGAGAGAAAGTGTCAGCAGTCACCTCCAGTCTCTCGCTCTAAAACCGACAAATCAAGTTAGAAATCTGGGGGTAATAATGGACTCAGACCTGAACTTTAACAGCCACATCAAATCAATAACATCAACAGCCTTTTACCACCTAAAAAACATTGCCAAAATTAAAGGTATAGTGTCTAAACCAGACTTGGAGAGACTTATCCATGCATTTGTCTCCAGCAGGTTAGACTACTGTAACGGTCTGTTCACTGGCCTCTCCAAACGAGCTGTAAAACAGCTGCAGTACATCCAGAATGCTGCTGCTCGAGTCCTGACAAGAACCAGGAAGTACGATCACATTAGTCCTGTGCTCAGGTCTCTGCACTGGCTTCAGGCTCAGAGAATAGACTTTAAAGCAGCTCTGCTTGTGTTCAAGTCTCTCCACGGCCAAGCACCAAAGTACATCCCTGACATGTTAGTGCCATATGAACCATCTCGCAATCTGAGGGCCTCAGGGACCGGCCTCCTGCTGGTGCCTAGAGTCAGGACTAAACATGGGGAATCAGCATTTCAGTTTTTTGCAGCTAAAATCTGGAACAGTCTCCCTGAAGATGTGAGACAGGCCTCCACTCTGACAATGTTTAAATCCAGGCTAAAAACAGTTCTGTTTAGATGTGCATACGACTGAAAGATCTATCTGCACTCTTCTCTTTTAAAGCACTTTATTTTAAAATGATTCTGTGTGTTTGTGTTTTGTGATTTTAATGCAACTTTTCCTGTTATGTAAAGCACTTTGAATTGCCCTGTGTACGAATTGTGCTCTACAAATAAACTCCCCTTGCCTTGCCTAGTGCATGTATGAGGACAAGGCCTGCATTTACAATGGCACGTCGCTTTTTGATGACATCACAGAGGGATTCTGTTTTGGAACTCAGCACTGCTGTAATTTTAGGCTTTCATTTTTTTTCAAATTTCTTCACAAACTGCAACTTCACAAATGTAACACTGTGCTAAATATTTACCCCAGGTGCCCTCCCGCCAAACTAAGGCAGAATTAGAACATCATGAGTTCAGGTGGCATCAGCTGCTTTCGTAGCAGAGCCTCAGCACAAACACAGACTGCCATCAACCTAACCAGGCTACAAAGCTCCAACACAAACTAAAACTAAACTCTTTTGTTCTGTACTGTAGATTATATGTACTGGCTGATGTGGAGGCTCTGTGGTTTAATAACACCCAGCATTTATATTTTCAGTGGTCCTCAAACTTTCCGGGTCGGGACCCCCAATAAGAGCCATGTAACAGACTCGGGACCCACATCATGAAATGAAAATAACATTAGTAATAACTTTAAGTGTTAAGGCGTGTTATATCAGGTTTGATATTGTTTATTTCAATAATTTAGTGTCTTTTTGAACCCTTTTTAACTAAAAGATACTGTTTTCAATTTAAAAATAGAGTAAACACAGTGTCAAATTATCCAAACTATATCTTGAAATCATCTTCTGAAATCACCAGCTCAACCCCCACTTTGAGAAGCACTGTTCTATAACAGCATTTTACTGACAGGTCATAGCACTCTACATATTCAGAACTATGAGTGCTAATACATTTTGTTGCCAAAGTTGCACGGACAAAAGGGAAAAAGGAGGTCAGGCAGTAAATTATGCATCTCTGAATCAGTGCAACGAATGCACCTTCACTGGAAAAGAGAGGCCACGTTTAAGGATTCAGACAAGTTGGGCAGTGGTTAATCTGTTCAGAGAAAAGCTACACTTTCTCCCAATAATGCAAAGGTTGATGGTTTGATCCCTGCTTCTAATAGGCAAAGCACTTCACACAGTTTGTAACAAGATTTCAACCCTCACTGTGTCCATACTCCTTTGAGCTGCAGTTTGGCATGGCATTTTGTAAAAGTTATGATTTGACAAATAATAATGAAATGAATGATGAAACCACTGGTGCCCAAACATACGGCTGAAACTGACTTCAAGTTAATATGTATTTGTGTGCTGATGGCCAAATAGAAACATGTTACATTCAAAGGTTTAATTTAAAAATATTTAAGATTAAATTGATTTGTATTATTTAAGGGTGTGGCAGATGGTGCAACTTCACAAATTGTTCAGACACTGGTACCCCCATCAACCCCCTCATCAGCAGGCTCGCTGTAACTTTATTCATTTATACAAACAACACTAACTTTCTTCTCAGTATCTGACATGGTCCTTTTAGCTGGATTTGAAACACTTATTGAATAAAGAAACCGTTTTCCTTCTAAAGCGTCCCACTCCTGCCCTGCCATAAGAACATCCAGTCTGTACAATCCTGAGTCACAGCACGGACCAGCAGTATTATCTGGACCCACAGCACGACCTACAGCACCAACAGTTCAGAGGGCAGTGAGGTCGCAGCATGGACTTTATTGCAGTCCAAACTCATGCTCTCAGATCAGCACACAATGTTAACAAAACAAATATTTGTTAGAAATCTCCCCCCTGCAGGGCCAAGTTTGGTTCAGGGGCCCCACTTTTGTTACCCCTGCTTTGAACTGTTAAATTGTGTTGCGTGCAGATTGTCCCTGCATTTAAGATGGAATGTCACTTACTGATGACGATTTCCACCCTCGTATTTTTAATGTGCCCTGAAGTATCACATATGGAACATGAGGTGGAAACGCCAAATACTGCATTTAGAGCCCTACGCTTAGTACACACATTTAGTCACTTAAACTCCTGAAGCGAATATTTAAACTCCAGTGACTGTCAGACACAGAGCTGCAGCAGGAGCCAGCAGAGCAGACACAGGATGGACAAAGATAAAATGAACCAAAGTAATCCACATGGTCCAGTCAGGCTTGATGTTTTCTCTAAATCCTTTAGTGTAACATTTGGGTAAATATGTAAAACATAACATTACTTCAGCGTTAACATCCTGGACATGACGTATATGTGTGCAGCTAACAGCAACAGAACACAGAGAGTGAAGTCAAAACAATCACAGTGCGCCCTCTGCAGGATCAGCAGAGTCATGACAAGATGCTCTGGTATCCAGGTAACCAACACCCAGATACAGTATGTGCTTCGTCGCTCGGATGAAACAGAACTACATTTGCATTTGAAAAGAGGAGGGTCGATGGAGTGTAACGTCCCGTCAGGTGCTCGGCAGGACCACAGGAAACGAGTCACTGCATATTCAGAAAGGACACTCTGAGGCACTCCAACCGCATTAAAAATCATTTATTGAATTGTAATCATTTTTCAATAAGGAATTTTGAATGCCGCCGGAGTGCCTCCGTGCCTCGTATGCAAATTCAGATCATATGCATTTTTAAGGATGGAAACGCAGTTAATGATAGAGGCATTCAGGTTTAGAACTCTGTGTGTACATTCCTTTTTCTTTATATATATTTAACAGATATTTGATATAAACTTTTTTCAATTACTTTCCAAACTATGATCAATGTTATACTTATTATACAATTCTACTAAACAAAGTAATTATTAGAAAAACATGAGAACCTGCCACATTATTTTAAAATGATCCAAGCAATTTCTTTAGATTTTAAAAGAGAACTTGGCCTGGGGGCCAAGTCCAGCCCTCCAAGGGAAATGATCCGGCCCTCAGCCCCCAGCCCACCGGGGACCAGGTTCAGTCCTGGTTCAGACTTGGTTTAGACCTGGAGACGGTAAAGCCTTTTGTGTTATATGTTTTTTGTATTACAAAAGCGTTGGGCACATAAGATAAAATATTAAAATGAAAAAGGTACACGTTGTATATTTACTTACTGTGTATTTTTTGTTATTTTCCACACAATGTGCCCTGATGGATACACCTTGATTCTGCTCCTTTTGAAATCCTAATAATGGATCCCACGTGAACGCAATTTAGTCTGACCATTTTCCCCCCGAAAGGCCACAAAGAGAAGAAAAGGAGCTGCATGTGCGGTGGTTTGAATAGATTAAAAAAAAAAATATATATATATATATATCCAACCAGTTCTGATTTTATGAGGCAACAAAAATCGACCCTGAGAAATTGTGAGAGGAAAAAAGTACAAAAAACATGTCGACATGACTTGTTATTATATTATTTAAGATGTTTTCCTATTCAGCTGTAGTGTTCGTGCCTTTACTCACATAAATGTGAGGGTTTTTTTTCATAATGTTAAGTTTTTGTATTGAAGTTAGGCATTTTCACTAGCAAAGACCACAACCTCAAGCTTGGATGCAGAAAGTTTATTGGCGAATGAGAACAAGAATAAAATGCATGAGAGTAGATGATAAATGCAGTGTTGGGGCTGCAGGCTCCAGGGCCTCGATTCCCCCCGACTAAAGTATAAGACAGAATAATTAGAGGAGGGTGGGAGGGAGGGCCACGAAACAACGAACGCTGGTGTGTGTGACCGGGAAGCTTAAATAGAGTAGACACTGGAAGGGGCGTGGATGAGGTGTGGTCCTGCTCCCGAACTTCAGATAACAGACTTATCTCCATTTCTGTGTAGAAACTGCTACAATTGCACATAATTCGGAACTTTAAATCTGAAAAGAGAAAGAACCAGGTATAGATTTCTTTGTACATTTTTTTGTAACTAATATGTGTACAAAATGAAGTGGATTGTGTGTAATACTAGAATAATGATGTGTGCTGATGACACTGTGGCATACACTCTACATACACACTGGTAAGACTTAGGTCAAGTTGCTCAAAAACTGACAGAAGAGATGAAGGAGGTTTCTGCCCGGCTGAAAAACTCTTGCCTCACTTCAAACGGTGACAAAACAGTCTCTGTGTTTTTTACAAACCGCTTCAGAATTGTCCTGAAATCTTCTTAGAAGGTCAGAAGTTTGATAATGTCCATCAGATCCAAATGTATGTTTTAAGAAAAACGCTAAAAAGGGTACTAATACAATACCATTTAACATAACCATAACCTAACTATTGAGGCTTCAGGTGCCATTCTAAATGATGTAATAGTTCCACATTTTCTTTGCTGTATAACAAGCTGGTCGCAGGCCTGTAAATCTGTCCTGAGACCACTTGAACCATTGTATAAAAGCTCTCTGAAGATCCGTCTTCTATTTCATTACTGCCATATTCTTGTAAAAGACAACATTCTACGATTTGAAAACCTGATTCCGCACACAAATGTCTGTCTGCTGTATAAGATCATTCATAATACTGCTGCTCATTTCTCTGAGTTCTGAAACAACATCTGGAGTGCAGGATTCCAAAACTCCAGACACGCCGTTCAAAAGTTACATCAAGCCCTGCTTAAAATGACTTGAATTGACCATTTTGATCTTGAATTGAGTAGATTTGACTCAATGAGATTTAATTTCTTAGACAACGCAGAATATTTCACAGGTTTCAAGGTATTTCTGCCTGATTAAGAGATAATTTATCTTAAAATAACAACATAAATGTGCCAATAGGGTAAGTAAAATAATCTTAACCCAGTGGCAGATCATTTGGCTTGAAGTGAGAAAGTAATGCATTGAAACAAGTCATAAACAGGTTAAAACAAGTCAAATAATCTAGTTCCATCAAATAAATAGTAACTAGTCAAAATGTCTTAAATTAAGATAAATATCCTGAAAACAAGACAGCTTAACTCATGTAAAATCCATTTCTTTTTCTTGTGGCCGTCCGTCAGTGGACTATGTGACCGACTGAGCGGATCACTCGATGGAAGCAAGTTTGATTTGAAAGGAGCTGCACAAAAATGTGACCCGAAGTGTGTGAGCTGTGCAGAGAGTGACGCTCTGGGAAAGAATGAAGGCTCTGACGTTTGTGATGATGATTTGATGCCGTTGAGTGAATTGGATATGAATGACGTCACAGAACTTTATGCTGGATTGGCCATAGTGTCATTTCTGTAGATAGTCCTTAAGTCTTAAGTCCTGGTCCTAGTCCTAGTCCTAGTCTTAGTCTTAGTCTTCATTTCACTTCATTTCATTTCATTTTATTCTTATGCATGCCTCTTTTTATATATTGTATTCATTGTTTTATGTTGCACCTTATGCTAAAGCAAGTTCCTATGTTTGTGAATTTTGATCACCGACAATGGCAATTAACCCATTCTGATTTCCCAGCATGCCCAGGGATTACAGGTGTCAATTAGTGCTACAACCTGGTACAAGCGTCTCTGCTGTTAAGGGGAATGTATATTGTACACTGTCCCCGTCTCATTAAATAAAAATGAAAAGTAAAAATTTGCCTAAAAATTCAAATTTCACCTCATTTTTTAGATATTAGTAAATCCCGGCTAGAATAAGATAACAGCAAACCCTTCTGTACGTTACGTCAAAATCTTGTTTCGTAGAAAATTGTAACGTTTGGTGTGTGTGTGTGTGTGTGTGTCCACCATGGTTTTTCAAGCATTTTTCATTCTTGGTAGATTTTTGGTTGAAAAGAAACCACAGAGCAGCATCTACTAAAACTGAACCAAATCAGACCTTTTAGTGAAAAATGTGGTGTATAATGTGGCCAATAATATCTGTGCCACTGTGTTTGGTTCTTTAGAGTCGACTTGGGGGATTGTTTTGTCTTTTCTTTTTTGTTACAGAATATATATAAAGAAATCATTCAATTAAAGCTGTTTGTGAATCTGCTTGAAAATCAAGGTCCAGAAGAAAAAAACCCAGAGAAATCTATGGATGATGTGGATTAAATGAAATGATTAAACATTGTCAAGAGCAGTTTGGACAAGTGTGTTGTTTCCACATGAAAGACGATATGTTGAGAGAGAAAAGTTTTGCCTGTGTGTGGGCCTTAAATTCAGAATATTAAAGTTATTTTACAGTCATTTTAATACAAACATATTTAGTTTGTATGTCTAGAGCCTTTAGGTCATTTAAATTTCATTTTAAAAATATATAGTCATTAGTCCAGTTGTTGTGTACTGTATTGAGGTTGAGTTTTTTTTTTTCTTTACGGTTTTTCTTTATTGAGGTTTTTATTTCTTTACGGTTTACTTTTGTCAAAAGGTTTGTCCCAATGACAGTTTAAGGACTTGTACCCAAATTTGAACCTAAAGTGAAAAAAAGTCTCAAAATGAAACATGATGAGCAATATCATCATTTTCTTTTTGTAATCTTTTTTTTGTGATCGTGGGAAGTGTCCCGTGGAGTCCCTGGTGACACCACACACTGTCTGACTCCACATCCTCTGGACTTAAAGGGCACGTGTGAGGGTGGCTTTCTCTTATGTTTATGGACTCTTTGTGTGATCTTCTTCTTCTTTAATGTGTTGTTGTCACTGCCCTAAAGTTCAGTCACTTTTGATGAACTTAAAACAGACTCAGACATAACAGAGAGCTTTGAGAGGAGACTGGGTGCTCATTGACAGAACAGATTTTCCCACACTTAAAGGACACTACAGTGGGTTATTGCATTCACTTGAATACAATAAGATTTATGAGAAAAGTATCTGTTTTTTATGAGTAAAACAAAATCTGATTTCATGACAAAAGTTACTAGCATCATTTGGAAGCTTTAACCACAGCATCCAGGCTCTTCTCTGATGTCCTGGGTGTGGATTGTTGATTACTCATTTGATTTATAAAAATTCAAAATGAATGAAAATTCAGCTGAATGCAACCCACATTATGCCTTAATGACCTTTAAACATTCTCTTTCTACCTTTACTGTGGCATCTTATATTTTCGACCATTTGCCTGTACATTTTATCAGTCTGCTCCGTCCTTCGTCTGGATTTGGTGTTAGCATGGCAGCCGTGGCAATTACCATGGAAGACAAGAGCTCAGCTGTTTAAAGTGCATATGACGGGTTTTTATGATTTTCAAATTTTGACTTTATTCAGTGTATTAATACCTCTTGTAAATACATATTATAGTTTTACACCAATCAAGTCGCTATTTCTGGAGAAAAGTTGAGAAATCTGTTGACAATTACAGGAAGTAAACAAACTGATGACATCACACTGGAGAGACAAAGGTTATGCATAATTTACACTAAACAAACTACTTTTTTGACTATTTAAACTTTGATTAAACAAAATAAAGGTGTCACATGTGTTTTTCTTTGTCAAATGAACAAAATCTGTGACATTAGAGGAGTTTTGGCCAATGTACAGTCTGGTTGCTATGGTGATTTCCTAGTGTGATGTCATACTTTACGACCAGGAGTCAAATTTAAAACCTAAAAAACAGCTAAACTGGGGTTGAATTTGTAAAGATTTTAGTAGAAATTTGAATATATTTATCTTGACTGCATTTTAGTTAAATGTGTATTTCAACCTGTCATAGGCCCTTTAAGCAGCGTGGGCAGATTGCTGAATAAGGGGGCCGCGACGTAACAGAGTTTGGGAGTGGCTGCTTTATAGGACCTCTCGCTCTGTAAAGGAGCCCAAATCAGAGCTGGGCCCGACCTGCAGGTCATTCATGAACCCTCTCTGTGGATGAGGGCCGCTCCCCCAGAGCGCTGAAAGCAGCCACCGCAAAATATAACACGGCCAAATGTGTGGGAAGAAGGTAGAAGGGCGCCTAAAGTGTGCAGCGGATAAACAGAGTGAGGAGCAAAGTGTGAGAAATGCAGGTGCCCTCCCAAAGAGCTGAAGGAACGGTGCAAGGGAGAGAGATAATGTGGGCCAGCGCCAGCCGAGGGTACAAGCACTTCTGCTGCTGGTTTGCTTCTTTTGAGGCACACATTGCCTCAGAGTCCTGGCTTCCAGTGTTTGCCCTCGCTCACACTTTGGAAGTGTTCATACAGATATGCAATGGATTTATTTTGCTCTTCACTGCACCACACTTGATTTTGATTGTGTGATTGTTTTGATTAATTGTAAGTCACATTTGTTTCTTGTAATTTAGCTTTAGGAAGTATTATTTGTATTGCTCATTTCCTACAAAATATTTTCTAGGTTGAAACTTAAAGTGTTCTCCCAGACCCCTGGCTGTATGGACTGTTGAGCAGGATACAACACAGGAACATGGTGAGGGTGATGTTAGTGGAGCTCACATGCAACGTGTCGTTTCTGTGCCCTATTTGTGGATTCAAGCAGCTGTTTAAGGACAAAACACTTCTTAGCCAAATCAGAACACACTTAAAAATACTGAAATTGTGGATTGACCATTTAAAAATTGCCAATACCACACAAATGTGGATACATCTTGTTAATGCTCACAAAAGTGTCATTCAGGGACTCATGTCTGTGACTTTACGGATGCTATAATAATCAGAGAAGACATTCGTCCTATTGACAGTGAACATAACTCTGACATAGCTGAGTGTGGCCAGATCAGTGCAGAGGTGGATCTATCTGGAAGCAGCCGTCCTGGGGTTATATATGGCATAAATGCACTGCAAATGCAACTTAAAAACAATTTGGCCTCTTTGTTCTTAAAAATGCATAATATTCTACATGTGTCAGAGTCAAGACATTGTTGAAAACTTAACAAGTATGTTTTCCTTGTCAAGACTGCTGGTAAGATATACTGTCATACAGCACTGGAAGAGAACGATCAATCCATTAGTGAGGAGCTCCTGAACAGGATGGTAGACGGAGTCATGGAAAGTAATGCGTTTTTGCCTGCGACCAAAGCATCATTTCACCGAACACTCACCAGGCGGTTTGGTCCTCTTGTTCAAATGGGTGATCCATGACACCCAGAGCTTAACAGAAGAATTTATTAAAAACTGTGGCCAGGCATACCATCTCAACCTAACTTCAGTTTTCAGACCTCACTCGGAAGCAGTCACTGTTTTCTGTCCTCGTTTTTTCTTTGCCTCAACTGGCAAAGGATTACATTGAGACCAGAACTGTTTGCCAAACTAAAGTCTGCAAAGATGGCATTGACTATGTGAAGGTGTTTGTCTCTGAAGGGCAGGGGGACTGCCAACAGTTTGCAGGATTGAAAATGTATTCCTTGTGTGAGTCAGCTCAATGGTCCTCATTCATCAACATTGCGCAGAAAAGGGTGCACATTTTGGGTGTATATTGGAAATATGCAAGAGGGCGCATGGCATTCATGAACCTGTGTGTGCAGCTGCAAAACTGCCATGCGCAGAGAAGCTGGTGATAAATGCGGCGGATGAAAACCATTTGTATAAACGGCCCGAAAGTGGGCTCACCCACGGGATTTACGGCATAAATGCACAGAAGACGGCAAAAAGCAGCTTTATCTGAACAGAAAATCACAAAGAATTGCTTGAAACAAAGAAATATGTTATTGTGACTAATTGGAAAACACAGAAAATGAATTGTTTACCTTAAAATAACATTTGCTAATAAAATGGTAATTAATGTGTAAGGGTTTGTTTAAACGATCAACTTCAAATGGTTGTCAGATACACAGTGGGACTAGATCTAAACCGGATCTAAGCCCAGAGGCATGAACCAGCTCTGGTTCTGGATCGGGTGTCATGCGGTGGTTCGGTCTGAGCAGCGCTGCTCTCTGGGAAGAAACAAGCGCTGAGAACAAGCTGCTCTGAACAAGATCTGCTGAACCGGGCAGAGGATCCACACAAGTGTTTGCTGTACCACGGAACCAGCCGCGGGTTATTATATTATAATGTCAGTGCATAATATATATAACATAATCCAAACCCAACATATTTCATGTGGATATGTTAAAATGTTGCATAGTGGTGCAGAGAAGTGAAATAAATGCAGAAAAAGCTGAAGTTGTGTCTTGTTTGTGCTACCTGGACCTGTGCATGGAAACACAATCCACCAAACGAAACAACATGTATCCTGTACCCCTGGTTGGGAAACACTGGTTTAGAACGAAAAGACCCTTGAATATGAGAATTTTACTACATTTTACCCAGACAAAGCTGAAGTGAAGCCGTCTGATGACATCCTGGTGGAGAATATCTATAGATGAATGAGGATTTCATCAAAAACACACAATTTACATGTTTCCTGTTGTTTTTGTGTTATTCCTGCTTAACTTGTTGCAGCCCTAGTTGTTTGTCCATGTCTATGTCTGTGTTAACCCTGTGACGAGCTGGCCCCTGTCCAGGGTGTACCCCGCCTAAGGCCCAAAGTCACTGGGACCCCTAACGGGAACAAGCGCTAAAAAAATAAATGAATAATATATATTTAAAAAAATATGTTCAAGAATTAACAGAGAACTGGTACATGATTTCAATAGAGATTGTGTGAGTGAATGAAAATACATCCATGCATCAGTCAGGCTTCCTATTTTTCCTGTTTTAGTTATTGTGTTGTTGTTGGCCACCAATAACTTCACTTAGCCTGCAGTGTTCCTCTGTATGATTGAATAAATGCAAGATTGAAAGTGTTTGATTCCAGGTAAATCAATAACATCTCCATGAGACAAGCAGGTGGTGGACCTTTAAAGTGTATTAAATGCAAATCATTTAGATTATTATTATTTTAGAGGAAAAGTATGTTCTTGCTTCACTGTTGGGGGTTTTAGTGACATCATAACTAAACATAACACAGGCTTTTAGCACATAATCTAAAAACTGGCACTGAGATAAATCATTTAGACTTGGCGTCCCAGTCCACTTCTAAACTATTATTAATCTGCTCAGAGTGTGTTGAAGACAGGCTGCTTTCTTTGGAACACTTGCAGCTCTGAGCGCAGCACACGTCACTCCAGATAACGTTTCATACGGATGATTAACACAACCCTCTACGGCTTTTCCATGCAACATTTCAACTTCAATGACTCAATAGTTTGGGTTCTCCTGACTATAACACGTGTGGCGCCACCGAGGATCACAAATAACTCTGGTGGATTCAGTAGATTTACTAAAAAAGCACATTTTACATCAAGTATATTCAATTTCATTTAGAAGATCATGCTTATGAGGCAACAAAACAGAGCCACAGACGGAAAGGAAGACATGACAAAAACATGACAATGGAGCAGTCCGGAGCGCCTACGGTTAATTCTTGCCATGACGTGAGGAAGTCGTACTTGATCTACAGCAGTGGTTCCCAAAGAGGGGGGTGAGCTGGGGTCGCGAGATGATTTCAAGATCTAGTTTGAATAAATAAATATTAAAAACTGTATCTTTTAGTGAAATTGGGTCTCATAAGACAATAAACTATTCAAATAACCAATATTAGACCAGATTTAACATGCTTTGACAGTTGAAATGTACTTTTCATTTCGCTTGGGGGTCCCGAGTCAGTTGCTGGGCTATTTTGGGGGTCATGGCCAGAAAAGTTGTGGAACCCTTGATCTAGAGTAGTATAAGACTACTATTAATTTGTGTTGAAAATGACATTGTATGGTCTATAATATATATCCATCCATCCATCCATCCATCTTCTTCCGCTTATCCGGGGCCGGGTCGCGGGGGCAGCATTTTAGCAGGGACTCCCAGACTTCCTTCACCCCAGACACTTCCTCCAGCTCCTCCGGGGGGATCCCGAGGCGTTCCCAGGCCATCCGAGAGACATAGTCCCTCCAGCGTGTCCTGGGTCTACCCTGGGCCGCCTCCCGGTGGGACATGCCCAGAACACCTCCCAAGGGAGGCGTCCAGGAGGCATCCGGAACAGATGCCCGAGCCACCTCAGCTGGCTCCTCTCGACGTGGAGGAGCAGCGGCTCTACTCTGAGCTCCCCCCGTGTGACTGAGCTCCTCACCCTATCTCTAAGGGAGCGCCCAGCCACCCGGCGGAGGAAGTTCATTTCGACCGCTTGTATCCGCGATCTTGTCCTTTCGGTCATTACCCAAAGCTCATGACCATAGGTGAGGGTCGGAACGTAGATTGACCGGTAAATCGAGAGCTTCGTCTTTCGACTCAGCTCTTTCTTTACCACAACGGTTCGATACAGTGCCCGCATCACTGCAGACGCTGCACCGATCCGCCTGTCAATCTCACGCTCCATCCTTCCCTCACTCGTGAACAAGACCCCGAGATACTTGAACTCCTCCACTTGAGGCAAGGACTCTCCACCCACCCGGAGAGGGCAAGCCACCTTTTTCCGGTCGAGAACCATGGCCTCGGATTTGGAGGTGCTGATCCTCATCCCAGCCGCTTCACACTCGGCTGCAAACCGTCCCAGTGCATGTTGCAGGTCCTGATTTGAGGAAGCCATCAGGACGACATCATCTGCAAACAGCAGAGATGAGATCCTGTGGTTCCCAAACCGGACACCCTCCACGCCCTGACTGCGCCTAGAAATTCTGTCCATAAAAATGATGAACAGAACCGGTGACAAAGGGCAGCCCTGGCGGAGTCCAACATGCACTGGGAACAGGTCTGACTTACTGCCGGCAATGCGAACGCAGCTCCTGCTCCGGTCGTACAAGGACCGGACAGCCCTTAGCAAAGGGCCCCGGACCCCATACTCCCGGAGCACTCCCCACAAGGCGCCCCGGGGCACACGGTCGAATGCCTTCTCCAGATCCACAAAGCACATGTGGACTGGTTGGGCAAACTCCCATGAACCCTCGAGCACCCGATGGAGGGTATAGAGCTGGTCCAGTGTTCCACGACCAGGACGAAAACCACACTGCTCCTCCTGAATCCGAGGTTCGACTATCGGTCGGATTCTCCTCTCCAGTACCCTGGAATAGACCTTACCGGGGAGGCTGAGGAGTGTGATCCCCCTGTGGTTGGAACACACCCTCCGGTCCCCCTTCTTATACAGAGGGACCACCACCCCGGTCTGCCAGTCCAGAGGTACCGTCCCCGACCGCCACGCGATGTTGCAGAGACGTGTCAACCAAGACAGTCCCACAACATCCAGAGACTTAAGATACTCAGGGCGGATCTCATCCACCCCCGGAGCCTTGCCACCAAGGAGCTTGCCAACCACCTCAGTGACTTCAGCCAGGGTGATGGACGAGTCCGCCTCCAAGATCTCAGCCTCTGCTTCCTCCTCGGAAGACGTGACAGTGGGATTGAGGAGATCCTCAAAGTATTCCTTCCACCTTCCGACAACATCCCCAGTCGAGGTCAACAGCTCTCCACCCGCACCATAAACGGTGTTGGTGAAGCACTGCTTCCCCCTCCTGAGGCGTCCGACCCTGCCGACAGAGGGCTCTGCCAGCCGTTCCCAGCAGACCCTCACGATACGCTTGGGCCTGCCGAGTCTGTCCGGCTTCCTCCCCCGCCAGCGGATCCAACTCACCACAAGGTGGTGATCGGTTGACAGCTCAGCCCCTCTCTTCACCCGAGTGTCCAAGACACGCGGCCGAAGGTCAGATGACACGACAACAAAGTCGATCATCGACCTCCGGCCTAGGGTGTCCTGGTGCCACGTGCACTGATGGACACCCTTGTGCTTGAACATGGTGTTCGTTATGGACAAGCTGTGACTAGCACAGAAGTCCAATAACTGAACACCGCTCGGGTTCAGATCGGGGGGGCCGTTCCTCCCGATTACCCCTCTCCAGGTGTCACTGTCGTTGCCCACGTGGGCGTTGAAGTCCCCCAGTAGAACAACGGAGTCCCCAGGCGGTGCACTGTCCAGTACCCCTCCCAGGGACTCCAAGAAGGTCTGGTACTCTGCACCGCTGTTCGGCCCGTAGGCCGACACAACGGTGAGAGACCTGTCCCCCACCCGAAGGCGGAGGGACGCGACCCTCTCGTTCACTGGGGTAAACTCCAACACGTGGCGGCTGAGCTGTGGGGCTATGAGCAAGCCCACACCAGCCCGCCGCCTCTCCCGCGGGCAACGCGCCAGAGAAATGGAGCGTCCAGCCCCTCTCGATGAGACGGGTTCCAGAGCCCAGGCTGTGCGTGGAGGTGAGGCCGACTATATCTAGTCGGAAACGCTCGACCTCCCGCACAAGCTCAGGCTCCTTCCCCCCCAGCGAGGTGACATTCCATGTCCCTAGAGCCAGTTTCTGTGTCCGGAGATCTGGTCGTCGAGGTCCCCGCCTTCGACTGCCTCCCAGATCTCTCCGCACCGGCCCCTCACGGATCCTCCTGCGGGTGGTGGGTCCACGGGAGGACGGCCCCACGTCGCTCGTTCGGGCTGGGCCCGGCCGGGCCCCGTGGGGACCACCAGGCGCTCGCCGTCGAGCACCCACCCCAGGCCTGGCTCCAGGGTGGGGCCCCGGTGACGCCGATCCGGGCGACGTAACTGGCCTCGTTATTAAACAATTCATAAGGGGCTTCTGAACCGCTCTTCGTCTGACCCGTCACCCAGGACCTGTTTGCCATGGGTGACCCTACCAGGGGCATGAAGCCCCCGACAACATAGCTCCCAGGATCATTCGGGTACTCAAACCCCTCCACCACGTTAAGGTGGCGGTTCATTATATTATATAATATATATATATTTTTTTTATCATAGTAGTATTGGAATTCTTACCAAGCGTCAGACATTTTCCTGAACATTGATTTGAACAAGTTTGAAATGTTTATATTGTGACAACTCTATCAGAGCATCTTCTCTTTGAACTTACTTCTACAAAGTCACCCCGATCTTATCACATTCTTAACCCCAACAGTGTTGACTCAAGCTGCACAGACCTCCACAAAAATCCCCTCCAGATGGACACAAACGCTCTCCTCTCTGGTGCACAACATTTCACGCTTCGATTATACTTCAAAACAAAGCAAGTCGTTTCTTCAGTTCAGGCCTCTGGGTTGTTTAATTACATTTCTCGGTTACATTTACATTTACTTCAAGTCAAGTCCTTTTAAAGGAGACTTTTTTTAAAGGGTACTTTTTATTGATCTATAACACAAGTACACCAAAATGTAACATTTTGTTCATTGCAAATCACAACACTGATTTAAAATGGCTTAGTAATAGGAACTTTCACTTGAGTCATTACATGCATGAATCAGTCAAAATACAACTTTTTGAAAATGTAATGTAATCATGTTAAAAATACATTGTTGATTTTGCATATGAAGTCTCATTTAAAGACATTTTTATTGCTTTAAAGTTTTTAGCGCCATTTTTATCTTTTTTTTTTTTTTTTTTTACTTCCTTCATTCTTGAAAACTACATTTTGGTTACTGTTTCAAAGTCTTAAGTCTACAAATAACAAAAGCTTTGTGTTGACAATTATACATAATATAAACATTTGAATATAATGCTCCACTCCTTTAAAGGTCCCATATTCTGCTATTTTGCCCTTTACACAGTCTTTTCTAAGGGCTTTGTTGATAAAATTTTGCATTGTGCAATATCCATAACATAACAGTTTCCAAAAAACACCAATTTCTTGGACTGGCCCCCCTCCTTGCAAAAGCAAACGGCTCACTCTGAGATCTGACCCCCCCGAACAGAGAGCAGGCTGCCTCCCCCGCCCAACTCGTGCCGAAGCCTAGAGCGGAGATGTTGCGCATGTGCCGTGTGCTCCGGTAAACAGCGATACACAAACACAGGAATAAATCTTTTATCCGTCCTGACGGTGCGTCGTGCTGAATCCTACGTCCTGGATCTGACCTGGAGTTTGACGTGCTCCAGGGCCTCGATGACGCACGTTGCCGTTTGGTAAATAACAAGCTAACTCTTCGATCTGTCGTATCCATCGTGTAATTACTGTGTAGCATTAGCATTAGCTGTGTTTATTCTGCGGCTGCGCGCTTCCTGGAGGTGTGGCTTAAACACCGCGTCATCCATGGGAAGCCGCGTCATCCTGGTGAGGAGCCCCCGTCTGCTGCTCAGCCGAGGGGGACAAAAAAGACAGTTCTCTAGTGAAAACATGCGGGAATCAATCAAAAAACCACATTGGGCACAACATACGAGGCCCAAATAGCACTGGAGGAAGGTTAAAACCTCTGAAAAGTCGATTTTGCATGTTATGGGACCTTTAAGTATGAAACTTTCTGCTAACAGCTAAGCTAACCATTTCCCAAACTAATGTTCTGCCTATTTAAAAACAACCACCGGTAAAAGGATATTTACCGGCAAAAAAAACAAATACATTTTTCAACAAAGCTCTAGGCACTTGATGTGGCTCATGCAAGCACTGCTCACACGTCAATACATCTACAGTTTCTACAGATGCAGATGGCAAAACTTGGAAAAAGGAGGCACACAAGGTTTGAATGAATGCCCTGATGAAGACACCTTGATGTTGAAACGTATTGGCGTCCATGATTGAATACAGGGCTTGTAATAATTCTTTTCACATTGGAGTGCCTCGGATGCTTCCTTGTGATAAATCGGCCTGATCTTTGAAGAGCACCTGGATTTTAAGAACTTTTGAAACTTTCAACCTCAACCCTGCGCATCACTTGCTTTGTCTCTTTCTGTAACATTTATTATTGTATTTTACAGTATGTTTAAGGAAATGATGAAACTTTTTGCATTTTTTATGAAGGAAAAGTCCAGATTTATGGGTTTTACTGGAAAAATACTCACAGAAATGTTGCGTCCACTATAATTATATAGAGATATATTAGATACTATACCATAAATTATATTCTTTTGAAGATAAAATACTATTTTAAGGCTAGAATTTTTATTTTGTTCATCGTTTGTTATAGAAAATCAAACTAACTTTCTATCCTGGAAATTGAAATGTGCTTTTTTTCCAACACAAAGACTTAAACCCAGAAGAATTTACTTCAATCAACTTGGTTTTGCCTCTTGTCGCCTCCATCCCGGGATTTTCACATCACATTTTAAAGGGTCTAAAGAAAGATCTAAATCTGTGCATTATTTGAGATTATAAGATGTTATAAGATGTTCCGTCCAATTACTCTTATTTTTGCTCCTACTCCATTAATTTTTCATACTTTTTCTTCTAACGTAATATTATTTTGAAGTAACAGTGTTTTATCTTGATGAGTATTTGGCTTCTCAGTCAAGTCTGAAATGAAAAACTGCAGCAAAGAAGTAAAACTTGCCAAATTTTCATGATGAGAACTTTGAAAGCAGGATGGAGATGTTTGTTAGAGTTTAATTTGAGCCAAAACTATTTACATCACGTTGTTTATCAGTTGTTTATCCACAGAGGAATTCAATCTTATGTAACGCCGTGGAGGTCAACAGTCTGGAAAATTGTGTGCGTCGCAGCAAACAACAGTTATCGGCAGGAACAAGCACTGATTATAAATGATTGAGTTCAAGACAAGAATGTTTCAGAAGAAATAGCATATTTTAGGGAAACTCTGGCAACGTAGCTGTAGCTATTGCCACCAACCCAAAAGTCCTATCGTAGTTTGGGTAAGTGCATGTTGTCATAGTGTTATTGGGCAAGACACTTACTTTACTTTACTTTACTTACTTTGACTACGTATAAATACGGTGTTTGAGTGGATGATTGGTAGCTTCAATAAAGGAATGATTGTGTTCATATTAGCCATATATAAATTAAATGCATTATTATGGCAGTGTAACTCTTATTCTTGATGTTATTTAACTTGTATGACGTACGTTAACATTCAGAGACATTTTTTGTACAAAGAGCAACACAAAAAGTGTTTACTTTTTGTGCTTATTGCCTTATTATAAATGCAAAATTGGGTTACAAGTGTTGCCTGGAAGGAGCCGTTTTTACAAACTATCACAGAGCAGTCAGCACAGATATCGGAGATTTTAACTGGCAAAGACCTAAAGACTAAAGTAAGCACTTTAAACCCCAAAACATTCAAAAACAGCACCACCCAGCTGTCTGTGAGAAAATTACAAAATTCAGTGCTCCTTCAAGAATACATTTTAGATGTTGTAGAATGTTTTAATTGGTTTGATTTGAATATACACATATAGAGACATTAATTCTTGTCAGTTCAGCTCTCAATTAATCCTTTGTACAACACAATCAATACTGCGTGTCCTAAAGTTGCTTGTCCAGCTTCTGATTTGCATTTGACTGACACACAGAACGAACCGTTTAAAAAGCCTAGGACTCTGGAGAACGTAAAATGTGAAAAAAAACCAAAACAAAATCCAAACAGTGAAGTGTAACTTCCTGAGCCACAGGTGCACAAAACTGTCACGTGGCAAAACTATAGCTAACGATGTGCACACAGAGGCGCACAGAGGAAAGAGAGGAGCAGGACTGTGTGTGTGGAATGGGTTGTGCACTTTGCAGGTGACCTTTTGTATGTGACCACAGGAGAGCCACAGAGGGGCTGCTCACCTGCACTTTACCTGGTTTGTTTTTATTCATGTATAGCTCACACTAATCTCTCAATCAATTAATGCGTTAGTATGGGACTTACCTTTTTATTGAGGGCATTTTACCTTGTTTTACACATCGTTATTGTAATACATTTTATTTGTTTAACAAGCCTGCTCTTGTCCTGCTTGTCATCCCTGAAGTGTGCTCTCACCCAGTCACTAATAGTTTTCTGGTCATTCCTCCACTCCATTATTTGACTCGTTTCCATAACCCCTCAGTCCTAGCACTGTGAGCTCTGGTTTTGTCCTTCAATAAGTGACTTGTTGACCAACATGTCGAGCCCCTCCTATCCGTTATCCTGGACCTCAGGGTGTGTTTGCAGGATAACTGGTCTGCAGTTTTGTTTTTAACAGAACAGTGGTCCTTGGTATGAAAAAGTTTGAGAAACACTGCTGTAGCGTCTTCTAGATCGTAGAATGTTGGATGAACCCAGGAACGTTGCTCCACAACCTGGCTCGGCATTGAATAAATCCAAGTCGGGCAACCAGCCTGCATAGAATAAAAAGGCCACTTAAAATCATGTGCACACAAATCAAATCAAATCAAATCAATTTATTTTTATAATGCCCAAAATCACAACAACAGTTGCCTCGATGGGCCACAGGTAAAAGCAGTTCAGATAACTGTCCCAGAATGCCCCTGTCCTTTGACCCTCCTTCGCGGCGAGGAAAAACTACAAAAAACCCCACGGGAAAAAGTAGAAACCTCAGGGAGAACCACAGTGAAGGAGAGATCCTACTCCCACGGACGGACAGGCTGCAGATGAACTAGGACTGACGCATCCACTTGGACTGTGGAGCCAGAACCACTCAAGAGGGAGGTGGCTTTAAAGAGTTCCTCCAGGAGGACGAGGAGCAGTCCACCAGTGTAGAGAGATCCTCCAGCAGGAGATGAGGAACAGTTAATCTAAGTAGATGGAGTTCGTCCAGGCAGACGAGGTGTGGCTAATCCAGGGTTGAGGGAGTTCCTCCAGGCGGGTGGCGCATAGATCGTCCAGTGTAGAGATCGATCCTCCAGACAGATGGGGGTGGGGGGGGTCGTCACTGGAGCAGCCGCCGCAGTGCCTGAAACAGTCTCCACTCCCCGGGGGAAGTGGAGAGAAAGAGAAACATGTGAACAGCAATGAACAGACTACAGTTGAAGTAATATTAAATATTGTTGATAGGTAAAGTAGAAGAACCAGAGGATAGTGTTCAAGCTGCCATACTTCCCCCAGCAGAATTGCTCCAAGGGCAGCATAGCTAAAACTGTAGGTTTTTATTTCTGTTCCTAACTGGCCTGACCATAAGCTATTTCAAAGAGGAACGTTTTGAGCCTGGTCTTAAATGTAGAGACTGTGTCGGCCTCTTTTACATGAACAGGGAGCTGGTTCCATAACATAGGAGCTTGGTAGCTAAATGCTCGACCTCCTACTGTGCTTTTAGAGACTCTGGGGACTAACAATAGTCCAGCATTTTGAGAACGAAGAGCTCTGTTTGGATGGTACGCTACTATTGCATCTTTGAGGTAGGATGGGGCCATATTGTTTAAAGCTTTATAAGTCAGGAGGAGGATTTTAAATTTGATTCTAAACTCAACAGGAAGCCAGTGAAGAGACTCTAACACTGGTGAAATATGATATCTTTTTCTAGTACCTGTTAATAATCTTGCTGCTGCATTTTGAACCAGTTGAAAGCTTCTTATAGAGCTTTTAGGACACGCTGCAAGCAGGGCGTTACAATAGTCTAATCTGGATGTGACAAATGCATGGATGAGTTTTTCGGCATCATCTCTGGGCAGGATTTTTCTAATTTTGGTTATGTTACGCAAATGAAAGTAGGCTGTTTTACAGGCTTGATTTATATGTGCTTTGAATGAGAGATCTTGGTCAAATAGGACCCCAAGGTTTCTTACAGTAGAGCTAGGGGCTACAGTGATATTGTCCAGAGAAACTATCTGGTCAGATAAAGAGTCTCCACTTGAGTGCTTAGGGCCCAGCAGAATGACCTCGGTTTTCAGGGTTAAGGAGCAGATAATTAAGAGTCATCCAAGTTTTTATGTCTTTCACGCAGGCACTAAGTCTGTCTACTTGATGGGTCTGATCAGGTTTCATTGATAAATAAAGCTGAGTGTCATCTGCATAGCAGTGGAAGTTAATGCCATGCTTTCTGATGATCATACCTAAGGGCAACATATAAAGTGTGAACAGAACTGGACCGAGTACTGAACCCTGCGGCACACCGTAGGTTACTTTAGAACATGGGGAAGATCTCTGGTTTACATTAACAAACTGGTACCTATCAGATAGATAGGATTTAAACCAGCTTAGGGCGGTTCCACTGACACCTATATCACATTCTAACCTCTGCAGTAGAATGTTGTGGTCGATGGTATCAAACGCTGCGCTGAGGTCCAACAGAACCAGGATTGAGACCTGTCCATCATCAGCAGCTAATAACAGATCATTTGTGACTTTAACTAGTGCAGTTTCAGTGCTGTGGTACGCACGGAACCCTGACTGAAAAACTTCAAATAAATTATTGTCCTGCAGGTGGCGACAAAGCTGTTTAATCACAACTCTTTCAAGGATTTTAGAGACAAAGGGCAGATTAGAAATAGGTCTATAGTTTGCCAGTATGTCGGGGTCTAGATTAGGCTTTTTCAAAAGTGGTTTAACCACTGCATATTTGAAGGACTGAGGGACATAACCGCTTTCTAGTGAAGTATTTATTATATTAAGAATGGGATTTATAATTAGGGGGAGAATTTCTTTGAGGAGTCTACTTGGGATTGGGTCTAAAATACAAGTTGATGTTTTGGAGGACATAATGACTGAAGTTATCTCTGCCTGATCAACAGCAGTGAACCTATCTAGTATTACTGAAGGATTTGTATGGGACACTAGCTTTGCAGTCTGGGCTTGCTCAGTACTAATAGTGGGAGTCATTGCATTTAGTTTATCTCTAATAGTTGTGATTTTGCTGCTAAAGAATAGAAGAAAGTCATTGCAGCTTAGAGTAACTGGTATTGAGGGTTCTACTGCGCTGTGACAGTTTGTCAGCCTGGCTACAGTGCTGAAGAGAAATCTAGAGTTATTTTTATTTACTTCTATTAAATTTGAATAATATCTGGTTTGAGCCTTACGCAGAGCCTGCTTATAAGACAGAAGGCAAGTTTTCCATTCTTTCAGGGATTCTTCTGTGTGGGAGCGGCGTAAGGATCTCTCTAGTTTTCTTACCCTTTGTTTGTGAGAACGTAGTTCTTCATTGTACCAGGGGGAGGCTCGTTTTGGCCTGATTACTTTCTGTTTAAGTGGAGCTGCAACATCAAGAGCAGCTTTTAGAGAGTTGACCATTGAGTCAACAGAGTTATCAATAGCACTGGGACTGGCGCTGTTAACGACAGGATCACATGACGTAATATTAAATATTGGTTCTATTATTTCTCTGAACTTTAAAATAGATTTTTCAGATATTGTCCTTTTCATTATAGTTTTAGTCTGAGGAGCTGGATAGTCCTTAAGAATAAACTGAAAGGTAATTAGGAAGTGATCTGACATTATTGGGTTTTGGGGGAAGACATTTAGGTCACTAATCTCTATTCCATAAGTTAGAACCAGGTCCAGAGTGTGCTGGTGACTGTGGGTTGGTTTATTTACATTTTGAGTGAAACCAATGCTATCTAATAAAGCGCTAAAGGCATTACTGAGGCAATTATTTTCATTCACATGAATGTTGAAATCCCCAACCACCACAATATTTTCCCAGTCTAATACTAAATTTGATAGGAAGTCAAAGAATTCTGTTAAGAACAGCAGTAAGGACCGGGAGGTCGATAGATTATTATGAGCAAAACAGCTTTTTGGTTTTTCCAGTTTGGGCAGGTGATTGATAGGATAAGGCTTTCAAATGAGCAAGACTCATTATTAATTTTATTAATTTTAGGACTCAGGAGTAAACTAGAATGTGAGATTACTGCCACCCCACCTCCCCGGCCTGAGCTCCTGGCAGCTTGAAAGTTAACATGACTCTGTGGGGTGGCCTCATTTAATACCTGGACATAATCATCTTGTTGAAGCCAAGTTTCAGTTAAAGCTAAAAGATCAATATTATAATCGTTAATTAATTCATTAACTAAAAGTGATTTGGAGGAAATTGACCTAATGTTTAGCAATCCACATTTTACATGCTTATTTATTAGTTTATTTGTATCATGTGTAGGGATTATTTGTATTAAGTTATTTGGTCTGACACCTAAATTATCTGTATTTGGATCTGACTTATTGGCGTTATTTACACGAGGGACGCGCACAGTCTCTATTTGCTTTGACTCTGAACACTTGATCTGTGACAGCGCGGGCGAGAGCTTAGCGACAGAGAAGAGACTCTGCACCCGGGACTCATATTTAGAGCGTCACTTTAGGCGACTAAGGCAATCGGCCAAATTCGAACTAAAAGTGATGTACCCTCCGGTCGGATGGATGCCATCCCTGCGTATGAGCCCGGGCTTTCCCCAGAACGCACTCCAATTGTCAACAAAGACTACGTTGTTTTGGGGGCACCAACTAGACAACCAGCAGTTGAATGCTGAAAAGCGGCTGTACATTTCAGCATTGACCCGATTGGGGAGGGGACCAGAAAATATTACGGTATCTGACATCGACTTCGCCAATTCACACACCGCTCCAACCTGCAATTTGAGCACTTCTGATTGTCTCCGCCGGGTGTCATTACCACCTCCGTGAATCACGATTCGACGGAACCTCTGACTACTCTGTTTTAAAAGCCTAAGGTTTCCTTCGATGTCACCCATTCTGGCCCCCGGATAACACCTAACTGAGGCTGCTGGCAGCTTCACGTCTCTGACTATGGAACTTCCAATCACCAGAGTGTCACGCTCGGGCGGGCGGTGTGATCGCCGAGTGGGGCAAACCTATTGCAGACGGGAAGCTTATGGTGCACTAAAGGCTGGCGTTTAGCGCATCGATCCCTCCGAACTGTCACAAATCTATCCCTGTCTTGTTCCTGGTCTGGTCCCGGCTGCGCGGGAGGCGCTGGGGGGCTGGTCTTATCCTGAGGCTTAGCCTTGCTACCGCTAACACTGCTAACTATGCTAACACTGCTACCTGCGGCGCGGTCCGGTAAACCTGATGCTACGACCTGGCTATAGCTAGACTTTAGCTCCTCCACAATGCGGATCCGCGCTTCTAACTCTGTAACCCTGGCTTCCAAAGCTACCACTACGCTACACTTCACGCAACTCTCCCTGTCGTCAGTGAAAGAAGCAGGGTTCTGACTCAACATATGACAACTTGAACAGGTAAGGGCGAAAGAGGCGGAGGACGGGCCAGCCATGGCGCTAGTCGGCTAGGCTAGCTCCGGTTGATGCTAGCGGGCAGGGGGGGATTTAATCCACGAAATACTGAACAAAGTGAGCTAAATGAGGCTCCGGGTTGTTTAGGGAGCAATTAAACTTTCAATTATGTGTAGGAGGGTAAGATAGTTTTTGTACAATTCGTGGATTAACAATAAAGTGTGGAGAACGATCACTCGCAAACGCAGAATAGACTCACCGGATGTGACGTCAGCTTCCATTCCAAAACAAGTTATAGCTAAAGTTAAGCTAACATTAGCACAACAAACTGCTCAAAAGACAAAACCATTGAAATAGCTGCGTGGCGGATGTTAGCATTTAGCTTGCAACCTAGTTAACATCTCAGTGTAACCATTAAGACATTTCTTACATTAGGATGCAAACAAAGACCACATATTAGTGCCAATGCAGCAAGACTAGGTCAATCAATCAATCAATCAATCAATCAATCAATCAATCAATCAATCAATCAATCAATCATACTGAATAAACTCACACTCACCCCTTCAGTCAGAATGGATTTGCCCAGCACATATGACATGACAACATCCTAATCACAGGTTGGTTTGATTCTATAAAAAATGTTTAAAGTTCTTAAAAACTGATCTGTGACATAATAGTGAAAACCAAAGTTTGTTTTAGGGCACTGACCTATAAGCGGCTTCTGTTCTTCTGGCTTTTTCTCCCAGATAACTGAATTTCTTTTGCTTCTTCTTTGTTTAGTTTTTTTTCTCAGCAAGTTAGGAGCTCTACTGCCACCTACTATATTGGAATATGAACCACAACTGAGCTTTCTTCTTCTTCTTCTTCTTCTTCTTCTTCTTGCTGCCACCTGTCGTTGATTGTTTATATGTAAATTATTTTCTACTGAAGAGTTACTGAAGAATTTTTCTGATATTTTAAGACTTTTCACATTTTATTCCAAGTGTCAAGATTCAGCAGTTGTTTGAGAGTGAAGTTCGTTTAAGGAGCTATTCCCAGGTCTCTGTACAATTGTTTCCTCTGGTGAAGATAGTTGTTACACTGGAGAAGGACTTGTCTCACTTTCACTTCTCCACACATACTTACCATCAGGGTGTTTCCATCAGACCCAGCCCGCTCCTCATCCTAGTCTCAGGCTTGTAACGACAGCAGACTTTCTTCTATTACAATTAAATACCATTTTCCTGTTCCTAACTGTGTCTCACATTGCATGGTACGACTGGCCTTTTGTGTAATTTTCCCAAATATGTTGCCAGGTATTTTTTAACTGAGGACGTGATGATTTGTGAACATTCTGAGACTAAATGGTGTATAAATCTCATGTTATTGGACAGAGCTGTCTGCCCTTTCATTCCCTGCCGCACCCACATGTCCTGGAATCCAAATAAATCCCACCTCCCCCTGTGACTTGAATTCTATACAGTGAATGATATCTACAACAAGTAGATCTGGTCTTGGTTTAGACCGCCGTTCTTGAACTGTTGTTAAATCTGCAGATGAATCACCACAGATGACTGAATAACAACATTGTTCTTCTCACCTGCAGTGCCCATAACCCCATCACTGCTGCTGTGTACACAGACATTTTATCAGTTATTCTTAATCCTTCCCTGAACTTTAGCTCAGGTATGTATATTATGTAACATTACTCTCCTAGTGCTTAGCTCCATCTAAATCGTACATATCAGTGGACTATGAGATTGTGACGTCACCCATAGCGTTTGGCTCCAGCGAAATGAAGTCCATCGTGGCTAGCAGTTATAGCGGCTAAAGTGGAGCCAGACTCCATATTTGGACATCCGAGTGCGTATCGTGCAACCACATGGACCAATCAGGAGCGAGGTAGTTAACGGTTTCCGCCCCTCGGCAAGAGGAGATGGCGGCAACGTGCAGAGCTAGCTGTCAATCAAACCTGTTGCTAACACCAGCAAAAACGGCCCCTGGAAAAGGAAGCACCTGATTAGTCAGTTATTATTGCTAATAACTTAATTTATGAACAACCAACGAGAAAAAAAACACCAGGATCAGGTAGAGTGTGTCAAAACTGATATTTTTGTTCCAAGATGGTGAGTTTGACCAAAACAGTTAGAGAGTAAAGCGCACCAGTGTCACAATAGAAAGTGAATGGCAGCTCGGCTTTATGGAGCCAGGACCACCTCCATAGCTGCTTCCTATTTGGAACACGGCGGCTAGCATGCTAACGCGGTCCACTGATATGTACGGTCTATGATCTAAATATATTTTTAAGCACCCATCCCACTCCTCATCACAACCTTTTTACTCAAAAGGCAAAGGCCAGTGACTGGATGATTGAAACAGAGGGTGGTGACATGTCATATGGCACGAAAGAAAGGGTGGAAAACCTGGACTGGTCAGTAGATTGAAATACATATGGCTGGAATGCAGAGGATTAAATTAACCCTGATTTTTACCCCGGGTTACACAAGCATGTTAACAGAGGTTCTGCTGATGGAATCATGACATTAGGAATTTTGACAGTGAGAAAAGTGGCAAAAACGCATGAGAGTGAATGGTGAGCAATGACATTTTCTCCTGTAAAAGCTCAGAACAGAACCAAAATGTGAATTAGCTGCTACAGTCTTGCAAAATATTTAGTTTAGTTGTACTTCACATCTAAAAAAAGAAAATCAAGTAAACAGTTGTAGAAAACCAGATAAACAACGTCACATGCAGCTCCGCTCACATCTATCACTGATAGACTCTGGGATCACACACAGCTGAGCGCGTCACCTTTCTAATGTGGCAAAGCGAGTCACCTGAAACCATAATCCACAATTTAAGCGTGCAAAACTGAATAATCTCCGACAATACCACCCCAGAAATCACACCTGGAGAATAAAAATCACAACCATTATAATGTGCGCAGGAAAATTGGTGAGACAATTTAAGGTTCCACGATGTGTGTTTTATTTTAATGTAATATACTTCTGTGTTTAGGATGCAAATTTCAGTCCATATTGTGTTTCTTTACAATTCAGATTACAGATGGAGAGCCAACAAAGGCGACAACGTGGCAGAACTGCAGTACGTCACAGAAACAGGACAGAATGGCAATGGACAGGTCAGTGCCCCGGTCAAAGTACTGCTACCACATGACCCACATAAACATGGACTTACGGTACACTTCTAAGAAAGTTTATTCTGTGGCCGAACAATACGCAGTAAGGAGTGCTTAGGACAAATCACAACGCTCCCCCAGAGTGCACATCCACAGGGCGACATTTTCACAAACAACATTCAAACAGGATTCATCTGAAAATACTGAACGTACGCTGTGTTTTGTACCTGACATCTGAACATGATGACAGCAAGGTGGTAAACGCTGGAGAAAGATCAACACAAGGTACTAGCGTGGACAAGCGGAGCGCCGCTAACCTGGAGTTTGTGAGGGTCAAGGGTTGACAGACAGGTTGACTGCAGCTTTTTATACGCTATAACACTGCCTGTGTGCGGAAAGAAAAAGTCATTTTCACATCTTTTAAAATAAGATGTTTCTAAGTCCAAGTGTTGAGGGAATCAATTATTGTGGGGCAGTGAAAGTGTCCAAGTGTCTCCAACTTAGCAAACTTTGCACAGCAGCAACAACAGAGAAACTACTTTCAGTTTACATTTGACCGTACGTAGTTAATTTGAGTGAAACAACAGCTCCACGGACAAAAAACAGGCCAAACACAAGCCAAGAAACACATTGTGAGACCTATAACTCAGTCAGAAAGATGAGGAGCATTTTGGGAATAATGGCAATGACATGCATAAATAATCTACAATAAGTAAAAGTTTAGGGCAACAACCACTAGGGGGGGACATGCTCTGGGCCAGAAAGAGATTACAACGTTAAAGTGTGAAATAAACATGGTCAAATATGCCACTCTCCAAAAGCGTATCTTTCAAAGACCATTTAGGTCACAATATTTTGTGTGGCTCATTAAAATTTTCTGGGGGGCAACCCTCAAATCCCGCCTATTCCTAAAACAGGCTGACACATGTGACCTGCTGTGGGATGATTTGGGATCTAGTGGGACCAATTTTTCTCCCTAATCAGTCCTGATTTCTTGTCTTTATTTTATTATATTCCATTATCAAGTCCATTAATTTAAAGTACATGACAGGTTGGACAACACATTTCACTAAAATGTAGTGGATATGATTACATTTAAGATTTTATTAAACATGTTGCCTATTTGTCCTCAGTTTGACAGTTTGTTTAAGATGTTACTTCCTGGTTGGACATGGGCAGCAAATATGACACAGGTAGAGGTAATTCTACAGCTGTTACCTAGCAACCATTTTGAAAATAAGGCCCAACATCCATAAAAAATAAAGAATGTGTGTCATTTGTCTGTAAATTGTCTGTATTTTCAATGGCAGTCGCTTTTTGATGACATCACCGAGGGATTCCATTTCCGTTTTAGAACTCAGCACTACTTCCTGTATTTTTAAACTTCTATATTTCAAAATTTCCTCACTGACTACAACTCCACAGACGTAAAACTATAGAAAATAATTGCCACAGGTACCCTCCCTCCAAACTAAGTCATAATTAGAAAAATGCGAGAATCTGCCATATAGACTTTAAACAGTGTGTCATTTGGTGGGCCACAAAAAGTCTTGTTTAGGGCCTCCAAACGCTCTCTTTTTAACCCTAAGAGCTGCTTGTGCAACATATCTGCACTGGGGCCTGACCGATTTTACTTTTGCTGGAGTAAAGAATCAGGTACAGCGCGTTAAAGCTTCATATAGAACCCAACCCGTTAAAAGTGTAGTCGGGTTAGACAGGTGTCAGGCTTGAAACCATTAGCGTAACACAAAGTACATTACTGTTAAAAGCGGCACGGGCCTGGACACCCTGAAGAGTGATGGACGCCGCACAGTTCAAACCAGTGCTCCAAGTTCCCCTGTGCATTAGACCAGCAGGTTTAATGGGTCATACATGCGCTCCATAGGCGACAGGCTGTTAGCGCCGTGTGCAGTTTAGAGTGATTCATACTGGCAAATTAAGACGGAAAACCGAGGCAATACAGTTTAGTATTCAGTGTTTCCCATTGGTTCTTGCATTGAGCCCTGTGTGTGTGGTGTGGTGCAGTTAGGGTCATGGGACAGAGGGCTGCTACGTCACGCAAACACAAGAAATGTTTGAACGAAGAGGTCAATAATACATGAAAAGATGTTCAGTAAGTCCAAGTTTGCAGCTAGAGAAAACAGGAAACTACTTGGCTTTTTCTGCAGCTCTCTGCACATCGACGTCGCATTTTAACATCCCTTAATGTAATGCGTTGGGTTTGTTTATTTCCTGTGGCGGACTTACAATTAGGCAACGGGCCGCGATTGCCTTGGGCCCCCAACCTTTAGGGGCCCCCAGTAAGATGCCCTTATCGAGTGAAGTAGTGCGTTTTAAACAAGAAAACATCAATTGAAATGTGTGGGATTTTACAGAAATAGAATAGAATAGAAAAATAAAACATTATAGAATTACATGCATTTAAATCAGCTGATCATGTGGTAAAACGCACCAACAATATGGTCCAATATGGCCCCCAAACCCCCAGTTTAAAGCTGTTTAGAACATGTTGCACATATGAATTTGAGTTTTTGAATGACTGAATACATTGAAAGCACAAAAGCTTCTAATAGAAAAGTGATAGAAAATCACAATTGATGAGGAGGGCCCTGTACTTAATCTTTCCTTGGGCCCCAAATGTTTTAAGTCCGCCACTGTTTATTTCCAGTGCATAATGTTGTATAACTATATATATTATGCACTGGAGATACTGTGGAAAGGTACAATTTTTTTGTCAACACGCAACATTTGATCACGTGGGAGAGCCTGAAATTTGCCAAGAAGCACATATATCATTAACTTGATTTTTAAAAACCCAATCACTGCCTTACCACAGCAGCTGCCGACAGCTGTCTCACTGAAGCAGACGCTGGTTTTAAAGTAATTTAAAAAAATAAATTGACAAAAAAAACTATGTAGAAATTCACCAATAAAACGTATAATCGCTCTCAGTCCTTCTACTACATGCACTATGCACTGGTGTCAAAGTTAATGTGACAACTCATATAGCTAAACATAAAATATTGTTGCATTAATCATGAATTGACACAGATTAATCACACAGCCTGTTTTGACCGAACACGGAGGCTTTGGTTGAATGAAACGAAAGAGGACGTACAGGAGCAACGCTGTATCGTGCAGTTGAAGTTAAACATCAAATCCATCAGTGCTCAAGAGGACAAGCACAGAGCACGCTGCTTTCTCTCTGAGCCGGTGGACTCTTGTGTTGTAGTGACCTGACCACCCCAGGCTTGTGCTGTAATGGATTATTAGAATTGAAGAACAAGTATAGATCTGTTTGTGATGGTTTACTGTTCATTTCTATCTGGGCATTTCCGTCTTCTCCTGATTGTTCAACAATCAAGAAAGTCCTTGGGATCGTCATGAGTGAAACTGATGTTAGACTCCACAATGCTCCAAGAGGCTTCCACTCTTGACTCATGGGGCTTCATTTATCAATCTACGCATTGAACAGCGAGTTTAAACTATAACATTTCTGTGATTTAATATTGGAAAGTGTGCATATTATTTCTGCAGCAAAACTGACATGTTAATGATATTATAAAGTTGGGTGTGAGTCAAGTCTGCGCACTGTGTTTGGATTGAGGGGATCTGATTGGAATCTGTGAAGACTTTTTACACTGACGGGAGAGATTATGTTCACCAGGAGGTGGGATGCAGCGCCAAAAAAAAGAGAGTATGTTTAATTACTGATGCTTTGAATACAACACAAGATTATTTTATTATTTTGTCTTTATTGTCCCCATAGGGCAATTTGTCCTCTGCATTTGACCCATCCTTCAGTGCTGCAGCATCTCCACATCTCTGTGATAGACTTGGTCAGGACTACCTTCACTGGAGGATTTTAATCTATGGTGCATGTTTTGGGTTGATGGGGGAGACCGGAGCACCAGAGTATTCCTTCTAGACACGAGGAGAAACATTCAAACTCCACACAGAGAGGCCAGGTCCGACCAGGGAGTCGAACCCGCGACCTTCTTGCTATGAGGTTTGGCAGCAGAGTGGCCTCTGCCAAAAAAGATGCCCAGTGGTACCATGAGTGGAGCTGTTATTTGCATAATATTTGCATAATGATTAAGCAACAAAGAAACAAAGAAATACAGTCCCAACCAAAAGTGAAACACCAGCTGAACAAATGGTAAAAGTCACATTCTGCATGGTTGGATCTTAACAAGGTTCCAAACAGAGCTTCAATAAGCAACGAGAAATGAGTGAGACAAAAAAAAAGAGTTTGAGTAAACATTGTGTAAACTGAAAACTGAAATAGACTGATCTGCAGCTGATCAAACGTTTAGGACCACATGCCTTTCATAATTCAATAACCATCAGACTCATCTGCCACTGAAGGGCTTCAAAAACTAAAATGTGTCTTCAAAGGCCTCGTCTTCTTGAACACCACAGAACTATCGCGTGGGACAACATGGGACATTGAAAGGAGTAAGACTTTATAATAACTACAATTATTCATGCCTTCATAAAACATGAACAAATAGTTTATTAAGAATGATTCAGGCTTAGTAACTATTTAACTAATATTCCAACCCTAATTTCTAACCTTAACCTTAATTGAGTAGTTACTAAGCCTGAATCATGTTTAATAAACTATATATTCATTACTAATGAGGTCTTTGTTAATGCTTTATTAGGGCAAAATAAGATGTAGTTATTATAAAGTGGTATCAAAAGGTGGAAAAAAGTTTTGTTCTCTGATTAGAAAAATTGTAACCTTGATGGTCCTGATGGTTTCCAGTGTTACTGGCACGACAAGCAGATCCACCTGAGATGTTTTCTACGCGCCACAGGGAGGGGGATTATTTATTTTGTAGATTGTGGATCAAATGTATTTTGAAACACAAATGTGAAGTGTTTTCTGTAGCGACCATGCAGCAGCTTCATTGATCCACGCAGTGTAAACACTGACACACATGAGGATCTCACTTTTTTTTGTTTAAACAACGCTAAAACTGGATTAATAGCGATGTATTGTGGACTGAGTGTCATTTGCGGACACAGACATGGATGCGAACGCTGCACTGTAACTTTATAACTTTACGAGAGGTGAGTAATCACAGTGTTTTTGTTACTTCCTGTGTCGTATCTCGGTGTGTTCGTCATTCCATTTGCTCCTGACGCTCTGCTTTATTGGCTAGGGTTACAGCTGTGATGTTTTATGGTTATGATGTCATAGATATCGCACTGACACACACACAGGAGTGCGGAGGCTGAAAAAACAGTCATGAGGATCCAGACTCGGGTCCTGCTTCCACAAAGACAAGCACAAGTAAATCAGGAGGTACTTATACTGAGGGGCTAGTTCAATGAGGTCACCGTTTAGATGCAGATAAGGTTATCCGAGTCAGCATGGGACGGAGTAACTCATCAAAATAGTTTCAGATTTTGATGAGTTTAGGACTCGCTTTAGGATTTATTAATGTACTTTGAAAAAGATTGTCCGCATTTTAGAATGGAAAACAAAATCGTGTCATCTGCATAAAAGTGGGTTGAACAATAGGACAATGGAAAAACAGTATTAATATACAAAGTAAAAAGTAATGGACCAAGGATTGAACCTTAGAGAACACCCTTTTCATTATTGAGAGCGTGATCTGTTAGAAAAGTGAGACGATGAACCAGTTTAGAGAACCTTCATCAATACCAAGTCAGGCATGTTAGTTTAGGTGAATATTAGGATCTATCATATCAAAAACATACTCACATGTTTGTTGTCAAGGGAGTTATGACAACCACAAAAAACAAATATGGATGTCAGATATGCCTTTGTCCCGCTGGAAAGCACATCACCCAATGCTCATGACAAACAGAGAGTTTTTGTCTTTTTGTGCTTTACAATCCTTTGTATTTTTAATTTTCCGCAGTATCTTTTTTATTAATTTACAGTGCATTTATAGATGTAAACAATAAAATTTTAAAAATATATATCTCACCTCAGCACTGACACATGTGATCATTTATATTCACACAGCCTTACACTGTGTCACAGCTGGATCTGAAAGCTTCTGGTTCTTACTCAACAACCTGGTTTGTTCAGTTTTGTTGAAGTTAAACGTGTCTTGCATTTTGAACTGGACAAACTTGTACTCACAGAAAATACAAAGCTGCCACACTCTGTATCCACTGGCAGCACATTCACACCTGTAGACCTGTCACTTCCTGTTCACTTCTACTTATAAACCGAAAGATTACAGAACATGCAGTCTCTGTTACAGCCACATCCGTAATGACGTTATTACGGTTCCTGACTTAAATTGTCTTGTTTTGGTGTATCTGCATTATCGAGAGTTGTCTTCACATCTTTTTATTTATTTATTTGGCAGGGACAATGCAATCATACATAGTTACAGAACAAAGCTTGTAGCTGATGCGATGCATACAGAGTTTATAGCAAGTGCTAATTTTCAACTCCCGTCCCTGGTTGGACTTTTCTACACTTTCTACAATCAATAACACATTAAAACACATTTCTAATAAATAAATAGATCAGTGCAAATTTTAGACTCATTCTTTCACTCTCACTCATACACTTTCATACCATTTACAGGTGGGTACAGTTTTGGTTTTCTTTCAACCAGCCCTTAAGTCTAGAGGTGAACATTTTTACATCAGAAATGCACTTGATTTCAGTGGGTAATGAGTTCCACAGTTTGCAGCTTTTGTAGGAAAAGGTTGATTGACCAAATGATGTCCTGCACTGAGGGATTTGACAGTTTTGGTTTGCGGTGCCTCTGAGCGGACTCTGGTCTGAAGTCCATCTTTGGCTCACATAGAACATTGATTTTCAACCTGTGTGCCGAGGAACACTAGTGTGCCTTGAGGTATTGCCAGGTGTGCCTTGAAAACACGTCAAATTTGAGTTAACAGATTCATGCATATTTAATTTACCATTTTGGAGTGTCCTGAACATACTTCTCTACCCAAAAAAAGTGAAACAAATCACCGCTGCCAAACTTACAGCTACAACTTACAGAACTAGACATTATTTATCAAATTATTACCCAATTATCGTTACCTGTTGTGTTTGTAGTGCAGTGTTTTAGTCGCTCGTGCGCTGTGGTGTCTTTTCAAACAAAAGTGTGCCGCGACTCAAAAAAAAAAACACTGCCATAAAACATAGAGATGTCCACATTGTCATAGAGTGGATATAAATCAATTTTAAAACACATTCTTAAAAGACGAAAATGTACAAGAGAGCTGCAAACAATCGATGCAAACCGTTGTTGGACAAAATCAGAATCAAACCACACAAATATACATCTAAAAGTAGATTGAGAGGCTTGAGAGGCGTCTGGCTGCAGACCTTAATCCAGAGTCGCCTCTCCGCAGACCTTAACCCAGAGGTCCCCACCAGAGCCCGGATGTGTCAAAAATAACCAATATCAACACGCACGGCACCTTATGTTTTTAATTCAATCATTCCTCTTCTTGTTCATTTATAACTAGGTAGAAACTAAATGAAATATTTGTCTATCCGCTGATTAATCTTAACAAAATGTGATGATTAGAATTTGTATCGTGTGAAGTGTATATTTAGATATTACAGCGCCACACGCTCTTTACGTTATCACTTCTAATGTTAATGGCGTTGAAGTGGAGTTTTAAGTGACATGTTATGAAAAACTAGGGGTGAAGTTTGCTGTTAATCGCAAATTTAATGTGAATTTGTAGAAATAGATCCATCGTCAATAATAATGGAGACTGGAATCTGACAATGAAGAACACGAGGAGGAGCTGGAGCTTTTTAAAATCGTATTTGTTTGTGTGGAAGACGTGGTGGATGGGAGGGGCTTTGTTTTTTATGAATGTAATGAGATGAATGAGTAATGAATGTAATCTTTCTTTCAAGTTTTTAATTTTTTCAATACAGTTTTTTTATTTTCTGATTATAATGTTCAATATTTTGATTTGCAGTGCTTTCAATATTTCCATAAACTGCGGCGTAACCTTTTTTTTTTAATTATTATTTTCGTCCGTGCAACATACTTCCGGACCTGTGGGTTAAGGCGCCTCTTGGTTAAGGTCTGCGGTTCTGGCGACTCTGGATTAAGGTCTGCAGCCAGACACTCTTGAGAGGCTTAGACAAACCTAAGAAGCCAGACTGAACCAATACATGCACGAGCTAAATGGCTCAAACTAGATCTAACTAAGGACTAAACCAGGACTACTACACCTGCATCTGGTCTAACCCAGAAGTAAACTGGGACTCTGCCAGGTCTAAACCAGAACTAAACCAGGACTACATCAGGTTTACCTCCAGGATGAATGCCAGACTGAACTGTGACCCGATACTATTCAGACGACAGAGATCTGCACCAAAACGGGCAACGTCCCATTCCTTGTTATTCTGTTTTCCACTCAATCCCTGTATCGGTGATATAATTGTGTTCCTGTTGTTTATCTGGTTTTCCACAACTGTTAGCTTGATTTTCTAAAACTTTGATTTTCAACCAGTGTGTCAGGGAGCACTAGTGTGCCTTGAGGTGTTGTCAGGTGTACCTTGACAAAACTTGGATTCACACGTGGATTAAAAAAAACAACAACAATTTGAAGTGACCGGAACATATTTATATTACAAAAAAGAAAGCAAAAAAACCATCACAACTGCAAAATTTAAAGAACTGGACAGTGCAACACTTTTTACACAGTATATCAGAGTTTGTTTACCAAAAGGTGGTGTGCCGTGGTAACTTTTCAAGCAAAAATAGTGTGCCGTGACTCAAAAAAGGTTGAAAATCACTGTTCTAAAATACTAAATATTTAGCAAGAGTTATGCACCTTTACATCCGTTGTTTGACTGTAACTGTTTCACATTTTACTAGTGTTTTGAGCTCATGGGAGAAAACGTCACCAATGTTACTCACTGCTAAAATTCAGAATGCTGTGATGTCATCTGCATAAACTCTGTAAAAAATGTTTCAATATAAAATGTTCACTTTCTTGTCATTGTTATTGCTTGGAAATATTCATTCTGTCTTAAAGGTCCCATAACATGCAAAATCGACTTTTCAGAGGTTTTAACCTTCCTACAGTGCTATTTGGGCCTCATATGTTGTGCCCAAAGTGGTTTTTTGATTGATTCCCGCATGTTTTCGCTAGAGAACTGTCTTTTCCGTCCCCCTCGGCTGAGCAGGTAGACGGGAGCTCCTCAACAGGATGACGCGGCTTCACAAGGATGACCCGGTGTTTAAGCCACGCCTCCAGGAAGCGCGCAGCCGCAATAATAAAAACAGCTAATGCTAATGCTACACAGTAATTACACGATGGATACGAGAGTTAGCTTGTTATTTACCAAACGGCAACGTCCATCGTCGAGGCCCTGGAGCACGTCAAACTCCAGGTCAGATCCAGGACGTAGGACTCAGCACGACGCACCGTCAGGACGGATAAAATGTTTATTCCCGTGTTTGTGTATCGCTGTTTACCGGAGCACACGGCGCATGCGCACTATCTCCGCTCTAGGCTTCGTCACGGGTTGGGCGGGGGAGGTGCGCGGGTTGGGCGGGGGAGGCAGCCTGCTCTCTGTTCGGGGGGGGGTTGGATCTCAACGTAAGCCGTTTACTTTTGCAAGGAGGGGGGCCAGTCCAAGAAATGGGTGTTTTTTGGAAACTGTTATGTTATGGATATTGCACAACGCAAAATTTTATCAACAAAGCCCTTAGAATAGACTGTGTAAAGGGGAAAATAGCAGAATATGAGACCTTTAATTCTAATTCTATTGTATGTAAAGAGCTGTAATCACGAGTCAATTTCCCCAAATCAAACTACTCATCTTTCCTTATATTGACAGAAGATCCTAATTGCGTGATAAAACCCAATCCAAACATGAGTGCTCTCTGTCAGGGGGTCATCAGAGCTGGTACATATTTTCAACTGGAGACATGTTACATAAAAGCGTCCCATTATTACAACGACCTCTAACATGTTTGTCCAGCAATGGAAAATCAATTTGAGCTGAACATGAGATTTATTTCTTCAGGGCAGGAATGATAGCAGACGCATCATTCATTACGCGCTCCAGTTTCGGGGCCATGGTTTTGTAACCGGCAAATCCAGTGAAAACAGGAGGCAGGGCCGTTCTGTAAGAAGCAGATTCAGCGGAAAGACCTCTGCAAACAAACTCCTCAAGGAAAATAATTAATACGGTGTGGGAAAAGTTAAGTTAATATCCTCTTGTCGTCCGAACAGACACCATCCGAACTATAGGAAGACTTGGAACTGCAGTACATGACAAGATATTGAAACATAATTGAATCACGATGATCAGACGATGTATAAAGTGCAATAAACCAAATGTACAGAAAAGAGAAGTCCACTCAAGGTCAATGGTTCAATTCAAAGTAACTCTGAAAATGCAAGCGACGCCATTGTCTAAGGCAGGGTTGAAGGTGAAAGCCTATTTTGAATCAACTTCAAATTTGATGTAATTCACCCCATTTGCTTGCAGTTTGACCAGGGAGTTGCTAAACTGTACTTGACTGTTTTTGTCTGTCAAATAAATGATTTCATATTTCTTTTCTATAAGGAGTCGTTGGTAACACTTCATAATAACTAGACTTATTCCTGCCTTAATAAAACATGAACAAAGACTTAATTCAGAGTTAACAATTTGTTTTTTAAGAATGATTCAAGCTTAATAACTACTTACTTAATACTCCAACCCTAACTGCTAACCCGGACCCTAACCTTAAGTATTAATATATTAAGTATTTTCTAATCCTGAATCATGTTTAATAAACTATATGTTCATTGTGGATTACGTCTTAAGGTGTAGTTATTATAAAGTGGTACTGAGTTGTTTTTTTACATTTAAAAAAATCTGCATATGGTGTTATGGACCACAAATGGAATTTAAAAGGAAAATTTAAATATTCTTTTCCATGTACGTGTCTTTCATTACTAGATACTTGCCCTTTTTACTACATCTTTTCTTTTTTTGTTGTTGCAATAAACAGGCTCAGTCTCTTAATCTTGTAGGAGCAAACAGTGTTTGGTCTGATTTTGTCTATTCTGTGGGTAAATAAATGCATATTCTCTTTGAGGACAAATTGTCCTTGTTGGGGTTGAGCCGCTGTGGGAGTGCGTCCAGATGGATTCTCAAGAGTTTGTGAACTCTTTCATGTTCATATTCAGGTCATATGGCAGGGCCAGGTTAGCACTGGGCTCCTTCCACAATTCTAAACTGAGCTGGGCACATGTCACTCATGCAGTACTTTCCCTCTGAACACAGGCCCTGCCGACACAGCCCGGTGACAGACTGAAAACAATATATCATGAATGTCAGATCGCACAAACTGAACACTGTAATCCTTCTGAGTCTATTTGCTTCACTGGTGAAAGCTTTTTCATTTGTTTGATAGTGACAAACGATACATCTAAATCAGTTCTATCAACGTCAGCTTTTTTATGTGTACATGATTGTGTCAGCAATGTGAAACACAAATGTCAAATCTGATCATCAATATTTATGACAAGTCAACATAACAAAAGGGATGCACCTGATTTTTTTAATGTAATAAAGTAAAATCAGTTTTGCCCCAGCACAAATAATATTGTAAAAGCAGCTCTTAGGGTCAAAGTGAGACCACTGGTGCTGTCTGCATCTGATTATTGTGTTTTATTCTCTGTGAAGCAGGAAGTGTGACGTTAGCGTGCTAGTTGTTACCGTGGTAAATAATTAGCATGTTAGGAATTCATTACTCGAATTTACACCAAATCAGTAACAACATGTAATCGCAGCAGCACATACGCACTTCAGGAGCAGCTTTGACATCTCTGGTGTAGATTTATGCTAAATACACATGCGTAAAGCCTTATTCTAGCATATTTACAGAAATGCAGAATCAAATTGTGTGAGCTTTTAACCCTGTATTTGTGTTACTTGTTCTTCAAAACAACCATTGAGTAGTTTCATTCATTCATGTAATTATTTGCTTTAAGCATTTGAAAAGTATGCAGGGTTTTCTGAGAGTAACATCTGCTCTCTGCATGTGACAATGTGACAATGCTCAGATCTTTAGCTTCATGGTCTGTACAAGCAAGATTTACATCAGAAATGGACTTGTGTCTCCCATCCAGGGTTATGTACAATATGTATGAACCATAAAATGCGGACTATTGACCTTATTCTGCCCCGCCCACTTTTGCCATTTTTTGCACTTCCGTTTGTAAACGCACTTCCGTTTGACGAGAACTCTGTTAAAGCTAATGACGAACGAGGGAAAAGTCTCGCCGCTAAAATGTTACATAAAGTAGGTTGATTTGTGTAAAATGTTTAATGAACACGAGCACGAGAACACGAGACCTGGTCGGTCTGAAAACGGCTTTTTAGTCCATGTAGAACTTATTTTCTGTTGAGCTCGTCTGCTCCATGTAAACTACAACGGAAAGAAGACGGCGGCGCATAAGGCAACTTCTGGAATAAGGTCAATAAGCTGCTACTTTTTTTAACCCTGCGGCTTATACAGCGATGTGGCTAATTTATGTATTTTTCCGGGAACGCCCTCTAGGGGTGCTCTCGCAGGAAGCACTAGAGTTCAACAGACTCGTGCGCGGAGGAATACGCTAATTTGACTTTGTTTTGAACACTCAAAACAAACGAAGAAATGCATATGAGCTAAAAGTAGGGCTGTCAAAGTGAACGCGTTAACTTATGCGATTAATCGTAGGAAATTGACGCATTAATCACAGAATAACGCAGATTAATCACACGGCTTGATTTGACGAAACACGCTCTTTTAGATCACGCAGGAGGCTTCACCTGAGCGAAGGAGGAAGGTACAGGGGAAGCACTGTAATCACGCCGTTCATTTCACACATATAATCCATAAATCCTTACATTGACGAGCGCAGAAATCTCAGGGGCTGATGTTTACGAACGCGGAGCAGCGGAGAGAGGTGCGGCACGGTGCTTGTATTTAACCTCTGTGATCGAAACGGAGTCAAAGAGTGGCTGGGGACACGAGAAGGAAGCCGAGACAGCAAGCGAGACGTTTTCTATTTCTGTAACTGTAACTGTAAGACCATGTATTTAATGAATACCCTACAACCTTCCAGATTTTTTTTTTTTATAGATCTTGTTTTCGTTGCTCTGGAAATAATCAAATTTCAGATTTACACTGGGATCCTTACAACTTGTTAGCTACATAATAACACAGATACATTTTAAAGGACACATGTTCTGCTACAGTGACTTTTTTTTTTTTTTAGCTTTAAACCATTTTCTAACAATGTTCCATCATCAAAAACACACCTGAAGTAGCATTCAGTTGCATTCACGCCGTTTTGAGGAATGTTTATTAGAAAATCCTGCCCCCTCCGACATCAAACACACTTCCTGTTGAACTTTCGGGATTTTCTGACATATTTTAAGATCATCTACGTCACTTATCTGAGAATCTTCAGCATGAGATGGCAAATTTAAGGTACTCAAGAGCATGTTTAAAGGCTAAAAACAATACAAAAAATGCAGAATATTTTTCTTTTATTGGACCTCTGAGAAATGTCAGCAGAAAAATACATTGGGCAAATACATTGAGATATTTTTGCATGTTGTACTGTCATCCCCAACTTTATCTATGACAAATATATTAAAACAGTAGAACGTTGTTGAATCCTTAGAGTAAACCCCTCCTGAATGCCCTGGTTCACATTTTTGTGTATCTGCGGGGAGAGTCCTGGAGCTCAGAGGAAGTGCACACAATACTCTGGTCTCAGTGACAGTGGGGCCCTGCTGAGACTCTGCCCTTTGCTCCAGAGCCTGCTTTCCTGTCATTCAAAAGCCCTGGTCTGGTCTGAAAAAAAAAAAAAAAAAATCTATGTTGACCTTTAGACTGATTTGGCCGAAGTTTGTGAAGTCATTATAGGTTTAACGCAAGCAAAGAAAAATAAGGCTGTGTGTAAATCCAATTAATCAAACTAAGTCCCTTGTCAAACGCCCTTCGACATGTCCCCATCAGTGTGCGTCCCAACAAACATTTATGTCATTCACGGGCGCCAGATTAGCAGCAAAAGCCATTCCTCTTTATTTTATGTGCGCAATGTATAGAGGCGGTACTTTTGTGATTATTCTTTGTTTAGAGACCTGCAAAAACTTGACATCCCTCCGTTTCCCCACAGTCCCTTCTCCGTGCGCTCATACAAATAGTCAGTTTCCCTTTTCTGTTTTCTTTGTGGGGCAGGGAGAGAACAATGCGCTGGGATTGGGAGCAGATTTGCACAGATGCTTGGGCAGATTAGACTATGTTCTGCAGTTGTCAAGCTACAAAATGTTTATTTGACGACAATCAGCCTTATATTCAATGGGGAAGTGCAAAACCGTGAATGAATGAACAAAAAACACATCATAAATGCAACTGATCCTGAACCAGTTACGCCCTTAAAGGTCCCATAACATGCAAAATCGACTTTTCAGAGGTTTTAACCTTCCTACAGTGCTATATGGGCCTCGTATGTTGTGCCCAAAGTGTTTTTTTGATTGATTCCCGCATGTTTTCGCTAGAGAACTGTCTTTTTTGTCCCCCTCGGCTGAGCAGGCAGACGGGGGCTCATCCCATGGATGACGCGCTTCACAAGGATGACGCGGTGTTTAAGCCACGCCTCCAGGAAGCGCGCAGCTGCAAGAATAAAAACAGCTAATGCTACACAGTAATTACACGATGGATACGACAGATCGAAGAGTTAGCTTGTTATTTACCAAACGGCAACGTCCGTCGTCGAGGCCCTGGAGCACGTCAAACTCCAGGTCAGATCCAGGACGTAGGATTCAGCACGACGCACCATCAGGACGGATAAAATGTTTATTCCCGTGTTTGTGTATCGCTGTTTACCGGAGCACACGGCGCATGCGCACTATCTCCACTTTAGGCTTCGGCACGAGTTGGGCAGGGGGGGGGGCGAGTTGGGCGGGGGAGGCAGTCTGCTCTCTGTTCGGGGGGGTCAGATCTCAGAGTGAGCCGTTTGCTTTTGCAAGGAGGGGGGCCAGTCCAAGAAATGGGTGTTTTTTGGAAACTGTTATGTTATGGATATTGCACAACGCAAAATTTTATCAACAAAGCCCTTAGAAAAGACTGTGTAAAGGGCAAAATAGCAGAATATGGGACCTTTAAGTAGCAGTTTTATGTCCACTCCTTTTTTTGTTTTTAGCTTTTAACATTGTTCACTCATCAAAAATCTATCTGGAATTGTATTTAACTTCATTTACGTTTCTTTCGATAGTCCGGTTTACGAGGTCGTCTTCTCTGAGCACTCACGACCCACTCCCTTTGACTTTTCCTTGGATTGTTGTGTCACACGTAAAAAATCTGATCTTCTCTTGCGCAGTTTTTAAGTCCGTTAACATCACCATTAGTACTTTGCCTTTTCATAAATGAAAAATAGGGTCACGTTGCCTGGAAGGTGTCACAGGACAGTCTGTGCAGATATCGGGGCTTTTCAGCAGACTTTTAACAGGCAGCGACCAGTTAAAAGTTTGTAGAGTTTACATTTGTTTACACTAGCAATCCGAATAAAGATGGCTGTTGTACAGGTCACGTGTTTGGCATGAACTGATTGTCATTTATTCATTAAGTCTCACTCTGACAGAACAACAGCAGCCAATCAGCTCTGCTTGTGAACAAAGCCACGTTTCGAATGTTTCACTTTGGAGCGGACTGGTATGGCCCCAAAGTGTCTCTACTTTCTTAAGCCGGCTGCACACTAGAGGATGTTAAAATCTTCCGCAGTTTTAAGATGTGTAAAAAAGTACAGCCTACTGACACAGGAAAGATCGAAGACACCAATGCACCAAACTCAGCCTTGATCTTGTGATAAACCGCCATATTTACAGTGAGCCGGGTGCCCAGAGTAAACATGGTCCGGCCTCCTGCTGGTGTCAGAGTCAGGACTAAACATGGACCGGCCTCCTGCTGGTGCCAGAGTCAGGACTAAACACGGACTGGCCTCCTGTTGGTGCCAGAGTCAGGACTAAACATGGACCGGCCTCCTGCTGGTGCCAGAGTCAGGACTAAACATGGACCGGCCTCCTGCTGGTGCCAGAGTCAGGACTAAACATGGACCGGCCTCCTGTTGGTGCCAGAGTCAGGACTAAACATGGACCGGCCTCCTGCTGGTACCAGAGTCAGGACTAAACATGGACCGGCCTCCTGCTGGTGCCAGAGTCAGGACTAAACATGGACCGGCCTCCTGCTGGTGCCAGAGTCAGGACTAAACATGGACCGGCCTCCTGCTGGTGCCAGAGTCAGGACCAAACATGGACCGGCCTCCTGCTGGTGCCAGAGTCAGGACTAAACATGGACCGGCCTCCTGCTGGTGCCAGTCAGGACTAAATATGGACCGGCCTCCTGCTGGTGCCAGAGTCAGGACTAGACATGGACCGGCCTCCTGCTGGTGCCAGAGTCAGGACTAAACATGGACCGGCCTCCTGCTGGTGCCAGAGTCAGGACTAAACATGGACCGGCCTCCTGCTGGTGCCAGAGTCAGGACTAAACAAGGGGAATCATCTGTTTTATGCAGCTAATATCTAGAACTTCTTCCTGAAGATGTGAGACAGGCCTCTGCTTTAACAATGTTTAGATCCAGGCTAAAGACAATTCTGTTCAACGACTGAAAGATTTTATCTGCACTCTGACCTTGTGGTTTTTTAAAATAATGGTTTTATGTGTCTTATTCTGTTTGGGGATTTTAATGCAATTGTATTCTATTATGTTCAGCTCTTTGAATTGTCTTGTGTACGAATTGTGCTCAACAAATAAACTTGCCTTGCCTTGTGTCATGCATAGAACTATAATAAAACCTGGAAGATGAACCCAAAATGGCCGCCCTGTTTATCCCTATGGAGTGTGCTTATTGGCGCATGACCCCAAAAAAATGTCTTACTTCCGCATTTACTTCCTGATACGGAGGCTGACATCTTTGCTTTAGAGCGCCACGTGACGACAATCCCCCATGATGCTTTGAGCGACGTGAACGACCACGCAGCTTGCAGGTTTTTGTCATAGAACTATAATAAAACCTGGAAGATGAATCCAAGATGGCCGTCCTGTTTATCCCTATGGAGAGTGCTCATTGGCGCATGACCCCAAAAAAGTTTCTTACTTCCGCATTTACTTCCTGATACGGCGGCTGACATCTTTGTTTTACTTCCTGATACGATGGCTGCCATCTTTGTTTTACTTCCTGAAATGATGGCTGCCATCTTTGTTTTAGGGCGCCACGTGACGACAATCCCCCACTTCAGATAAAAACGGTAATTTCTGTGATTTTAGAAACGATAGAAAAGAACATTTCCTTCTATTTTATTTAAATACAGATAATAATTCAGTACTGTCTGCAATTATAATTAGCAATTTTAGAAAAAGGCTGGTTCCAAGAGGCTGCAGTACCTCGCACGGCCACAAATCAATCTGGGACCACAGACAGAGGGGGCGTACCTTATCCAGTTCTTTTAATACATCCATGGTTTTTGTGTTAACGTTAGCTTGTGTGATTGTAATTGTATTCTTCATGTTAGACACATGTGAAGCGTCTGAAATGAAATAAAATACAACTTACAGGTGTCGCTAGTCGAGCCTTTTCCATGTGCTTCTGTTTATATCGTTCGACGTGCTGTAACCCTCGCACATGTTTGTAGTGACGTCACTTCATATGAATTTCGGTAGAAAAGAACATTTCCTTCTATTTTATTTAAATACCGATAATAATTCAGTCCTGTCTGCAATTATAATGTGAAATTTTAGAAAAAGGCTGGTTCCAAGAGGCTGCAGTACCTCGCACGGCCACTAATCAATCTGGGACCACAGACAGAGGGGGCGTACCTTATCCAGTTCTTTTAATACATCCATGGTGTCATGTCACTGGACTAGCTTTGCTGTCAAATTATGTTCACAACATATGCAGTGTGTATTTTTGTATTTGCATTGTCATCAGGTTGCTTAAATGTTTTTTTTTTCATTCTTCATATCCATCCTTGACAGTAAAAAGGCAGCAGCAGTGGTTTAAGTGGAAAGAAATCAAAACCAACTAAACGCTGCTTGCCAAAACAGTAGTACATCTCACAAAAATCTAGCATCTGTTGAATATGATCAATATTTAAATTTGCTTAATCCACATCTCAGCACTTGTTATTATTATTTCTCTCTCTTTTTGCTTGTTCCCAGGTGTGACCCGCTGCAGATGCCAGTTTCAGAATGGACTCCTGCCACACACTGCTGAGTATAATAATAATTGGGCTTTGAGCTGACTGTGAACCTGTGCCAGTATGTGGACATTAACCCTTGGCCCTGGGCCCTGTGGACTCACTGTTAGCGTGTGCTAAGTGGGTCCATTTGTTTGGCATCAACCGCACACACCACAGTCCGTACATGCTGAGCAGTAAATTACTCCATTATGGTTAAAGAGATGGTTTTCATTTTCTCTCTGTGCCCTCTAGGCTTCCATAATTTGGAACATAAATGATGTATGTGCTGCATAAATATGGTTCAATAATTACACATTTATATTATAATATACAAGCCCGACGAGCGCAGCAAGACACTACATCGTTGTTATTCATCCAGTCTCTGACAGTGAATGGTTCACTGGGAGCAGATTGGTACAGACAGAACTGTCTACTGTGTTAAGCTGGATGCACACTAGAGGATTTAAAAAGCTTCCACAATTTGAAGATGTCAAAAAAAGTGCAGACAGCAGACATAAGAGAGATTGAAGATTCTAATTTCACACTAAACTCTGACTTGATCTTAAACCACCAGTGATGATAACTTGTACAGTATGTAGAGCCGACATGCTTATCAAAACAAATCTATCACACTTATCGACGCACAACACTGTGTCAAAACCAAAATATTATTTTTCCAGTGCATAATGCATGTAACACCTGCCAATTTTAGTCCAATATATAAAGAAAAGTTAAAACACAGTGTAAAGGGGAAGAGGAATGGAATGCAGAAAAAGCTGACAATGCTGAAGTATTTTCCTGTTTACTCTAGAGTTAGCCACATCTCACAGCGACACAAATGTGGAATTGTATGTTTTTGAGAATTTTTGAGATTGTTGAGATAATTGAGTATAAGTCGGGTACAATTTACATTATTTTGTTATATTTTGTGTTATGTCTGGGGGACCAGGGCCAGTCGAAACATGGTTTGTGTCTCTCCATGGCCAAGCACCAAAGTACTTCCCTGACACTTTACTGCCATATGAACCATCTCCACGTGAGTTCGCTTCATTCATTCTCGCTGCTGTTTACATCCCGCCGTGCGCGAACACACAAGAGGCACAGCGCATGTTGGCGGAGCGGGTTTTGAATACGGAGCAGGACTTCCCGGACTCCTTGTTGATCATCCTCGGGGATTTTAACAAGGGTAATCTCAGCCAGGAACTACCAAAGTACAGACAGTTTATTAAATGCCCGACCAGAGAACAGAGCACGCTGGATCACTGTTACACTACAGTGAGTGGGTCCTTCCGCGCGGTTCCTCGCGCTGCCCTAGGGCTCTCAGATCACGCCATGATCCACCTGATCCCCACGTACAGACAGAGGCTGAAGCTCTCCAAACCTGTAGTGAGGACTTCTAAGAAGTGGACCAGCGAGGCAGTGGAGGAGCTACGCGCGTGCTTGGACATTACAGACTTGGATGTGTTCAAAACTGCCACGGATGGTTTGGATGAGTACACGGACACTGTGACGTCATACATCCAATTCTGTGAGGACAGTATCATTCCCACACGCACCAGGGTGATTTATAACAATGACAAGCCCTGGTTCACACCCAAACTGAGGCAGCTCAGGCAGCAGAAGGAGGCAGCTTTCAGAGCAGGGGACAGAGAGAGCTACAAAGGCGCAAAGTACAGATTTAGCAGGGAGGTGTCAAGAGCTAGATCTCTGTACAACACACGCCTAAAGGAGACTTTTTCTGCGAACAATGCCTCGGCGGTTTGGAGGGGACTAAGGCAGATCACCAACTACAAGCCCAAAGCCCCCAATGCTGCCGACGACCAGAAACTGGCTGAACAGCTAGCCTCCTTCTATTCACGGTTCGAGACCTCAACCCCCTCCCCCACGAATCTCACTACAAAGGACAATTCTGCCAATCACACCCCGGGTCCCCCCACCTCCCCCACCGGCCTTTCACTACACAGGGACAATGTAAGGAAACAGTTTCGGAAGTCCAACCCCCGGAAAGCTGCTGGACCAGACAGTGTCTCCCCCGCCACCCTGAGACACTGTGCAGACGAGCTGACTCCTGTCTTCACAGACATTTCTACACGGCCATCATCGAGTCCATCCTCACCTCCTCCATCACCGTGTGGTACGCTGGAGCCACAGCCAGGGACAAACAGAGACTACAGCGCATTGTGCGCTCTGCTGAGAAGGTGATCGGCTGCAGCCTTTTATCTGTCCAGGAGCTGTACGTCTCCAGGACTCGGGGACGAGCAGGTCGGATCACAGCGGACCCTCTCACCTGGACATGGACTATTTGAGCCACTCCCCTTGGGCAAGAGGCTACGGTCCATCCGGACCAGAACCTCCCGACACAATTTCTTTCCCTCTGCCGTTGGACTCATGAACACTTTGTAACATCTGTCACTTTAACAATATATTATATAAGAACAATTTATTTGCACTACCATTTGCACATTGCACTACCTGCCAACTGTACATTCTGTACATTCTGTACATTCTGTATATAGTCTATCTTAGTCTATTTTATTCTAATTTTATTTTATGCATGCCTTTTATTTTATCCATTGCTCTATGTTGCACCTACGCCTAAGCAAATTCCTATGTTTGTGAATTTCACTTACAATGGCAATAAACCGCTTTCTGATTCTGATTCTGATTCTGATTGTACTCTGATAGCACAGCTACCGGCCTCCTACTGGTGCCATAGTCAGGACTAAACATGGACCGGCCTCCTGCTGGTGCCAGAGTCAGGACTAAACATGGACCGGCCTCCTGCTGGTACCAGAGTCAGGACTAAACATGGACCGGCCTCCTGCTGGTGCCAGAGTCAGGACTAAACATGGACCGGCCTCCTGCTGGTGCCAGAGTCAGGACTAAACATGGACCGGCCTCCTGCTGGTGCCAGAGTCAAACTAAACATGGACCGGCCTCCAGCTGGTGCCAGAGTCAGGACTAAATATGGGAATCAGCATTTGACTTTATAAAATTAAATGTTATGATTATTATTTAAGTTTTTATTTGTTTGTTTTGTATTTGTCTTCTTCTGTAAAGCACTTTCAGTTAGTTTGGATTTTTTTCAGTCTTTGCAGTGTGTAAAACAGATAGCTGCTAAAACAGAGCAAAAAGCACTTTGCATTTCTCAATTGCTGTGGTGCAAATTTTGCTGATGGGGCCTTCTGAATATGCACAAGGGGACAATTTGCCCCAAAGCCCAAAATCTGAGGTGAAAAAAATGTAAATGATAACTTATATACTTATATAATTTAGCATGTGCTGTCTTGTTCATCATAACTGAGGGTAAAACTGTGCAAAAATTTAGCACATGAGAAGCAGGTATGCATTTTTGTGTCCAATAACCACTTACACATCACATCTACATTATACAAGACTCCAAGGTACACAATGTAACTTTCACACTTGTATAGTGTCTATTTTTCTAAAACAAATACTTCAGTGGATGGCAGCCCCTTTAATAGAAGGGACAGGCGGGCATCATGGAAGGGTCTGAGCGTGTCTTAGACAGAGGGAGGAAGTAGGAGAGGACTCACAGTTCCAGAGGGAGGAAACCACAGACAATACCCCACAGACTGACATGAGGCTGGGGACTCCTCCAGTGAACAGAACATCTAGTGTCCTCGTCCACACCTCACAATGACCAAAGTGCTGAAGAACATGTCCACAGTTTGTCCAAAAAGGCAGTCTCAACTTTTTTAATATCACAGCAAGAAGGTCCTGGGTTTATTTCTGTCTCCTTTTGAGAGTAAGCTGTTGACACATAACAAAGAAGTTCTGGTGGAGTGTCACCATAAATTCTTCACAGATGTTTTTATTAACTTAAATTCTTAACATATTTTATACTTTTTGGAAAACCTCGCCCCTTAAATGCCAATGTTGGAAATAAAAGTGTACAAGGGCAATTACATGTTGTGGTAAAATTGGCAAAATTGCACATAACTGGGACATATAAACCTGAAGTGGTTAGAACCAGGTTTACATTTTTTGCTTAATCTCTGGTGACAGTTTGCAAATGAAAAACTTTGATCTTGCTGAAAATGATGGTTAAAATTCTAATTTCACCACTTTGTTTGGAGTCAAAACTTGAATAAATCAGGCTTAAAATTAGACATCAACAAATCCCTCTCTTCAATTCATCAAAATCGTAGTATGTACAGTCCTGATCAAAAGTCAAAACACCAGATTTAGCATTTCGCATGATTATGTCTTAACAAGGTTCCAAGTAGAGCTCCAATGAGCACCAAGAAATGGGAATGACACAAAAAAATAAAGTTTGAGCAAACGTTTCATTGAAAACAACAATTAAACTGAAATAGACCGTTCTGCAGCTGATCAAAAGTTTCACCCAGGACGGTCCAAAAGAGTGAGAGTGAGTAAAAAATGTGACTTTTGCCACTTGTTTTACTGGTCCCGGGACTGTATAAGAATAAAAAAAGACCAAAAATTAAAAGATTAACAAAAAAGTTTTACCAACTGGGAATGGTACTTTCAAAAGCTGGTCTGAAAAAGCTTGTTAAAATGACACATTACGCAACAGGGGAGCATTAGAGCGTTCTCGGTGGAGGCCAGGAGTTTATTTGAAGCTTTTAAATTATTCTGTCTGAACTAAGCCGTGTATCGAAATAGCCACTTTCAGCTTTGCTATTATGAAAACATTTATTTCACTTTTGTTTTCAGTGCACTTTTTAAAGGCTGTTTGAAGGCTAAAACAATTTCATCTTCCTGATTAAAGCTTGGATAATCGGCTTGCACTCTCGCCTCATAACAAGGTCTCAGGGTTTTTTTTATTATTATTATAATTTTTTACAATTTTACATTATACATTTAAACTTTATCACAACGTATTGCTGAACCTAACCCAAAAGGAGTACACTAAAACAAAATCAGGATTCATCAAACGAGCGTGAATGAAGCTAAATGCAACTTCAGGTATGTTTTTGATGATGGAACATTGTTAAAAAAGTCAATTTTGCATAAGACTTGTTCTTTAAAGTTAGCTTCACTGGAACTTGGGCGGCTTATAATGTAACAAAGTCTACCTGTTATTTTCATGTTTAAATCTGCTTTGTGACATTTTTACCTGAGTCTGTGTTCTCTTTCTTCCAATCATCTCACTCAAAAGTGTTTCAGGAGCCAAAGCGAGCCAGGCCCTTTTGGAAGCTATTACCAGCCACGGCCCACTTTGGATCGCTTAAATCAGTGCTTCTTAAACTAGGAGTCGGGACCACAATGGGTGTTGCGAAATTATTTCCAGGGGTCCCCAGATGAATGGGAAAAATGTATACAATAGTGTTAAACAAGGCTAGACACCTTCAAATGCAGTGGTAAATGTAGATTCCTATTTGTCGGCCTATCAGAGTCATTTTTCTATTCTCTAAATAAAATCAAACAGTAGATATAAGGCTAATTTATCACTTTGCGTGTGTCGCCTATTTTTTGTGTTTGGGGGTCGCAAATGTGAACTATTTTTACTTTCGGGGTCCTGACTGAAAAAGTTTGAGAACCACTGGCTTAAATAATACGCATGGTTCCCTTAAGACAGGGGAGACACTTTTGGACCTGCTGACTACTACACTAGGGTTGATACAATGACTTATTCTTTGGACGTTTGTATTCTTTTTAACACCTCCCTGGAGTCATGCCATGTCCCAGCCTGCTTCAAGTCGTCCATCATCGTCCCTGTTCCCAAGAAGCCCCGGATCACTGGACTTAATGACTTCAGGCCTGTGGCGCTGACGCCTGTCGTCATGAAGTCCTTTGAGCGCCTGGTCCTGCCCCATCTCAAGTCCTTCACCTCCTCCGCCCTGGACCCACTGCAGTTCGCCTACAGAGCCAACAGATCTGTAGACGACGCCATCAACCTGGCCCTCCACTTCATCCTGAAGCATCTGGACTCCCCGGGAACCTACGCCAGGGTCCTGTTTGTGGACTTCAGCTCTGCATTCAACACCATCATCCCTGCTCTGCTCCAGGACAAGCTCTCTCAGCTCCACGTGCCTGACTCCATCTGCAGGTGGATCACTGACTTCCTGACGGACCGGAGGCAGTGCGTGCGGCTGGGGAAGAATGTCTCAGAGACTCGGACTATCAACACAGGAACTCCACAGGGCTGTGTACTTTCTCCTCTGCTCTTCTCCCTGTACACCAACTGCTGCAACTCCAGCCACGACTCTGTAAAACTGATCAAGTTTGCAGACGACACCACCCTCATCGGACTCATCTCGGACGGCGATGAGTCTGTCTACAGGAGGGAGGTGGACCGGCTGGTGTCCTGGTGCAGCACCAACAACCTGGAGCTCAACGCCCAGAAGACAGTGGAGATGATCGTGGACTTCAGGAAAGTCTCAGCCCCCCTGCCCCCCCTTGCCCTGACAGACTCTCCCATCACCACCGTGGACTCTTTCCGCTTCCTTGGCACCACCATCACTCAGGACCTCAAGTGGGAGCCGACCATCAGCTCCATCATCAAGAAGGCCCAGCAGAGGATGTACTTCCTGCGGCAGCTGAGGAAAGCCAAGCTGCCGGCGCAGATGATGGTGCAGTTCTACACGGCCATCATCGAGTCCATCCTCACCTCCTCCATCACCGTGGTACGCTGGAGCCACAGCCAGGGACAAACAGAGACTACAGCGCATTGTGCGCTCTGCTGAGAAGGTGATCGGCTGCAGCCTTCCATCTGTCCAGGACCTGTACGCCTCCAGGACTCGGGGACGAGCAGGTCGGATCACAGCTGACCCTTCTCACCCTGGACATGGACTATTTGAGCCACTCCCCTCGGGCAGGAGGCTACGGTCCATCCGGACCAGAACCTCCCGCCACAAGAACAGTTTCTTTCCCTCTGCCGTTGGACTCATGAACACTTTGTAACACCTGTCACTTCAACAATAATACTATTTAAGAACAATCTATTTGCACTACTCATTTGCACATTGCACTATCTGCCAACTGTACATTCTGTATATAGTCTATCTTAGTCTATTTTATTCTTAATTTTATGCATGCCTTTTTATATATTTTTTATATTTTATCCTTTGCTTTATGTTGCACCTACGCCGAAGCAAGTTCCTACGTTTGTGAATTTCACTGACAATGGCAATAAACAATTTCTGATTCTGATTCTGATTCTGTTTTTTAAGGCCATCGTGAACATAAAATTCTGTTTTGTTTTATCAGTTATAATCATCAGTGATTATTCTACATCAGTGATTCTCAAAGTGTGGTCCGGGGCCCCAAAGATTGTCACAAAAGTAAAAGAAAATTGAGTTTGAAATCAATGTTACATTATAGGTTTATTTTACTATGTTAAGTATTATGCCCACAGTTATTATTTGTATTTTATTATCAAATGTATATGCCCTGTACCTGATTTTTACTGTTTTGAAATGTGAAAAACAGAACTAGTTGATGTTGACGTTTTTATATCAGTCACATGTATGGCTCGCTTTACTAATGCAGTCCCAGCATCCTAAATATTCACCTCCATCAGTTTAGAAGCCCTTCTTAGAGTCTCTGAGTCCAGATCATCATGGACCTTCACGGGTGAAGCTGACAAACATTAGCATGCTAACGGTACACTCCCTGCTTTTCAGAGAATATAAATAGATGTAGAGTGGTCTGTGGTCTCAATTTCACCCGAATAGATGCGTTTACGTTATATCTGTGATGAAGGAAAACATATTTCACTTCATTACAACTAGTGAAGGGTTACATTTTTATTACTATTATCAAAATACTGGAAATGTTTGTGTGCGCCTGAGCACTCTGCGCCTGAGCACTCTGCGCCTGCGCACTAACTGTTTTTGCTTTTAGCATCAGGTCTGAGCAAAGTAACCAGCAACTTCTTATCTAGCAACTCCTTCTCTGGCGGCCTTGGGGAGCAGAGCAAGACTGTTCATAAGTTTCGAGGCGGGACCTTAAATTAACAGAAATAGAGAATGGATTATGAACCAATCAGCACTCCAGAGCATGGACAGCTCCACCCATATATTGCATTATTCATGATTTTTTATAATCGCACTGGAAGAGACAGGCACTCCACATCATTAAAGGGACCACAACACTGCAGCGTTTGGGAAGGGCAATATTGTTGAACAGTCAAGGCAAACCAATTACATCTCCATGGCGACCTGCAGCCTTGAATGAGAGCGTTCAACATTTCTATAGCTTTATGGTTTCTCTTATACAGAGAACTGAACATCAGTCCAGGATTACCACTTCAATATCAACCACTCTGTTGTTTGCACAACAGAGTGGTGTCTTATTTATCTTTTTTTTCTCTCTCTCACTGAAGGACTTTAACTGCTCTCAATCTGTCTCTGTTTTTACTTCACTTTTAAAAATAACTGTGCAGTTCTCCCCAAAGTGGTTCTGACGTTCACATGTCGGCTTTTACACATTAGCTGTGCATCTGTGAGGTTCCGGTGCAGCCTTTTAGTTTTCTCTTTTCCTTTTCATTGGTTCCAGAAGTTCATTTTCCATATTTTTTTCCATAGGGATTCAGAAAAAATTATATAATAAAATGCTTGAAAGCTTGCTCAAAGCTAATCAGCTATGTGGTGAGTAATGAACATCAGATCTATCATTCTATGTAAAATATCTTTCTGAAACTTTACAAATCATTTTGCCAAATTTCCAGCTTTACATTTCAAGTCTCTGAGCCCAGAGCATCATGGGTAAAACTAACAAACATTAGCATGCTAATGGCACACTTCCTGTAAAAATTGTGCTCTTAGTTTCACCTGAATAGACGATGTAATGTAAAATAGCGTGTGGGGTGCACGGTGGCAGAGCGGCTAGAGCTTCTGCCTCTCAATAAGGAGATCGGGGTTCGAATCCCAGACCACCCCAACATCGTGGTCTCGAATTCCACCCTAACATCACACGATCTCTCTGGGTGGAGTCTGCATGTCCTCCCCGTGTTACCGTGGGTTCTCTCCAGGTTCTCTGGCTTCCTCCCACCGTCCAAAGACATGACCGTGTAGGTTAATTGATAACTCTAAATTGCCCATAGTGAATGAATGTGAGAGTGAATGGTTGTCTGTCTCTCTGTGTTAGCCCTGTGACGAGTTGGCCACTGTCCAGGGTGTACCCCGCCTAAGGCCCAAAGTCACTGGGATAGGCTCCAGTCACCCGCGACCCCTAACGGGAATAAGCGGTAGAAAATGAATGAATGAATGAATGAATGAATGTAAAATAGCTTTTACATTACACACTTTATTGCATGGAAAAAAAATCAGGAACATGGACTAGTTCTGTTGCTCCTGTTTCACAACTGTAAAAATCAGGTACAGCCCCTTCAAATATTTGGAATAAGTTAAATATTAATATTTTCAAGGTGAAGTGTTAATAAAATATTTTAAAAAGACAAAAAAATGAAATTGAAATTGCTTTGTTTCCTTTCATTACACCAATAAGCGCGAATAATCGTAAAATGGTGTTTTTTTCCCCCTCACAATAATGGCGACTCTAAATTATCATTATTATTATCATCATGACGTCCCTAATCAAGACTAATACATCTCATACTTGTTTAACAGCACCTCTCCCCAACCCTCTGCCTCTCTTCCAGGAAACTCCTATTACCCGAGCACAATGCGGGTTATTTTGGTCCCTCCTGCAGGGCGGCGGTGTGCAGAGTTGTTGTGCATGTTCCTGGAGACCCCTGTGTTTGGGAGGGAGGCGTAAGAGGAGCAGATGTGGACCGGCCCAGGAGGCTCTGGACGGGCGGCTGTTCAAACAAACCGTGGAGCTTTAGAGGCAGGTGCGTGGTGTTCTGCGCTGACACACGGTTATGCTACATTTAAGAATTTAATGAGAGATGGAGAGGGGATGAAAGACTGGTTAGAAAACACATTACTTTTAAGGACTTGAAACGTTGTTTTTTTTGTACAAAAGACAGAATTAAAAAAAGACACAAGAAACAGAACATGACCAGAGAAAGCAAAGGAGACAAATCCAAAATGAGAAAAAAAACAAGGGAAACAAAAGACAACCAGGAAAAAAAAGGCAAATAAAGCCATATGTGAATTTGCCATTTGGGTCCAAAGTTTCTCAATCTGAATGTGATTTTTTTTTTCCACATTTATGTCAAGTACAATGTCAGTCCAGTCCTTAATTGTTGGTGCAGTTTGTGTCATCCATTTCCTTGTGATGACCTTCTTTCCCTCCAAAGCTATCCATTTATTGTGTCCATGGCAGGAGTTTTGAGGCCCAAATACATAGTTCTGAAGTGCTTTGATGATGTCAGCCCAATGTTTCTGAGCAACAGGACAGTCCCGAAACACTTCATGATGAGCCACCTGGCAATGATTCTTCAGCAATTCAATTTTATAAAAAACAAAAAAATAAACCAAACAGAACAAGATTGGAGATGGGGAAAAAAGACCAAATCAAAAAGAAGTCAGTTCTCCTTTGTAGCGGTTCATCTGTCCCTGTGTCTGGCAAATTTTCAACACATTAATTATTGGGTTATCTGATTTTTACAGGACACAGAAAAGTACCCAGTAACAATCTCAAGCCAACATTTTCACACTTTTGACAACACTACTCTCTGTACCTTACGTTCTTTCTTACCTGTTCACAGAAGCTCTGATGAATACAGAGTAATCATAGTGTTCATAGGTTCATAAGTGTTCATAGTGAGTTACTCCTGAGGAAACGAGGCATATTGGTCTGTTAAGAAGGGGATTTTTTAAATTGAAGAAACAGTGTGTGTGCCGGAAAGTCGTAAATGATTGTGCACGATTCTTAAATGATTCGTGGAAAACCATCTGGAGAGATTAGAACAAGCGTGGAGTTTGTTTAGGTTCAATGTTCTGTCCCTGTTCACACTGTAAGCCTGACGGATGAGAGAGAAGCACAGAACAGGGTGACATTTCAGTATCTGGGTATAACATTTAAAATAGAGTTTGACCGTACATAGTGAGCACACTTGCCTCACAGCTAGAGGGTACAGAGTTTTATTCCTAGACCATGTGGGGCCTTTCTGTATATGCATATTCTCCCTGTTGCAATGTTCAGATTGTGGAGATTTGGAGAAATTGCAGTCACAATGTCTACAATAGCAAAGCAAATAAACTTGTATCTAACAGGCAAATTCCACATCGTGCGTCTCCGCTCCGCTCCGCTGCGCCACGCACTGCGCAGAACTTACGCAGCCATCTGAATGAATGAAGCCCGTTCCACATCCCGCGTAAGCGCTGCGCAGGTCTGCGCCTCAGCTCCGCCACTCCGCCGCTCTCCGACAGAATTGCGGATCAAGTCTATTTTCTTCTGCGCCAGAGTCCGACCGGATCAAGCCACGCAGTTTAGATCGCACCAAACAGGAAAGAGAACACGAACTACATCTGGGTTTCCAAAACAAAAACTTTTAACTCAGACCTAATGACGTGCATTAAACTTTTTGTTACCCAGAAGGCAAATGTTTACAATCAATACCACCCCAAACATGTAAATGGTTATAAATCTCTTAAGTACAGTTTTAGGCTGTCATTTTATTAATGCTCTATTCATGCGCCGTGTTGACACGGTGAAAAAGTGATTGCAGTTGCACAAACGACAGACTTTCAGTTAATCTGCATTTGTTTTCTTTCCGATACTTTTGGAGCGCTTTCTGATCGCGAGTTCTCGCGGGTCCCGCGAGTCCCGCTCCTCGGGACTTCGCAGCCCTGCGCGGACTGGCGGAGACAAATTGCATCCAGTAGGCGAGGGTCTGCGCACGAAATCGGAGGCGGTCTGTGGCGCAGCGGAGCGGAGACGCATGATGTGGAATTCAGGTGTAATTCAAAACCCAACAACTATCCAAAGAAAAAGGTGGTTGGGGTTTACCTTGTCTCAAAAAGTAGTTTATTTCAGCTCAAATCGGAGCACTGCTGTGACCTGGAATACAAAGCTCAATGGAAACATATTGTAATGTGTTACCAGAGGTTCCTGTACAAGCCTAACGCCTAGTGTACACCGACTCTGGTTCGGTCGTGGTCCAGGACCCGCACGGCTCACTTGCAGATTGTCTGTCGCTCCAGCTCCGGTTAACTGCGGTCCGTTTTTGACGAAAGCCACGTAGAGTCATGTGGTTTCGCGCGTGAACACTCGTCAAATGACATGAAAGCCGCACCAGACCGCTGCGGCAAAAATAGACTTCATGTGGATTCTTTCCGCGGCTGCCGGACCCTCGGCCGCAGTGCTCCGAGGTCAGTGTGACAGGGCGCATTGATTTTAAGCACTTTGTGAGACCCACATGGGTCCCGAACCAGAGCCAGACCGGAGTCAGTGTACATCAGGCGTAACTGGCTGATCACAAAGAGTTGGGTCAAATGGAGGAAGTGGCAAATCCGTAAAAATGCACTCACCACCTGGAGAGAGCAAATCAAAACAAAGACGTTAAACTCCTAAAGTTGTGATAACATTTTTGTGCCAAACTACATTGACGTAAGATTTAAAATCTGAATGATAAAAGGTAGGAGTAATTATAACTAAGAAAATAAGAAATGAAACAACTCAGATAAACAAAGCACTGCAGACTGATTTTCCCACCCGATTTCAGAACTATGCATTTGTACCTCAGAACTCCTGCCATGAACTCAATAAATAGATACCATTGGAACATAATTTTGGAGGCGGGAAGAAGGCTGTCACAAAGAAATTGATGACACAAACTGCACCGACATCCAAGGACTTGACGGATATTATAATAAGCAAAAAAAAAAAACATTCTGAAGATGTACCTTTTGACGCAATTTGGACCAAACGGAGATAGTGTCAAACATTTGTGCATCTTTTGTGCACACAATATCAGCGTTTGTGCACAGTCCGTATTTGCTATATTGATCACTGATTGGCCCAAGTATGAAGCCCCCTCCCCCCAGTATTCAGCTCACCATAAAATGTCTGATTGATCCCAAAATGGTGTCAATAACGGCGTTTGTGCCACCATTTTTTCTTATTAATACACAGGACGTCTACTACACTTGTACCAGACCACAACCAATCAATGGTCAGTCTTTCAAGAACTGATATCATATCCACAAATTACACGCAATCGGACACTTCAGCGGGCCAGCCAATAAACAATAAAAGATCAAAATATCATTAAATGGAAGCACAAACGCTGCTATTGTGTGCACCATTTTAGGGTCACTTGGGGATTTTGGGGTCAATTGCGCACTATGGGGGGCCAAATTCACTCTTAAGTCATCTTTTTACCAATCAATGATCAATATCTAAAAAACGGAGAGAGTACAAATGCTGATGTGTGCAAAAACGTTTGAGCGTCAGTCAGACATTACAAGGGGCCAACTTCACTCTTGGGCCTAACTGTAACCAATCAATAATCAATATCTAAAAAAACAGAGCGTGCACAAACGATGCACAAACGTTTGACTCCATTTTGGGCTTTCAAGTTATTTTCCTCTCCTTAGCAGCCCATGCTCTCTGTATTGACACTCATCCATCATCAACCTCACGCTGCCAACACGACCTCTGACAAATATAGCACCAAAATAACTCACAATGTTTCGACAGGAAAATATGGTTTATTTTCATTTTTTCAGTAATAAACCAACGCTGAGAGAGGATATTTACCCTGCCTCCTGAAATGCAAATACGGAAATAAAATATTGCACAAACAAGTGGATGACATTTTTTTGGCAGTTTATAGTGTACAGGGTTTGATGTTAATAAATGTCCATGGAGTCCAGCACATTTATATCTACAAAGGAAAGTTATGAAACAAGGACATTTCTATGATTGGAGGTACCAAAATCATACCTGGACACAAGTTAGAAAAACAAAATCGTACCTGAAGGAGCGGTGCAAGAAACACAAATGTTCAAATCATGTAAAGGGCACATATTCGGTTACAGTGACTTTTTTGATCTTTAACCATTCTTTAACCTTATTGTGAGACAAGAAAGTGATATTGCATAAGTGCTCCGATAAAAGTACCAAGGAGAACCGCTCAGACTCACAACAATCCATCAGAGCATGTTCAGAACACGGGTGTTTAGAAGTGCAGTCTGAGGAGGAGATGGATGTGTTTTCTGTGGAGTCTGTTATTAAAAACATGTGACAGAGACTTATTAACCAGGGCACTACGACCTGTCTTCATCAAACAGGGACAGGTGTTTATTTAACTTTCAGCCTTAAGGACAATCTGTCTGGAGCAGAGGACAATAACAATGCAGTGCCATCTTCAGATTGTGAGTTTAGCTCGGTCAGGAGTACCAAAGCTTTTATCTCAGTAGACCACACCCACAAATAACAAATGTTTTCTGATGAATAAAATCGAAATCGTACCCAACTTATTCTTTTTAATCATAAAGTCGATCTCAGCAATTCACAAAAAGACGTTTAGTAATTCTAAGTCTATCTCACTGTGAGACGAGTGAACAAGAAACTACTTTTGGTTTATATCGGTTTACTTCTCTGTGCCTCTATGACACGTTTCAACGTCTCCTTATGTAAAACTCTGGGTTTGGCTAATGTTAGAGGCACTATGCACAGGTAATATCAATATCAATAGTCACTGAGTGTCGCGCATCAGGAATCAGCTGTTGCTAATGTGTGCTAACATTAATTTGCAAGGTCTGTCTGCTCAACATATAAATTAACCTGGTTCCCGCTACATTGATGTAGCACTCTGAACTGACATCTATTCAATCACTGATCTGGAGAGAGCTGTCGGGAAAAGGAGGACGTCGTGATGAACATGAAGCTGATTGGTGGAGTCAAACTGTTGATAAACCTAGAGAGAGAGAAAAGCATTGACTTCTTCCCTTCCTCAAATGTTTTGAGCACTTCTATGTGCATTTTTTTCAAAAGAAAATAGCCCGCAAATCTACTAAATTAGGCCAAAGAACATCTATCAGCCTCCCCATGTTTGTATAGGTTCGTTCCGTTTGACTTCCGCCCAAACCACAATGTTGCACTGATTGATCCGCCACACAGCTGCCAGTGCAACACCAACAGCGGGAGACTGTCCAGGATGGATTTTCAAGAGTTTGGGAAAATTCATCTGGTATGGCCAGGTTACATATAAGTACCCCTCAATGGAATATCATTATCACAAGATCAAACAGCACTTCATTAGAAATGCTTATTTTTCTGTTGTCTGCTTTTTGTCGTCTTGTTTTTAGTCTCTGTTCTGTTTTATCCAATAATCTCATGCTAAAGTGTTCCGGAAGCCAAAGAGAGCCAGACTTCTTTGGAAACCAGACCTTTCAGGGTTTGCTTTGGATCACTTAAAACGACTGGGACAGTTTACTTTACTCGAGACAATGGAGATGCTTCGGACAGTACCAATCCACTTTAAACCCAACCAGTGGGACCAAACGCTATGTATTTCATGATTTCTGTTACAAAATAATTATATTGATACAAATTTAACAAATAAAATGGGACCTTGGGCAATGCATTCGTAATTTGCTCTGTTAAACCAAGCATTATGCCAAAAACAACAACAAAGAAACACTTAATCATTGAACAGCAGGTATGGCCCATGGTCGAGTTTCCAGATGTAGAAAACGTGCTTCAGGGTTAGCCAGGCGAGTGCATAATATCACCATTACATAATACAGACGTGCCAACCCCTGTCCGTGTCTGCTTGTGTCAGATGTTCTGTTTTATCCATTCACATTTGTGCGTCACTCACACGTACACACTGCCAGTCTTTGTCATGACCCGTTTTACGTCGTAACTCAGTGTTAATGAAGAAGTAAGAAGGTAAAGCTCCAAATATTTTAGTGAAGGGCACATATTCTGCATTATTTGTATTGCTATTGGCCTTTAAAAATTCCACGAGTACCTTTGCTTGAAGCATTTCATGTTTTAGGACTTCAAATGGACTTAGCAGCACTATTTTAAGTCAGTGGGCTCTGACAATTGCTGCATGTCCTTCCCCAGTCTTAGTCCCATTTCACCGTTCTGTCCAGTAAAACCTACTGGCCCGAAAATCCTGAAAAAACAAAAGAAAAAAAAAAAAATACAACTGAAAATAATTTCTTGAGCAGGACATGCATTCTCTCATCAGGATTTGGTGTTAGCATGTCACCTATAGGCAGCGGAGGAAATGACTATGTAGGACCAAACAAAAGCTAGAGTGCCACCACGTGCTACTACAGGCCCGCAGAACACGATTTGAGGCAGAAATATTCGAACGAACGAATCTGGCGATGATTTGTGGACTCACGCCGGGTGTAGTCCGACTCCGCTTTCGATGCTACAGTGTCTGGCAAAAATAGACTCCTTGCGGGCTCTTAACGCAGACCTGAGAGGCTCCCGAACCCCCGTTTTGCCGAGCTCTGAGGTCTTGCGGGTCCTGAACCACACTCGCGTCAGAGTCAGTGTACACCCAGTGTTAAAAAGACAGCAAAGGATCAATGGATTTCTTTGCCAGGGATGCAGAATTCACTCTTCTCTAATTCTTTCCGCAGCATGAATCTGTCCATCGCTCCCTCTGTCGAGTCTTGAGCCAAACTCAGACAGAATGGTGCAATCAGATTCCTTTATTTCAGTGATGCATGTGAAACAAAGGAGCTAATTATTATCCACAATTTATAACAAAATCAACGTCTCTCACCTCGTGGATTCTGCCTTGTGAATGGTATATTTTTTTGCCCATAAGCAGCCATGTTTGTTTTGATACAGACGGAAAATGCATGCCCCTCATTGGCTAATCCACTTGTCAATCACGCCCATCGGAATTCTAGGAGATGAAAAAGGTGACTAGAGTGATCTCGATCTGGATGAAAGTACAGAGAAATATCTTTGTGGATTTTCCAGGCAATAGATTTTCCTTTGACGTCCCAATTCGGGAAAATCTCAAGTTGTTTGAGTGTTTTCTGAGGCTCAGAGGTAGAAGACCTCGTCCTTGTAAACAGGATTATTGAAACAAGCGTGAATGAAGCTATTGACAACTCCAGGCTTGTTTTTAATGAAGGAACAGTCTTGGTTGAAAGTATAAAAAAAGTAAATGTCTTTTAACACAGCTTGGAATTTTGTTTATTGAATGGAAGGAAGAAAACTTTGCGGGGTTGAAATTTGAACATTTTATTTACATTACAGCATGAAAAGAACTGTAGTTATAGATATAGGGTGTTCAGAAAACCTACGTGTATTTGTTTAATGTACAAAATCAAGACACTGCAAGGTCAACTTCTATCTGGACCTTGTCACCTCCAGCACAGCAGCTTAATTACATCAGAGCTGCTTCTTTACCAGCGTCCAGGCCCCGACTTAACCAAACAAATTAGCGTTCGGTCTCAGATGTGCGACGCCCGGTGTCCGTGCTAAGTGCATCCTGCTGCAGGGCCTGACGCTGATGGAAAAGCTCAAAGCAAACACAGCTCCGGCCCTTTCCTGGTCGTCAGTCCCGGGACATTCTCCTCTGATTGGTCTGGGTCTTGGCTCCGTGCCCATTGGACGGCCGTATAAAAAACCTCTTCCAGCTGCGGACGCGCTCAGAAAGCAAACTTGCGACGCAAAAGAAAGACGCAGACTTAGCAAAAGTACAAGAGAACTAAAAGAGGAACCCAAACAACGGCAAGATGTGTAAAGGATTAGCCGCGTTACCACAGACATGCATCGAACGGTGAGTGATGCTAGAGTTTAAACAGTCAAGTTTTAGAGTTTTACATGCGAGATAAAAATCAAGTTAGCAAAGTGACAAAACAGGATTGCAAAGTTTTTTTAATTAACCTTAATGAGGCTGAAATAAACACTCTTGCAACTGTGAAAGTTAAATATTAAAACATTGGAAAAAGAAGAAGTTTAAACTAATTAGGTATTTAATGAATGTTTCTTGTGAAGGTACAATAAAAAAAATTAAAAGATAAATGGGATTCAAAACTATTGTGGTACTTTTTACATAAATGTAATTGTAGTTAAAGGCAAGACATTGCAGGTGAAAAGGATGATATATTTAGAGCAAAAATAAACATTTTCTGTAGTTTTTACTGAGATAGAGAAAGTAATGAGTTTTAAGTTCAAATTCATGGGTTTTAGCTTCATGTTTTAAGCAACATTTTGAGGATTTTGTACTATTTACAAGATTTATTATTTTGTTTAAAATTTTTAATCGTTATGGCATTGTTCCTAATCATTCTGAAACATAAATATTAAAAAAAAAGTATAAAATTTTTATTTTTTTTATTTTATTTGGTCGGGAAAGTCTTTGAAAATACACGGTTGAAGTTGTTGACATATTGGATTCCAAAACGTTTACTTATAAAGACATTCTTCATAAAAAGTCTAAGAATTAAACCTTTTGCCATTTTGTCATAATTTGATGACGATACATTTTCTGTAAAAAGAAATACATTAAAAACTATAACTGCTACTTCAATTGGAGATGTTTGGATCATAATTTAAAAAAAACACATTTTATAAAAACAGCCTTTGAATTAACATAAGAATCCCTCACAAATCTATGGATGGAAGTTGATTCAGTGAAAAAGTCAAACATCTTTGAGTAGATGTAATGCCCTGACAAAGATTAAGGACTTTTATCTCACCTCGTCAGTGTGCCTCAGAACTCACTGCCTTTTTGCACATTTTTTTTTACATTTTCCGCAACCTTTCAGTTTAGAGATTGGACAATTTCTTTCGTTTCCACACTTCACCGTGGACTTGCACCTCCACCGTTAAAGGAGAATGTGAAATTGAAGTGTGTTGGTGCAGTCACTGGGTCTGTGGTCAGAGGGGACTGTCAGGTGCCCCACAGTCGTACAGCCTCTGGACGGTCCGTTCTCTCCGTCACGACAGTCCGTTCTGCTCCATCTGGAACAGCAAACCCCTCACTACAGGAGCGTCCCACGTACTGCGTAACACTGTTAAAAATCAACTCAAGATCTGGCTCAGATTCAATCAAAGTTGTACTCACAAGGGAAGAAATCTTGAGGGCCTGATGAACTTTATATTTTGTTTACTGTGTATTTACTAAATGACTTGTATGTAGTGTATATCAAATTTACAAGTAACGTTGATATTATTGTGTTTTATGACTGCATCTCACACCTTGCCCAGGGACTAGCTAAAAGTGGCACATTTACAGAATAAATAGATCTTATTTTATATTAACAGAGAAATCGGACCGAAAACCTGGCGGAAAAACCAAAAACCAAAACGTTTTGACCCTTGGGATTAAATAAAGTTAGACTGATTAAACTTGAATAAACTTCAGAATAAATATTCATCCAGATTTATCTTACATATACAAAACATGAGCGACATTTTTACACCAAAATGTCAAACTAAACTTCAACATCCAAAGATTTTTTACTGTTAATTGTTGCATTGATTAAATAATATACTCTCACTTTACAATAATGAGCCTTAATAAAGCATGAACTAATATTTATTAAGAGTTATTCGGTCTTAGTTGTTTAATTAAGTGCTTAGGGTTAAGAGTTAGGGTATTAATTAAGCAGTTATTAAGCCTGAATCATTCGTTCATTCTTTTAAAGTGTTACAGATTATACTTTATTGAGCCACAGAAAAGTGTGTGCAAAAATACCTTTGATTCTGCTGTTATGTTGCGTCTGATTAAGTGAAATTGTTATCTGCGCTGAATAGTGCTCCCATGATAAGATAACACGCTCCTATCACTCACAGTTACAGAGGAGGAACTGGACTGGACGAGCCGTTTCAAAGACCAGAGAAGGGAGTTTTTTTTTTTCTTTTCTAACCTGGGAAATGTTGGCGCGGCTTTGAAGCTGTTGAAGTGTGCATACCAGGGAGCTTAGGTCATCCGCAGGGCAAAACTCCTCATTCACACCGGCTTTACTGCTTCTGGAGGTGGACAGTGATTTGAAAACAGTTTCAGTAACGTTTAAAATACTGAGTGGAATGAAAGATCATGACATTTGAAGGCACTGTGTAAAAAGAATAAATTCATAGATGCAAAGTGTGCTGTTCTGGTGCGTTTCAGTGTGATGAAATGTTAACTCCATATTAATTCAAAACAAATGATCGTATATTTTAAAGAGAAAAGTCCTCAGAATGACGCCTGAAAACTGGGCACTGAGGCATAAGATTACCTGTTGAAGTGACAAGAGTTAATTTGGAAAAAGTGCTACTGAAAAGAAAGGTCAGACCATGTATAAGGCCCTTTTTACCCATAAGCCAACTAGGAAAAGTACTATGAGAATTAGACAAATCAAAACAAACAAGTATGACTTATATAGATTGTAATATAGTAGGGCTCAGATATTGAGCAGGGAGAAGGTAAGGATTGAAGGAGGCCATATTTTGTCAAAAAAATAATTTAAGAAATAGTTTGTGGAGCAGAAATGCTGGCATGAGACACAAGCTACCAAATCTTGTTAAACTTCTAGAAAGAAATTGAGGTTAGAACAAACATGCTTATAACTCCTCCCCTAGGTCAGGGCTAATCTAGCTCAGGGCAACTGAAATACGAAAGCGTACCCAGAGGACTATAAACCGCGACAAGGGGGCTTTTTTGCTTTCACACACCTGGGATACTGTCTTAAAGAAGTCGGACTGCAGATGGCGCTGTCTTCCTACCTCTACTGGTGGGAAACTCGCTCCAAAACTTGTGTAAATCACCTGACAAGTCAACATCAAGTGACGCTCTGATGAAGACTGCGAGTGAGCAGTCGAAACTGTCAGGTGAACTAAAACAAACGCGGGTCTGACATAAGAACCTTCAGGTTAAACTAGCCCAGGGAAGTTTAAATTATTACTCCTCAGACCAGTACCTTCAGATTGAAAATGACTTCCGGGTGGCAGTCAAAACGTCTCGATTTAAAAAAGGAGAAAAAGAAAAAACAGTACTTACCCTACCCTACCCCATGGACCACTCCTGAAAAATGAGGATTACACAACTCAGATAATAATATGGTTCATAAGACCGAATGTTTTGAGTGTCAGTACCATTTAACACAAGAAAGTCCAAAGTCCTCTGATTTGATTGAAAATAAGTGTGATTAAATTTTAATCATGGCACTTGGCTCTTACAAAAACAGCAGGGGACCATCAGTGCCACTGGTCAATGAAACACTCACAGAATATCTAGACGAATAGGCTAGAATGCAGTTAGAACATTGTAAAACCGCCCAATACAACAATAATAAGCCCCAAAATGATCAAGACCCTACCATTTAAGATCAGGTTACTTTATGCTTCATTTCCACACACTGACTTAATGACTGTAAATGTGTGTTTCCACCAGGGCCAAGGAGATCAAGTCCAAACTGGGCGTGCTGCTGCAGAAGCCGGACAATGCCATCGACCTGATCATCCCGTACCCAGAGAAGAGCGAGAAGAAACCGGAGAAACTGCACAAGTGAGTACCCGAAATTGCTTCAAAGTGCATGACCTAATGAGAGCAATAATACCTCAACTGAAAAACAATGCATGACGTCCAAGATGTGGAATTATTACATGATTAATAAGGATTCTAAATATAAATGTGCGCACTTGAATTCAAAGTTAGAAGTCAAGTTGTTGAGCAAAGACACCTACTCTATGACTCAACCAGCACCAGACTGTGTGGAAAGCTGAGTTTATTTTGGAACGAAGCCTATGAAAATGATGTGTTTCATCTCCAGAGTTAGTTTTCAGTGTTTTGAAAGTAAATATTGGTTTGAACATGAGAAGTGATCAGAGCCGTGACTGCCTTTCACAGCAAGTTCACTTATACAACAGAAAGCAGAAGTGGCGTCGTTGCGTGCAAATAAATAACAGTTGTAAAAATGTCATAATAATGCAATAAAGTGTAGGTACAGAGACAGGTGAATGCCTTTATATAAGTCTCAGTGAAATGTAATTATCCTGCCTCCACTAGCGTTTGAAAAATAGCTTCACAGATTGCGAACAGTTGCTCCAATAAACACCCAGGAAGCCTCTTGCTGTTTTGGTAATTTACCGAAACATAGACTATAAAACTGTAACATCAAAAATATAGATGCATATTACAAAATTTCTTATTCATCCAATTTTTATCAGCCAGTATGAAATTACACCTATTGAGTGAATCCAGCCAGCAGATGGCACCAGCGCAGTATAATATACAATCTATTGAAGTTAGCGCTGTAAAGACGTTATGATGCGGATTTTCTGCAGCAGTTATCGTGTTTATGTGGCAGAAATGCTCAGAACGAGTTTAGCAATGATTTAAGGACTAAAAACGATGGAAGATTCTCAGATAAGTGACGTAGATGATCTGAAAATACGACCCGGACAGAAGGGGTTCAGCAGGAAGTGTTTTTGATGCTCGGAGAGGGGGATTTTCTTATAAACATTCCTCAAAACAGCGTGAATGCAACTTAAGGTATGTTTTGGATGACGGTACATTGTTAGAACATGGTTTAAAGCTCAGAAAAGTCACTGTAGCAGAATGTGTGTGCTTTAACTTTCGACTTTATGTGCATACACCTCCGCAAACAGATCCAACTTCCACTTCTATTTAGTATTTACAGCTAAATAAGCCTGAATGTGGAAGTACACTTTATTTTCAGAGCCCAAGACACCTACTGAGACAAGATCCAAATCAAATATAAAAAGTTGTCATCCTTTTTTTATCACTTTGAAGTTGAAAAGCCGCACAGGGCCGAGTTCAACCTCCTCCAGAATCAGCATATAGGGATCAGAGAGACTCGCTGCTGTCATCTGTGCCATGCATTTTATTAAAGAAACCTTATCTGGGCCAAGTACTGTCAAAAGTTAATTAAGATCAACTCTAGATGTATTCATTTTTTTTTACTTTTTGACTCGTCTTTTGCTATTTTTGCTACTTATTTTGAACTTTATTACCACTTTTCTTTGCTCCCTGTGGATCAGTAAAAGTCTAAATTAGTGCTGTCAGTTGATTAAACAAAATAATCAGATTCACCGAAAGTTGTATGGTTTGTTCTGAATGGTACAAGAAGAGGCTTTTAAGCAAACAAAACAATTCATTTTACTTTTGGACACTTCTGTTCTAAAGGCGCTGTACCTGATTTATACTGTATTACTGTATTTTACTGAAGTCTAACTATTTTTGGAAAATGTAAGGTAGTCCAGAGCATGTTTAAAGGCTAGTAACAAAATGAAAAATGGAGATTATTTTTCCTATGAGGGTTTGTTCCCAAGCTTCTGTATAAGCATATTGTCACTGGTCCAATTGAGGAGCAAACTGGCAACCTTTGGGTTAGTGGGTCTTTGTTCTAATCAAGGGATGCCCAAACTTTTCCTCCAAAATTGGTATGTATTGCAAACATATTGTCTTTACTTATTGGCCTGTATAAAGACTAAAAACATTGTAAAAATATTTAATGCTTACAAATTTCAGCATGTCCTCCTAAATATGTGGTTTTCTACATTTGTGTCATTGTGGAAACATGTGATAGCTCTTTAGATCTAGAACCAGGACTTTAATCAGCAGTACTTAGTTGTAGAATTACACATAGAGACCCTACACCAGGCTCATTCAACATAAGGCTCATCTTACCAAGACAAAAAATATATATTTTCTCTTACTAACTAGTTTGGTCCTGTTTAGTCCTTGTTTTACACTTTTTTTTACTTTAGACTTTGTTTGGACTTGGTTTGGTTTATTACTTATTACTAGGATAGACCTGGTTCGGAGTCGGTTGGTAGTCTAGTTCTGGTTTAATTGTGGTTCAGTACTGGATTGGCAATTTTGTAGGGTAATTTTGCAGAGCCTTTTGTATTTGTTTATTTGTTTCTGTTTAATATTTTTGCTAAGCTCTGATATAGCAGTTATATTATCATTATTGAAACAGATCTGTGTCCCAAAACTCTGTTCTAAGTATCCCAGAGGCCCAGAGGCCAGAGCCTTTTGAAAAATCCTGCCCTTGGGATATTTAAGTTCTTCACCGTCCAGGACACAAAACTAAAACTGTTTTTGCTGTGAGAAGACAAGACTAACCAGTATTCTACAGAACATAATTGTTCTGCATTTAAGGCTTTAATGATACATATTTACCTACCCCCTACTTGCAGTTAAATTCCAAGTCTGTCTCTTGAAATGGGGTTAAATAAATTAATAAAATAAAAAACGGTGCCAGAGAATCAGTTGAAAATATTACAGTTAACAATTAACCAAAGGTAAAACAGCAGAAAAACTAGAGAAAGTAGAACTTTTTAACTATGTAATGTGGGCCAGATTGAATCGTTTAGAGTGCGTGATCTGGCCCGCAAGCCATGGATTGAATAGGCCTGATCTAACCCCTTCAAAATCCCTCAAGACTAAAAGTAGCACGTGTGTTTGTGGTTAGTGCTAAATGCATTCAGTGGGCAAGTTTCCCAGCTATTGCAATCACCGTGATTGTACTTGAAGAGCAAAATCGTCAATTCCTTGGAAAATTATTTTTGGCTCACACTTGATTGTGTCCTCGAAAAAAAAGCAGTATTTTCATGAAAATGGGTTTCAGATGATACTTAAAAGGTGTCTTGTGTTCAGCCACTTTAGCTGACAGTTTTTCACAAACACTGGTCCAGAAGTAACGTTCTACTTTTTCGAGAATAGATTTTTTAATAGAGTTTTAAAACATAGGTCAAGGTCAAAACAAAAAGTGCTGCTCAATGGGGTTCTCACACTGGTTCGGGCCCAGTTTAGTCCAGGTGAAGACTTCACACTGCAGGGTATGAAGCCCAATTCGGATTTTTTGTTTAAATCTTATTTTATATGTGGTGCTTCACATTGCTAAAAAAATGCGATTGCTGTTTGTATCTGGTGTGAACGGGATGTGGCGTTATGCGTCCCGCATGTGCACAAAAGTACACCACGTCACATGCAGTGTACTGTGTTTATGGAAGTAAACATGTGCCCGAATGTCCTGTTAAAGATCTGTCGCTGTCGCTTGGACAATTTGTGAGAGAGTCCGCTCCTCGTCCCGCGCTTAAACATCGCCAAAGCATGGAGCTTTTCAAATGTTTCAGTTTGTGTTTTGACATGTGAGAGTTAGGGAAAGGTGTTCCTCGTACAGACGTTTCACAAACTCCCAGAGCGAGAAGCCTTTTGATGACGTGTAGGTCGGACGAACTGGACCTGAGCCTTCAGACTGAAGTTGCATTCTAAAAGTGCAGATACATATCAGATTTATTTCCACATATGAAAGTGGCCTGGGTCGGATTTGAAAAAATCCGAACTGTATCGTTAACACTGCCATGAAAAAATCGGATACAGGTCACATATGGGCAAAAAAACATTGGATTTGACCTGCAGTGTAAACGTAGCCTTTGTTTGGAAGTGTTCTAGTCCTGGTTTAGTCTAAGATTAATTCTGTCCAAATTTTGATGTGTTCCATCTGTGCAAGTGCGAACACAGCCTATATCAGGCCTATATCAGGTCTAAACCAGGTCTAAAGAAGGCTTGTACTAGGTCTAAAATATCCAGACTCATTTTGACTCCAAACAAGACTAAAATTGGAACATGTTAAGCTCACAAAAATGCTGCTCTTCGCTGTATGTAAATCATCTTAAATATTTAGTCACGTTGAAAGTTGTTTGAAGCAAAACAGACCATATTGCAGCCTCACACGGTTGAACTTTCTTACGTAAGTTGATGTTAGCAATTCATTCCTATAGTTTGACTACGATGATATTACTGTTCTGTGTTATCCATGTCTTCTGTTTTTAGTTTTAGAGAATGGCAGCCATGATGTAACAACCCCATGTATTTGTTTGTTTGAATGGGACAGCACGTATTAATGAACAGCTTAGAATATGATCCTATGTCTGAAAGCTAAAGGCTAACATAAATTAACTTACATATAAAGCAGACGACTTGATAGAAGTACACAGAATACCAAGTCGATTGTAACTTTCTCTCCAATTATAGGAAAAAATCTTAAATTTAAAGATATCAATTTGAAACTTCCCCTGTAGTTTACATCACATAGATGTAAGAAAAAAACGATATTACAAGTTTTTCATCATGTCATGTTTTCATGTATTACATGTACATTATGTGTACAATTGGCCCAAAATACAATACAAAATATAAACCTGAAAAATGGACAGAACCAGGTTTAAATTTCTGGGTTAATTTTGTGCACATATTAGTTATTTAAAAAAAAAAAAACACTGAGGAGATTTTGGATATCTTATTTAGTTTTTAAGTAAACTAGATTGGACTGAAAATGGTACTAAATTCATTTTCTTTTTTTTTTTTTTTTAACTTAAAACTTAAATAAATCAGTTTTAGAATTAGTTATCAACAAATCCTTCTGTACATTTTGTCAAAATCTGGTTGAGATTGTACAGTTTGGTGTGGAATCTACTTTAAGTGCTGAGCCTTATGTCCCGAGGGGAGAAAATGCATTTGAAGAAAACGGCCTTTGAAATTACAGTGTCCCAGAGAAATCTATGGATGAAGTGGATTAAATGAAATAATAAAACATTTTTAGGAGCAGAGTTTGTTATTTCCACATGAAAGCCGATATGTTGAGAGCAAACTGACCAAAAAAACAAAAAAAGAGTTTTGCCTCACCTTAACTGATTATTGATTTATTTTATGGGGACCTGACAGTGAAGCTTTAAAAGCAAACAGAACCAGCCAGGTGCTATAGTGAAAAAGATCTGTTGTGATTAAACATAACTAATAACCTTATGAGCAACTTTACTGTGGACATTTTTTGATGCTGGAAACTTCTTTTTCTGATAGAGACAGTGGACAACGCGTCACAGAAGGAAACACTCAAGACAATGAGACGTCTCCTGACATATAATGTGTTATTTAACAACTAATTCAAGTGGAGTTACAGTTGAGTCTTAAAGGACGTCACTGACACAGAGTTTGTCCAGAAATTGAGACAAAATGTACAATTCTGTTGATGTTAAAATACAGCAACAAATACAACATTTGCATTGCATGATATTTATGCAAAATGCACTAGGGCTGGGTGATATGGTGAGGAAAATCGAATTGTGATCTCATCCATGTGAAGATCTGCTAGTTTGGTCGTAGTATCATTTCGAAATTCACAAATGTTCCCTGTTTAATCCAGCCATCTGCTCAAATGTAGTCTTTTTTTTTTTTTTTTTTTCCCAAACCATATCTCTCAGTGGGTCTCTGTAAGGCTCCAAATTAGTCGCTGGATTTAACGAATTACAATCAGGTCTAGTTTTCAGAAAAAGAAGACATACTTTTTTTTTTTACCTCTAAAAGCCAACAAACTAAGACAAAGTGTACATGAATTGTTATGAAATCAAAATTGTTAGAAAATTGTGATTTTTTTTTTTTCATATCACCCACTCTTATGGCAGAATATGTATCATAAAGTCCACGTTGAAAAGTGAGTGATAGAGCAATAAAATGGTTTGAAGTGTTCAAACCTTTCATTACTAGATGTTCCCTTGGATGCCGACTGTATCTGTTGGTCAACAATTGCTTCTGATCAGTACAAAAAGAAAAAAAAAAAAAGTTAAAGCTGTGGTTTAACAAAGAAATGCTGTCTTTAAAATGTGTTTGGTAGTAGCACAAAGGGTTGTTTTCCCACTGACACAGGCATGCTGACCTTTGGACCCTCTGTTTCCAGGCCGAGCCCGGAGGAGGTGGCCCAGTGGCGTGAGAGTCTGGACCTGGTTCTCAACAACAGCTGTACGTATCACTTCTGCTCAAACAGATCTGCTTTACCAACAGCACAAGGCTAGCTTCAAAGCATGGCCCTCAACTTACATTATACATACATACATTTCTGTGACTCTCTGGACATTATTCCTGACGGTGGACAGGTTCGTCAGTCAGTAGGGTTTATGCTCTGACAAAATTTATATTCGGAAATGCCCCTAAACTATGGGCAGCACAACGAATTCTTTTTTTTTTTTTGCACAGTAACTTTAAACGCTAAATTTTTTCTGTTTGCTAATTGTATGGGGAGATAAAGGACACTAACTCGCAACACACAGCAATTCATTTCCTCAACTCTTGAATTCAGAAACCTGTTATTTAAAGCTGGGGTGCCTAATTTTCACACTGTGGAACCAGAAGTGGATTTTTAAATCTATCTAATTCATCCCTCGCTCTCACAAACCCTTTGACACATCTTTAAAATTCACATGCATTTTTTGGTCCTGTGCACAGCTTTACAAAAGTGAAACTAGGGAGGACCACCCAAGCGCAGCCAATCAGAGCGCTGTTTTTAGACAAAATACTTTATTATTAGATGGAGACAACCCGCAGAAGTCTTATTTTTGTCACGAAGTGCTGCTTTTACAAGATGCTCTTTGACGGAAAACACAAAACTTCGTAATTTACACGAAAAACACAGAGCTTCTAATGTGAGGAGTGTTATTGCGCAGTGACGCAGTTATAATGACCATGATTGGACGATAGAAATGCTTAGAGCGAGTCTGGCGCTTTAGGGACCAGAAGCTTCTCGGAGCCACGTCATACATCGAAGGAATTCAGATTGGTGTGTTTTGACACTTGGAGGAAGAGGATTTTCTAACCAGGATTCATCAAACTAGCATGTATGAAACTGAATGCAACTTCAGGTATGTTTTTGATGATGGGAACATTGTTAGAACGTGGTTAAAGGCTAAAAACATATATACTTTGCATAATATTTGTCCTGTAAACGCAATCCCAGCACTACTACAACACTAATGATGCCAGAGGAGGCCACAAAGAGGAAGTCACATCCAGATGGAGAGATAACAGGCCCAGAATCGTGCGACATTTAAATAAGAAAAAGTGTCAGAGCTTAACGCTTACCTAGCACATCCCAGCCGAGCTCGTTTCCATGGAGACGGCTGTATCCTTAGCTCATGGTTGTTTAATCCCTGTCACGTAAGAGAGAGAGAGAGAGAGAGTTGGTTCGGTTTTGCCAAAAGTGACGCAAACATGACCCAAATGGAATGATTATGGTACCTGAGATGAAAAGTCACAAAATTGGCAAATTGCAGAAGTCTTTATTATGTACGTAATGTCCTTTAGACCAATGGTTCCCAACCTGTCTCAAGTACCTGCTGAGCTTTCTCGCGCTAAGAATATCCCTAAACTCAAGTCTGTTAGTGGTGTGTCGTCAATTATTATATTATATCATATCATATATTATTTTATATTGATTACATTGAAAAATTAAACAACTTAATGGTTCAGTTTGACTGTTTTGTTTCCAGTTGTACATTCTTAAGGCACTTTTGACACTACTGGCAAAACGTTTTTTTAAATTTTTTTAATTGCCTTTAGATTCCACTTCTTTTAAAATGTGATACCGTTCGTGCTCCTGTGGTTGGGAAACACTGCTTTAGTTCAACCTCGAGAGACTCAAGTGAAGACGATATTTGGTTTTAACATAATCAATGTAATTAAAGTAGAATTATATAACGATATTTATGCGCATCATAGTTCCCTGTTTTTTAGCTGCTGCAACAAAACATATTATGCTTTTGACTTCTATATAGTTCTAATCTATGACACCTGTGGAAACTGCAATACTAATTTGAAAGGACTATAAAAAAACCTGATCTCCAGAAAAATACTCACATAATTTACGTTGTACATTGTATGTTTTTGTTGTCAAAATACGTCCAAGTACATTTGTGGTAAAAGTACACATTTTACATTTTAGAGTCTGTGTTGGGGTGAGGGTTTATTATTGATAAAGTGTAAAATGTGGACGTGTTTTGATTTACTTTTTTATGGAACATCATTTGCAAAACATTAAATATGCACATTTTCCGTTGACCTACTCATGCAGCATCATTTCACAAAAACTACTTAAATGGAATTTCAAAAACGTAAATGATGCACATATTTTTCTGGAGACTGGGCTCTGAAAAACAAAAACAAGTCCGCTTACCTCCGAGTTGAAAGCTGTGGCACTGTTTTCAAGATTGTTTTCCATTTGTATCAAAATGGTGCTTCGCAGAGAATCAGATTATCACATTTTCTGTAGATGTTTTTACAAAATATATGCACTGGGACAAAACAGACTTTACTTTATCACAGGCAAAAAAAAAAACTGTCAGAAATCAAAGTACAGGCCCTTCAATGAATCACGATTTGCCAATTTCATCAAAACAGCAGACACAGTTTGCTTTTTAATGCCATGTTGCCCAGGATGACGACAGAAATAAAGAAAAAATGCAGTGTTCCTTGATGAATTGAATCTACATCTTAATTTTCCACGCTGCTAAAATGTCAAGTTGACCTTAAAGAACATGCGTTTGGCCGGTTGTGCGTGGCTTGTTCTGTGCGTGCTGTGACCGTGTTTAGAGGGAGCCGATAGTCTGTCACCGAAGGGGAACGAGGAGCAACTAAACACGATCCAGACAGATGTGAGCGCCCGCACGGACACCACGGGGGCCGAGGGGACAGCCGTGTGGGTGGCTTTTCTCAAACGATTCAGACTAACGCAGAGGCACGGACGCTGCGTGGACCACGGCTGCTGGGAAGGGCCGCTGAAGAGAGACGTTTGGGGGCTGTCAGCAAGAGTCTGGCGGGAGTAGATTTTCTGTTTCGAAGTGGTTGACGATGTGTAGGGTTATAGACAAAAGCAGACAAAACATGTAAACAGGAATATGCTCGGAGAAAATTGCACTCTATCCAATTTCTCCTGGTCTGAAACAATGATGGTTGAATTTAAGGCGAGACAATACAGGCAACACTTCTACAATTTTTGGTCAGTTTGCTCTCGCAACGTATCGGCTTTCATGTGGAAACAGCAAACTTGTCCAATCTACTCTTAAAAATGTTTTATTATTTCATTTAATCCACTTCATCCATAGATTTCTCTGGGACTTTGTAACTTCAAAGGCAGTTTTCTTAAAATGCATTTTTCTCCCACAGAGACATAAAGATCAGTCTTAAAGTAGCTCCAACACACCAAACTTTACAATCTTGTACTTTGGCGAAACGTGCACAATGATTTTTTAATATCTAATTTCAAAACTGATTTATTGCAGTTTTAAGTCAAACTACTAGAAGTCAAACTTACTAGAAAAAGAAATAAGAAATCCAAAATCAGATTTTTCAGATTTAAATGTCCCATATAGATTTTACACAAAATGCCTTATTTACATATAAAAATTATGATGAAAAACTTGTAATTAATTGTTTAGATACATTTATGTGAGTGAGCTAAAGGACAAGTTTACAATTGATATCTTTAAATTTAAGATTATTTCCTATTCACCTGCAGTGTCTCACCTTAAAGGAACCATATTGCTACAGTGACTCCTTTGAGCTTCTAACCCTGTTCTAACAATGTAAAGTCATCAAAAACACACCTGGAGTAGCATTTAGCTTCATTCACGCTAGTTTGATGAATCCTGGTTAGAAAATCCTCTCCCTCCGAGCGTCAAAAACACTTTCTGCTGAACTCCTTCAGTTGATGACGTTTTTCAGATGTTACTTATCCGAGAATCTTCTGCTGTTTAAAGTCCTTCAATCACCACCAGAATCTTTCTGAACATTTCTGCCTCTAAACACGATCACTGTAACTGCTAACTTAACTCGCATTTCTTCACAAGCGGCGTGGGCAACCCATTTTACGTTCAGGTTTCACTCTTTCACAAACCGTTCCACACAAGCAACAAATCTCTGCACAATCTGACAAAAAATGTATGATTTTTTTGTGGCAGACACATTGTTTAGGGGCCATAGACAGCACAAACATGTACCAGTTGTGACTGTGTCTGTTAAACTTGGATAGCACTTAATAACTACACAATAAAGCATGAACCAAAACTTTACTCATAATGAACAAAGAGTTTATTGAGCATGATTCAGGTTAATAACTCATAATTAAGGTTAGGAATTAGTGTTAAATTATTAGTTCAGTAGTTACCAAACCCGAATCACTCTGAATAAACCATTTGTTTTGCATACATTTGTATAAATATGTCAATGCTTTACTAAGGCAGGAAAACGTTTAGTTATTATAAAGTGTTACCAAAACTTGTTTTGGTCACGTTCCAGTCCAAGTTTGAGGTTATTTGGCACTGCCACTAGTTAGGTTGATGTAAAAGACCATTGAGTACATGACAGCCACACTCTGGAGCCAGTTAACCTTGGCTCCAAGAGCTGCTCTGAACGGGAGGCCTCCAAGTGACTCCTGCTGCTCTGGAGAATGAGAGCTGACCGCCCCAGACCCACCTATGTAGGGCGGGGTGAGATTGAGGGCTTGGAATTGGATATTAAAAAAGCACTCGGCTCATGTATATATATTTTTTGTATAACTTGATGCCACAGAGCTGCCCATTAGTTCAAAAAGAAAAGTTGAATGAATTAACTTAAGGTGAGACACTGCAGGGGAAGGAACAAATCTTAAATGAAACGATAGAAATTTGAAACTCCTGTAATTTACTCACATAAATTTAAAAAACAAACACATTACAAGTTTTACATTATGTAATGCAGTGCTTCCCAAAGTGTTGTCTGGGGCCCCCTGGGGGGCCTCAGAGGTTCTACAGTTGTGCCCCCAAAGGTTGTCCTCATAACAATCATGGAAGAAATTAAGTTTGAAAACCATTTTACATAATATATTTTCTTATATATACAATTTCAAATCAATATGAATTCTATAGTCATTATTCTATAGTCATACTGTATAATTCTATAGTTACAACTATTACTATTTTATCTGTTTTTATAAATTGTTTGTATAAATTTAAAGAGAAAAATACTACATATACTATATATTAATGGGGGGCCCCAAGGGATCTTCGGGTCGATAAGGGGGCCGCGACGCTGCAGGGTTTGGGAATAGCTGAAGTAATGTTTTCAAAAGATGTGCTCTTTTTCCCGGAAGGAAGACATGTCCGGGAAAAAGAGGACGAATTTCAAAATGAACCCCAAATGTCCGGAGCATGAGCAGGAGTGCATAGAACACTGGAGCTGGTGAGGACCCCAGACCATTCTCCTGGAGATGAGATTCCAAATCTCAATTTAACAATCCTGGTGAAGTAAAATATACATAAAATAACCAGCAAATTCCTGGTTGGACAAACACTTAAGTCTTTTTTTGACCGCCCGCAAACCAGGTGTCCTCCTTTTTGTTAAACTGAATCTGGTCATAGTACTTATGTGCCAAAATAACACATATCGGAGACATTTAATCTGAAAAATGGACAGGACCCAGTAAAATTAAAAAATGTGTTTGCATTTTTTACACATATTAGTTATAGCAAAAATGTACAGAGGGGATTTAGGATTTTTAATTCTAGATTTTGAGTAAACTACATCTAACTGAGAATTGGCTGTTTGGGTAAAGTAAAATAAATCGTAAAGTAAACAGACCTAGCGTAAAGTAAGCAGATTCTAGCGCACACTGAGGCCGATCCACAGATAGCAGCAATGCAACATGTAAAACCCCCTTAGTTCTGTGTTTATTTTAATCCCAGTTTTATGCACCATGTTTGTGAGTGTGAACACACCCAGAGCGACATCAAACTCTTACTTCTGTGTTTGTGATAAATAAAACATTTAAAAATTAGATCCAGATGGTGCATAGCAGTAGGGAATTACAAATAGTTTCCCCTTATGCGCTTATTGAAAACATCTGACACTTTGACCTTTATCGGATGTTTTTAGTTCTTGTTCCATCTCTGTTTCCGTGATCGTTCAAGTTCATTCTCACACGACTCAGACACGCTCCGCTCGTGTTGCTTCATATGATAGAAATGTGGACTCTTATGCAATAGCAACCTTTAACTCCAAAATAATAACCTTAACCAGAACAGAAGAATAGATCAATCGTCTCCCCGATAATGTCCGGAGTCTGAAAGTGTCGCGTGATTATTTCTGAGTCCAATAAAGAGCTCAGACGTCCTCTCTGGATGTGACTTAATGATATTCTTTATAAAGGAAATTGCTCCTGCGATGAGACCACCTGAAAAGCACAAAGGTAGGTGACATGACTTAATTACAGACTCCGGTGAACATTACAAGTATTTTCAGATGAAAAACAGAACAATTACACTTGAACCTACTCGGGGGAAAAGATGTGTAGCTTTGATATAAGGTAAATATAAGTGTAATCGCTACCGTTGAGCCAAAGAACATAGCAATGTAACGAACCCTGTCTGGAGGTCGATATAGTGCTACAGCAAATATCAATGAAGCATGACAATCCTTGTAAACTTTGTAAATGAACAATAAAAACATGATCTTAAGTAACACAATGAAACAGTGTTGAAATCTATAATCCGTTATGTACTGTATGTTCATTATTTGATCCTCAACAGCAAATTCATAGGTTTCAATCACGCCATTTTGAGGATGTCGCCAGATGTTGTTGCCCAGAGCTATTCAACGTAAGGCCTGTGGGCAAAATCAGGCCCTCCAAGTGATATGAACCGGCCCTCAACCCACCGTTATTGGTTTAGACCTGGTTTGTTCCTGGTTTTGACCTGGTGTAATCCTTGTTCAGTCCTGGTTTTAGTCTTGGTTCAGTCCCGGTTCAGTACTGGTTAAGACCTGGTTTAGATTTGGTGTAATCCTGTTTCAGTCCTGGTTTAGACCTAGTTTTAAACTGGTTTGGTCCTGGTTTAGACCTAGTTTAGTCCTGGTTCAATCCTAGTTTAGTCTTGGTTTAGACCTGGTTTAGTCCTGGTTCAGTCCTAGTTTGGTCTTGGTTTAGACCTGGTTTAGTCCTGGTTCAGTCTTTGTTTAGTCCTGGTTCAGTTCTGCAGATGTTGTTAAACCCTTTACATGTTTTTCATATTTCTAAAGTGTTGGATGTTTCTGGCCTCGAGGACAAAACCATCCCAAAAATCTGGCCCCTGATAAATAAAGCTGAATAGCCCTGGTCTATACAAATCACAAATAGGAATTGTCAATACCTTTTTCACTGATAAAATCTCATCACTTCCCATCCCTAAAGCAGGTAGTGCACCCTCCAACTGTGGCGTACCCTCACTAGAAAAGTCATACAGTGCTCCAAAACTTTGAACACTCCCTGGGCGATATATTCCTGCCCCTTTGTTCCGCTCACTTTGTCAAAGCAGACAACACAACCTGATCTTGTGTAATTGCAGTCTGTGTTTACCATTTGGGCCGGCCCGCGTGGCGCTGCCGAACACTGGGCCCTGATTGCGACCGCGTTTTGTCTGCTCCGGTCGTTTAGATGTCAGATAAGTGCTCCGACCTTATCGCCCCCAGCACTCGCCCCAACATAATGCCCAGTCTGCGGCCATTGTGTTCAGCTACAATGGCCGTCACTGAAACGAGCCCCCGACGTGGACTTAGACAAACTTCACGCGCCCAAGGAGGAAATAACTTGACTCAGTAGCACAAAAATGCAAAATAAAAACAAGAAACAGTCAAAAGGTTTAAAAAGTGGAGAATGCTGTTTAAGGCTACACTGTTCAAGGTGAGACACTGCAGGTAGATAGGGAAAAAACTTAGATTTAAGGCGAGACACTACAGGCAAAACTCATTTTTTTCAGTTTTTTGTTTTTTGGTCAGTTTGCTCTCAACATATCGTCTTTCATGTGGAAACAACAAACTTGACAAATCTGCTCTTAAAAATGTTTTATTATTTTATTTAATCCACTTCATCCATGTCTCTGGGACATTGTAACTTCAATGGCCGTTTTCTTAAAATGCATTTTTCTCCTTCGGGACATAAAGATCAGCCTTAAAGTTGCTCCCACACACATCAAACTGTACAATCTTGGACTCAATAAGATTTTGACAAACCGTACAGAAGGATTTTTTGATATCTAATTCTAAAACTGATTTATTGAAGTTTTAAGTTAAAAAAAATAGGCAAAATTTGAATTTCTAGTTTACTTAAAAATCTCCTCTGTAAATTTTTTTGTAACTAATGAAATTTAAACCTGGTTCTGTCCATTTTTCAGATTTATGTGTCCCACATATGTGTATTTTTGGCAATTTTTACACATAAAATGCCTTATTGCCACATGAAAACATGACATGAAAACTTAATAAGTAAGTTTTTCATCAGTTTTTTCTTGCATCTATGTGAGTAAACTACAGGAGAAGTTTCAAAATGATATCTTTAAATTGAAGATTTTTTCTTATTCACCTGCAGTGTCTCACCTTAAACATTTAAATTTGAAACTTAACCTTAACCTCGTATAAATGTAAGAAAAAAATGTATTACAAGTGGTTCATCATGTCATGTTTTTATGTAGAGCTGCAACCTAGTCTTCAGAAAATGTACATCATTTACATTTTTGCATTTATGCATCTATTGTACATTTTACGCCCAATAAGTACATTTGTGGTAAAAGTACACGTTACATTTCAGAGTCTGTGTTGGGGTGAGGGTTAAAGTGTAACATGTGGACGTGTTTGATTGATTCTTATGGAACATCATTTGCAAAACGTGAAATATGTACATTTTCCGTTGACCGACTCATGCAGCATCATTTCCAAAACCGTAAAATGTGTACGTTTTCACAGACGCACTTATTGTACATATTTTGACGATAAAAACAAAACAAGCAACGTAAATGGAATTACAAAAACGTACATTTCTGGCGACTGGGCTGAGAAACAAGGCCTTTTATGAGCAAAAACAGGCAAAACATAATAACATCATTTGGACATTTAAATCGTATAGAAAATAAGATATGGATTTCTTATTTAGATTTCGAGTTCGACATTTAGTTTGCTAACTGAAAATTGGCCTAAAAATTCAAATTTTGTCTTTTTTTTTTAATGTTTCAATAAATTAGACTTCGAGTTAGATATGAACAAATCCTTCGTACATTCCGTCTAAATCTTGTTCAGTCCAAGTTTGTACAGTTTGATGTAGGAGCTACTTTAAGGCTGATCTTTATGTCTTTGTGGGAGAGAAATGCCCTTTTTCAGAATGTTTCATAAATCTATGGATGAAGTGGGTTAAATTAAGAAATAAAACATCTTTAGGAGCAGATTGGTTGTTGTTTCCACATGAAAGCCGGTCTGTTGAGAGAGCAAACGGACCATAAACTGAAACATGAACAAATGGCTTTTGTCTGTGTTGTCATTAAGATAAAATGGTGGCTTCCTGAAGTTTCATTGAAGACACCGTTATTAAACCCCAAAGGCAAAAGGATAATGTTCTTCATCATAAATCATTAATTGGGGTCAGAAATGGAACAGCTTTATGAAAATGGAAATGATAAATCTATGAGTGAATGATAATGTGTAATAAAGGTGGCCCACATTAGAATGCACAGGGGCTGCTCGCTCAAACACACCATTTTCTATCAATCGATCTTGTTTGAGGATTAGACAAACTATTGACTCAATAAGAAAAGTGTTGGATCACAGTAGTTAAACTGCACAATACAATAACACTGGATCTTTTTTTTAATATATATCTTTTTTTTTTTAATTAATGATTATTCTAAAATAAAACAACAAAGAACATGACACAAAGAGGGAACATACAATTTTTACACAAGCTCTTTATACATTTTTAAAGTTTAGCCCGGCATATTAGTCCAAAGTCAAAGTCAAATTGAGTTCAAATGTAATTTTCTCAGATTTTTCGAATGTAATTGTCTCAGTCCTTGATGTTTGGTGCAGTATGTGTCATCCGTTTCTTTGGGATTGCCTTTTTTGTCTGCAGCCAGAATAAGCTCCAAAAGTATCCACTTATTGTATCCGTGGTAGGAGTTTTAAGGCCCAGATTCATAGTTCTGAAATCAAGTGGGATGGTGATGTCAAAAACAGTTTTGAGTGCTTTGTTAATCTCAGTCCAATATTTCTCAGCAGTTGGACAGTCACAAAACACATGGTAAAGTGTGTTGTCAACCACAGATTCTCCAGGAGTTAGTATTTCCCTGTGAATAGTGGGCATTCGACATGGAGTTATAAAGAAACGTGATACATTTTTCCAACAGAATTCTTTCCAAACATGTGACTTTGTGGCCCTCCATCCAATTCACTTTCAGTGGTGGCTAATTAACGTGCTTTTTCATGCACATAGTACAAAACATGCCTCAAGAGTGTCCCAGGTCTAAGACAAACACTTTTTCTTTCATTACACTGTTGACATAATATTTTCTCTTCTATTTACTTGAGTGTACCATCTCTCTGTGTTTCTCTTCAGATGGTCTGTCCGCATTCCGTAGCTTCCTGCAGTCAGAGTTCAGTGATGAGAACATAGAGTTTTGGACGGCCTGTGAGGACTTCAAGAAGACCAAGAACCCAGTCAAGATGGCCACCAAAGCCAAGAAGATCTATGAGGACTTCATCCAGTCTGAGGGGCCCAGAGAGGTGAGGGTCTCTTTCTAGCTCTTTTTAGCACATTCGCTAAACTATAGCTAGCTGCTTGGCGCCATCTACTGGCACTAAATAAGTGTCTTTGGCAGACTCCTGAAGAAAACATGAATTATTTAATAATAAACTTTTTTTTGCTTGTTTTAAAACATGGGATGGCAAATTTAAGCTACTCAAGAGCATGTTTAAACGCTAGCAACAAGACAAAAAAATGCATAATATTTCGCTTTTAAAAAAACTAAATAGTCTGTATTTCTCCTAAAATGACCAGCCTTGGCCTGTTTTGATTCGTTTGGTGCTTCACCTTCATAAAATCTCAAAGGACACATATTCTGTTATGGTGACTTTTTTGAACAGCAGCATATATTTCATAATTTGTTTTTGTTTCAAAATGTTTCAAAAGATGCCAAATTTAAGGTACTCAAGAGCATGTTTAAAGACTAATAATCATATGAAAAATACTGAATATTTTTCCTTTAAATGTCATTATGTTCACTATGTTCACCTGTCAAATGGATGAAGTATGTATGAAATACAAATCTAGTACTAGTCTCAGACACATGTAGCAGTTAATAAAATAAACATATATTCTTCAATCAAAAAGAGTACCTGGTTTGTACAAAAAGAAAACCATTCAGTGGTTTCAGAATTATGACAAATATGACTTGCCATTGTAATTAATAATTTAAAGTAAAATATTCTATCTTTTGAATGGTCCTCAAAATGTTACCTATAACGGGAAGTTGAAATCATGACTCGAGTGTTGTCACCGTCACATTTCACTGGTACAGATGGCCATTTATAGCCATGATGCAGACGCTCATCCTTGCTTTGTTAGTGAGAGCAGACAGCCCTGAGTCTAACACTGAGCAGAGTCAGGACAGATTCACTTTGTCTTCCATGTTTTGTTTGGTTTCCCCCTCTGTTGTGATCCTCTTTTAACATTCTCTTAGCTCCAAACACCTGCTTTTCTATGTTTCCATATCATGCATGAGAGCTCTGTGGAGGTGCTGTCCTGCATCACACATTTCTGATTTGCATTTTGAGTTGTTCTGAGGGTTTTTTCCAGGTCATGTAAGAGTTCATTCAAGACGTTTGCCTTAAAATGAAAAAGATTATGTTTTGACAATTGGTTGTTACGTAAAAATGTTGTACTATTTACCCTTTTTGGTTGATCTTAGACAGTAGATTAAGGACAATGTCAAGGTACACTTTGTTATCTCTGTAGAGCAATGTTTCTTCTGCATTTGACCCATTGTTCAGGAGCTAATACGAGGTAGAGACTTGAACCGCTCACTACAAAAACACTGTCATTCTGAGAAATCTGCAGCATTTTGTTCGACAACTCTAGCTTTAGACCAGGAGAAGTAGCAGACAACACTTTGTTGTCACCGCATGGATAATTGTTCTTTGGATTTGACTCAACCTTCAATGCCGCAGCGATCTTTCTTGACCCATGTCCTTGGAAGTGTCCAGCTGAAGGATGACGTCTCACTCCGGTTGTAGCAGAGGAAGAGTGACTACGTTGGAGCTGTACTCGAGCTGCACTCAAAAGACCACTTGTTCACACGGAAACTAACCAGGAGTCAATGAGAAAAAGCTGTGGAGGTCTGCGGCGTACGGTGAAAATAGACTCCAAGGGAAAGAATCTGGAGCGTTGTGTCAGCTCCCCAGTGCCTCCTCTGCAGTGCCTCGTGGGAGAGCTAAGCACGCTTTACTTTTGACGGTGTAGAATTCTCGCGACCACAGTTCTGCGCCACAGTTCCTCTCCGTGTAGAGCTGCTCGATTATGGCAAAAATTGTAATCGCGATTATTTGGCTCATAATTGAAATCACAGTTATTTAGAACAAGTGCTTCTATATTGTCAAAATATTCTGGAGAGAAAGTATAGACAGAATATATGTTATTAGTCATGTATTAGAATATTTAATGGCTTTTCTGGTTTTGGGCGGCAGGAGTGCACTTATAACTTAGAACAGAAGGCAATTTATTGCATTGTCGATTATAACATTTTTAATATTTAATATAATCATGGAAATCACAGTTGTTTATAGCGGTTCCTAACGTTTTTTGTCCCTAGTATCCCCTAAACTTCTCACGCTCAAAGTACCCCTTGACTTCAGTTTAAGGCAAATAAATGGGTTTAATAGTTTTTATTTTTGTTCTATTTTTATTTTAATCATATTTATGGTCCAAGATACTGCAAAAAAATGCAAAATGTGCAACTAATAACATGTTTTTCTTCAGATAAAGGTACACTTACATTTCTTTTAAAACCTGAAACAATTCTGAGTACCCCCTGGTAATTGCTCATGTACCCCCTAGGGTCCCCGTACCCCTGGTTGGGAAACACTGGTTTATAGGATTCATTGCGCAGCCTTGTCTGCGTGTTGTCTGAGTGAGGTGTTAAAGGACAAATATGATGCATTATTTGTATTGTTTTATACCTTTAAACCTGCTCTTGAGTGTCTTCAGTTTGACATGTCATGTTTTAGAACTAAAAATAAAATGCTTTTACAAAGAAAAATATAACTTTATCAATGCGTTGGGAGATACCATTTTGACTTAGCTGTGGCTCCATCTACTGGCTGAAGAGGAAATTACACACATGTAAATATATACCCACAATGCATTGCTGTAAAGAGTGGAGCTGACGACGTTGTAGTTACCGTGATTAGACAGAAGAAATGTTCAGAGCGAGTCTAGCGATTAATTTAAGGACTTAAAACAGAAGATTCTGGGATAAATGACGTCAGCATCATCTACATCACACATGGAAGGAGTTCAGAACGCACACACGCAAACGCGAATAATCCTTAACTAGTCAATACACAGACTCCAAAACATCCAAGTGGTGTAAGAAGAAGTTTTATGACTCAAACAGAACAGGAATTGTTCAAAAACCACACTGGAAACATGTAAAGTGTGTGATTAAAATACTTCATCTTCATCTTTAAATCATCTCCACCAGGACGTAATCCAAAGACTTCACTTCAGCTTTATTTGAGTAAAAATTAGTAAAAATCTCATATTCATGTGCCTTTCACGTTCTTAACAACTAATTGATTAATCGAATAAATAATCGCTAGACTAATTGAATACCAAAATAATGACCAAAATAAATAATAAATCCGTTGCAGCCCTCGAATCAAGCTAAATGCTATTCCTGGTATGTTTTGATGACGGAACAATGTTAGTACATGGCTAAAAGCTCAACAAAGTCAATTTTGCGTCATATTTGTCCTTTTGGATTGATGGGGGAAATCACAATTCCCAGAGGAAACATTCAAACAGGCCTTTGGAGAATGTTACCGAGTGTAAGAATGGGTCAAATGCAGAGAAATAGAAGTCCCTTGAAAGCTCCCTTATTCTCATTCTAACCCTGGCATGGAGAACACTCATTGGTTACATCCCTTGATAATGTGTGTTTCTCGATTCCCAGGTGAATATTGATCACTTCACCAAGGACGTGACCCTGAGGAACCTGGTGGACCTCTCCCCCGCGACCTTTGACCTGGCTCAGAAGAGGATCTACGCCCTGATGGAGAAAGACTCCTTCGGGCGCTTCCTCCGCTCCGACCACTTCCAAGACCTGCTCGTCAACTAAACACACAACTCAGCATGCTCTAGGGGGCGCTGTGGGAGAGAGATGGGAGGGCGGGGACAGGACCTTTTAAAGGGGCTATGTATGTTGTGTTCAAGAATACACATTTTTGATAGAAATGGTTTTGGTCAAGGATTTTATGTAAAAAAAAAATGCTCTTTTGGCTTAATTAGTGCTGGGGTCTGTATAATTTTATGGGAGATTTATTGTTTTTGAAAGCAATAACTAAACTGAAGATACACAAATGTTGCACCTCATCATTTTGTGTTAGAAAATCATCCTAATAAGTTACGTTAACTAGGGGTGTATCAATTTTATAACAATACATCACACATTTCGATGTCAAAAGGAGAGATAAAAAGACATAATATTTTACTCCTTGAATGATTCAATTTGATTCGATACAGCCCCTTTAAAATCATATTTTGATTCAGTACAGTTTATTTTTTGTGTGATTAAGGAAAACTGGTGTGGCGGATTGTATGGGGACAATATTGATATAGCAGTTAAATAGTTCAATCTTTACGCCCTTAATATCAACCTATTTTTCAATTTTTGCCAATTAAGTTATGAACACAACACGGCAAAACTGAAAGTAAACTTACATACAACATATTTTAGCCTCTTTAAACTTGACAAAAGCTAAGTCCACACATATGAAAAAATAACGATACTTCTTTGCTGAAGTTATTTTAAATGTTTAAATCTGTGGTACCTGACTTTTTTGGATGTAAATTAGTAGATTTTATGTTTTCCACCAGAGAGTATGTTGTAAAAGCAGCACTTAATGACAAAAATGAGACCTCTGCGTGCTGTCTGTGTCCAATAATCTCAAATTAAGAGCTAAAAGCAGTGCTCTGATTGGCTGGCTTGGGTGGTCTGCCCCAGTTTCACGTCGGCGTTTGAAAAAAGCTGTTGTAAAGCTGTGCGCAGGACCAAAAATGAGTGCATGAGGGTTTGTGGGGGCAAGGAGTTGTGTAAATTTGAAAACCTTCTCCCTTTTTCACAGTATGAAAACCAGGTACCCCAGCTTTAAATTGTTTCTGTATTTATATGTGTGGACATTTGGAATTGCATTTTTTCAAACATAAATGGTCACCAAATTTGCCATAGGCCCTGTCCTCCCATCGACACAACAGATCATCTTAAATAAAAAGAAAATAAAAAATGATTCACTGACAAACTGGGCTGTAATAAATTGAGAGAGAAAAAAAGACAACGTTCGGACAATTAAAATCGATTGCAGAAAATGTCAAATTCATCTCATTTCCTGATTTTCAATGTGTCCATAATTGCCTGTTTGTGCAGCCCAGGGCCAGAATTGACGAACTGCGACGTTCTTGGAAATCGAAAAGGACATTTTTGAGTATTTTCTCAAACAATTGACTTATTAGTTTCAAGGCCTGTCTGTCCATTCTGTTTCAAAACTCTTAAGTAACCCTTTCAATCTCCTCTTTATGCAGACAGGCCTCGGCGCACTTGGGAAAAGACAAGGAAACTCCATGGAAACACAATTTGAAAAGCAAGTAAACAAACTGCTTCGACAATTATTGGTCAGAATTAACCTAACATTGGACAGATTATGTACGATGAATGTCGTAAATTGGTAAAGTTATTGAAGTTTACTTGGATTTACCATAAATATTTATGTACATATGTCCTCATTAAACTTTTTTTTCTGCAGACCGCGGTAAGACTAATCTGACAAATACTCAAAAAGACCAATTTTTCAACATTTTAATTTGGAACTTTTTGAAACATATTGAGAGAAATTATGATTCATGTTTTGAAATGGTCTTTAACATCAATGACAGATTAAAAAAAAACAAGCTTCTTTTGAAACATTTCAGATTTTTTTGTTTTTGATTTGACCGACTTGCAAATCTACATCATTGAAAAAGGTGTGTCCTCTTGTTATTTTCATTTGCTGGATCGCTTTTTTCTTTCTTCTGTTTGATGTTGCTAAAAAACCTGGAATGACCCTCTAGAGAGGCTAATAAAATACTTCAGTATAACACAGCATTGTCGCATTAGATTGGATCAGCTTCCTCCAAATCGCCATATCCTCCTCCAATATTGTTGTGGCGGTGCAAAGGAAGTGCTAAAATCCTTTCGAAATCAAACATAATCCAGGTTTTGGAATTAAACTCTTGCGTTTGAAAATCCCTCTGTGGTTTTCAGATCAGATTAAAAACAGAAGAGTTTGTTGTGGTTAGAAATCTGACCTCAAAGTTGGCCGATGTGAGACGAACAGCTGCTTTGGATGAGGTCGGACTCCAGCAATGACATTTTCTTTCATGTCGTAAATATAACTGTGTACTTGCATGTTAATAGTCACATGTTAAAGATGTACTGTGTAACATTTCTGGTGGAAGGTCCGCCATTCGCTTTTCTCCAAAGAGTTGTTGGTTTGGTTGGAATGTTGACAGGTCTCAGGGGAAAATGCATGTTTTTCATTGCTTTCCCCAATTTGCTATTAGATTTTTGTTTTTCAAAAAAAAAAAAAAAACATTATTGAAATTGAACATTGAAATTAGCTATTCACCAAATGAGTTCTTGGTTTTATTTTTTATTTAGTTTTTGTACATCTAAATGAAAATATATATTACATTTCTCTTTTTACTTAACTTCAGAAAGCTAGATTACTTTTATTGTGTTTCAGAGCACTTTTTGAAACATCTAGCAATTAAAAACGTCGAGGGATAGAGCAATTTCAGCATTTGGGGAAAAATATGTAAAAATAACATGGAGAGTTTTTCATTTTTTGGTGATTTATTGCACATTTCATGTCATTTGAAATATTAAACACGGTCTTATTTGTTATATATTGTTATAATTTGAAGTGCAAGGCTTAAGTATGAGTGTATAACAACTTTATCGTCCCAAAAATGGCAGAAGGGTGCCACGTTTTCATTCCAAGCCATACTATACAGGGCTGGTGATGGACCCTTCCCCACTAGAAAAGTTACATACCGCACCTTTTCCTTCATTTTCCTGTTGGGCATTTAGAGTCTAGTTACGGCTGAGTTTTCTGTGAGTCAACCCTGAGAAACGACAGAGTGGTTGAAGCTGCATTACCACTTCCGCAAGTCGCTAAGATGGGAAATTTAAGTAGGAGGCGATCTCAACATGGACGTGATATTTAGTTTGACGATTTTTGAAAGGTCTTTTTCCCATGTGACAAAACACCAAAGGTCAGCGTTGTGTTTAAACGCGTGGGAGAAGGAAAGAAAGAAAGAGAGGGCGGACAGGCAGGCAGCAGCAGACAAGGCCAAAACAAGACCGAGGCTGTGTTGACGTGGTAAACTCATCTACGACGGTGTATTCATTCACCTACTGCGCATGTTAATCCTCAGTTATTGTGTTCAAAATGTCTGATCTGAAAAATGTTGTGCAATGATTTTTGTATAGAGCGGACAACCCAGTCTTGGAATATAATTACTTCTATCAAGTTGACAGTTTTTTTTTTGTTTCGTTTTTTTCATAAAATGTATAATTTTAGCGTTTTTGAAGTAATTATTCAAATCAATTGGACGTGTTCAAATTTTAAAAAATTAAAAAAAAACAAGATTTTGTGAAAATGCACTTTGCCCAAATAATACTAATGCAGGCTTTTTAACCCGCACTGTAGGAAAAAAACGAAAGCAAAATAAATAGATTTTGGATCTCACTTTATATTTTTAAATGTACATTTTTCAAAATTTTCATTGAGACTGGGTTGGTTCGTGTTTAGATGGATGTAGCTACGATAAGTATTATTACATTTCTTGGTAACACTTTATAATAACTACACTTTAATAAAGCATGAACAATAACTTAATTCATAGTGAACACATAGTTTATTAAGAATTATTCAAGCTTAGTAACTATTTTACTAATACTCTAACCCTAATTCCTTACCCTAACTCTAAACCGAACCTAAATTAAACAGTTACTAATACTTTATAAACTTTATGTTCATTGTGAATTGAGTTTTTTCTTTGCTAAGGCCAATTAAGATGTGGTTATTATAAAGTGGTACCCATATGCTTGTATCATATCCACTTCTACATATATCACATCTATAACTACAGGGAGAGCTTATAATGAGAGGGCTTTTGTGGCACAGACCGACCACTCTGGAGTCACAGCAAAACAGCCGCTACATGTCTGTAATGTGGAGATTTTTCATGTATTCGCCTTGGAGTGCTCTCTATAAAACTTATATATGCATACTAATGTTGGATATGTATTTATTTAATGTGTAAATAGTGGTTTGAAAGCGTGGTTTAGCAGTGTAAGTTATTTTTCATGACGGGGCGGGCGGTTGGTTGGCTTTGTGTTGTAAACAAAGAAACTCATGGATCTCGTTTGTCACGTTTTATTGTTATATTCTATTAAACTTTAAATGTGTATGAACATGTGCTTTATGCATTTAAGCAGGATTTATCGATGAGAAAAGAGCCTGAGGAATCACTCAATTCAGTGCAACATCTTTAGGGTCAAAGGTGAGAGGGCAATTTTCACTCATGCATAAAGAGAAGAAAACCTTTATTATTCAAACAATGGAGATATATTACATAAGATATTTCACATTAGTGTGTGTAAACTGCAGAAAATGTTTTAAATTTAAGATTTTGTCCTATTCATGCGCAGTTTTTCACCTTAAAATGAACAACCAAAACAAAAATGATTAAAGCTGGGGTACCTGATTTTCACACTGCGGGACCAGGTTTTAAAATCTCTCTAACTCATCCCTCGCTCTCACAAACCCTTTGGCACGTTGTTAAAATTCACATGCATTAAGCTTTGAAACAGCTTTTTTCAGACGACAAAGTGAAACTAGGGAGGACCACCCGAGCGCAGCCAATCAGAGCACTGCTCTTAGCTTTTACTTTGAAACAAAATACTTTATTATTAGTTATTATGCAGAAGTCTCATTTTTGTCAGAACGTGCTGCTTTTACGACATACTCTGTGGTGGAAAACACAAAATGTACTCATTTACACCCAAGAAAGACCAGCTGCTGGCTGGATGCACTCAGAAAGTGTCATTTCATGATAACACAGGTCACAAAATGAATAATAAACTTTTTTGGTTTTAAACATGTGATGGCAAATTTAAGGCACTCACGAGCATGTTTAAAGGCAGTATGAAAAATGCAGAATATTTTTGAAGCCAAGAAGAAGCCAAAATATCGTTGCCTTAAACAACCTTGTATCACAGAACAACGTTCAGACTTACATAAGACATAATGAGCCTGTTTTCTGGGGACAAACACACTATAGAGATGGAAACGGTTTGAAAGTGTTCTGGAAATAAATTGACTGAAAACGACTTTGCAGAAAATACATCAGAACAAAACAGACCTCCCACTGTTTATCTCACTGCTGAGTCCTGACGGTTTACTCTAAGGAAAATAACAGCGCTCTGGTAAAGATGCAAACACAAACATAGCAAACTTTAAAGTGTGTTTGAAGGTTTTTCATGATTCTCTGATTTGGTCTTTATTTGGTACCTGATGAAAATACAATTTACACCGTTTTACACCAATCAAGAAGCCATTTGTGGAGAAAAGTTGAAAAATCTGTAGAAAGTTACAAGAAATAAAAACATCACACAAGGGAGACAAAGGTTATGCAGAATTTACACTTTTTTTTTTACCCTTTAAACATTAATTCAACAAAAAAGGTGTGCACATGTGTAATTTCCTACTGGGATATCATCATTTACAACCATAAAAAATAGCTTAACAGAGATACATTTTTAAAAAGTATTTTAGCAAAACTCTAAATATATTTATCTGAACTGCATTTTAGTGAAATTTGTAATCCAACCTGTCATAGGCACTTTACTGTCAGACTTGTAAAACAGTTAAATACACTGTGTTTAAATGGATATCCTTAAAAATTATTCGATATATATAGTGATAATGTCAAAGAAAAGAACGTTTCGGACCGGATTAGTGTTACCTTTTTTCGGGACTCAAGCCTTAAGCTGTAGTGTTAAATGGAGAGGGAAAATGATCAAGGCCCAGAATGGAACTCAACGATGCTGCATTGTCAAAACCCACACATGCAACGCCCTCAACCACTGCACCACCAGCGAGCACAAGCTAAACTCGTAATAAATACAAACAAACATGACTGTAGAATTGTACCTTTTGTATTTTAGTGACCTCAGAGATGCTCCTGTAAATCCAGTCCCACACGCCTGCTCATGCCTGCAATTTGGGCAGTTTGTAGGTGTGCTGAAACTAATATCAAGGCCCGTATAACATTCAGATTTGAACTGAATGAATTATCTTAATTTGTCATGGACTATTCTCCAATCCAAATCGTTTTTTCGTATGGTTAAAAAGTAAAAAAAAAACATGCTGTGTTTATGTGATCCTCGGTAAAATGTTTTATCGAGTTGAAAAATGTACGCACAAGTCGGGAAAAGAATTTGGGTCAAAAGCTACTGCCCGACTTCAATTTATTTATTTATTAGGAGGATAAGCCCCTTGAGATGAACCATCTCGTTTTCAAGGGGGTCCTCAAGATTACAACAACAACAAAAAAAAAATGGATGGATACAGTAGAGCAGACAGAATAAATAAACTGTACATAGAAACTTAAAATACTAAACAAAAATGACAATAACACACACCCTCACACATACACACACTTACTGTAAACTCTTAATCAATAGATTTGTAGAGCAAGAACATAAAAATATATCAAAAATAAAATACAAATTGAAACATTCACAAATAAAAAAGGCAGGTCAAAAGCAGTTACATGAATGGTGCAAATATTGCAGAAGGCTGTTCTTAAACAAAGTGAAAGAAGTTACAGAACGAATAGATGAGGAGATTGTTCCAATCAAAGGGAGCTTTATATTTGAATGAATATTTACCAATTTCTTTTTTAACTCTTGGGACAACAAAGAATACCTGATTTGCATGGCGTAAGCTATACGAGGGTCTAAATGGAATTAAATACTGTTTAAGATATTCAGGAAAACTAAGATTGATGCATTTGAAAATAAATAATAACCAATGAAATTGTTGTCGAGAGAAAAGTGGGAGCCAGGAGAGTTGTTCATACATAACACAATGGTGAGTTCTGAAGGGACAGCGGAGAATAAACCTGCAAAGACTGTTATAGATGACATCGAGTGGTTTGAGATTACTAGCTGTGGTGTTTTGATAAATTAGATCACTGTAATCAAGAATTGGCAGAATGAGTTGAGAGATTATCCTTTTCCTAACTGAGAAACTAAAACAGTTAATTGAGTGATACAGTAATTTTAGACGATAAAAGATTTTATTTGTGATTAAGTTAATATGAGTGTTAAATGACAGTGAGGAATCCAGCCACAGACCTAAATATTTAAATTGTTCTGTAGCTGCAATTGGTGTCCCATCCAAATAGGTCAGACTAATTTCATTGGTTAGCACAGAACAACGTCTTTTCTGAAATAGCATAAAATACGATTTGGATTTATTGAGTAATAGTTTGTTAGATTCAAGCCAAAGTTGGACAGTGTTAAAATCAGACTGAATAGAGTGCTGAATGTCAATAGTATTAGATTTGGATGAGTAAATTACAGTATCATCTGCATAAAGTTGTATCTTGCAGTCAGTACAAGAAAGGGGAAGGTTGTTAATGAAAATAGAAAATAAAAGAGGACCAAGTGAAGATCCTTGTGGAAATGGACAAAAATCAGATCATTTATTTAAAGTATCCTTTTGTGTTGAGGTCATTGACTAACGGAACAACAGAGTTTACTGTCAGTCCTTTCTCATACGAGCACCAACTTTGCGTGACAGAATAACACCCAACGTTTATTTATTTGCCGATGTAATTAAAGTAGATATGATGCCCTTGTTGCCTTTTGGGCCGGCTAACAACAGCAAAGCTCACTGTTAGCTTTATTAAACTCTGCCAAACTGCGGAATATCTGATTTTATTATTGGTGGCATCAAGATCCCGATTTTCTGAGATAAAAGGCGCATCAATGCCAACAAGTCTTAACCCCATCGTCTCATCTCAGAAACCCGTAAGTTTGGGTGCTTTTGAGGATAGATCAAAAGACTGTGTCAGAGCGGACTAAAAGAGAGGACACGGTCGTTTCATGACAAATCTGATTACGTGGAAGTCATTCTGATCGCAACCACGTAAAGAAGAACGTTTCACGCTACACACAGGTACATAATGCTGAAAACAAACCTAAAATAGTTGAAAATAGAAGAATTGCTCACGCTAAAATCAATTGAAAGGTTTTTGTCATATTTCCGGGTGTTTATCAATTTGCCATTTCCAGAATAGTGTCCATGAACATAAGTTATTAACATTGCTGATCATGTTCGAATGCTAAAAATACATAGACGTTTCAATTTTACAGACGCAACTAAAAAACATAACTGTCCGAGTAGGGCTGAAGAAAGAAAACAAATATTGAGGAGCCAGCTTTGGGGCAAATCTGCATCAAACATCTCTGACTTGACGCGTAGCCACAACATGAACTAGCTTGAGCGTGAATTGAATTGCTAACCGCCGGACTACATGCTGCACCATCTCTGACTTACTGTCTCCATATTTCACCACGATATTCATGTTTGAAAAAGACAAACGGTGATAAATACATGGTTGGTTTTGACGTTTCAATCGACACCCCTTTGAGTTATCTGTGTGAAATAAAAGCACCAAGAGCGTCATTTGTTGCTGGTTGACGTCCAGCGGAAACAGATGCTGACACTGACGGCTGCCAACACAAACAACGGGAGGAGCAGCTTCGGCCGGCCCAAAATAAACCAGGGTTCATGTGGTCCCGGAGGACGGGGAGGTCAGGGCTCTTCTCGCTCGTTCTCTCCAGATCTAGAGCCAGAAAGATGGTCAGCCGTACCTAAGGGGGACAATTAAGTATACCTTGCCTAAACTACATGAAAATAACATCGACAAATACATGAAAATAAAGTCAGTCTTACCTAATTTAACCTACAAGAACAATGAAGTGTACCATACCTTACCTACCATCCAGTTACAACAAAGTATACCGTACTTTACCTACCCTACGGGAACAATAAAGTGTACCATTCATACCCCATGGATGTATTAAATGAACTGGACAAGGCACGCCCCCTCTGTCCGCGTCCCAGATTGATTAGTGGTCGTGCGAAGTACTGCAGCCTCTTGGGCCCAGCCTTTTTCTATAATTGCACATTATAACTGCAGACAATATTTACTTATTATCGGTATTTAAATAAAATAGAAGGAACTGTTCTTTTCTACCGTTCTTTCCACCAAAATTACCATTTTTATATAAAGTGACGTCACGGTAAACACGTGTGAGCCACGTGAATGAGCACATCGGACGATACAAACAGAAGCTCGTGGACATGGGTAGACTAACGATACCTCTAAGTTGTATTTTATTTCATTTCAGACGCTTTCATGTGTGATCTAACATGAACAATTACAATCACACAAGCTAACGTTAACACAAAAAGCTGCATGGTCACTCCCATCGCTCAAAGCATCATGGGGGATTGTCGTCACGTGGTGCCCTAAAGCAAAGATGTCAGCCTCCATAACGCAAAGATGGCAGCCTCCGTATCAGGAAGTAAAGAACTTTTTTGGGGTCAAGCGCTAATGAACCCACTCCATAGGGTCAAACAGAGCGCCATTTTGGGTTCATCTTCCAGTTTTAATTATAGTTCTATGTTCGTACCCTATGGCGGGGTCGGTAACCTGCAGGTCAAAGGCCACATGCAGCTCTTTAACGCCTCTGGTGCAGCTCTATGTGCTTTACTTAATTAAATTAATTAAAGAAAGGGTTTAGGGTTATGGTTATATTACTTTTGATCTATTATGTTTGTATTTTAATTGTGCAACCAATTTGTGTTTGTAGCACACGCCTACAAAAGGTCTTTCATAATCTTTTAAATGTTTCTTAATTTGAAGTCAGGACTGGATTTCTTGTCTCGTCGCGCTCTCACTCGCTCTCGTCTGTATCAAAAATGCACAGACATTGACAAAAACGAGTCCTAAACTAAACAAACTGAGTCTCTCCATCAATTATTTGGCATGGTCACACAGAATTGACAAAAGTCGCTGCATGGACTGGGACGTAAACGCGGCAGTGTCAGGTTTGTATGAAGAGTGGCTCTACAAACAGACCCAGAAACAGGAAGCAATTCAGATGTTTTAATGACTCCAATCTAAAAAAACAGGTCAAATCAGTAAATCCATAAACTCACACACAGACAGGACTCTAGTAAAGAATCAATCTGGCAAGTGAAAAAGGGAGGACAATGATACCGGTGCAGCACATTAGTGGCGGGGCAGTAATCACAGGCAGGAAGTAAACATGAAACAGAAACGAGGTAAGTGATTTCAAAATAAAACACGTAAAACAGCCAGGACATGACAGGCAACTTGTTTAATGAGCTTTAAAAGTTTCAAAGTGTCACTTCTCTCCGAAGGCAAAGGAAAGGCAGGTTTATTTGTAGAGCGCAATTCGTACACAAGGCAATTCAAAGCGCTTTACGCGACAGGGAAAACTGCATTAAAATCACGAGGCAGATAAACGCGTAAGAGCCACAATCCCATACAATCCATTTCTAAATGCTCTTCAGATTCGATTACTTGTTTTGGGTGCTTCCATGGGCAAACGCTACGGGGATAATACAGTGTTTCCCAGGGGCATGGCACCAAATTCTGGATCCCACATAAAAACCTTCTCATTGGGCCCCTAAAACATAATCTATTTATCCCAGCAAATATGGTTATTGTTAATTTTCTCGTGTGGTTTCTACATTCACTCAACAATAATTTGCTTATTTATAGACATCCTGTGTGGATACCGGCCTATACTATGATACAGAACGGTTTGTTTTTGCAATAACTACCAGACCAATCAATCTCTAAACATTTTACTCACTATTAGATAATACACTTAATGAACTAGTCTCAACTTGTCTAATATCTGAGCAATGATTTTCCTCTTTTTCTAAAGGGTGACTGGGCCCCTCAGATCTCACGCACAATTGTATTTAGTCTCTCAAGGACTTTACTCAACCATAAAGCCATTCTACTACAACAAAAATAGATAACATTGTTGATAAATGCAACTGAAAGAAAAAAGAAAAACCTCACATGCTTTTGAGGCCCCCTCCCTGCTCTGGACCCCAGGGAAACCGGTAACCTTTACCCCACCAGTGCGCCACCCCTGACCAACCTATGAGGATAATAAAGTGTATCTTATCTTACCTATAGCTGGAGTCCATCCACTGAGCAAAACAAAAAACAAAGGCACATCAAAATGGGACTAAACCCAGGTCTAAACTTGGAGCAGACTCAGGCTAAACAAGGACGAGGAGAAGAGGAGTAGGTGAAGTGTCTTGCCCAGAAGCACAGTCTGTATTACAGGTAGCAGGGAATGAACCGCCAACGCTCCCAGCTTGAGTGAATGTGCCTCGAGCCGAGCATCACATCTGCACATGTCAATACATAATAATATATTTATGGGATGGTTTTATGAGTCTATGTCGAGGAATGAAGTCAATATAAATGTAGACATAGCAGCTGCAGAGGTCTCTAGAGCCCTATGAAGCCAATATACTGTGCACTATATTATCCTTGAATGAACTAATGCAGACAACAAGTTCTAAAAATCTGTGAAACGACAACTATAGTAAGATTTATTTTGTGTGTTTGTGTTTCATTCAATGCTGTCAAACTATTTAATCAATCGTAATAATCACACTTTGGAGCTGTGATTAAACATGATTAATCAAAAAAAGTGTCATTATTAACATGAAGTCAGCCTTTTCATTTGTTACAATCAGGCGGTGGAATCAACTCCCGGACAGTCTGAAATTGTCTGCAGACTTTCATAATTACACTCGAAACTTAAAAAAGCACATTTTTCGATAATCAACAGTGTCAACATCAGCCAAGTTAAATTGTATTTCTAAATACTTGTATAACTTTTATGAAAGATTCTAATGTTAGTTCCTGATGTTACTAATGTTTAATAGTGCCATTTTATAGTCTGTAAATGAATTGTTTGCCTTTTTATAAATGTTTTCCTCACCTGCCCAGGGTCTGCAGACGGAAAGCAGCAGTAGCTAAATCTAGTGCAGATCATCTTCTTTTTTATAAGATTAATGAATTTGTACATAGTTAAAGACTAAACTAACTAACCAAATATTTCACATTTTCTTCTGAAAATTAAATAATTGTATTATTTCTAAAAACATTATTTAAAAACCTGACTAATGAAGTCTAGACATTGCATTTCATCTGTGGCACATGTTTCAGGTAAATCTAGGCTACATGACCAAGCACAGGTTCATATGCTCACAGAACTATAGTTACACATAGGTAACTGACATATATGGTGGTAGATGGAGCTGGTGTTGGTCTGGTGCACGTGCTCTGTAATAGTTTGATCCAGTTAACTTATTACAGTGCTCACATGTGTTTTGTTTCATCACAGAGCACACGCGGCTCGACACGTGTTTGGTTTGCTCTGTGGCCTGGAGAAAGGCTGAACAGCTCTCCACTGTTCTGCGCTCATAAACATCAGCCACTGAATGATCTGTGCTTCTCCACGTGAAGACTGATGGATTGTATGATTACAGTGCTTTCTCCTGCATCTCAGGTAAAGCCTCCTGTGTGATCTAAAAGAGCGCGTTTCACCCATAGACTGTAGAACAGTGGACTAAGGGAATGTGACGTCACTCATAGCGTTTGGCTCCAGCCAAATGAAGCCAATCACGGCTAGCAGCTATAGCGGCAAAAGTGGAGCCAGACTCCATATTTGGAAATCTGAGTGCGTATCGTGGCAACCACACGGACTAATCAGGAGCGAGGTTGTTTCCCACCCACAGCTGGAGGAGACGGCGGCAACGTATGGCGCTAGCTGTCAATCAAACCAGTTTCTAACACGAGCGAAACCGACCCCTGGAAAAGGAAGCGCCTAACTGGTGTGTTATTAATGCTAATAACTTGATTTATGAACAACCTAATGAGAAAAAAAGACCAGGATCATGTAGCGTGTGTTAAAACAGACATTTTAGTTCAAGATGGTGAGTTTGACAGAAGCAGTTACAGAGTAAAGGGCACTGATGTCCCAATAGAAAGTGAATTGCAGCTCGGCTTTATGGAGCCGGTACAGCCTCCATGGATGCTTCCTATTTGGAATGCTACCGGGCTCCAATAGTCCACTGTTCTCATTTTTCATCAATAAAACCATGTCATTAATCTGCGTCAACTGTCTATGATTAATCACGAGTTAATGTGTTAACTTTGACAGCTCTAGTTTCATTTGATATTATTTTAGTGTGAGAAAACCTTTGAGATTTGTCAAACTGGCTCCTGGAGCACTTCTTTGATTCTATCTGACATAAAAGGCCTCATCAAAATCACGATCAAAGTTGCTGTTTTTTTAATTTTATCATCAAAACTTTGAAATGTCCTCTTTGGGCTTGTGTAGAATAAACTCCTCTTTGCTCTGCGCTCCCTTGAAGCCCGTCACTGCTGTTGTTGATCCGCAGTGGACAGCGTTATGTGGAGCGTGGGCCGTCTCTGTCCGTTCTCAGGGTCTGGGGGAGTTTAGTGTAAACACCACATCACTGGGACTGAAGGAGACACAGACCGAGTCCCTCTGCCAGGTTCAGTCTGTTCTACGACTGCAGCAGTGAGTCCTTTCATCTACAGACAATTTATTCCAGGGTTATTCAACTTATTTAACTGAGGGACAGAGGGTTTTGTCCTCGAGGCCAGTGACGTGTCCAACGCTTTTGAAATATGAAAAAAATGTAAAACAAAAGGCTTTAACAACATCAGCAAAACTGAACCAGGACTAAACCAGGACTGAACCAGAACTGAACCAGGACTGAACCAGGACTAAGACAGAAGTAAACTAGGACTAAACCAGGAGTAAACCAGGATTAAACTAGGACTAAACCAGGAGTAAACCAGGATTAAACTAGGACTAAACCAGGAGTAAACCAGGATTAAACTAGGACTAAACCAGGACTGAACCAGGACTGAACTAGGACTGAACCAGGACTAAGACAGAAGTAAACTATGACTAAACCAGGAATAAACCAGGATTAAACTAGGACTAAACCAGGAGTAAACCAGGATTAAACTAGGACTAAACCAGGACGAACCAGGACTGAACCAGGACTGAACCAGGAGTAAACCAGGACTAAACCAGGACAAAACCATTAACAAGAGAAAAAATAGTCTATATCCTTTGGAGGACCTGACTTGGCCCCTGGACCTTAAGCTGATGGACAGGTGCATTAGTCCATCAGCTGTTTTGCTTGTAACCCTTTGATTAAGAAAATAAAGCTTTGGCCAAACACTGATGGAAAGTACAATATCTTCTTGGACTCCAAACTGTTTTTGATTTCTCACTATATGTTGTTACAATGATTCAGACACAGTGCTCTGTCTCCTGTCCTCAGAATCACAGGAAGTTTTGTTGTCATTGTCAGTGAACACAACTCTTGCATTGGCAATAGGTGACACATAAAACAACATTGTAAAATATAAAGTATGATAAAGTAAGATAATGCATAAAAGGTAAGGAATAGAAATAGGAAGGAATGAAGGAAAGGAAAGGGAAGGAAGGAAAGAATAAAATAAAAATAGACTTTGATAAAATACTTGAAGTAAATCATTGTGTGCCCATAGCATTTTCCTATTGACCTTATTCCGCCCCGCCCACTGCCTCTTTTTGCCTCAGACCCACACGCCTGCAGACCATTCACGCAAATGGAGAACGAGGGAAAAGTTTCAGCGCTAAAATATTATATCAAGTAGACTGATTTGTGGACAATGTTTAATGTACACGTGCAACAAGACAGCAATGCACTGATTTCCTGGGGCCTGAAAGCATCTTTGTAATCCGTGTAGAACTTATTTTCTGTTGAGCTCGTCTACCACATGTAAAGTAATACAACGGAAAAAGATGGAGGCGCCTACGGAAACCTCTGGAATAAGGTGAATACTGTATATACCTCGGGCCATCTCTGGCTCTGACCTGGATGAATTCAGACTGATTTGTGTATCACTCTTGAGCACATTATCACTCCGGGATGGCTCTCACTAGAAGTTAGTGCACTAAAACTTAAAGCTGATTTTGCAATACCCCACAGCAGCTGAGCAAGCAGAGAAAATAAATACATAAATGCACAAAACTTTACTCTGAGCTTTTTTCAGCCTCTGCCTGCTATGCTGCAATGTGTGGTCTAACAGTGCGATCCAACTTGAGCTCAAATTCAATAGCTGGAACTCTACAATAATGGATTCTTGCGAGCCTGTGAACTGGCACAAATCATCTGTCCGTCATCATGGACAACCTAACTCGCAAATGATCAGTCCAAGATCATTTTGTACCATACTGTTTTGTGATATTACACAAGCATCACCAAATTACATCGTAGTTTCATTTAAAAATGTTATGTCCTGGAGTTTAGTAGCCTACACATGTGACTACAATTTTACTTCTACTCAAGTCCAAACTACTCAAGTAAAGCTTCATCATCAGAAATCATTTAAAGGAATGATTCATGCTTCATCATCCCTCTCAAGGGTCATTGGCTTCGCAAAGCATTTTGAAGCACAGGCGTCTGGCACAAAAGTTTTTGCACTGAAGTCCATTCTCAGGGTCCGGGGGAGTTCTGCGTAAACAGTTTCAGAAGGAGAGAGACTAGATGGATTTGTTTCGTGATGTAAGTGAACTTCCTGTGCAGTCCCCAGACGTACATCTGAACTCCCCATGCCTCCCACTGTGACCATGTTCAAGACCTGAAAATAAAGAACTGCCAATGCAAGAAGTGTGAGACAGTTTAGTGACACCTAGTGGTAGGAGGGAAGGGTTAGCGTGTCCGTGTTTTACACTCTCAGGACTTTCAGGAACACTTCACCATCCTTTCCTAATATATGAATACGTGTTTGTGAGTGTTAGAAAATACTTGAGGAGTACAAATACGCACCATTATCTGCTTTTTATTTGACTATATAAGGCATTATTATTGTTATTATTTGGCGTTTAAACCTGCTTTGGTCACCTTGGTATACATATTTCACATTTACTAACTTGAAATTGACAAAGCTGAAAAGACGTGGACTCAACTCTGAGGCTGAACCCGTGAAATCAATAAAAGCAATCCAAAAGACATACAATAATAATGATAAATGCCAGAGCTCTGGCAAAGAAACTATGAACTGGCACTGAGGGCTAAATGGAGTAGGAAGAAAAGATAAAGGTCCAGTACTTGGAAGCGTCCTCTACTGTCTGGTTGAAATGAAACATGAAAATATATGAAGCCTTAGGCAACGTGACAGCTAATAGAGCCACGCATTCATTGAGAACATGCTCAGAATGAAAATAAAAACTCTGCCGTAGACTCCTGTGAACCTGTTAAAGCCGGGTGTCCACTGCACGATTTTGGACGTCTGCGACATAAGATTTCTGATGGTGGGAAGAATCGTGAGTCGTGGCTCAAAATCGTAGCTCGTAGAACTCAGACAGGTCGTAGGACCAAAGACGAGTACATGTTTGATATTTTGGAATCTGATCTCAGAATCTGATCTCCTATCACTGTGTCTACGATCAGTCTTTGTCAAAAATGTAACCACAAGTGCACCGCAAAGTAACAGCAGAGGAGCTTCGCCGCAAACAGGACTTATCTTCTCTTTTCTCTTTCATTTAACAACTTTTACAAATGCAAAAACACCGCTAGCATGTCGCGCTAGCCTCTGCTAACAGGTACAACTCTGATGACTTTATCACACAGAGCCTGAGCCTGATATCCGCTCAGACAGTATTAGTATACAGTGTGCCTGTGTTCTGTCTACGACTTTTAATTCATCACGTCTTGCAGTGTGACATCCATCTTATAAGGCAAAAAAAAATCCTACAGTGGACACCCGGCTTTACGTAACTATTTGGGGAAAACTGAAATAGAGCAATTCCTGCTTGAAGAAGAGGACCTCATAAGCAGGTTTAATAAAACAAGCATCTCCAAGTAGTTTTTTTTTTCATGCCATGTGTCCTTTAAATTGTATTTCAAAGATTATTTCAATTCCCGTTTCACAAGTTAAGTTCTGTCTCTGTCCACTTTTCCTCCAGCAGAGTCCGCTCTGTCTGGACAACAGATGGGCCCTTTTTTCTTCTGTCCGTTTCATTGTTTGTTGTTTGCTTATTGTTTTGTTTTGAACGTTGAAAGGCTCCAGGACTTCAGAAGAGCTTGGACCTGAGGGTGCGCACAAAGGCACAGCGGGTGGCTATCGTGCCCTGCAACTGTGTTCTCTTCAAACTGTTGTTCACTGTTTCATATTGCTTTACTTTTTCAAAAGCCGAAAAGCTATGATTGTTAGCTTGATATTATAAAAATGATATCGCAGATTAAAGATATACATACATATCTGTTGTTACTCTCTTGTACAACGCTGTGGTGGAAAGAGCACTTCATATGTGTACTCAATTTAAAATGCAGTAACATGACTTAAAATGATGTCAATTACAAGCAAACGTCGATGTAAACCCTCATTCGTCCAGGTGTGGTCCATCGTAGAAGGGGGTTCAGAGGTTGTCATCCGGACGCTGTTTGAAGATCGAGACGTTTCGACTTTTATCCAAAAGTCATTGTCAATCAGAGAGCTGGTATGGGAACTCGGGCTTATATGCTACTCTAAGTAGTGGGAGTCCTGCCCACAGGGAGGAGTCACTGGACCTGTCACCAATGACAGGTCCGGATGACAACCCCCGAAACCCTTTCTACAATTACAAGTAAAAGCACTGATGTCAGAATGTTGAACTGGCTTATTTCCAGTGATGGTTGCTTTATTTGTTGAGCTGACAGACTTCAAACAAAGCTAGAGACGTTTTGAGAAGTTTGATTTGTTTTTGCAAAGCTTTTTCTGTCGACTACCTGATGCAGCCCAGCCTCACCCAGATCACCCAGACTCTGCCTCCAGCGGCCCCCAGGTCATTGAAGTTCAATGTTGAACTTCAGCTGTATCCACATCTTATAGTGGACACAAAAGTATAATTACTAAACATCTTTTGGTGAATTGGGGAGGTCATCTTACATCAAACATCTTAAGACGCCTTTCCTATCCCAACCCCCCGTCTGCCATTTTTAACATCAGTCTGAACTTTTTTCCTCCTTATCATTTCTAAACAGCTTTTGTATGGATTACTTACAGAATACAGCTACCTGCTATGTCTTGTTTATTGTATGTTTTGTTGTGACCGCAACTGTAGTTACAACTGTATGTTGTGTCTGCTCATTGTTTATTGTCTATAAGTGTAATTGTATATGTTATGTTGTAACGGCAACTGTAGTTTCAACGGTTTGTAAAACGCTTTGGGTGCCTGTTAGGTGGAAAAGTGCTCTATAAATAAAAATTCTTTTTCTTCTTCTTCTTCTTCTTCTTCTTCTTCTTCTTCTTCTTCTTCTTCTTCTTCTTCTTCTTCTTCTTCTTCTTCTTCTTCTTCTTCTTCATTAAGTAAAAAGTGTAAGTGTTTTGGTACAATTTATGAAGAAAACATTAGTGATGTTTGAATGAGATCATCTGCTCACATAGGCCCCTGCCAGCTTGGACCTCTGCACAGAAAGTGGACCAGTCTGGGGGACCAGGTCTAGTGGAAACACAGCTATAGTTCTGCTTTAAGTCAACTTGATATAAGAAAAACCATGTATTTAGTAACACAAAAGATAAATTATTGCTGAGACGTTTATCGCTGAATGATTCCTGTAATGCAATGCTGTCGGGGATTTCATTTCATTTATTTATTTTTTTGAGCAACATATAAGTTCTGCCACATTTTCTGCTGTGGTGCATCCATGCTCAAAAAGGAGTACGAAGAAGTGTGAACTTATAAACTCCTACCCCTCATTTCATTTCATCAAGTGTTGACAGCCTTGATACGACAACGTTAATATTTGACATCAATCCTGAGCATTACATGACAATATGTATATTGACAATATACATGAGAATGTTCATAGTATCGTTAGATGATCTCCTAAATGTAGCTGTAGCTTTGGCTATATTTGATTATTATTAAGTGATTTGGGTGCCTATTAGGTGGAAAAGCGCTCTATAAATAAAAATTCTTCTTCTTCTTCTTCTTCTTAATAGTTTGCGTGTTATTCACAAAAAAAGAATTTGTGACAATATTGTAATGAATTATTTAACCATATCAGATTAAAATATTTTTAACTTTTACTCAACCTTCTTCTGCATATTTTTTAAATAAGTTGTATTTGTATCGCTTTTTGAAGCAGTATATACTTGGGCAGCTCTTTGTTTCCTCATTTAAACTGTTCCTTAGATCTAGATACCGAACTGTTTGTAGGTTTGCGCTTCACTTTAATTGTTTGAGTATTACTTCTACATACTGAGCCTTGTAAATATGTTCGAACTATATTACGGTTAGTTAGTCAAGGGTTATTTCAGTAAAAGTAGCCCTTTCATTTGTGGGAAGCAGAGACACATAACTGCACGGCTCCTTGTGTCTCACACTGACTGCCACTCAAATGGAGATAAATCCCAAATGAGTTAATGCTTTTGACTTTTATAGAAACACAAAGCTTGACTTGATTGGGGAGTGCTTTGTTTGGATCCAGACCAAGCACAAAATGATAGCCTGTAGGTTGTTCATCAGGGTTAAAAACTGCATATATTGTGCATTTAACTTTAGGGTTGGGAAAACTACTGCTGACCTTATGTGGACTTGTGGTTTTGTCTGCAGAGATTTCATATTAAGCCTAAAAAGAACTGCTGATGGAAATTACAAAACACGGTTTCGCTCGACAAGTATCACTTTCCCACAGAATCACTTACACGGACTCAAAAGATTCTGTTGCTTTGTCGCCGTGCGGTTTCCAATATTGGTTTTGGGTTCAACTCTTTTTCTGAAATCAATACTGTCTGCGCATAGAATTTCAATTGGCTATTTATATCTGTTATTGTGACAGAATGCGGCAAGAAAGAAAATGATTGCACCTTGTTTTCTTCACCTCATATTTTGTGATACATTTTCATCTAAACCACACAATCCAATAAAACTGAATGAATATTGAAAACAATTAGTACAATGTATAAGGCAGCATGTTTATTTACAGTTTAAATGACAGAAACATATTAAATCGTATTAATATTAATCTTATTTTAACACTGTATGGACACAATTGATTTGGCATTACAAATCAACATAAAAAAACGAATGAATAACACATGTTACGGCACAGCAAATAACCCCAATCTTGTTGATAAATTACACTTATTCATCTTTTTTTGTAGCCAGATACTCGATTGTCAGTTTTGTTTTGTAGAAATGTATATTTTCTGTGTGCTAATCTGTCCTATGAATCTGAATGTTGTTTATTTTTCCAGCATGTTCAACTTCAAAAGAAGGAAGCTCGAGTGAAGCGCAATAAAACCCAGCACTCTCTGAAATATTAAAGGCACGGTTTCCTCAGTGATTTGCTGATCGCTCACTCTTTGTTCCGGTGAAATAAAGGTAACGTAGCCCTGGAGTGCCACACTATATCAGGGCCTGAACAGTGTGGCGAGGCTTGTAGCTGGAGCCAACAAGTCGAAGGCCTCTCAATAAAACCTCAAAGCAATCAACAGTGACGACACCTCTATTCGCCTTATTCTGAAAGACACCGCCGTCTTGTTTCCGTTCCGGGCAGACGAGCTCAACGGGGAATAAGTTCTACACGGACTAAAAAGCCACTTTCAAGCCGCTCAGGAAATCGGTGCGTTGCTGACTTGTTGTTGCACGTGTACATTAAGCATTTTACTCAAATGATTCTACTTTATATAATGTTTTAGCGGCAAGACTTTTCCCTCGTTTGCCATTTGCGTGAATGGGTTCTCGTCAAACCGGACGTGGATCTGTGGCAAAAAGAGGCAAAAGTGGGCGGGGCAGTAAGCAATGAGGTGAATAAGGCCTGTCTGAAGTTCATGGGCATTCAATTAAAACTCAACACAAGTCAGTTTATTTCAATTTCCAATTTTAGTACGAGAAAGTTTGGATCAGTAAACCAAATCTTGCAAGTGAAAAGTTAATCTCAAACTCATTTTTTTCAATTTTTTGTTCTTTGGTCAGTTTGCTCACTCAGCATTTGGCTTTCATGTGGAAACGACAAGCTTGTCCAATCTGCTCCTGAAGATGTTTTATTACTTAATTTAATCCACTTCATCCATAGATTTCTCTGGGACTTTGTAACTTCAAAGGCCGTTTTGTTAAAATGGAGATAAGTCTGTTATCTAAAGTTCGGGAGCAGGACCACACCTCATCCACGCCCCTTCCGGTGACTACTCTATTTAAACTTCCCGGTCACACACACCAGTGTTCGTTATTTCGTGCACTCACTCACCGGAGGCAGACCTCATGCCCCGCCAGGCCCTAGTTCAGTCTTATTCCGCTGGGCCGGTCCGTGCAGCTCTCCATTACAGACAATCGTTTCCTTCCATTTTCGCCTTCTCCCGCTTCTACTCAAACTATGGATCCAAACAGCAACGTCCTGCCGAGGGTCGCCCTCTTCATGTCTCGGGTCCAGATTCTCCCGCACTTCCAGGTTAATCCGCGGTCTCGCCGAGCGCCACTCTCGGATCGCTTCCGTCACCGCACTCCTCCTCGATGAAGAGGTGCGGCTCAGCTCCAGCTCCCCGGCTGTTCGTTTCCCCGCTCCCGCGTTCGGCTCGATTCCGCGCCCGGCTCCTGTTCCTGCTCGCCGCTTCCCGACTCCCGCGCTTCTGACTCCTGCTCGATTTGGCGTTCGGTTGCCGGCTCCTGCGCTCCTGTTCCCGCTCTCCACGTCCCGCCGACTTCCGTCACTGCGCTCCTCCCGAAGAAGAGGTAAGGCCTAGCTCCGCTCCTGCACCCCGGCTGTCTGTTTCCCCGCTCCCGCGCTCCGGCTCCTGTTCCGATTTCCTGCTTCCAGGCCCCCGTGCCCCCGCTCCTGCTCCGTTCCCACTCCCGGCTCCTTCGCCCCGGCTCCTGCTCCGTCCCCGCTCCGGCTCCCGCGTCCCCGCTCCGGTTCCCGCTCTGCTTCACGGCACCCTCGCCCTGGCTCCGTTCCCGCTCCCTGCTTCCCGGCTCCTTCGCCCCGGCTCCTGCTCCGTCCCCGCTCCGGTCCCCGCTCCGCTTCCCGGCACCCTCGCACTGGCTCCGTTCCCGCTCCCTGCTTCCCGGCTCCTGCTCCGTCCCCGCTCCGGTTCCCGCACTGCTTCCCGGCTCCCGTCCCGTTCCGTTCCCGCTCTGCTTCCCGCACCCTCGCACTGGCTCCGCTCCCGCCACTGCTTCCCTTCTACGGCGTCCTGGCTGATGCTCCAGTTCCCGCGCTCTGCTTCTCGGCTCCCTCGCCCCGGCTCCGGTTCCGCTCCGCGTCCCGACTCCTGCGTCCCGTCTCCTGCTCCCTTCCCGCTCTCTGCTTCCCGACTCGCGTGTCCCTGCTCCGGTTCTCATTCTCTGCCTCCCTGCTCCTGCGCCACGGTTCTCGTTCTCTGCTTCCCGACTCGCGCGCCCCGGCTCCTGCGCTGGTTCCACTCTCTGATTCCCGGCTCCTGCGTTCTGATTCCTGCTCCGGCTCTCGCTCTCCATTTCCTGGTTCTCGCGCCCCGTTCCTGCTTCCGGCTCCTGCTCCGGCTCCCGCTCGCTGCAGGCACCAAGTTGCCAATCCTTCCGTGCATCTCATTCACGCATTTATCGAAGCTAAATCTCGTTAAATAACTGCAAAAAAAAAAAAAAAAAAAAATCTTCTCGCTCTGTCTCTCTCTGCCTCGCTCTTTCTCTCTTCCTGTTTCAACTTACCCTTCCCCTAGCACCGCGTTACCTGGCCGTACCTGGCTCGTGCTCTCCTAGCACTGTGTTTCCAGGCCCTACTTCCTTTCCTGGCACCGGGTTGCCGGGTCATACCTTCCTCCCTTTACTCCAGGTTGCCAGCTTCGATTTCTTTTCTTCTTCTCTCTTTCCCCTCAGGACAGGTGCAAGACCTTGCTCCACCCCTCAGGCACCGAGTTGCTAACCTCTTGAGTCGTTACACATTCATTCAGCGCTAACCTCTCCCCAGCTTGCCGTTTCTACCGGTCTCTTTCCCACCCCTTTTTTACCCAGCCCTGCCCCCTTTTCTTTTTCTTTTCTCTCTCTCTCTCTCTCTCTCTCTCTCTCTCTCTCTCTCTCTCTCTCTCTCCCTCTCTATATATATTTTTTCTTTTCTTTCTATCCTTTCTACCTAGCTATCTCTCCCGTCAATTACTTTCTCCTTCTCCCGCTTCCTCTTTCGATCCCATTCCTTTACTAATTTCCTCTCCCTCCCCGGGCACCGGGTTGCCAGTTTGACGCTTCTCGTCGGGCACCGGGTTGCCAGTTTCACGCTTTCGCCGGGCACCGGGTTGCCAGTTTCACGCTTCTCGTCGGGCACCGGGTTGCCAGTTTCACGCTTCCCAGTTCTACGCTTCTCCTCGGGCACCGGGTTGCCAGTTCCACGCATTTACTCCCTCTCCTGCCTCCCCTATGTCGCTCCTCTTTCCTCTTTCGTTTACTCATCTCATCTCTCCCTCCCTGGGCATCGGGTTGCCAGTTCCATGCTTCTAGTCGGGCACCGGGTTGCCAGTTCCATGCTTTTACTCCCTCTCCTGCCTCCCCTATTTCGCTCCCCTTTTGTTTACTCATCTCATCTCTCCCTCCCTGGGCACCGGGTTGCCAGGTTCCACAGTTTTCTCCCCAGTTCGCCAGGTTCCTGTTTCTCCCCGAACTGCGTGTCATCCGGTTCCACAGTTTTCTCCCCGAGCACCGTGTCGCGGTGTTCCACAGTTTTCTCTCCGAGCACAGTGTCTCTATATATATTTTTTCTTTTCTTTCTATCCTTTCTACCTATCTATCTCTCCCGTCAATTACTTTCTCCCTCTCCCGCTTCCTCTTTCGATCCCATCCCTTTACTAATTTCCTCTCCCTCCCCGGGCACCGGGTTGCCAGTTTCACGCTTCTCGCCGGGCACCGGGTTGCCTCGGCCACCGCCGCCGGGCCCCGAGTTGCCCTCAGCCGCCGGGCCCCGAGATGCCCCCAGCCGCCGCCGGGCCCCGAGATGCCCCCAGCCGCCACCGCCGGGCCCCGAGATGCCCCCAGCCGCCGCCGGGCCCCGAGATGCCCCCAGCCGCCGCCGGGCCCCGAGATGCCCCCAGCCGCCGCCGGGCCCCGAGATGCCCCCAGCCGCCGCCGGGCCCCGAGATGCCCCCAGCCGCCGCCCCCGCGCCCCGAGATGCCCCCAGCCGCCGCCGCCGGGCCCCGAGATGCCCCCAGCCTCCGCCGCCGGGCCCCGAGATGCCCCCAGCCTCCGCCGCCGGGCACCGAGATGCCCCCAGCGTTCTAAGTAATTATCGCACCGAGGCGTCTTTGTCTTTTTCTTGTCTTTTTCCTTTTCTTTTTTCTCATTTCTAGGTCACGCCTTGGAAACAACAGCGTCAGTTCCACGTTTTCCTCAGGCACCAAGTTGCTAACCTCGAGTCATTACACATTCATTCAGCGCTACCCTCTCCCCAGCTTGCCGTTTCTACCCGTCCATCTCTCTTCCCCACCCTTTTTACCCAGCCCCGCCCCTTTCTCTCTTTTTCTCTTTTCTTTCTACCTATCTATTTCTCCCGTCAATGCCTCGTTCTCCCTCTCCTGCTTCCTCTCTTTTGATCCCATTCTTTTCGTCTCCCTCCTCGGGCACCGGGATGTCCATTTCCACGCTTCTCGTCGGGCACCGGGTTGCCAGTTCCACGCCTCTCCTCGGGCACCGGGTTGCCAGTTCCACGTTTCTCCTCGGGCACCGGGATGCCAGTTCAACGCTTCTCCTGGCACCGGGATGCCAGTTCCACGCTTCTCCTCGGGCACCGGGATGCCAGTTCCACGCTTTCCTCGGGCACCGGGATGCCAGTTCCACGCTTCTCCTGGGCACCGGGATGCCAGTTCCACGTTTCTCTCGGGCACCGGGATGCCAGTTCCACGTTTCTCTCGGGCACCGGGATGCCAGTTCCACGTTTCTCTCGGGCACCGGGATGCCAGCTTTCACTCTTCTCCTCGGGCACCGGGATGCCAGCTTTCACGCTTCACATCGAGCACCGGGTTGCCCGGTCTACCTTTCTCTCTAACATTTTCGCTCCAAGCTCTGTGTTGCAGATGCCACGTTTCCACCCCAGGTTCCACTACCTTCTTCTCTATTTTCTCTCGTTTGTCACAACACCTCGTTGCTAGGTTCCACCCAAGCCTGCACCACATCGCTATCACCTCGGTAGGCACCAGACACTGGTGCCCTCGCCACAGCTACCAAGCACCAAGACGCTCCATTCATCCTCACATCTGCCATGCTTCCGACTCTGTCCCAGCACTTAAGCCCTTGTCTCTCTCGCCCGATGTCAAGCAGCTTTCGCCATCGGCCCGTCCTTTCATCGTCAGCCCAACCTTCACCGTCAGCCCGCCGTCATCCCGACCTTCTCCGTCATCCCGACCTTCTCCGTCTGCCCGACCTTCTCCGTCATCCCGACCTTCTCCGTCATCCCGACCTTCTCCGTCTGTCATCCCGACCTTCTCCGTCATCCCGACCTTCTCCGTCATCCCGACCTTCTCCGTCATCCCGACCTTCTCCGTCTGCCCGACCTTCGCCGCCATCCCGACCTTCGCCGCCATCCCGACCTTCGCCGCCATCCCGACCTTCGCCGCCATCCCGACCTTCGCCGCCATCCCGACCTTCGCCGCCATCCCGACCTTCGCCGTCTGCCCGACCTTCGCCGTCTGCCCGACCTTCGCCGTCTGCCCGACCTTCGCCGTCTGCCCGACCTTCGCCGTCTGCCCGACCTTCGCCGTCTGCCCGACCTTCGCCGTCTGCCCTCCTGATCGAATAGCTGAACCCGATGTCTCTTCTCAGTAACTTCCTCGTCGCCTCCTGCAGCACTAATCAGCAGCTCTCATCGCTCCTTGGTCATCTCGTCTTCTACATACGGACCATCCCTAAGGAGCAAGCCTTCATCTGCAAACTCCTGATTCTTACGTCTTCCGTTCCACCCCTTCACATCGCCGCAATCCTTGCACGTCTGTTAAGTCCAAGCTACAATTACGAACAGCATCACCTCCTTCTCCTGGACCCCATCGACGATCCAGCCACATTCATCTTCTTACAGCCGGCTCTCCACCGGCCGTTTTTGGGGTAAAGGGCAAATAATCAAACGCCCAAGTTGCTCCACTTCAGCCCATCTTTTGCCATATTCATGATTATCCATCGTGATTGCCCTACCGTGGGGCCAGGAGTAGACGTCCATTTTGTGGCCATCCAATCCAATAACCTTACAATCATCGCCATTATCCACAAGGCAGAAGTAGCGCACACTCCGTCATGCCCTCCTTTCACCGCCCTACCCGGCTGATAGCCACTCATCTGGTCAATTATCAGAGTAAGTACATCCCGGGTTACCATAACTCCATGCTTATTCTCTTGTGTTTCACTTCAGACCTTCACGATATCGGCTCTCAACGAAGAACGAATGCCAACCACAGTTCCTCATGGCACATCTACCACGTTCTGCATCTTGACCGCTCTGACCGGCCTCCTCCTGTCATCCTGCACAGCCTAGCTCTAGGACCTCGTCAGCCTACAAGAGACTACGTCCCGGTTCCATTCCTTCCTACTCTCTTCAGCATAGTGCCTCAAGAAAGCAACACAACCGCAGTGGTAATTCGCCACAGTCTTCGTGCTCAAGCGAATTCCGTTCTAGCCCTTCGAAACCCTCCAAGAATTCGTCTAGTACCCGCTATCCTACCTGAAGGGTTTTCTCCACCATCGAGGCCAGACCGTATCAGAGTTCAGGTTCCTTCCATATTTCAAGTCTATTCTCACCCGGTCTAACATCAGCCCCAACTTCTTTTGGTCTTTTTTCGCATCCTTCCACCTTCCGCTGAGGAATTCCGCCACTCGCATAACCTCTGCAACCTCCAGTCAGCACGGCTCCAGTAAGGCTTCTTTTGGGGGTATCGAGGCCCGGGAGCCTGCTGCCCTCATCGCTAGAAGCCCCAAAACGGCATTGATCATCTACTCTCATGCATTTTATCGTTCTTGATCGTCAATAAACTTCTGCATCCAAGCTTGAGGTTGTGGTCCTTGCTAGTGAAATGGAGATAAGTCTGTTATCTAAAGTTCGGGAGCAGGACCACACCTCATCCACGCCCCTTCCGGTGACTACTCTATTTAAACTTCCCGGTCACACACACCAGTGTTCGTTATTTCGTGCCCCTCCCTCCCACCCTCTTCTAATTGTTCTGTCTTATCCTTTAGTCGGGGGGTATCGAGGCCGGAGCCTGCTGCCCTCATCGCTAGAAGCCCCAAAACGGCATTGATCATCTACTCTCATGCATTTTATCGTTCTTGATCGTCAATAAACTTCTGCATCCAAGCTTGAGGTTGTGGTCCTTGCTAGTGAAATGCATTTTTAGTTTCCCTCGGGACATAAAGATCACCACACCAAACTGTACAATCTCAACAAGATTTTGACGAAATGTACCAAAGGATTACTTTTTTTTAATATCTAATTATAAAACGGATTTGAAGTTTTAAGTTAAAAATATATATAAAAAATATGAGGTGAAATTTTTTTAGGACAATTTTCAGACAAATCTTGTTTACTCAAAAACTCTAGTTTACACAAAAACTAAATAAGAAATGCAAAATCTCCTCTGTAAAGTTTTTTGTTACTAATATGTGTACAAAATTAACTAAGAAATTCAAAGCTGGTTCTGTCCTTTTTCAGATTTATATGTACCAAACGTGTGCAAATTTGGCTGTTTTTACGCAGAAAATGTCTTATTTCTATATGAAAACCTTCCATGATGAAAAACTTGTAATCTATTTTTTTCTTACATTTATGTCAGTAAAATATAGGAGGTGTTTCAAATTGTTATCTTTTAATTTAAGATTTTTTTCCCAGCGCATATATGTTATAACAGCATCCATTCGGGTCAGAATGAGACCACGATTTTAACTCTGCGTCTATTTACAGAACGTGTTATTCTACGAGAGAAGCCATAAGTGTGCCGTTAGCGTGCTAATGTTTGTTAGCTTTACCATGACAGTCCGTGACGTTCTGGGCTCAGAAACGGGTGAAAAGTGCGTATCAACTCATGGAGGTGAATATTTAGGATGTTGGGACTGCATTAGGAAAGTGAGTGTTACATGTGGCTGATGTAAAGACTTAACATCAACTAGTTCTGTTTTTCACATTTCAAAACAGTTCAAATCAGGTACAGAAACGTTCTGGAATGTTGTAACTTCAGGTGAACAGCACCTATTGTTCATCGCTTTGAAACACACAAATTCTGACCTGCCCTCCTTCTTAAAGTGCGTATGATTTTCTAATTTTACTTAATTTGGTGTATTAATATCTTTTGTAAATATAAATTTTAATTTCAAGTAGCCGTTTGTGGAGAAAAGTTGAAAAATCTGTAGTAAGTTACAGGAAGTAAACAAATTGATGACATCATACTAGGGAAACAAAGTGTATGTATAATTTACACAAAAGAAACTTTTTTTTTTAACTGTTACACATTAATTCAACAAAATTAAAATGTTTAGATGCATTTTTATTAGCAAAATTATCATTTTTTTTTAAATGTAACTTTAGATGAGTTTTGGCCCAGAATACATGATGGTTGCTAGGTAATTTCCCAGTGTGATGTCATCATTTACAACCAGGAAGTAAAACCCAAAACCTAAAAAATGGCTAAACTGGGGTAAAATTTGAAAAGTATTTCAGCAAAAATTGAATCATATTTATCTTAACTGCATTTAGTCTAATGAGCAGTCCAACGTGTGACCTGCACTTTAAGTTTAACCTACGGGCAGCGTGTTGTGATGTCGCATGAACACAACCAATCAGAACACTCTACCACCTGAGGCTCCATTGTCCTACTTCACCCCTGGAGGAGAGGTTTACAAATTACTGTTCCAAAAACATCCCCCGACATTTGAATGTGTTGAGTGGATTCTGGGCCCTCTCTCCGTTTGAACACGAGTTTGAGGGCCCTCAGCCAAATTGCATAGAGCTCAGGATAAGTGATGTCTCGTCTTGTCCCGGTTTGTCCCCTGAAGCTCTGAGTCGTGTCACCGAGTCCAGACACTTCCTGTTTCTCTGGTTTTCCCACATTCTGCTCTGACATGACACAGCTATCAGCCAATTAAACATGCAAGTCATTACGAGGAATTTATCATTATATTTCCTGATCAAACACATACAAAAATAGAGTTGCACATTATTAATTTAGAGAAGATAGTTTTTGAAATGTTTATGAATTTTGTTCACTGACTTTTTTGATTCTGACAAAAAATGTAAGCAGAAAATACAGTTTGTTTGATGTGGATAGGTTCAGTGGAAGTATCAACCATTCATCACAACCAAGATTACTGCTCGTCCCAGCCACAGTCTCAGCACGCAGATGTTTGAAAAGGCATCAGCGCACTTATCATACTCTTTAACGCTCTTTATGGTGTGCCATATTGCATATATGGATATGTCTCCTGCCCAGCGCCTCTGCCAGTGTGTTTTCCTCCTCTTTGTCTCACTCTTTATCTCCCGTCTTCTCCTCCTCTTCACATCCTGCTGGGGAACACGTCTGTCTGCTGCTGCTGCTGCAATATCAATCTTTTTGCTTGTGTCCCACACACTGCTTCATGACTTGAAAAGCAGCTTTATTGTAAAATCTGTGTACAAACTGAGCACAGAGGTGTGTGGACTGTAGTCTTCTTCATTAAAGTTTCTCAAGCAAGTTGCTCTAACCCAGCAAGATGTGCTGCCGTTAGGGTGCTTTCACACTGTTCAACTAGTTAGTTCAAAATTAAACGTTTCAGTTTCATGTGGTGCATATCACGTTCTCACCATTCAAACGAGCTGAACCAAAAGAAAATACGAACCCCCCTCGCCTGAAGTGGTGTTCCATCCCAAATAGGCAGAACAAAGGGCAGGGAACAACAACACTCTACCTGATCTGTCTTTTGTCAAGTGAAGTTGAGCTGCAGCAGCTTGTAGTGATTTTTGGCTTTCACAAATATATGGGACATGTACACTCCACACTGGGGCAGCTGTCCTGGAGTCAGAGCAGGACAGAGTTTACTTAAGAGGACGTGACACCTGAAATACATAATATGAGCCTGTGAACAAACAAGTTATGTTTAGTTATGACAACTTTATTACCGCTGTCCGGGTTATAAAGGTAAGATAGGACCTTACAGGTTGCTAGACAATTAAACTAGAATAAATCTATGCAAATGATGTGAGCTTTAGCCAGAGCACTTTCCTTGGTGACCCCATATACCCTGATCAGCCTGAACACTTTTGTGATTGGTCACAGAAACTGAGATATAGTTTTGTCTTAAAACAACAGGGATTATTCATTTCCTCCTCACTATACAACTGTATGTGCTCTATTTCCTCCGTTTAGATTGTCTCTCTGGGATTTCTTTTGGTCGTGTTCAGCGGACTATGGAAGCTGTTTAAGATCAAAATGCACGTTCTTATGACAAGCAAACCACAGGAGTCCACTTGGAATCCTAGACCAGGTACTTCTCGGTACGATTCTTTTGTCCAGACCAAATCAAACTGGTCTACTTTCACACCAGCCTAAACAAACTTCACTTTCTGGTGTTCTGAACTTGAGTTTGCTTGAACCACACATTTTTATTTTTTAAGAAAAATGGGTAAAAAATGATGGGTAAAACTAAAAAATAGTAAAGTTAATTAAGAAACTTGAGTAGCAACATATAGATCTGTAGTAATGCACTGTAAATAATTTCAGATTTTAATAAAATGATATATTACTCTTTTTACAGTAAAAAAAAAAGAAAAAAAGAAAATGCACAGAAGAAAATTCATGGAGTCTGGGTTTTGGGGATGGTCTCTAAACAGTTAGTCTGGAGCCCTGATCACAGACTGTGGATCTTGGGAGACCAGGGCGGGACACACTTTAACTACAACCTGTCCTGTTCTGGCTGATGTCTATTTTCAACCATTGACTACATGATTGGACTAAACCACCAGTTCCCAGGACACACACAGTCTGAGAACAGAACTGAAAGATTCGAAATTGGCACAGTCAGAGAAATCATTAGCTCCATTTATACATGTGACATTTTGTCCTAAGAGAGAACAGCACTAACCCCAGGCCATCAGTTGTGCAAGTATGACCGGTTTGAGTGGACTCTTTTTACCAAAATGTCAAAATTATTTTCAGTTTTAGGAGGCTTTTGTCCTCAGATAGTTTGATATTTAAACAGAGGTCAACATCATTTCGTTAGTCACCAATTTTGATAGCAATAGGCTTGATTCTCATAACATTGCCTCCTAAGTTTAAATAGTATTTTTACTGAAGTCACTTCTTCTAGTAGCACAATTTATTAACTGAATTAGATCTGCAGTTGTCTACTATTGGGTTCAAGGTTCAAGGGTTTTATTGTCATTGTCAAAGACCGCAACGCAATTTCAAACACTGAATAGTTTTGATCTAAAGAGCAACAAAAAGTGCAAGACCCCAACCCCTGATAAATACCCACTGTGTAAACATGAGCACAATAAGGACTTGTAATTAACAGTAACAGTCCCGGCAGCAGCATGAAGGGCATAACATAAGATAAGATAAGATAAGATAAGAGATCCTTTATTTGTCCCACAATGGGGAAATTCCACTGTTGCAACACACAGTTTAGGACAGGAATGAAAGAAATAGGTGCATGCAATAAAAACAGGATAAATAAACATGGTCATAAAAAAATACAATATAAAGTATAAAGTGCACACTCTTATTTACAGTAAAAATGGTAACTAAAGTGGCTTAAGTGTATGTTATATACGGTAAGTGGATATGGTGAGGTAAGAGTCTATTAATAGTATGTTAAATTATATTGCACATGATTATCACAGGTGACTGACACATGTTACAGTATTGCACATGATTATAGCGGGTGACTGACACATGTTCAGGGCTAACAGTGTTCATTGTAAAGTCTGACAGCAGCAGGAAGGAAAGACCTGCGAAACCTCTCCTTCACACAGCGAGGGTGAATCAGTCTGTCACTGAAGCTGCTCTCCAGGGCAGACAGAGCGTCCTGCAGGGGGTGGGACTCATGGTCCAGCATAGACGTGAGTTTAGCCAGGACCCTTCTGTCCCCCACCTCACGCACTGAGTCCAGAGCACAGCCCAGGACGGAGCTGGACTTCTTGATGACCTTGTCCAGCTTCTTCCTCTCCCTCTCTGTGATGCTGCTGCTCCAGCAGACCACACCGTACAGGACGGCTGATGCCACCACAGAGTCGTAGAAGGTCCTCAGGAGCGGCCCTGTCACTCCAAAAGACCTGAGTCTCCTCAGGAGGTAGAGCCGACTCTGACTCTTCCTAGATGGAGCGTGTTGCAACCAGCAGCCGGCTCTCACCAGCGCCGGAAGTAAGTATAACAGTGTTAGGGCATGACCAGGACACAGTCAGACGTGGAGGTCGTGTCATTCTGCAACAACGCAAAATCCCATTCATCTTTATTGTGTTGTGGGTTAGGGTTAGTTAGTCTTAAAACTGAAAACGTATGTACGATAAGCAGTTGTCAGCGTGAAGTTAAGCTCCTTCTTAATTATGACCCGCTTATACAATCCTCCCCTATATCCTTTATATTGTATAGCCTTATGGGCACATATTTATACAGTGATTATGTCGAGTTTTGCTCCTTCTTAAATACTGTACCACAGGTCTAAAGTCTACAGAGATTTCACAGTTGGAATGAACATAATAAGTCAATATTCTGCAAGACAAACGATATTTAAAAACACATCATAATTTAGGAGCTACAACTTATTTGGATGTGAAAATGGGACTTTTCAGAGCAACTTAAGTGTCTTGTGGAAGAAAACCCTGTACCAATCAAACACTGCTCAGCCAGCTCAGCCTGCGTCATCAGAGGTACACGACTCCCTGCAGCAGAAGCAGAGCCAGATCAGACCGGACCAGATAGGAATACACACAATTGCAATGTCTTGAGGGTTCATGTCTCCGGGTCCTGTGTAACTGGATGAGGTGTACCCCTGCCTGAAATATACCCGGAGTTAAAGGGGCCCAGCCTCGATTATACCCAGGTATATTTTGACCTAGGGCATTTTATACTCTAGGGTATGTTCTGGCCTACGCCAATTCCTTTCCAATTACAGTCCAAAGTCCAAAGTTTAAGACCAGCTGAATAAATGGGAAAAGTCACATTCTGCGTGGTTGGCTCTTATCAAGGTTCCAAGTAGAGCTCCAATAAGCACCAAGAAATGGGAGTGAAACAAAACAAAAACTTTTGAGTAAACATTCTACTGAAAACAACAATTAAACTGAAATAGACTGATCAAACGTTTAGGGCCAGACACCTTTACAAGTCCAAATCTGTGAAAAAATGTGGATTCAGTGTCATGTTCTGTTTCTACACGCAATAATGAACTGGGGCGCTTTTTCTTTCACTACAGTTCACAAAGCCCCAGGACAAAGGACTTCTTCAGGAGAATAACATCTCTCTTATGGACCGTCCTGTGTGTTCCCCTGATCTAAATCCAACTGAGAACCTTTGGGGACGGATGACAAGGGCAAGACAAGACAAGTTTACAAAACAGTAGTTCCAGACAGTAGATGCCCTTCATGAGGCCGTCTTCACCGCGAGAAATGTTCCCTCTCACCTCATGGAAACATGTGCACCAACCATTTTTAAAGCGATCAAAAAGAACGGTTGTACTGCTCATTACTGAGTTCATGTTTGGGACTTTGATTTCTGATTTAGGGGGTTTCGTTTTTTTGTTTTTTTTGAGGTGTGGTCCTAAACTTTTGATCAGCTGCAGAACAAAATTACTCAAAATTACTATTACTCAAACATTGTTTTTTTTCCGTCTCACTCTCAATTTCTTGTTGCGTATTAAAGCTCTACTTGGAACCTTGCAACATGTGACTTTTGCCATTTATCCAACTGGTCTTTAACTTTTGATCACTTGCTGGGACTGCATTAGCCAAGTGAGCAATACATGTGACAGCTGTATAGACTTTAACATGCACGAGTTATGTTTTTCACATTTCAGAACAGTACAAAATCAGGTACAGCCCCTTTAAGGAGCTGCCATACTTGTTTTGTAAAATGCACTGTAAAAAAAAAAACGAAGCAAAAACGGTGTCATCACTGTATCACTGTACTTTAAGGATCAATCTGAGCCCCAGCCTGGGGAGTGAGTCTAACTACCCCGACTCACAAGCCTGTTTACATTAACCAGGGCTTTATCTAGCTCATAATTCTATCCATTTGAAGGCTGGAGATAAGGCAGTAAAAACACTGACCTTTGTTGCCTGGCAGCGCTAATCTGATCATGCAAAGATCTCAAAACAACACGAGGCGCAGCTTTAGGCGATGCGTACGTGCCTCGTGACGGCCAGCCAACAACCAGGCCCCCCTCCGGCTGTACGTCTGAAAGCCCAGGACAAAAGTGCGCGAGAGGGGATAAGTAGGTTAGGGATGGGGAGAGTATGGATCTCTCTGTGGCTGCCGGCAAGGAGCAGATTGGCCGGGCAATTTCAGGTAAGTTATAGCTAAAAACATTTATTAATTACAGGTTTGTGGCTTTGTCAGATGTGGATAAAGCTAGAGACAACAAATCACAGCTTCTGGTTTATAGTCAGCTTTTTCTGCATTAATTTCACTTCTCTTATTCATTCATTCATTTATTTGATAGATAGATTGACAATGCACATGAATGAAAATCAAAAAGAGATGTAAATATGCCGTATTATAGCTGTAATGCTAGTTTTAATCCGTAGTCCCTGGGCAGGCAAATACATAAAAAATGACAACATGCAACACAAATAGCACAAGGAAAAGAGTCTAATGGTCACATGACTGGTCTGTTTTCAGCCAACGTTTGTGTTGAGTTTTAAAGCTGATCAGTGTAGGGCTCTCCCGTGTGTGCAGAGGAAGACTGTTCCAGAGGTTAGTGGCCCTCACTGAGAGAGTGTTCTGTCCGAAGGTTGTTCTTCTGTAGGGGACCTCACAGTCTCCTCTGGAGGAGGCTCTGGTCCTCAGACCTCCTGAAGTCTTAGGTTTGAAAAAGACAGACACGGGAGGTGGGGCTAGTCCATGTAGCACTTTGTATATGAAACATACATAAAATTTATAAAATGTTCAAAATGTATAAGATACTTAAAATATTACATATTTTATATTACATATATATTTGATATGGGATAAAATCATTGAATGGAGAAACATTCTAGCAGCACCTAGTGTTAAAAAAGGCCGTATTTGTTTAAAATGTTTTAGGTTAAATTTGACAGTAAGTTTTTAAATTATTTATTATTTAATCATAATTTAACTTATCTGTGCCTCACCATGTGTATGAAATATGTTGGGTTTAAATTATGTTAGATGCATTATGCACCTGCAACCCCTAATGGGAACAAGCGGTAGAAAAAGTGTTTAGGATGATCAAAGGGGAGTGGATTTTCTAACCAGGATTCATCAAATAAGCAGGATTAAAGCTAAATGCAACACCAGGTATGTTTTTAATGACAATGTTAGAATATGGTTAAAAGCTCAAAAACAAAAAAACAGACCACGCCAGAAGCCTTCATGTACCAGCCTATGCCTTAGTCACTGTTTGCCACCCACCCCCCATCTCCTTCTATGTAATATGTGTTCTCTTTCAGTGTCCAGTCCCGTGAACGGGGGGTCTCGAATCGTCTGGGCAGATCGTTGAGCTGGAGCCCCCTCACTGAGTCTCACCAGCCAGCGTTCCTCTGCTAGTCCGAGCTATCACGGATCACCAGCTTCCTCTCATTAATAAATGGTTGTTATCGTACATCTCTGTTGTGCTGTGGTCATTGCTAAGGAAATTATATTATTAAAACTCTTATTATTATTATGATGTCAGTTAACACGGACAAAATGCATGCTTTGTTTACCAATGGCAGCAAAATGCCAAGAAAGATCCAGAGGGAAAGAGAGTTACAGCTGGCTCAGGACCAGCTCGTCTGTCCTGTTTAAGTCTTAAAGTTCAAGAAGAATGTTCACTCTCAGGAGGTTGAGATGTGTCACTGAGAAAGAGAATTTTATTGCAAAACCATGCTTGTAATCAGTACCCCAGGGATCCTTTGCATGTAGAAAAACATAATAAATGCCACAAACTATGTGTTGCGGTATATGAACATCTGACTGTATATTTGACACAGCAAGGACATGCATCTCGAGGGAATGATGAGAGCAACTCAAGCAACAATCGAGGGAAGTTTCTTGAGAACTGTCTTGTTACGACAGTGTGCTTAAAATGCACCTGGACAATGTTAAGAGTGAAAAGAGTCAACATCAAGTCCATAGTTTTCATTGTTAACAGTATGTCTGGGATTCAGAATATATTTAGTTTATATTTCTTGTTCTGATGGATAAATCTTTTTTGTTTTCAGATTCTTTTTGAGCATAACTATAGACCCTATAGTTTGTGAACCAAAACATTCTAAAGTCATAATGGAGGCAAAAGTGAAGTGCAACATAACGGGATTTCATTGGAGAAACTGGGATTAACCTCAGAATGTCACAAAATACGATGATGATTTTGGAAAATGAAAAGCCTCAGACACACGTGAGTGACATCAGAGCTGCTGCAGAACACATTTATTATTGTATTTCACATTATGTTTAAGGACACTGCGATAAATTCTTTTCATCAGAAATCTTGAGCCCACAATATTTTTTTATTTTATCTAGAGATATATTAGATATTAACCCTAACTCTTCTTTTGGAGCTAAAATATAATTTTAAGGCCAGAAAATTTTATTTTGTCCATCGTTAGTTATAGAAAAGCAAACTAACTGATCTTTCTTCTGGAAATTCAAATGTGTTGCTTTTTTCCAACACAAATCCTTAAAACCAGAAGAATTTAGATCTAATGTGAGCTAATCATTGAAAAATTTACTTAAATCAACTCCAGTCGCCTCCATTCCAGAATTTTGATGACATCACATTTTAAAGGGTCTATAAGTGGATGCAGACTTTCTTCTCCAGGCGCTCTCTCTGATAAAGTGAGGAGGAACACAAGGTCACAAGGCAACGAGAAATTACCATTAAAACAACTTTCAAGATATCCTGCCAAAGCAGGAGGACCATGGTAACTGTAAACACAGAAGATGTGATTGTAACGACATTTAAGTTCTAACCTGTTGCTTCTGGGTGAGAGGGATCTAGATGTTTCGAGTTTAAATGTTTAGATTGTGATTTTATCCAAGTTTGAAGGCCTCTCATTTACTGGATCCCAGTAGGAAGATAAATATTAAACACTAGGACTCAAAGTATCAGTGAATGGAAAGATATAGAAAAATGGAGAAATTTTTCTTCTATTCCACTTCTTGTTGTGATCTAGAAAAAAATACTTGCAAGTTGTCTGAGCACAAGAAGATGTAGACTATTTGCTTTCTAGACTTTTTTTGTGTGTAGTTTTATCTCCATTGTTTGATTCTTGAGTCGTGCAATTGAGGATTGTTTTTGTCTTGTTCATTTCTGAAATGTATGAGCGGGTGAGGATGGTATGGATGTGATGTGTTAGTTAGTTTAGTCTTTATTTGAAGGGACAGTGTACAGAGACATTACGCTTGTAAGACAGAGATGATCTGCACCAGATTCTAGCTAAACAGCTAATTTCCATCTGCATGTGTGGAACTTTGGGAAGATTTACCTCCTTTGGTTTGTAGGGGGAAAAAAAGTCAAAAGGAATTCCTTGATTTAGTTTATGGGGGAGATAAATAAAAAAAGCCTTTTCCAGAATGGTTTCTCAGCTGTCTCTTTTTCTGCAGCAAAATCTTCAAACTAAAATGTCACAAGTTAAAGGAGCACTATGGTCGTTTTTAGGGTGGAAGATCCAAAACTTTCTATTCTTCATGGATATGTTATTGTTTTGCCTGGAATGATCTACAAAATCGTAAAACATATCCATGACAAGCAATGGAAACTCCAAACCAATTATTTACGGCAAAAAGTGAAACAAAATGTGTATTTGTGTACATTACATACACAGTGTAACAATCCGGGCAAAGCAACAACATGAGACAAGCAGGTGGCAGACCCTCCATCGGAAAAGCTACAAAGTGCACCTTTAATTCTTCCCATGCATACACTTTTACATTTCAGTCTTGAGCTTTTATTGTATAGTTAAATGTACTTTAATATTTCATTGACTGGGCTGATCAATATCCCTTTGAATTCAACTTCATTTAAATGCTAATGTGGACATTATTCATTGATGCAGTTTGATTTGAAGCTCCGAATGACCAAAGACTGCAGTCACTTAGAAACCTACGCACACAGCTTTTTATTGCTCTGTGGGAAATTAGATGTGAAGTGCACCCTTATGTTTTTTTCTCTTCATTAAGTTGGATTTTGAAGCATCCTTTTGAATAATTTGACTGCTGTGTAAACACTTACTTCTTAGCTGTTCTTAACACAGTTTCCGCCTTCCTTATTTTTAATGCACATTTTGAAGTATCGCAAACGTAACGGGAGGTGGAAGCGCCAATTATTGCATTTTGAAGCCTTAATTCACAAAAGTTTCTACACTCGCTTCAAGTGGATTTTGAACACATTCAGACGCTTAAACTCACAAAGCGAATATTTAAACTCAAGTCAGACACAGACCTGCAGCAGGCGACACTGGAGCAAACACCGGATGGACAAAGACAAAATGACCCGCAGTGATCCACATGATCCCATCGAGCTTTCCCTAATCCCCCAGAAAAGCAAAGGTAAACAAACATCGCTGCAGGCTCGAAGCTTAGGCTAAAAACACGTTGGACGACTATTAACTTGCCGTGAAACACACATACTCTGTCTAATCTTCATTAGAGAAACTAAGGTATAGGACTGCACAATATAACGAAAAATATTGTGATCGTAATATGCATATCACAAAGATGCACGATCATTTCGAATGGTTAAATGCATTAATCTTACGTTTCTTGTCTGAGCTTGTTTGTCTTGTCTTTGCTAAGTACAGACACGGCAAGTGAATGTTTAGTGTTCTATTGTTACAGCTCTTGCTTCAATATCCTCATAACCTTTTGCACTATTTCATACACACACAGTGGCGGACTTAGCTATTTTGGGGCCCAAGGCAAACTTTTGTGAAGGGGCCCTCCTCTATGGGTCCCATTACAAAATGTTATATATTATAATTATATAATATATAATTCATTTATAATTCATTATGAATTATAATTCATTTATAATTCAAGTATAATTCATTTCCATAATCCATTTGATTTAACTCATTAATGTGATTTGAGAATAAACTGCATGTCTGTTCTTGATTAGAACCAATCACAGTAGCCATGTTTACATGCGCAAAATGTCTTTAATCTGATCATGAATCAGATTAGAATTTTACTGTGTACATGGACCCTGAAAAAAATAATCTGATTACGACACGCGTTTACATCTGTTATACATTTGATTGGAATAAATTATTTTTACATGCGCAGAATTGGCTAACATACCGGAAACAGTAGAAGAAGAACAAACTTCCGTTGTAAACAAACTTGGCTGCGTACGTTTTGGCTCGTAACATTTTTCTTCGTTGATTTCATGGTGTCGCGCGACAAAAGCCTCCTGCGATTTTGCGGCGCGACCGGCGCGGTGCGAATCCTGCGATTCTGTCGTGCGGCGCGACGCGACAAGAGCGACATTGTGGCCGCAAAATCGTTTCATTCGCGTGACTGGGGCGAAGAAGGACGTAAACAAACCAAACGCATGATTGACCGAACAGACCCGAGCCCGCGCACGTGTAGAACCGTAAACTGAGTTCCGTGCAGAGTTTTATTGGCAGAATAAGCGCCTGACAGGGCTTCAAGTGTTTAGTGTTCTACCTGCACCAACGGGACGTCTCCTGTTCCAGAAGTGCCTGTCCCTCCGCTGACGCTGGCCCAATGATCCCTCTCCCTCGCTCTTTTCTTCAGCTTTTTGGGAGGGCATCCGTGGCTCTCTCTCTCTCTCTTCTCTGCTCCTGTAGCAGCCGCGCGCTTTTATTATGGTGCCGTCACATATTTTGATCACTTTATCGAGGAAAACAACACAGTGCTGGCTGCACACCGCGCTCCGTGGAGCGCATGTTACACACGTGACACCACACGTGCTCGTCTCTGCCTTGAGACCGAGCCCACACGGCCCAGGTCCGCACCCAGCCCGACAACAGAGCGGAAAATGTGGTCCCGAACGCCCCGCTCCCAGGAATCTAAACTCTAGCAGCAGGTCAGCTGTGCTGGTCGCGCTGGTCGCTGACGTAACAGACATGCGCAGAGAGGATTCTGTGGCGTGTTTACATTAATAATTTTTATTTCGATCAGGCTTTTAATCCGATCACATGTGTCCATGTAAACGTGGCTAGTGACTACACCATTCAGCTCTCCCTTTATAGCACTACCACATGCTGTATTCAACACTATATTATGACTGACTCAAAGGTGGCTATTATACCATTATTACCATATCATGTACATCCTCTTCGATATCCGTCAGTGTCACGTTGTTTATGTTAGACTTGCTGGCCAAAGGCTGATGAGTCCGGGACTCGGCCCAACAGTTCGACATCAGCGGGTGTTGACACGGAGTGTGCGGGCTGGTGCTCTTCACCTCCCTCCTCTTCCCTACTGTCGTCCCGGGCCACCGGCTCATTAACAGCTACTGTTGTTGACACCGTGAAAAAGTTTGTTAACTTAGGTAGCGTGGCTACATATTTACTAGTTTGCTCGCGTTTTTTGCGTTTTTCTGCGCCGCTTGGATAAGTCCGCTTCATTTCTCGTCTTGTGTTGTCTTGTTTTGCTACCTGAGGTTACCGCCTCTATTCAACACAGCGCTACCAGGGTTGGTGACGTAACGATGATGACGAAGAGGAACAGTCCATTATCGTGTTGAGTGGAGGGGTGTCCACATTATGCATGTGTTGCGATTTTGCGTTTCAGAACACTTTTGTGAATGCCGTTTTAATTTCCTCATTGTACACACAACGAAAACAACTGGGAACGATGATTGCGGGGAGGGAGGTTGTCGGGGGCCCCTAGTAGTAGGGGGCCCAAGGCATGTGCGGCCCCTTGCCTAATGGTAAGTCCGCCACTGTACACACATAAATGAAGGTGAATAAACTGTCTGAAATATTTCAAATGCCTCAGTAATGTATTTATGTGGTATTATGGTTTTCAGAGTAATGGACAAAGCAACTCCAGGTTTTAACTCTCCAAAAGTCTCCAATGTGTGCATATTTGTGCTTAAACGACGATATTTTAGAGTAAGAGCTGAGTACTTAATTATTATTATCCTTTATACCTAGAAAAGAAAAGAAAAATATATGCAAATGAGGAAAAAATATCATGATAATATCGTTATAGCTACACATAACACCCATATCGCAAATTGCACTAATTTCCATATCGTGCAGTCCTACTCAGGGATAGTTTATGTTTGTCCAACAATAAAATAAAAGTGTTGCAAGACAGTGTGCGTTTTTAACTTCAGCGTAACATTTTGGCAAAGATACCTCCTTTTGTTTGGAAAAGCATAAATTATTAAAGTGTTAACAGTAGGGCTGCAACAAGTTAAGCGATTAATCGTAACTAATTGATTATAGAAATCGTTATCAACCAATTAAATAATCGAATAATCGTAAACTGGTCTACACCAACTCAAGACTCAGACAGAGCAGGAATTACACAAAAATGACATGTAAATAGTGCATTTTTTATTAAAATATTTGTTCATCTATGAATATTTTCCACCAGGACGTCATCAAAGCCTTCACTTCAGCTTTGTCTGGGTAAACTTTTGTAAAAATCTCTCTTCTGTGTTCTAAACAACTAATCGATTAATCGTAAGAATAATCTCTAGACTAATCGCTTACCAAAATAATCGTTAGTTGCAGCCCTAGTTAACAACCTGCTAAAGTTTGGACATGACGAAAAAGTTTGCAGTTAAGACGTAAATAACACAGAAAGTTCATCTCCAGCAAAGTCAAAACAAGCAGACTGTACGGTGCGCCCTCTGCAGGATCAACAGAGTCACAACACAAACACATCCAGGTAACCAACACCCAGACACGCGCCGAACACTCAATTTTTGATAATATGCACATTTTATAAGGATGGAAACGCAATTAGTGTGCTTATGAGGTTTGACTGTCAACTTTTTAAGATTTAGCTTAAAAAAACAAAACAAAAATTCCCCAGTTCGACAATGCTTGTGAAGTTTATAATTTTTCTTCCAGGTTGCACATGGGCAACAAATGACATGAATAAACCAAGAAGAAGTAATCTAGCAACTGTTACTTAGCAACCATACTTTAAACAAGGACCAAAGCTCATCTAAATGTACACATTACATCATTATCATAAGTTTAATGCCACACTGTGGAGCATAACACATCCACCAGACCAGAAAAGTTCCATCACAAACGTAACACAGCGCACCTTTAAAAACACTCATCAGGCAGGTATGCTCTTTGAACCTGTTTTGAGAGCGAGAGGAATTTGTCCTTTTTCCCTTTACCAAAGATGGTCAAACGCGGTCACTGAAGTTCCAGGGAGATTATAGTGAGGAGATGGAGCGGCGCATACCTCAGATCGGAGCAAAATAAAGCTGTTACTTGAGCGGAGACATACTGCTTTAGCGAACGCAGGGCGGACAGTGGAGCTGGTAGATTCATCTCCAAAGACACATTTTATTGGACCTATCTGCAGATTTAAGGCAGCTTGTCAAGATAACCTGAGCGGAATGAAGAGTGCTATAAATTGTATTCACGGAATCATAAAATAGTAGAAGTAATGCTAGAAAGTATTGCTGGTACCTTAAAATGATGTGGACACAAGGGTGACTAATTATATGCAATATGTTAAACTGGGGAAAAAGCTCATTCATTCATTTTCTACCGCTTATTCCCGTTAGGGGTCGCGGGTGACTGGAGCCTATCCCAGTGACTTTGGGCCTTAGGCGGGGTACACCCTGGACAGTGGCCAACTCGTCGCAGGGCTGACACAGAGACACAGACAAGGACAGACAACCATTCACTCTCACATTCATACATTCATACACATACATGGGGAAAAAGCTGATTTAATTTATGTAATTTGGTCAGGGAAGATTTATTTTGAATTGCACTATATAACTTTTCAGACAATTCACACCTTATAGTAGTTGAGTAGACCTCACCGACAACAGATACTTCTTACTGTAAATAACTGGGGGTGTTGTTAGAAGCATAGATAAAAGGTGTGCTATGCCTTTGAAATACATAAAAAACAAACAATTTCAGTGTGTGTGTGTGTGTGTGTGTGTGTGTGTGTGTCTGTGTGTCTGTGTGTGTGAACAGTATCAATGGTCCTTTCAGCTAAAGCCAGATTTCAGAGACAAAGGACGTCATAAACGGGCTGGATGCCCATTCTCTATCTTTGTGACCAGGACAAATGGGCTCCTGCCTGGCGGAGCTAACAAGAGGTGACTATGTTAAAGTTGAAGTGAACAATTCAGAATGTACAAGAATGACAGAATGAGAATGCAAAACTAATTATTGCGATTACATCTATCAATGTGAAATAAAAACTGCCGCCAATAGTGAGTCGTGTTGAATTACCAGGCTCCAGTCACAGCTTTGAGTCCACGCTGCTTTATAGCACAGAGGCGGCAGAAGCAAAGCATAGAGAGGCAACCAATCCGAGGCTGCGCTTCCCCTGCCATTCCGTAAAATAGATACATTCACGCGTGGGACAGAGGCTGCTCTATTGGCTTTATGATGGGCCGACACTGGTAACAACAGGCTTGGCCACAGACCAGTTTTAGATTGGGCCGTTGATGCGTGACATCAGGACTGCGCTGCGTTGCATTAGTCTGACAATGCCCGGCCCAAAAGTGCACCGGCCCACCAGGAAAACTCCCGGTGCTCCAGATGGCCAGTCCAGGGCTGCATGATATCAAACACCTTCACAATTCCCCACACAAGCAGTTGTGATTAAATGAATGTAGGCTCTGATTTCATATTTCTTGCAAATATAAAATGATCTAAATGCATGCAACAGACTTCCTCAAACTGGCTCCTTCTCTTCTCTCTGAGTGCAGACCTCCTGGCTCGTCTCTGAAAACTCTGTAGACCTGGTGCAGAGTTTGCGGACACAACGTTGATCATCGCGTACGTCACATTTGGCCTCATTTTGAACATACATGTGCTTTTTAAATGAGACCCCAGGTATGTTATTGATGATGGAACAATATTAGAACATGATATTTGTCCTTTTAATCTCAGTCCAATATTTCCGAACACATGACCACTTGACAACCACAGTTTCTCCAGCAACCAGTGAAAACCTCTCAGTTAAGCCATGCTTTCCCACATGCAAATTGCAATAAGCAGCGTTTGGGGTTAGGGTGTGCTGAAAGGTTAAACATTATTTGCTGCTATTTTCGAATTTGTTGGCGCTACAGCCAAACGAATTCAAGAGTGTTTGATAAATATTTGCTCGTTTCTGACTTCCTTGTAATCTCACAAATTGCTGTTTACTTGGGACCCCAGAATGCACCGCCCTCTAAGTGAACCTGAGGCTTTCAAAACACTGCAGTCTTCAGGGCACCAGCCAAAAACAAGCACACACACTCCCAAGTTTGAGCAATTCACTGCTTTTAAATGTATCATAATTGGAGCTGAGAAAACTCTGACTCTCTATGGAACATTTTGGTATGATTTTTTGTTGTTGTATGTCGATTTAGCTTTTGATTGGTCCAGGCCTGCGTCGCCCATGGTTACATAACTGTATTTGAGAGTCTAATGGCTTCATTTGTCACTGGAAACATGGCATTGTCCCCATGGCAGACACAGATGCTGATTAGATGTGATTACTGCGAGACAGAGAGAAAGCTCAAACATTCAGCTATGAGCTTGAATGTTTGGTTAATAAAAAATTACCCCGCAAATTACATTTTTGGGCCATCGTTTTCTATCATTAATTTTGATATCTTGTATAAACGTTTTGTCCTTTTTAAACTACTTTGAACCCTTTGGTTTAATCCTAACTATTCTTATGTACAGATTCTATATTGATGTCACAAATCATAAGAATTTTCAGTTAGACAAATGTTATACCTCAGAGATTTTAAGATGAGACGCTGCAGGTGAATAGGAACAAATCTTAATTTAAAAGATATCCAATTGAAACTTCTCCTGTAGTTTACTCATATAAATGTGAGAAAAAAATGCCATTTTCATCATGTTTTCATAAATAAATGAGGCATTTTTGTGTATAAAAATTGTAAACATTATTTTCTATGTTGATCATATGCTTGTATTTACTATTTCACACTAGTATATATGGTCCATATTATCTTAATGTGTCCCCTGTTACCATTCTGTGGAGTATAATGCTCATCATGATAGCTGTGTGAATTAGTCCTTCTATGCAAACTTTATTTGCTAAAAGATGGAAATTTCCATCTTTAACGTTGCAACCGTTGCCTGCCAAGGACAGAACGTTCTGTCCTGAGCATTTTATTATATCAGTCGATAGAGGGCGCCCTGACGGACAAAGTCACGTAGTACTGTAGTTCTATAGCATGTGTGGCCCTTGGACCCTGGGGACACTCAACCTGTATGACTCGGATTTGTTTACAATGCCGACCGGCACGGTTTTACGAATGGATCTCGGGCAAAACTAAACTGTTACTGTTTCACAAGCTTTAGAACAAATATTTGATACTTTACATGAGGAAAAGGATGATACTGGTCTGGAGTTTGAGGAGGAGGAGCAGGTCACACACACATGTCACACGCACATGTAACACGCACTCACACGCACTCACACACACATGTCACACGCACATGTAACACGCACTCACACACACATGTCACACGCACATGTAACACGCACTCACACACACATGTCACATGCACATGTAACACGCACTCACACACACATGTCACACACACACATGTAACACGCACTCACACACACATGTCACACGCACATGTAACACGCACTCACACACACATGTCACACGCACATGTAACACGCACTCACACACACATGTCACACGCACATGTAACACGCACTCACACGCACATGTCACACGCACTCACACACACATGTCACACGCACATGTAACACGCACTCACACACACATGTCACACGCACATGTAACACGCACTCACACACACATGTCACACGCACATGTAACACGCACTCACACACACATGTCACACGCACTCACACACACATGTCACACACACATGTCACACACACACACATGTCACACGCACATGTAACACGCACTCACACACACATGTCACACGCACATGTAACACGCACTCACACACACATGTAACACGCACTCACACACACATGTCACACGCACATGTAACACGCACTCACACACACATGTCACACGCACATGTAACACGCACTCACACGCACATGTCACACGCACATGTAACACGACTCACACACACATGTCACACGCACATGTAACACGCACTCACACACACATGTCACACGCACATGTAACACGGACTCACACACACATGTCACACGCACATGTAACACGCACTCACACACACACATGTCACACGCACGACATGTAACACGACTCACACACACATGTCACACGCACATGTAACACGACTCACACACATGTCACACGCACATGTAACACGCGACTCACACACACATGTCACACGCACATGTAACACGCACTCACACACACATGTCACACGCACATGTAACACGCACTCACACACACATGTCACACGCACATGTAACACGCACTCACACACACATGTCACACGCACATGTAACACGCACTCACACACACACATGTCACACGCACATGTAACACGCACTCACACACACGTCACACGCACATGTAACACGCACTCACACACACATGTCACACGCACATGTAACACGCACTCACACACACATGTCACATGTAACACGCACTCACACACACATGTCACACGCACATGTAACACGCACTCACACACACATGTCACACGCACATGTAACACGCACTCACACACACATGTCACACGCACATGTAACACGCACTCACACACACATGTCACACGCACATGTAACACGCACTCACACACACACATGTCACACGCACATGTAACACGCACTCACACACACATGTCACACGCACATGTAACACGCACTCACACACACATGTCACACGCACATGTAACACGCACTCACACACACATGTCACACGCACATGTAACACGCACTCACACACACATGTCACACGCACATGTAACACGCACTCACACACACATGTCACACGCACATGTAACACGCACTCACACACACATGTCACACGCACATGTAACACGCACTCACACACACATGTCACACGCACATGTAACACGCACTCACACACACATGTCACACGCACATGTAACACGAGCTCACACACACATGTCACACGCACATGTAACACGACTCACACACACATGTCACACGCACATGTAACACGCACTCACACACACACATGTCACACGCACATGTAACACGCACTCACACGCACATGTCACACGCACTCACACACACATGTCACACGCACATGTAACACGCACTCACACACACATGTCACACGCACATGTAACACGGACTCACACACACATGTCACACGCACATGTAACACGCACTCACACACACATGTCACACGCACATGTAACACGCACTCACACACACATGTCACACGCACATGTAACACGCACTCACACACACATGTCACACGCACATGTAACACGCACTCACACACACATGTCACACGCACATGTAACACGACTCACACACACATGTCACACGCACATGTAATACGCACTCACACACACATGTCACACGCACATGTAACACGCACTCACACACACACATGTCACACGCACATGTAACACGCACTCACACACACATGTCACACGCACATGTAACACGCACTCACACACATGTCACACGCACATGTAACACGACTCACACACACATGTCACACGCACATGTAACACGCACTCACACGCACATGTCACACGCACATGTAACACGCACTCACACACATGTCCACACGCACATGTAACACCACTCACACACACATGTCACACGCACATGTAACACGACTCACACACACATGTCACACGCACATGTAACACTCACTCACACACACATGTCACACGCACATGTAACACGCACTCACACACACATGTCACACGCACATGTAACACGACTCACACACACATGTCACACGCACATGTAACACGCACTCACACACACATGTCACACGCACATGTAACACGCACTCACACACATGTCACACGCACATGTAACACGACTCACACACACATGTCACACGCACATGTAACACGCACTCACACACACATGTCACACGCACATGTAACATGCACTCACACACACATGTCACACGCACATGTAACACGCACTCACACGCACATGTCACACGCACATGTAACACGCACTCACACACACATGTCACACGCACATGTAACACGTCACACACACATGTCACACGCACATGTAACACGCACTCACACACACATGTCACACGCACATGTAACACGCACTCACACACATGTCACACGCACATGTAACACGCACTCACACACACATGTCACACGCACATGTAACACGCACTCACACACACATGTCACACGCACATGTAACACGCACTCACACACACATGTCACACGCACATGTAACACGCACTCACACACACATGTCACACGCACATGTAACACGCACTCACACACACATGTCACACGCACATGTAACACGCACTCACACACACATGTCACTGCAGCACATGTAACACGACTCACACACACATGTCACACGCACATGTAACACGCACTCACACACACATGTCACACGCACATGTAACACGCACTCACACACACATGTCACACGCACATGTAACACGCACTCACACACACATGTCACACGCACATGTAACACGCACTCACACACACATGTCACACGCACATGTAACACGCACTCACACGCACATGTCACACGCACATGTAACACGCACTCACACACACATGTCACACGCACATGTAACACGCACTCACACGCACATGTCACACGCACATGTAACACGCACTCACACGCACATGTCACACGCACATGTAACACGCACTCACACACACATGTCACACGCACATGTAACACACACTCACGTATCGAACTCTGGCTGCTCTCTGACAGGACATGAGTGGACTCAGGACCGAGGGTTAGGGGTTACTCCATTTGGAGCACCTCGATACACTTTTGCGCTAAAGTGCAATCAGTAAACTACACTGAAGCGCCGAAGTCTTGACATGCGCACATTTTGAAATTCATTCTAAGGATTGTTCATGGATAAATCATATGGTGGTGAGTAGATTAGACTACTCCTACTCCTTGAGTATTGTTTGCCGCTTCATGATACAAAACTGTATCAACTTGTCATTCTGACTGACGACAAACTCCACCACGCCGCACTAACACTGACGGGACAGGAGAGGGAGGGGTGAGAGCCCCGACCTGGGCAATCCCAAGTCTACAGCTGAGAGGGGGGCGCTGTCAAAAGTAATATTTGATTTGTTGTTTTAATTGTTTTAACTACTTCATGGACATATTTTTTGACAAAGAACTGCTCCCTGACGTTTGTAATGACACTTTTCTTGGTTTGAAGATGTAAGCACAGACGACCACTCTGCTCTTTTTAACAAGCAGATCTCACATTATAATCCTAAAGACGTTATTTCATTGCAGTTCCACATCTTTTTTCACCATAGTTTAGAGCAAAGTAAAACAAAACTGAATAAAAGTTTGAATTTACTAAACTGCGTCTCCACTTTTGTCTCAAAATACTTGATTCTGATGAAAACTACCAGTTTGAAAATGGCTATAAAGAAGGAATGGATCGCCGTACAATAACAGTTATTTGTTTCCATGAAAGTAGGGATCTAGGCGTTTCTTTTGGTGTACAGCATATGGTTAAAGCTGCTGCACAGTTTTCAGCAGGGCTGTGAAGATTGCTGAAATTAAGTGGAAACTCTGGCGGGCTAAGAGGGTCTGGCGAGAAAAAAGCTGGGAGTAAAAGAGGTAATGTATTTAAACTGTTTAACGTGTACTTGCATTTTTTAGACAATGGCAAAGTTATCTGCAGCAGAAAAGCAGAGAAGGTACATAGAACGCCTCTAAGAAGGCTGGAAAACAGTATCTCAAAAAAGAGAAAGAAAAATTGATAAAAGCTAAAGAAGTAGGTAAGAAAAGGCAAGTGTCAGACCTCAGTAAAAGGGAGAAGAAGGCACAACGCAAAAAATTGAGAGAAAAGAAAAGGAGACAGCAAGCTAATGATAGAGCAGCAAACTTCCAAATGGGATTCATTCCTCCACGTAATAATAACAATAATAACAGTTTATAATAATTGTTATTGTTGTAAGTGTATGCATGTCTTGAACAGCCCACTTTTATGCAAAAAAGTAATAATGTCACAGTAAAAGTAATGTGAAAAGCTTGTCTGATGAAGTAAAATAGTACATGTATAAAAGAATCATATTTTTGCACAGGCAACACATTGCAGGACGGCCAGACAAGCAACAAGGAGGCAGCAGTAGAGATTCAAGAGTTGAAAAACTTGTTGAAGAGGGAAGAGAGAAAAAAAGTACACGAAGAGATAGAAGGAAAGAAAACCTCTCCTCATGAACTGCTGCTGGCTGAGGCTAACAACACAGGGAGACCAGGATTATTATTGCAAGAAGAGTAAAGGGTCAAATCATAAAGAAATTCAGACTACACAAAGCGGCATGAGCATATCTGGGCATACAAAATAGCAAGAAGAAAGTAGATGCTTTCTTTGTGAGGGCTGGCTATTCAAATTTAGACGGCACATCATTAATATTCGCTGGCTGTACAGTCCCTATGGATGACTCAAAGAGAATCTAGCATGCCATAGACTTTAGTGAGAACTACTCTGGCAAGTATTCACAAGACATCTAGTCTGCCCACTTTGGTAGTTCTACCCAGTCAGCCTCCATACTCCATAATGGTGTGTTAACCTCTGCTGGACAGTACCTTTTTGCTCCATTTCCCCTTCAAGGCAACATGACCCCTCAGCTATTTGGGCCCATCTGGATCCAGTTTTAGACATGGTGAGGAAAAGATGCCTTTATTTTTATGGTGATGGCCCAGCAACCCAATATAAAGAAAAGAGCACCTTGACCTGGTGCAAGGTCAATCACACAATGCATGCTGAACATGACAGAAAAGCCCAGCTGGAGACAGCAGAGCAAAGAGCGGAGGTCAAGTTAGCAGGCCTTCCAGCAGAGCATATTATAACAATGAGAGCTTTGGACCATCTTGTCAGTGTTGTAAAGGACACTTCTAAAGTAATTTGGCCAATTCAAAGGCAATTGCAGTAATCAAGCACATGATTGGAGATGGCTATTTTGAAAGTCTCATAGAGGAGCTGAAAAAAAGTCAAATCAGCATTTTTAGGGATCACAGTATTCAAACCCTGTGCATGTTTGCTATTTTGATGAAGAGGAAATGAAGGTTGAGACTAGTTTCTGGACCTGGCTTAAATCTTTTCAGACCAATACAGACAGATGCGAGTGTGCTAATTGAAAATATTGTGGGCTTTGGGTCAGACGGTTGCACCACCATGATGTGAAGGAATAGTTCTGTCTCCAGCCGACTCAAGGTCGACTAAAAAATGTATGTTCAAGGATACTTCAGAAACAGCGCATTGCTCCGTGAATGAAGAGTGAAAAAGTTGTGAGTAAAATGTGTGAAACCTAAGAAGAGACTGCGTTCTACACACACGGCTTTGTAAATGATGACTCAGATGTCTTTCCACTGAACACAATGTACTTGGGTGTAAAGGTAATGAAACAACTCCAGCAGACACCTCCCCTGCCAAGACAGAGCTGTTGTCAGAGTTTAGTTTGTGTGGCTGGAAATTATGATTGTGATGACCTGCATATGAATCACATCTCCTGTGTCTCTGAGGACCAGTCTCCCCCCTCTCCTCCCTCTCCCCCCTCTCCTCCCTCTCATGCAGCAGCTGCCGCGACTGATCAATCTTCAAGACTCTGACAGACTTCAATCAGTTGATGATCAGTGGAGGCGCCTCCCACTGGATGAAAACACAAAGTAGATGTGGATGAATTCTGGTACCACATTTCCACTCTCAAGCCCTGTTCACACTGCAGCGCCTGTCGTCCCAAGTTTGTTGCTTGTACATTATGAGGACAGTCGCTTTGGTCACGCGTAACCAGCGCACAGCTGACCTGCTGCTGCCCCACTCCTCTTTTCTTTCTCCTTTCTCTTCTCCCTCATGTTCTGTACTGTCCCTAATCTGCCACCGCTTCCTCTGAATAAACATATGAACTCGTCAAACCACAGACTAGCGATAATTATGTTGGCTGCAAAAAAAGAAGAAAAAAAAAGACAACTAATATTTCCCGGCTCCAAAGTTGTGATAAGAAATACGTTGTTACGTCACTGAAGCGTGATCTCTGATTGGTTGCCATCCGCGGCGGTCGCCACGATGGTCGCAGGAAGTTCTGCTCTGTTTATCTTCTGTGACAATCACCCTGGTCGCACGAATGAAGTGATTTTTTGCAGGATTCGTGACGGAAATTCGCAGGAGGCGTTGGTCACGCGACACCATAGACTTCACATGTAAACTGGTCGTGTTGGTCGCTGCGGTCAGAACTCTTCTTCAGGGACTTTTGTGGAGAACAAGCCTTTGATAAACTTTTACTTTGGACAAGATCATTCTTCCACATTCAAATTCATCATGTGAGCGTGGGCTTTAAATCTACCTTGTTGTTTGTATTCATATATGTATAATGATTGTATTGTTTTGTAATATAAACTGCAAAATGTTAGCGTGTGTTTTCCACACTTGCTAAAAACCAAACTCTGACAGCTGTTTGAACTAAAAAACAATAAAAACATATACTGTATATTCACTCTGACATGGAGTTGTTTTTGCCTCAATACTATAATTTTGAGCGGCGGGTATGATACCATCTGGCAGCACTGAATGAGGCGATAATCAGTGGGTTTTACCCTGTGGACAGAGGGGGAGCGGGGTAGAGGGAGGTCTGAATGGTCAAAAGAGGAGGGAGCGAGCATGGGCGAGATATGTGGATCAGCAGAAGGACAAAGACTTCAGCTGCAGCAGAGACACAAAAGCAGAAGTTCTGTCAGGCTCTGATTCTTATCTGTGTGTGGAAGACTTTGGTTACCTCTTTGAGCGTGCATGCCTGGGCACAGACATTCTTCTATTTCTTTACACTGGGAGGGCCTTCAGAGCAAGCTGTTTGATACAAAATAATGAAGAGAATTCTGAGCCTGGTTCAGGTTTGGACAGTAGCTACGTGTTGTACTCAGGGTTGAATTGGATCATTCGAGCCGATCCAAACTCCAGAGCTCAGCGTGTAAAAGACAAATGCACTGAGTTGGATGTGTGTATGGTCTCAGTGCTTCTTCAAACGAAGCCTCGTTCATGTGCTCTGATTGTGGAGCCAGTTTTCTCTCAGGTCTGAGGTTCAGGATTGGGTCACAGACTTGTAGGGTCCCCACGTGTAAACAAGTGCACACGGCTTCAGGTGTGTCATGTGTTGTCCAGAATAATGAGTGGAATGAACCGCCGTTCTCCATGTTTAGGCCAATATCTGCATACGGCGGAAATTTGAATGAAATTATTTTGTTTTTCCTGATGATTTCCTGCATCAAACTCTTCGATACATTCTCATTACTTTCCTCTTGCATCTCCAGACTTTTCTCAGAGTGTACAGGAGGATCTCAATGTGTGCAGATGTAACCCCCGACTCAAGAATAGTGAAATTAGTAATCTAGTATGTTGGACCATGCACTAGGTTCTCAAGGGCTACAATAGGAATACTATGGTGAGTGAGAAAATGAAAGGGCTGGAGACAGAGATGAGCAACAACTAGAGTTGTATTGAAATAAAACAATAAAATGAAAACAGAACAATTACAACTTATCAGCCGGCACTCTATAGTTTACAAGTAGTTTGATCACACCATTTGAATAATCCCAAGTCCTATTGAGCTCAATAATTAAGTCCTTCAGTCAGAGTCAATGTTCTTTAGTTAGGTTCGAAAAGGGCTCCGTTTGAGTTGTGGCAGTTCGTGTGGTTACCACAATGAAGATTCAACGAGAAGAAACACAAGTTTGATGTGGTTCTGGGTTCTGGAATCTGGGATCTGGGCACAGGCTCGCCATCTCCGATGAGGGAGAATCCAGTTTCCAATCCGGAGTCTTCTTAACAGACCAAAAAAAACCTAGCCTGCATAACAATAACCAATATTATAGTATACAGCTAGCAAATCTGGTATCAACCTCTAATTCTCACAGTTGCTATAGCTTTAGTTCTTATCAAGTATCAATTATTGTATTAGTTTTTAGAATCAATAATATACATGCATGTTTTAAACTCAAAATATCATTGTTGCACATGAAATTGGTTTTAATCCATGTAATAACAATAATATGAATTACTCTTTTTATATCCTTCCTTATATAACCATTTACTTTGTGATTAATATTTTTAAACAATCAAATAATTAACTTTTAACCCTTTTTTAAGCTTTGTAAATCATGAAATGAAATGAAATTATTTTCACTACCAAGCAGGTAATAAAACAATGAATACAATGGTACACCTTTAAACTTCTAGATAGATCAGCATTACTTTGCATAAAAATCTTGCCAAATACACATAACAATCGATCATAAACCGTCCAGAACAAAATAACAATGTGGTGACATATGCTGTCAACGTAAATCTTGCTTTAGAAAACCATAAAACAAGTAGAAATAATTTTCACATGGATTTTAAGTAGTAGTTTACCACTCACGCTAATTAGCATTAGCTTCGCGGTTAGCATTAGCTTCGCGATTAGCATGTTCTTGTTTTCCACATGTTACAGTAGCAAGCACGTGTCAACTCACCAAGACGATGTTTTAGCATGAGCACGGTAACAAACACCGTCGCTGACTCTCCGGTTCACACTCAGAGTACACTTTAAAATAATATACACAATTACCATTAGAGTATTTGACCATATTTTCATTGATTCACATGAGCATACACTCACCAAGATGATATATTAGCTTAACACATCAAGAATCATTCACACAACTTCTCTCGTGTGTCCTGAGCGTAAAAGAACGAAAAACTAACGTAAAACTGAGATCGCGTCTTCAGAAGGCGGGACTTACTCGCTTTTGACAAATAAGAAAGTCATTATCACACAACGTGACTGACCAAACAGGAAGTAAACTCAAAGAGAGAAGAGACACACTTCCTCTTACCAAAATAATAGTTTTCAAAATAAAACGAGTACATAAAAATAAGGAGAGAAATAAGTCACGTTTTCTCTACTGGGTTACACAGAGATAAGCAAAGTCCTGTGTTTAGTGCAGTGCTTCTGTTGCGCTCCTCTAGGAAGAAGAAAACATTTCGCGGCTCCCGCACTCTCCACCGTGTTAATAAATAGTTTCTTTTGTCTGTAAAACTGTTATGTCCATCTCTGCATAACATTGAATCCTTATTAACATTAAAGAAAACAAAAGAAAAACGATAAAAATACAGATCAACTTACGACAAAGAATAACTTCATTAAGGCCAACGCACATGGGGGACGCAAATTAGGCTCCGCGGCTGAAAACACATGCTGTTTGCACGATTTATTCCTCCTTATTTTACTGTTTTGGGCAATTACACATTCTAGTATGGGGTTGCCGGGGTTACGCCCTGCCCCACTATTTGAGAAGCAGTGGTTTAGTGGAAGTTTTATTAATACAACTGACGGCGCAGAAGGCGGACTGAGCAACATGCAGTGCACAAGCAAGCTTTATAAATGAGACCCCGGGAGAAGGGCCCCTGCGCCCACTGCTCCTGACAGGTTGACCCAGTGGCACTGAAGGATGGGTCAAACGCAGAAGACACATTTCCCTGCAGGCACAATAGAGTGTATCTTAACCTTAAAGTTTATATGACATGTTCTTAAGTTTTTCTAATTCTGACTTAGTTTGGCGGGAGGGCACTTGTGGTAAATAGTTATCATAGTTTTACATCTGAGAAGTTACAGTTTGTGAAGACATTTTGAAAAATAAAAGTTAAAAATGACAGGAAGTAGTGCTGAGTTCTATAACGCAATCCCTCTGTGATGTCACCAAAAAGCCACGTACTATTGAAAATACAGAGACAATTTACAGACGACTGACCCATTTTTGACAATTTAAACGGTCATTTAACAAAATAAACAACAAACACATCTGCCAATTATTGGACATCTTCCTTAACACAACCTACTTCCAACCTATATATGGAACACTTCGAGAAGAAGGCTCTGACCTCCTTCCTGGGCACACCTCCGAGCCTCTGGCTGCGTTATGTGGATGATACCTTTGTGATAATCAAGAAACATAAGCTGGAAACGTTCTCTGAGCATATCAATGGGTTGGATGTATACATTAAGTTCACCCGAGAAGATGCTAAGGACCACCGGTTGGCGTTTCTTGATTGCTCCACAATCAGAGAGGAGGAAGGCAGCCTTCAGACAGAAGTATACAGGAAACCCACCCACACAGATCAGTACTTATTGTTCGGTTCTAACCACCCACTGCAGCACAAGTTGGGGGTGATTAGGACATTGCAACACAGAGCCCATGAAGTACCCACCAGCTCTGAGGGGAGAAAGAAGGAGGAAGAACACGTCCAACGTGCCCTCTCAGCTTGTGGTTATCCCAACTGGGCCTTTAACAAAGTCAGAAGAGCCAAGAAACAGGACAGAAAGGATAAAGACCCCAGCAGGAGGGGGGTGTCTATCCCTTATGTCTCGGGCCTGTCTGAGAAGGTTCAAAGGATTTTTAGACAACACGACATCCCTGTTTATTTCAAACCTGGCAACACACTTAAACAGAAACTGATCCACCCGAAAGACAAGAGGCCGACAGAGAAACAGAGCAATGTAGTTTATTCGATAGAGTGCAGTGAGGACAGTTGTGAAGAACGTTACATAGGAGAAACAAAACAGCCATTGCACAAAAGGCTGTACCAACACAGAAGAGCTGCCTCCACAGGACCGCAGAGTGCCGTCCATCTGCACCTAAAAGCTACAAATCACTAATTCGAGGACAGTGAGGTGAAGATTTTGAGCAGAGAGAAGAACTGGTTTGAAAGAGGAGTAAAGGAGGCTATTTTTGTAAAAAGAGAAAATCCTTCTCTAAACAGGAATGGGGGCTTAAGATTTAATCTAGCCAAGATTTATGACAGCATTCTAACACCTTGGTCCAGATCAATAGACCAGTCAAATGCTAATGAGGTAATCAGCAGCGAGGAGGGAGCAACAGCCAACTATCAATAGAACAATAGACCTTAGTCACAGGTGAAACTAGGTGAGGCCAACTATTAATCATCAAGACAGACCAATTAATCAAGTCCCAGGTGACAAACAAAAATTTTCCAAACAAAGACAGGTATTCAGTGACTCCTCCCTAGGGGCAGGACTCCCACTACTTAGAGTAGCATATAAGCCCAAGTTCCCATACCAGCTTTCTGATTGACAATGACTTTTGGATAAAAGTCGAAATGTCTCGATCTTCAAACGGTGTCCGGATGACAACCTCTGAAACCCTTTCTACGATTAACAAAATAAAGGCATGATCAGGTATTATTATTTGTCAAATCATAACTATTGTGTAATTAGATGGATTTTGGCCCTTGTTTTCAAAATGGTTGCTAGGTAACAGTTGTGGAATTACCTCTAACTATGTCATATTTACTGCACATGTTTAACCAGTAAGTACTATTATAAACATTACAGAAACTTTCAAACTGGGGACAAATGGGCAAAATGTTCAGTAAAGTCATAAATATAACCATATTCAGTGTGTTTTAGTGAAGTGTGTCGTTAACCTGTCATATACTTACAGATATCTCATCAAAACCACCTTGATTTCTGACATTTTCCATACATCTGATATTAATCCCAGTTTCTCTCTTGTACACACATTATGTTTCACTTCCTCTGCCTCCAGTTGCCTCCGTATTTGTTCATAAACCTTTAAACATCCGCATGCACCAAGGCTGTCTGCTTTAAATATTTGAAGGATTGCTGCTTTTTAAGACTTTGAATATAGCTGTTTTCTTTCATTGACCTTTGATTGCTAATTTAACAGGGTGCAGTTAAATGTGTGATTAAATAACACAATTTTTATTTCTTTTTGGTGATTTCTTCCTTGATTAGCTTCCGAATGTTCAAGTTCGCCAAATCATGCAGCACTGTACAAACAAATGATCGCTTTTTTCATTTGAGGCATTTTATTACGGGGTTTTTATTAGTGGTGCACGGTGGCAGAGCAGTTAGAGGACCTTCCTCCCAACAATGAGATTCCCGGACCAGACCAACGTCACACGATCTCCAGCTTCCTCCAACCAACCAAAGACATGACTGTTGTGTTCAGGTTAATTGGTAACTCTAAATTGCCCCGAGTGAATGAATGTGAGAGTGAATGGTTGAATGTCTGTGATGGGTTGGCCTCTGTCCAGGGTGTACCCCGCCTAAGGCCTAAAAGTCACTGGGACAGGCACCCGACCGCGACCCCTAACAGGAACAAGCGGTAGAAAATGAATGAGGCATTTTTTTATTACATGCATTTTCATGAATATTACAGTATAAATACAACATTCATTTAATAAATATCTGATACAGTATATAGTCTCCTATCATTACAGTTCAATATGAAATCACAGACAATAATAAATACATTGGATACACTTTCACAGAGGACATGTTGGCATGCTGAAACCACAGACGTCGAAATACTCTACAACATTTGACTTTTCTCCCCATTTAAGTAAATATAACATGCATCACATATAGAATACCGTTTGCTAAATAAAATGTAAGGCTTTTTACAACATCTAAAAGCAAGACACACGCGCAAAACTGTCAGCTTTCCATCCACTTCATCCATAGATTTCTCTGGCACGTTCAAACTTCAACAGACGTTTTCTCAACAAACCTTTAAGTATCTCCTGCACACACAGAGGATTTGTTGATATCTACTGTAATTCTAAGCCTGATTTATTAGAGATTTAGCTTAACTTAATTACTGCAAAAGAAATTACTCAAAAACATTTTTTGATCAATTTAGAATTTGAATAAACTAGATCTAACTGAAATTTGGAATCATAATTCAAAGTTTGCCTGAATCTTTTAGTGAAAACTGTAATAAATTGGGCTTAAGCCCTCTTCGGACAGAATTGGTTTTACCTTGGGACGTCTGTAAAATTGATATTACCCTATGAATTTCGTTTTTTTGTGAGTTTTCATAAGGGATTCATATTCACTTGTTCTTATGGGCTTTATTCCGGAAATGATGAACTGATAAACACATTTAAATACGACAATAACCTTTTCTCATCCACATTGCTATGTTTACAGTGGCGGACTTACTATTAGGCAACAAACCACAATTGCCTTGGAGCCCCAACCTGAAGGGGCCCCCAATAAGATGCCCTTCCCGATCATAACAGACACAAGGCTCTGAAACAGTTCTTTCAATATCACACTGAAATAGTGCAGTGTACTTTTAAACAAGAAAAAGTCCAACAAAATAGTCTGGGATTGTAAATAAATCCCAATAAAGTTAAACAATAAATAAAATCTAACATTATACAGTTACAGCTGAATATCATGTAGCATGTTGAAATCAAGAAATATAGTCTGATTTCTTCAATATTTTTCTCGGGAAGGACCCTCGAACACCCCTGTTAAAAGCTGTGGAAACTATTGCTCACTTACCACCTCAAATTTATGACCCTCTCCGGCCCTCACATAAAAAAACAAACATAAAAATAACAAAACCCAAAAGCTTTCTTCAAGAACAATTCAAAAGACACAACAGAAAAGTTATAGAAAATCACACTTGATGAGGAGGGGCCAGTACTTTTTGCCTTGGGCCCCCAAATTCCTAGATCCGCCGCTGAGTGTTTCTTCTATTTTCAACTATTTTAGGTTTGTTTTCTCATGTTGTTGCGATCAGAATGACGTCGAAAACAATCAGATTTCTTATGAAACGGTTGTAACTTCTCTGTTTTAATCCATTCACACTGAACTGTTCCAAAAGCATCCAGACTTTTCCAAGAGCCTCCATGTTGCTCAATTCTCAGGCTTTTATTTCTGGAGGTCACGACTTAACCACAGTTTGTTTTTTGTTTTTCACTTTTTAACTGTGGAAAAAAAAAAAAAATTGGATTGGAACGATATTAATCTAGTTCGGATTTGGATGTAAATTGGACACATAGACGATTTGCGCTGAACTTGAAGCACAGACGACGTCCATAATTATTACAATTATCATGAGGTAAAACTAATCCGTCCTAATAGGGCTTTAGATTTAGATATCAACAAATCCTTCTGTATGTTCTGTCAAAGTCTGGTGTGTGTGGGTGCGACTTAAAGGCTGATCTTTATGTCTCTGCGACTGTCAAAACGACTGTTGAAGTGATCTTGCCTGTAGTGCCTCGTCTTAACAGGAAACAATGTGCAGTGAAAAACATGTCATTAGAGGCAATTTACATATCAAATCTGTAATTGCACGAGACTTTTTAAAAGCGTAATCTGAGCAAGTTCATTTGCTGTTCAGCTCTGGCACAAGCTGTAATCTTCAACCTACACAGTCCATCTTGTTTTCTTCTGTAACACTGGTTAAAAAGAAAAAAAAACAAAAAAAAAAAACTAACTCTTGTTGTAGCTAGTGGGCAGAATATTCGGAATAATTATGCAGCTGTTCTGTTGACAAATGGCAAAGTTGTCATTGTAATACATTTACTAATTAAGGTTTGAGAAAATTCTATTTAAAATTCTCTTTCTTTTTTTTTCTTTTTTTCAAAAATCCAGTGAGTTTCTTCTATCTGTTGTGTGTAGATTTAAGGCAAGAAGTGACTTGTGTTTCCCAAAACCACACGGGATAGGGATTTTTGGAAAGATTCATTTTTGGAAATTGGCTGTCCCAAAAAACTGAATGGTTTTCAAAGTGATGACATTCAACAGTTTTTAATTTAAACATAAGAGACTTAAGAGTTTATTTCCCAAATAAACAAATATATATTGTTTAAATAATAATTACTATTTCCTTTAGGGCTGCAGGATTAACCGCAATCGACTCCAAACTGCAACTTGAATCAATTAGCAAAGGTTGCAATTTTTGAAGTACAATAATTTACTTCACAAACTAAATAACGACATTATGTAGGATTATTTTATTAGTATGTCAGTTTTGAATGTATGTTTTGAATGAATGAATGTTGTATACTTTGGACTTCTCGCATCATTTTTTTTTTTCAGTGTGTTTTTTTTATACCGCAAAAAACAGTTGACAGGCATATTTCAGTCTTTTTGTCAATTCTCCTGGTTGAATTTAAAATCAGAAAGTCTGAACAGAATCCAGTTATTAAAACACAAATCTCCAAACTGGTCACAAATATAGCAACTCGATATTTTTCCCAAATGGTGCAGCCCTAATTTCCTCATACACTTTTTTTAAACAACTGCTACGTGCAAGTCTCCATCTTCAAAGCACAGCCAGGTCTGAACAGAGAACGCAAAGTCCTTACATTACATGGCTTTATACAGACACAGAAGGCAACAATCGTCAATGTAACTTACAATGATTCAAACAAATGAAACCCAGCCTTTGTAAAGTAGATAACCACGTGTATCCATTATAGTGTGACGACGTTTTGTACAATGTTTTTTATACGTAAGTCCATAAAGAGGATGAACACTGGCAGTACTGCTAATACTGACAAGATTACTCCTGGTTTTTAACTAATCTCACTCATTAAGATGTAAGCTATGATGCGTTTGTGTGTTACTTTTCAGCTGTGTGTCCTGCATGATACGAGCAGGTGAAGATTAGCAGCAGAAGCAGAGTAAAAACCCTCACTTGTAACATTCATTGTACAGACCATTCTCAACCGTCGTCACTGTGATCACGGGTGGCAAAAAGATAAAGTGCACAACTGCGACACTACGAACTACGGTCCGCTCGGCTGCAACAGGCTGCAAACACATTCTGGGTCCATTTTTACCGACTTTTCATTGGTTAAACAGCGTCATGCGATCATTTGCCGACTAAAACAAAACATTGTTGCGCTAGATGGCTAACTCGCTCCAGATTTGCAGTTCAAATGCACATTAAAAGTGCCGACAGGTGAAGAAGTTGGACATATTTCCTGTGTGTATCTAATCAGAGGAAACTTGTGTCATTTGGCGCTGTGTCCAAACAGATGAGGACATCAGACTCCAGAGGAAAAGAGGAGGAGGAGGTGAGGAACACAGTGAGTGCCATGATTTAATTTGGTCTTTGGTTGTAAGTGTAAAAATGACATTTAGGCCGAAATATCACTATGTGCCTCGTTGTTGCCATTATTTGTCCGTCTCTGTCTTCTGTAAAGACGAAAATAGAAAGTTTTAGCCCAGATATTTCTAGTTTAAAGCGTCTCCTCCCGTCCTTTTCATTGTCTGCCGTCAGTCAGGGGTGGAAAAAGTTCTCAATTGTGTTACACAAGTAAAAGTACATGTGTGCAAAAAATGACGTAAAAAAGTAAAAATATCACATTAAAATATGTACTTAAGTAAACGTGTTGAAGTACCTGTTTGAAAATATATTTTAAGAGTGAAAACTAAAAGTATCTCATGCAGATTATGAGACCGGTTTTACGTATTAAATGTTGTAATTTTGGGAAAGAATTGAGCTTAATTTTGGTCAACGTAGGTCAATTTGAATTATTTTAACATTTTCATGGAGAATTTTATGTGTTTTGTTTGCTTGTTGTTGAGCTTGAACTCAAAACCTTCAGGCAGCATGTCATCATCAACGTGCTAATAATAACAACCCTCAAACGAAATGAAAAGTACTTTCTACTTTTCAGACCAGTTAAAAAATGAGTAAAAAGTACAAATACGTGGTCTCAAATGTAGTGAAGTAAAAGCAAAAAGTATCCACTGTAAAAACGACAGTACAGCACTTTTACTTTTGTACTTCGTGAGGCCCAGTCGCGTCTTTCCGTGGTCCACACATTGCGAGTCAGATACAAGTCCAGTCGAAACAGCTCCACGCGACGAGACTGACTTCAACTAGAGACGACTGAGAGTGACCGGGCACGACTGAAAATCAGAAGAAAATGTGTCCTCAGTTCTAAACGAGAGAAAGTGCTGTTTTGTTTTTTTGCCACCCAGTCAAACGCAAAGAGTGTGACGTCACTGAGAATGGTCTTCCGCGGATAGTGCTCTGTGGATTCAACAAGCTGACGGTGGATGGGTGTCTGGGCTAGAGCGACTTTAGTCCAGACGTGATGAGGAAGTAAAATTAAAAAAAGTATATACATAACAAAGAACCGTAAAATAGTAGTGGACCAATACAGAAGTGATTGCCTTTTTACGTCAATGGAACTGTCTGCAAGTCTCCACAACCTTTCACAACTAAACCGGGATGGGAGGGGCACAAACAATTAACCGAGACTAGGACGTGTGTGATTAAAGCCTCAGATGGTGGTCCTCTTAAAGACAAAAACTTATTTGAAAACTGTTTTAATTTTGGCAAAAAATTTTAACCCTGAATTTACACCTGATCATCGTGAGTCATTCCCTCAGGTCCTGGATGCAATGCGTTTCGTTTGTCGCTGTCATGTTTTTAGATAAGAGCATTTAGCTTCTTTTTGTCACTTTGTCTCTTTTTCCAGCTGAAAATCCTAAACAAGTTTCACCTAACCCTAATTTGATTGAAGCATAGCCTAAGCAACTCCATTGGCCGTTACGCTGCACTCAAATGGGGTCTTTTGATTAAAGTAGGGCCAGAAATCGATTTTAAAAATAACTAATGAATCACAAATTTAACAGAAATAAATCGCAAGGTCCTAATTACTACGTACTTTCAAACATTGTATGAGAGGTGCAATGCAGAGGACAAATTCCATACAGGGACAATAAAGTGTACCTTAACCTTAGCTACAGAACGGTGACTGGAGTGGGCAATGGAGTTTAAGTGTCTGACTCAAGGACACAACAACAATACCATTTCTTTTGCATTGTATAAATCTATATCTAATTGGCTGAACTGTCTTAATTAAGTTTATTGTTGGACTTAAAAATATCCATCCACTAAAGTAGATCTGGAGTGAGTATAAAAATGCTGTCAATGTAAAATGAAAAGCATCAGTATGGAGGGGGGGGTTCTTTAACCCTTTGTGACCTATGGGGGCGCCAGTGATCAGATTCATATAGAATTTTTTGCAACTTGTACAAACAATGGAGTTAACCATAGTGTAATAATTGTTTTTGCAGACAAAAGAGAACAAAGTGTCTTAAATTAAGTACAGCTAACAAATCCATGGGTTGAGATTGCAATATTAATGTTACAGTATTGTAGACACAGTTTTAATATTTTTGTTTCCTTTAGACATTTCATGAAGGCGCATGTTGATCATATGAGATAAGTTTAAAAAAATGTCTGTTATTGAATATCTTATTTTAATTCACTATTTATTTTGTTTTTGAAAACATTTTATTAATACACATCTAAAAAAATATTGACAATTTTAGTTATTTAAATGTAATTCAAATTTAAATTATATTTAAATGTGTTATATATTGATACGGTCTGAAGTGTAAGGCCTGTATAAGTGTACAAGTCGTAACAATGGCACTAGTGGATGCAAGAATGTCAGTCCATGCTTAGAGAGGTCACAAAGGGTTTTAATATATTATGAATATTCAGCAGTGACAAGTTTAAGCTGGCATGTTTGCAAAATGTGATGGGTCGTTGTCCAGTTATTTGCCATAGATAAGGACAATGATTTAAAGATAACAAAAAAGTCAAACTTCAAGTGATCCATTAATAACTCCTCAAATCCCAATTTTGTCATTTCTTTAACCAGAGCAGCAGACACACCATGAGTGCTGTCTCAAAACTGGCACATTTACAGAGATGTTATCAATGTGCAGTGTGCCTGTTCAAATCAAATAATAATAATTGCTAAAATGTTGACTTTAATTAAGAATATTATGCCATCTTAATCAGTTTAATTGGATTATATTATTATAACACAAGTATTTGAATTAATATGTACTTCAATGCATACACACATAATAAAATGACATAACACACTTATTTACATTTAATTAATTAAGAGTGTATATTCCTAAATCCAGCGCTCAACTCACTTCATACAATCCTCACACATTGGTCCACTATTATTCTGTCCCAAATGTCACTGCAATATGCCACTCATCAATGACAATATGGAATAGGAACTGCAGTAAATGATTAACTCACAAAATACCAGTGATGGAAGAAAAAGTAAAAGTATCGCATTTATAAAAGTCTACTTAAAGCTGAGGTACCTAATTTTCACACAACTAAACCGGAAGTAGGTATTAAATGTGTTAAACTAGTTCCAAGCTCTCATAAACATTTTAAACATTGGCTTTAATTTTCAAGTGTGGTTTCAGCTTTAGAACTGCTTCAAAGTGAAACTCATGCGACCGCCCCAAGCACAGCCAATCAGAACTCTACTTTCAGCGTTCTGATTGGCTTCTGATTGGTTCTGAATAATATTAGATGCAGACAGCACACAGCGGTCAGATTTTTATCTCTGCAAAAGTACTGCTTTTATAAGATATTCTTTTGGGGGGATAAAAGTTAGGTACCCCAGCTTTAAGCAAACGTTTTTAGATGTGCCTTTACAAATGTACTTCTAACGTAAAAAGGAAAAGTATTTTGATTTCTTAAAACAAAGATTTTAACTCAGAGGCAAGATGTCGCCATTGAAATAATGAAAATAAACAATCCCAACATTTCAGCAGGTCACAAACTGTACAAAAAGAATACTTCTACTTTTCAATCCAGTTAAAATTGTAGTAGAACAGAAAGTACAGATACCTGCTCCCACATGAAGTAAAAAGTATTCAATGTAAATGTACTTAGGTAAAGTACAGATACTGAAAAAACACTACTTTTACTTTTGTACTTTGTTACTTTCCACCACTGCAAAATACATAACATAAAACCATGAAAAATATGAGTAAAACATTCAACTGAAAATAGGTAAAAACAACAAAAACACAACACAAAGTTTTCAAAACAGGCAAATAATGTTAATGTTGATGCTGATATTACATACAATGAAATAAATTAGTTTTAACACAAAATGTTTGTTTATGACAATTCTTATCAGGTATAACTTGTTTTTTGTACTTGTTTGTGTAATGTTTTTAACTGTGTAATATGTGTGTTTTTGTGATGAAAAGCCCAGAAATAGTAGCCAAGCTAACGCAGAATAAACAAACAAAACAAAAATCAAGATATTTCGGACTTTTTTCCAGCAAAATGTGTACGTAAAATAAAATAGAATAATCATATTTGTATTTCCTTCGCAAATAGCACATCATCAGAAAACAATCATAACCTAAACTCATCAAATCTCCTCAAATTTGGATAAATATGGTGAATTGAAGTCATTTTAACGCGCGCACCGTAGGTCAACTTTCTGTGGCGGCTGCTTGCTCGTTTTGGGTAGTCTCTGGGCTCGGTCTAGGCGCCCCCTGCCACGGTCCCCTCACCGTCCCCCTTCTGAGAGGCTTTGGTGGGGCACAGGTCCTGCAGCAGGCTGGAGTGGAGGAACCTTCTGTACGAGTCCTTCTCCATCAGCAGGTAGATCATCCTCTGGGCCTCGTCGAAACACGTGGGACAGGAGTGCTCCATGTTCTGCTTGGTCAGGTCTCGTGTCGCTGCATCCAGGTTCACCTAGCGGGACAAAAGATGGATTAAAGGAAAATATACCGGAAAACAGTCTCAATGGACTATAGAACAATCTGTGTACTTTTCTGAGGTAACGGCATGTCAACAATAGGGATGGGACAATAAACAATAATATCGTTTATCGTGATAAAAAGGGAAGACAATAATCGTTTGTGCTACATTTTGTTTAATCGTGATAATCGCCATTTTGTCACCAGATTGCGCAGAAAAAAAGCAACATACCCATTATGTTTCTTCTAGATCATTTTTATTTTCACTTATAATAATGTACAAATATGTCAGAAGTTATTCAAAATGAGAAAGTTATGTCTTTGTATGTCACATTTCAAACAATTTTAATAACCATCGTGTTATTATATTATTACGATATTATCGTTAATCGCAATTATTTTGGCCATGATAAAATTTCAACATCGTCCCATGCCTAGTCAACAACCTCCATTAGGACTCAAATGGGTCTTTACTGGAATTAGTCATGCTTAAAATACACCGATTTGCCAGGAAATGTCTTTAAGAGGGAAAGCGTTGTGTTTCCCAATGAATACGTGTTTTCACCCGCTCCAGGCCACGCCCCTAATAAGACGAATCACTGACTGTAGAAAACATTCTTTAAAGCTGAACTCCGGTGACAAAGCTCCCCCTGCAGATCTCTTGTGAAAATACACTGCCGTTACAAATACTTTTTTTTCCCCCTTCCTTTTTATTGACATAAGGAAGTATAATCACATACAACAAACATTTCATGTCGCCAAATATAAAAAAGAGAGTTAAGGTTTCAGGAGAGATGTGTCCGCGTTGGCGTCAGGAAAGTTGCAAGGCTGGTTTTCGGCGCAGAGACAGCAGGGGGAGCTTCAAACGCCCCGAAAATACATTTGCCACGACTTACAAAAACGTTCAGCTTTAAATAAACTGATATAACCCGAGCATTTACATTTATCCGACGGCTTCAAACTTTTTTGAAGTAAACCTTGTACTTGTCGCCTGCATCATTGACAGCTTGTTTCTAATCTCCTTTGTTTCCTCCCATCATTCTTGTAAAACCAACTCAAAATATCTCACTTGAGCAAATGTCTGTCTTCAATTTCCTTCCTTTGCAATTGTTCCTTGCGTAACCACATAAGTCCCTCTTTCATAACAGCAACACTAACGCAACGTTTTTAAAATGTCATAATTCCTTGTCACAATGGATTTGAACATGTGCATTTTAGTTTCAGATATTTGCATGGACTTAATTATATGTTTTGTCTGTCAGATTACATTAAAGGATATATATAATGCATTATTTGTTTTGTGACTGCTTCAAACATGCTCTTGAGTATATTTTATATATTATTTTTATTTTATATTTATATATTTTATAACACATTAATTTATATCAGTCAGGATTTGTATTAGCACTCCATCCACTGACAAGCTAATGTAAGCACGCAGTTGTAATGAATGTAATTTTATGACAGAAATGCTTAACACATGTCAGTAACGATTTAAGGACTTCAAAACAGCACAGAAGAAATCACAGATCTGGAAAATGTTTTAATTTTGGAGTGTTCTCTGTAAAAACTGACCTTTTTTCACCTTTTAACTATTTTCTACCATTGTTTTCTCATCAAAAACACACCTGGAGTTGTATTTAACTTCATTCACACTTTGTTTGATGCATCTTGTTTAGTAAGTCCTCTCCGCCTGAGCTTCAAAAATAACTACGTTTCAAATTTTTCGACGTCAAAGGAAAACGGAAATCTTCTGTGACGATTTAAAGTTCATAAATCACTGCTCGACTCGTTCTGAGCATTTCCGCCGACAAATTGCGTTTGTTACAACCGCGTGCCACCATTAGCATGTCAGGAAAGCTAGGTTTGTTACGTCACTGATTTAAAGTAATGTGTTCTTTCCGTAGACCAACAGGAGACGCTAAACAAGTGGTACAAGAGCATGTTTAACAATACAAATGATGAAAAATATGTGTTCTGAAGTGACAGCTACAAACTCAAGTGCACTCAGACTAACTTCCTCTCTAAAGTGAAGTAGTCTTGTGTGTTTTCATCTAAACGCACCACTTTACGCTCAATCGGGCGCTGGGAAAGGAAAAGACTGAAAGCATACAGTAAAAGCTCTCTTGCAACGTAGTCATTATTTACTTGTTAGTTTCAAAAATTGACCAAAAGCGACACTGTGAGTCAGTGTAGCTGTGCAGTTGTTATTAAGGTTTGAGCAAAACACGGTGAAAATAAATGTAACCTGGTTTTTAGGAAAGTTTATTTAGAAATGTTCTCATTTTTTTCCTTAACAAGACACATCTCTGTTCTCAAATCAACTGTAATGCTGTACTTATTATATTTATTCACAGTAACATTTGGTGTTAGTCAATTATCCAATCAGTAAGCAGGATGAGCTCCACACTTAGGCTGCAGGAGTAATTACAGCCCGGCAACTATATTTACTAAATTGACACACATCTTCAAGCATAAAGTCATTATCACAATGTTTGGGTCATAACTGAAATCATAAGATTAAAAAAATATATAATAATAAATTGTTAAACGATAATGTGAGAGAAATTGCAGACTTCGAGATATTATGCATTCTTGTTTCTTTTATTGGCTTTTAAACATGCTTTTGGTTTAGTTTTTCACATTTATATATCTCTATATATAGAGAGAGATTTTTCAGGCCGTGGGCTTTATTGGGCAGGACAGTGCACCATGAAACTGGGGTGAGACCTGGGAAGGACATGCAGCAAACGGTCTGAGCAAGATTGGAACTTGCAAAGCTGTGCTATCCACTCACCGAGCAACACGTTTCAGATTTATCAACATAAAATAAAGTCAGCATTTGGAAAAAGTCAGTTTCCAATGAGGTTTTGGAGAGTTGGAGCGCCCTCTTCTGTCAGTAGTGAGAATGAACAATGAAAAATTAAGCCTTTTGGCAACGTGACTGCTACGCATGCATTCCTTGTGGACCACAGATTGAGTGTGGTGATGGTTTACGGACAAACTGTGACAATTTGTGAGCGCTCAGAGAAGACGAGCCCGTAAACAGGATTAACGAAGCATGAATGAAGTCAAATACAACTCGAGTATGTTTCTGATAAAGGGACAACAATATAAATAAGCCTCAATTTTGCATAATAATAATTCAAATGTGATGTACAGTGAGTGTCGTTACCTCGTAGGGGGCGTCGGCCTCGATGTACTGCTGGTAGATCTTTGTGGCGCGGCTGTGCAGTTGGGACGCCGGGCTCTTCTTGTACTCCTCACAGGCCTCCCAGAACTTCAGATTCTCCTCACTGAACTCTGACCTCAGGAAAGTGGAGAAGACAGCACGGCCCACTGCAACGGGAAAACACAGTCGATATAAACACATGTGGCACGACTGACACATGTGAAGATCTTTAACTGCTGATAATAATGCACTCCACTAGAAATGCAGAGGTGTAGTACTAGTACTAGTTAATAATATATTTGAAAGTGTAACCCTAGGCCTTACTCTTACCTTGCGAGTAAGTTTACAAGCAGCAGGTTTATAAGATGAGACTTAGTAGATGCTACACTGGTATACTGCAGTGGTAGTAAAAGTGGTACATGGAGTGAAACTTGTACTGATAGTTAGTGATACTTAGTGGTACTTATGGTGGAACATTTAGTAATAATTAATGGTAACTATGGCTTGACTTACACGGGTAATTACAATGATACTCAGTCGTACTTATAGCAGTGCGTTTAATGATACTTGGTAGCTTTAATGATACTTAGTAGTACATGTATTGGTACTGACAGTGAGTTACTTACAGGGGCATGTATGGGTGAGTATAGTGGGAGTATGGTGGCACATCTAAACAGTTCTGTTTAGATGTGCAAACGACTGAAAGATCTATCTGCACTCTTCTCTTTTAAAGCGCTTTATTTAAAATTATTCTGTGTGACTGTGTTTTGTGATTTTAATGCAAATTTATCTGTTATGTAAAGTACTTTGAATTGCCTTGTGTATGAATTGTGCTCTACAAATAAACTTGCCTTGCCTATTAGCAATGGTAAATGGAAAGGGTCAACAATACAACATTAACAGATTTTAATGTATCATTAACAACAAAACATTTCCATTGATAATTAATGCTGTAAGTCCCACCACTAAAGTAGTAGTAGTAGTATCACTAAAAGTATCACAGTAAGTACCACTGAGTATCACTTAAATTATTCGTGTAAATCCCATCATAAGCACTAGTACAAGTATCACTAATTACCACCATAAGTACTGCAGTATGTAGCAGTAACTATCGATACAAGTTCCACTCCAAGTACCGATGTAACTACAACTGCAAGTATCACTGGAAGGTCCACCATATATACCTGTTACTTATTTTAAAGTGCAACAGAACATTTTACTTGAACACGCTTCCAGAAAATACCAGATTTTGTGTTTTTAATTATTGATGTTTAATCCTTTAACCATAAATCAGATGTTATGTCCAGACAGTCACGCTTACCATTACTCTTAGTTGAGTAATAGTTTCCTCAAATACTTTTATATTCTTCTTCTTCTTCTTTTTCTTTTTCTTCTTATTCTTCTTATATTCATTTCTTGAATCCCTACTTTTCACAGTTTGATGCCATGATATTTGGATACTGTACAGTGCTTTTCAGTGGTTGGTCTCTCAATAAAGGTAAGGTTGAGAAGTGACCAAGACAGAGCCATTTGAACTGTTTGTGATTTAGTCTTTTTCTCATTTTAAAAACCGGACTTTGAGACTTTGATCTTTGAGAACTTTGAAAATGACGGCATTGAACGGAAAGAGGAGCGAGTCAGCAGGGTTAGTGGAGGAGAGGTCGTCGTCTTCCACCGGTTTCCGTCAGTGCAGTGTTTTGAATGGTTTGAAGCCCTGGGGAGGACACGTCTATGCAGGCTACAGAGCTCTGCACGGAGGCTGACTACGATAAACAAGACATACTGTATTACACAGTTTTTTTGTAAGTGATGACACCCCACGACATACTTTTTTCCATAAAGTATCACTTAACAAAAACACTTAGCAACAAAAAGCATAAAAGAGAGTGGAGACATGTAAAATTAAGGCATATATAGTCCAAACTAAATGTCCCAATCTGTCCAAAGCCTGTCCATTTTTAATTTAAAGGACACATATTCTGACTTTTTATGCTTTTAACCTTGTTCCATCATCAAAAACATACCTGGAGTTGCATTTAGCTTCATTCACGCCATTTTGAGGAATGTTAATTTGAAAACCCTCTTCACTCCGAGCGTCAAAAACATTGCGTGCTGAACTCCCTCGATCGCTGACATTTTCCCAGATTTTATACGTCACTTATTGGAGAATCTTTTGCCGTTTTGAGCCCTTAAATCATCGGCAGACTCGTTCTGAGCATTTCTGCCGTCCAAACACCATAACTGCCACTGCTCAGCTAATCATCGTGTCTCTTAAAGTGATAACACAACTAAACTGTGACTAAATCGTGTAAATCCTAGGCGCCATCTGCTGGCTGGATGCACTCAGTAAATGTCAGGGCAGGCAGCAGACAAATCCTTTAATTTGAGTTCATAATCAAAAAAATGTATTGTTTCAAAAGGCAAACTTAAGGTACTCAAAAGCATGTTTAAAAGCTAATAATAATACAAAAAATGCATTATATTTTTCCTTTAACCCAAACCATTTTACGTATGTCAATAACGCATGTCAATCATAATGTCAATCCAGTCCTTGATTGTTGGTTCAGTTTGTGTAATCCACTTCGATGATGACAATTCTCCAGCGCTTAGTATTTCCCTGTGAATTGTGAGCACTTTGACATTGACAAAAACAGAATTCTGTTTTGTTTATTTTAAATCACGTTGTAGAAAAAGTTTCAAATCTCTACACTTAGTTTTAAATCAAGACGTTTTGACTTCAATAGACAATTTTCAGTTTAAAACAGATATGAAAATACATTTTCATGGTAATTGAGTTGATAGCACACATGCCTGCCATGTGAACAGCACCCTGAGTCCACATCCAGCTCAGACAATTTGCTGCATGTCCTTCCCCCAGTTTCATCCCAATCTCACACTGCACTGACCAGCCCATTGAAGCCTACGGGCCAATATTCAGATTGAAAATGACTTTCAGAAGGAAGGGATTCTACAGTGGCTCACTCCGTAATAATAATGTTGATCTAAAATGACTAAATGTAGAACTAAGTAACATTTTACCTTATTAAACGTCCTTATGAGTCCGTATGGTGGTTGTAAATGTAGTTTCGAGGTGTTTTAAGCCTCTGCGTGGTTTCACTAGCAGTGTATTTTCACAAAAGAGCTGCAGGGGGAGCTCTGTCACTAAAGTTACTTAGTTCTGGTTTAATAATAGAATAGCAGATAGCAACAGCTAACGGTAGAGAGCAGTAAAAATGTATTATGTTTGATTACTGTCTAAATGGCCACATGAACCCTTTAGTGTTAAAAAAACAAACAAATATGTAATTGTAGAGTTTAGTAAAACATGAATTTTCGAATGCTGAACAATAAATGGTATCCCATTAACACCTTAATAAGTCTTAACGAAGCACCAGCAAAGCATTAATGTTAGAGCTTAGTCCTGGCTTGGTCACCATTTAGTTCCTATTGAGTCCTGGTTTGGTCTTGGGAGAGTGAGATAAGAGCGAGTGGACAGGGTTATTGGGAGAAAGGTCAGTTTTGAATTGCTGAAAGCTCAGGGGAGAGGCTGACACATGGAGCAGTGGACGCACTGGACAGCAGTGGACAAAAGGTCTCCAGGGGCTGATAACGCTCCCTCCAGACACGTAGCCCCCAACATCAGAGCATGAGAACACACCACCACTGTGTACGCCACGCTGCTGCTGCTGGAGCTTAGCACCAGGGGATGTCAACAGCGAATGAAAAAACAGATCTGCGTAAGAATCTAAACCAGAACTTAATGTGTAGAAAATTGTGATAAAAGCAGTTTGGACCAGCGGAAGTTATGTTCGCGATCTTAAAGCACATTTGGCACAACTATTGTCGTAATTGGTTTCTTATTTCTTATAAAGTTCCACGTGAATAAAAACATATTCTTGATATTTTAACTGATCCACTCAACAGCATCATTACGGTAGATTGTTTTCAGCTTTGTGTTTATCGGCGAGTACTTTTGACCTTTCAAAAGAGCTCATATTTTGTTGCGATGGTGTTCATTGCGATGGTAACGGTGCCGCTTTTTCATCACTCTGGAATCCATGGATGTAAGTGAAATTTGTCTTTTGCGTTTGACCCGGCATGAGCAGCGAGCGAGAGGACCAATGCTGCGTTCCAGTTGTCCTCGGAGGTCAGCTTTTTCCGAGTTCCGATTCGTAAATTCTCACCGGGACACTCTCACGTCTTGGAATTCCTACTTGGAAATTCGGAACGCTGAGTTTATCCAAGTTAGCCAATCCAACATGGCTGTCCCTTTGCGTTTGGATAAAGTTTTACAGCAGTTAAATATTATTGATATTACTTATGTTAGAACTCTCCGGGTTAATAAATGACCTTAATTGGATCCATACTTTGATTGGTTTGAGCACCTTCTTGGGTTTTATTCTTTGATTTGAGTTGTTACAGTTCATACACTGAATTGTATGGCTCAATTTTTTTTCTGACTTGATGCTGGAACATAGAAACTTGTCTCCCCGATGTCCCAGTTGTGACATACGAGGACGACAGGAATGCAGCACCAAGATGGAGGATCAGCCTTTTGTGCATGTTTTAGTTTGATGCACAGAGAAGCAGGAAAAGACCCAGTCCCACCAGGGCAGAACACGCACCACACAGGTAGATCCTACTCTGCTCGGGATTTGATTTAATTTATTTATTTCACATAATCAGAAAAAAACAGAAGTCTACATAAAACAAAACACAAAACGTGATGGAGTGTGGCAGAAACCTGAAAGGGCTTATCCTTAAAGCCACACACCTTTAATTGATTATTATAACAAGCTCAAATTAAAAGCTGTCTGGTCAGATGATTTACAAATGAAAATCACATTGATAAATAGAAAACAGCCCTCACAACCACAAAACATTTTTCCAATGAAAATGTACTGGATTTTGTAAATTGTATTATTATTATTATTTAATATTATTTCGTATTGAAGTAGGCCTCCAATACATTGTACATAGAGCTCTGATTACTATTTGGATCATACTCAACCATTTTAATAATCACAGTTGATACTTATTTAACAATATTTCCTTAAGATTTTTTTTACTGTTTGCTATTGAGGTGTTCATAAAGTTGCCGTACTCATTCCATAATTTTGCTCCACTGTATCGAAAAGAAAATTTCACTTGGGATTTTTTGCTTAATGGAAGATGAAGAGTTTGTGCTCGTCTAGTTTGATAAGAATGAACTTGGCATTTTTTGAGAAAATAGTTACTAAAGGTATGAGGACATTTACTATGTTTTATCATTAAAACAAAACTACATTTTTGATGAATATTAATGTCATAAATATTTAATAACTTTAGTTTGAAAAAAAGTGGGGCACTAGGAGCGTCATATCTAGAAAATGTAGCTAAACGAACAAATGCCTTCTGTAGAAGTAAAATTCTTTGAAGATAACTTGGAAATGTACTTGCCCAGACAATATTACAATAAGAAAGATATGGATAAATTAAAGAATAATACAAAGTAGACATAACAGCATTATGAACATAATTTCTAATTCTTCTTATTATGCCCAGAGATTTTGTGACTTTGTTACAGACTACACTAATTTGCTCTCGCCAAAGTAATTTGTCATCAAGCTGTACACCCAAGAATTTAGTCGATGATACTTTAACAATTTGTTCATCTTCTATACAAATTTTTATAGAATCACATTTGTATTTCTTATGCCCTGCAAATATCATAAAATTTTTTTACATTCAAAGATAACTTATTAGCTTGAAACCAAGTAGAGTACTGCACTAGATCTGACTAGAAGTGTAATCAAATCTTTGTGAGAAATTAATAGACTAGTGTCATCCGCAAACAGAAGAGGAACTGTAGATTTTGCAACATTAACTAAATCATTAATATATACCAAAAATAGTAAAGGTCCTAAAATGGATCCTTGAGGTACTCCGTATTGGATTGGAATTTTCTTAGAGTCAGAACCAGTCAGTGATACATACTGTATTCTGTTTTTTACATAATTTTTCAACCATTTATGAACAGTTCCATGAAAACCATATTTGTACAACTTATTCAACAATATCCCATGATGCACTGTGTCAAATGCTTTTGAGAGATCTAAGAACACACCTATTGTGAATTCATCATTATTTAAAGCTGTATATATTTTGTCTGTGAGTTCTACCAGTGCCATATAAGTCGAATGATTCTTACGAAATCCATATTGATGCTGATGAATTATGTTATATGTGTTCAAATGATTCAGTAATCTTCTATAAACTAACTTCTCTAAAACTTTTGAAAAACATGGTAAAATAGAGATAGGACGGTAATTTGTAAACAGACTTGGATCCCCAGCTTTAAATAAAGGGATCACTTTAGCAACTCTCAGATTCAAACCCGTTCCCTTGAGGTGAGGCGCTACGAGGCGAGAATGCAATCCACCCAACCAGGAATGTTCATGGTTAACTGAATGTTCAACCCAGAGAAAACATTCTGTCCAGGTTAATGTTTCATTCACCTTTTGTCTAATAGAGATCCTTGTAATACACCGTTACGCCACCAGAGAGTGTGCAAGTGCCCACCTACTACTCTAAAGGCTCTGGGTGAAAAAAAAAAGTTGGCTTTGGTTTTTGCACAATACATCCGCTTTAATACAAAGCTCTATCTGTCACGTCAATAGAAACTGAAAAAAAAAAAAGGCAGACATGGCATAATTGATCGTTTTTTTCAGTCCTGGCACACGTTTTTGGTTGAAAAGATCCCACGGCACACCATTTACTGAAACAACACCAAATCAGACCAAATGAGAGTAGTGTAATGTATAATGTAGTATAATGTTCGGGCCACTACTGGTTCTTTAAATTTGGAAATATATATTGTTTTATTTTCTTTTTTGATTCAGCAATTAGCTCAGGACACTCAAGATGGTTAGCCAATTATATCCATTGTGCAAATTTGATATATCAACCTGAAGATATTTTCAAGGCACACCTGGCAATACTTTTTACTGCTGTGAAACAGATAAAACTAGTCCATGTTATGATTTTTCACATGTAATACAGCAAAATTTGTGTTGCCCCAGCACAGGTATATTGTAAAAGCAACTGTTCGGGTGGAAATGAAACTACAGCTTTTACGCTGCATCTATTTATAGAGCATTTTATCCAACGAGAGAAGCCGGAAGTGCGCCATTAGCATGCTAATCTTTGTTAGCTTTACGGTGAAGCTACGTGACACTCTGGGCTCAGACACTGGTGAAATGGCAGTGAATATTTAGGATGCTGGGACTGCATTAGGAAAGTTAGAGACTCGTGTGTCTACTGTAAACTAGTTCTGTTTTTCAGCCCCTTTAAGGTTGATTTTGCATGATATGTCCCCTTTAATACAATGTTCTATCTGTCGTGTCTATTAAAACAGATGAAAAAAACAGATGACTTTGAACATTTAAATTGTGTAAAACTTTGCTCAAATCGTTAGCCATGTGAGGCATCCCTGTAAAGTTTATGGAATGTAAGTTCGCCATTTTGAATCTCATCACTCTTAATATGTGAGTTAAAATGCTAAGGCCGGGCCCTATGGGTTTAATGTCTCCTCTGGCTCACCGTATCCTGTCCTGGTCAGCTGTATCCTGTCTGGTTTGGGTTAGTGTGGCCTTTTCACTGCGTTCCAGACATTTTGGTGGAGACATGAGCTGCTCTTGGGGGCTATACGACCAAATATCACTGTACATGAGACATTTTACTGAAGGAAAGAAAGAAAAGGTTCAAACTCACCGTCAGACTTCACCAGATTGCTCAACGACTCCTTCCACTTGGCCACATCCACCGCATTAGGAGTCCTGGAACACAAGAGATGTTATAATAGTGAGGATTAAAGAAAATATACTAAATTAAAGTATAATCACCAGGGGCGTCAGACTGGGGGGTGTTCCCAGGGGCCTGGGCAAGGAGGGGCCCTCAAAAGCATGTGTGTCAGTTGTATTTTTCTACGCTTTAATTTCTTTCAGTTGTAAAAAATGCCGTGTGGTTGAATAAAGTCTAAGAGTAAATACAATTATGCTTGACATCTGAGGGCATCACCAAACCTTTAAAAAGAGGAAACTCACTGCATATTGGCCAAGTTTTTAGATTAAACTAGTGATGATAATTTTACAGTTAATGACTAGGAAATTAAAAATGAATTTATTGGGACAGATACTGTAAATCATATACAAAATGATGTATTAGGGGCCCACTGAGAAGGTTTGTACCTGAGGCCCAGAATTTGGTGCTACGCCCCTGATTATCACAACTGCTACTACTAACACTAACATATCTAACAATGACTTATTACCTTTGCTTTTTCCCTGTATAGACTAGGGCTATGTTATTTATCTACATTCTACATTTTAAGCCAATCTCAAGTTTTTGTTGTTGTTTTTTAATTATATAAACACAAAAAACAGTCAGAAACAAAAGAAATAAGATTAGAGTAAGTCTGGTGTCTGTCTCCTGTGTACTTGTCCCATTTGTCCCTGTGTCCAGTAAATCCGTCCGCTTCCAAATTTATTGCTAAAGTCAGTTTTTCTGTTTTGTTATTGTCAATGTTATTTGAAAGTTGTCTCCGTCCCTGTCATCCATCTCCTTGCTTTTGCTTTTTGCCGCAGCCAAAAGTATATTCCACAGGTATCCATCAATTGTTTCCATAGTTGCTGTTTTATGCACAGGTTATGTAGTTTTAAAGTCGAATGGAATATTGCGCCAAAGTCAGTCTGTGCCGCCTCATTAAAGTCAGTCTAGTATTTATTAATAATACAACGAAAACACAGTGATGTGCTATTTGGCAACCACAGATTTTCCTACAACCAGTATTTTCCATGTGAATAATGTGCACTTTGACACGGTGTTATATAATGCCGTCATCGATTTTTCCAAATGAATTCTTTCCAAGCATGACACTTTGTCCCTCTCCAGTGAAATGGAGTTGGGTTGCTTATCCATTCATTAAATTTCTAAATAATGTTATGCACTGTTTTTACTGATGAGTAATGGCTTTTCATGGATTTGCAGGTGCGAGATCACCGAACATAAACAATACAACAGTAAAGTTCATTCGTTCATTCTGAGATGCACATATATGTCCCTTACAATACGATACAACACAAGACACACTGCTTACGATAATATCACAATACTGCGATAATTGATATATTGCTCGTGATATTCTACAATATTTCACTATTTTTGAGAGAACCCAGTACATTTTAATGAATTTTCTTTGTTAAATCACAGCCTGCGTAAACATAAAATGAAACTTTATTGACCAAAACATTGAATATGTCAACTGTTTTGCATAAACAAGTTTCCTTTCTCTAAACAAGCGATAGAATTGTAGAACTGCCACGAAATAATTTGGTCAATTATACCAATAATTACTCAGGGTGATGTATTGATAGACAACAACAAGTCAACAAGGCACCGATTTCCTGGGCGCCCACGACAACTTTCAGAATAAATAAAGTGAATAGTTTTATCAAGAAAAGCGCAATGATAGATTTGGACTTGGATTACTTAATATTGACACATCAGCTGTCTATCATGAATTTATCTTCAAATATGCAATTAAATACCTCCAGTTTGACAAATGATCTTCAAATATGTTTTTCAGACTTACTTGTGACTTACTCTCATGTCTGGTATTGGATTTTTGATACTTCTGACACACCTACTATGACGACACAAAAACACTAAACCCATACAGTGAATTATCCAACAAACACACTGCAGATCCAATTCTCAAAGTCATCTTCTCTTCTTCCATTTTGCATTTCCATTTCTCAACCCTAAATTGGAAAAATACTTGAAGCATCACGTCCTTTACTTCCACGCTCCTGCTCAGTCAACCGCTGCAAGAAGAACTATTTCTATTCAAATGAAATGGCAATGTAAATACGTAGCAAAGGCCAAGTTGTAGACACTGCCACATCGATTTAACTGAGGCCTATAATCAATATCCCTCACGTAGTAAAACCGTTTTGTGCGTAACTTGGTATTTACTTTACATACGCTTTATAAAAAACACCTCAGCGCCTCAATATAGTCAATCATTTTTACACCTTTGACGTTTAGTGGGCTTAACCAGGTGTGTTTTGAACCGGGTAAGCTGCGTCGGGAAAAGTAAATGAGTATTGATCGTTCGGTGATGATGAGGGATCGGTCGGCGTCGAAAAGCGAAAATGCCAAGGGATGCTAAATAGGGGTCACAGTTGCCTAATGAGATTTAAAGGTGAGTTGTGCCGAGAAGGTTTAATGATCGAGGCGTCACCGATAGTCAGCGAGTCGACATGAGGTGAACTGCAAGTTGCTGATAAGAGCGTCCCGATATGTTCGCTGTAGGAGTCTGGTAATGCTTCGTTATTTTTAGGAACGTTTGGAGAGATGTAGTGAATGTAAATGTGATTTTATTTCTGTATTGTGTGTCTTTGTTTGTTTGAATGAGCAATTCTGTTGATGTGGGTTATAAAATAATCAAATTTGTGGCCTCAAATTAGGTCTAGGTGATATGGATCTTGATATATTTTGATATATCTCAATATCTTACCAACATAAAAAAAAAAAAAAAAAAACTACAGCAAATGTATCATGTCAAAAGTCATGTGTAAAAAGATTCCTATGTTTGAGGTGTATAACTTGCACGCAAATCATTAAACCAGTTGCTATTCTGGCATCCCACGAGCAGGACGCTAGATTTTTTGTTAATTTATTCCTTTTTATCCACCATCTGATATGGAAAGAAAGCTGTAACCCACTTATTTTCAGTCTGGGATGAATTAGAGTCAGTTCAAAAGCACAAATTTAAATATTACACTAAAATTCAAAAAAATGTAATAGGACATTTATATGGATTCCGCCTGAACTTTTTAACTTTACTTTACAAGTCCCTAAAACTAATTTTTTGTTAAATTAGGTTCAGCTTTGAAAGAGGAATTGTCAAAACCAAACAAAAGCCAAAGGTAGAGTCAATCAGGCAAAATCTACAGACACCAGCTTCACTTCTTCATATAAGAAAAGTTAGGCAGAATTCTGATATTCTGATATTCCTCTGAGCAGAGCTTGTCCAAGTGTAATCAGAGTAAATCAGACACCAGAGGTCCAAACTACAGAGTCTCAGCTTCACAACGAGTCCAGACAGTAGTTTGTGCTCCAAAGGGTTCAGAAACAGCTTCAGTTTGAAATGAGGCTCATTTTAGTTCATTTTAGTTAAGGGGAAAAATAGGTCCGAGCAGCATCTTAACCCAAAAGGGTGTATAGGTTTGTGTTAGTCTGATACTGCCAGATATATAGGCTATATGTATGCAATACTGAATTTGGATTAAATTATTACCTGTATATAATAGACCCACTTTAAATAGCCAAATCATTTATTATAATACTGTAAGATAGACTTTAAACTCCTCCATAGCACAAAGCATCACTTTCAGTAATGTTTGTTGATGTTTTAGCCCTCTGTTTTTTAAGGCAATGTATTTCCTCTTATTTATTGATGTTTGAAGCCTGTAAAAAAACAGAGGCCTGAGATATATCGCTCAGCCCTACCTCAATAGTAATACATTACCACAAAACACTGGTTATTGCACGACTTTGAAATAACGCTTAAAGGTCTTGAATTTCTTTCTCAACAAATCTTTCCGCACACCCATCCTGCTTTCTTAACACTTCAAGTCACCCGCACCTCTTGATTACGAAAGCGATGAAGCGGGGAGCTGAAAGTTTTGACGAAATCAAGGCAACAAGCCAAAAATCAATGCTGCCCTCCTGAGAATGCGCCTCTCTCACTGCAGCGCTGCCTCTCACCAGCGCCCAGAGCCCAGATCCGAGTGTGAGGGAAGGGGTTCTAACAATGCCCAGTGCCACAGGTTCAACAAACAACCATGTGTGGGTCGGTGAAATGTCGAAATCGGATACGCTGTTTACAGGATATGATGAAAGAACAACAGGATACAATGAAAAAGTGACTCGAGGGTTGTGTCGACCTAAATGCTGCAAGACTAAACGCCCACACGTTTAAAGCTGGAGTGAAAATGCCAATTATTTGTATTATTTTTGAGGTGCAATAAGCAACTTTTCACCCCAAACATTAGGCCAAACTTTTCTTGAAATCGAGATGTCTCCTGAACCAATGAGGGATTACATCGACAAACACAGAAGAGCTTAAAGGTGCTGTACCTGATTTTTTTTTTCTGTCTTTAAAACGTGATTTATTTTAAACTCTTTGCAGCAGTCAAAATGTGTTTCTCACTTTCCTAATCATCCACTGCAATGACCTTCCACTTTCATAGGCCAGAGCTTTACCGTCACTGAAACAAACATTAGCATGCTAACGGTGCACTGAAATGCTCTGTAATTAGATGCAGACAGCGCACAGTGGTGTCTTTTTAGAGTTCATTTTGTAATGTATCTGCAGCAAAACGTATATAAACTGAAACAAATCAGGTACAGCCTCTTAAATGTCAGTGCTTAAATATGATCAATTCGATGCACAATAGTTTTAAAATGTGTAACTTGATATCGATACAAAGGGATAGACTCCACACTCGATAACTATTTCGATACTATTTTGATATAAGAGTTTTCTTTGTGTTTCTATGTGGTTTTATACTAGGTCTGATAAAGCTAAAAATCATTCTAATACACACACATTTTGTCCATTTTTTTTTTTTTTGCATCGATGCTTCAAATGAATATCTAGTTTTGATACTGCTTTTAGTGTTGATTTGTATCTGATTTTCGATTCTTTTGACAATCCTAAAGCCATTTTGTAGGTTTGAATAACTTTTTGAAAGGACTAACTTTTACAATATTTGCAAAAACAGCCCTTTTAGCCACAGCTGCCCCGGGGCAGACTGAGTGAAGTGCTATAGTTTCTGTAGCAATACATTGCAGATCAAAAACCGTCATTGTGACAGGCCTACCTGCAGCTAAACTTGAACTAGACCTGGATGTGATCGGGATGAAGCAGGGCTCAAACTAGCATCGCAACATTCATTCACAAAAGAAAAAAAATAATAATAATAAAAAAATCCACAAGATAAATACTACAGCTTTGATGATGATGTGCGTCTGGTGTAGTGATCTCGTTAGACGCCTTCTTCCTTGTCAAAACGTGGACTGCCTGATAAAAACACTGTAATCACTGGATCATCAGCCTTTGAACCCATTGTTTGACAAAATTACAGTGACTTTAATAATGTGAGTACGTCAGAGGCGAGAGGACGGAAAGGAAACACTGCATTCATCATCACAGTGCATGTCCAGATACTTCCAGGTTCTTCTTAATCATGTAAGCAGTATCTGGGTGTAAATATAGTAGTGTAGTGGTACAGAAGTGATAGTAGTATTTTGTACATAGTTTGATATTGATTAACGTGCAATGTCCCCCAGCACAAACACAAAGTAACAGCAGCAGTAATTGTAATACAATCAGTTTTATGCGTATACCTTATTCCGGAAGCTGCCTTACGCGCCGCCGTCTTGTTTCTGTTGTATTAGTTTACATGGAGCAGACGAGCTCAACAGAAAATAAGTTCTACATGGACTAAAAAGCCGTTTTCAGACTCCAGGAAATCGTTGCGTTGTTGACTTCTTGTTGCTCGTGTTCATTAAACATTTTACACAAATCAACCTACTTTATGTAACATTTTAGTGAGACTTTTCCCTCGTTCGTCATTAGCTTTAACGGAGTTCTCATCAAACGGAAGTGCGTTTACAACAGAAGTGCGTATCTGTGGCAAAAAGCGGCAAAAGTGGGCGGGGCAGAATAAGGTGTATAGTAATATGTACCTTCATTTGAATTCAATTTAATCAGTGGTTTCTACATTCAACCAGCATTTTATTTCATTTTTCCATGTATTCATTTTTACGTCAGATGCCCTTCCTGTTGTACTACGCAACAGAGACACAACAACAGTGCGTGCTCGGGCGGGAATCAAACCAGGAGCTCTTAAGTTCACCCACTCTAAACAAAAGAAGGCAGTTGAGTAGCTTTTTTGTTTGTTTGTTTGTTTGTTTGTTTTTTAACAGAAAATGTGCTTCCATAAAAATAATAACACATCAATCATTTGGTATCAGAACTGGGATTAAAATAACAGTCAAAGTAACAGTGACTTTCTGGTAAATCATTGACAGTTCATGGATGGACATGATTGTTACGGCAAATATGAGATGAAAAAAATAAAAAAGGAAGTTGTGTCAATATAGAGGCTATAAAAGAATAACTGCAATAAACGTGCAATATTGACCACAGACTGCATTTATGAGTCAAATTAAACGTGTGTCGCTCCAGCTAACTCACACCAAAAAAGAAAAAAATACTTCGCTTTCTGCCAATAGAATTAGTATTTTTGACTCACCAAATTGTGTTTTTCTTTATTTTGTCATTTGGAGGTAAAGGATATTAAGGCGAGACACTACAGGTGAATATGAAAAAAACTTGAAATTTGAAACGTCTGTAGTTTACTCAAAGAAATGTAAAACGTTTTTTATGGAGCAATGTTTTCATTTAGAAATTTTGTCTAAAACCTTCCAAAATTGCACATATTTGGGACATTTCAATCTGGGAAATGGACAGAACCAGGTTACATTTTTTGACTGTTTTTGTGCAAATATTAGTTAATGTCAGTTAATATTTTATTTAGTTTTTGAGTAAAGTAGATCTGACTGAAAATTCAAATTTCGTGTATTTTTTTGTATTTAAAACTTCAATAAATCAGTTTTAGAATTAGATATCAACAAATCCTTGGGCACATTTCGTCAAAATCTTGTTGAGTCCAGGATTGTACAGTTTGGTGTGTGTGGGATCTACTTTAAGGCTGATATTTACGTCTCTGTGAGAGAAAAATGCATTTTAAGAAAACCGCCTTTGAATCTACAACGTCCCAGAGAAATCTATGGATGACGTGGATTAAATTAAGTAATAAAACATCTTTAGGACCAGACTGGATGGGTTTGTTGTTTCCAAAAACAAATTGACCATAAAACAGCGTCTCGCCTTAACTCAATCTAAACAAGTTGACTTTTTGGCAAACCATAATCACATCTTTGCCTTTGTCAGGGAAAAAATCAAACAAAACAAATGACATATTATTAAATCTAATCTTGTTTAGCATACCTCTTGTTGGCGTGTGTGCTGCTCTTCTCTTTGCTGGGCTTCGGCTCCGCGCTCTGAGGCTCCGGCTTCTGCAGTAAGTGGCTGATCTTGTGCTTGATGTCTTTAGCTCTGACAAACAGATTGCACCGGAAAATTAGCATATTTTTAGCTTTAATACAAACATAGAATAGGTATTATTTGCCTTTTGTACATAACAGATACACACACCATTTGTTGAAATAGGTTCAGTGTACAAATTTCATCTTGTTTTGAGCAGTTTTGACTAGATTTCTTTAGTTTTTTACGACGTTGACATTTTTAAGCACCGTTATCTGCAACTGGAGTTATTTTATTCTATGTTTTAGTTTAGAATTGGACTCTGATCTCGTTATATATATGTGTGTATTGAACTTAACTTTTATTCTAAACATATTTTATTTTACATGCAATTTATATCTTATTTTAACAGTCTATACTTTTTTTTTTTTACATTTACTATTCTTATTACACTGTAAGCAAGTTTATAGTTTGTGAATTTTACAAACTGACAATAGCAATAAAAGCCTTTCGGATTCTGATAATGTGCAATTTTCTTACTCTACTACAGTTCGTAAATCTTTAGATAACAGTAACAGTAACAGATTTAGTTGTTTATGTGAAGCAGCTGGTTTCAATGTATTTCTGTCTGATCATGCGATAATTTAGCTTGCAATAAGAAAATGAATTTGCAAATGTCTTAACCCACTGGCAGAGAATTTGGCTTGAAGTAAGAAAGAAACGCATTAAAACACGTCAGAAACGGTTTGAAACAAGTGGAATCATCTCGTTCCATCAAATAAACAGTCTTATCTAATCTAAACTCGTCAAAACGTCTGAAATAAAGATCAATATCCTTAAATCAAGACATTTGAACTCATCTAGAAGTTTGTTTTTTTGCAGTGTATATTGATACCTTCAAAAATGCTGTAATTTTATATATTTTTGCAGTGTATTTACTATATATAATTATTTATTTTCAGTTTGACTTCAGAAAAATGAAAGCGTGCGTCTGGATACGTGACAAATATGCACAAAAATCTGCATTAATTACCAGTAAAAGTGACTCCAGGAACCAAATTCTAAGTTAAGGTTTTCAAACTCCCATCTAAAGCCTTATTATTATTGATTTATTTATTTATTTTTACCATGTATGATGTGTTGATCATGTAAAACAACTGAATGACGTTAAGATTTTGTTTAGAAAAGAGGACAAGTATAATTTGTCGAAGTAAACAACAGATCGAGCGTGAAGAAAATGCCCCATTTATCAAAAACTTCATTCACTTTCATCCCATGCATTTCAGAAGGACTTCAAATCAGATGAAGATGTGCTCTTTTAACCTTTACTACAAATGTCCATCCATAACTACACGGTTACACCCATACATTTCGAACACACTGCATTTTTGCTTAGATTTGTGGTTAAAAATTGCCATTGCGGCGTGTTAATAATTAAAGCGCTGCTGATGATGAAAGAACACGAGTTGCGTTCCCAACCCTACCCTATCTCCAAACAGATAATACAAAGAAAACACATTACTAATCACTTTAAAAAGGTATTGCTTCATGATTGCATTTCTCAAATTTGTAGAAATACTTTGATTTGAGTAAACATTTAACTCCTTAAGTGTTAAAACGTTACTTACCCTTTCAGACATGTCGCTGGTAGCTGGGACAGTCCTTTGCACATGGCTGAACACTTCGAATAAATCCCAAATCAGAACTGCCTTTTTTCCTTCTTCACAACACCAGAAAGTCGCTCCTTGCACAGAGAGGCAATAAGCTTTCACTCTCCTCCCTCTGCAGAGCTTTTATAAACCCAGAGGCGGGCTGTGTGTTCAGGCTGACCAATCGGAGAGCTCCTGGGGACAGAAGGGGGCGGGGGAAAAAAAAGAAAAGGAAACGCTCGGAGGAGAGTGAGAGAGACAGGAGATAAGAACATTTGCGAGAAGAGTGTCGTCTAATTGTAACTAAAACAAAAGGTGTTGTTTTCCGAAAGAGGCGGGGCTTAATCCACTTATGTGAGCTCTGTGACGAGGCATCTGGAATATAATATGACAAACAGCACATGGGCAGCGTATCAGTCGGTTTTTGACAGTTTTTGCACTTACTAACAGGGGCGTTGGACTGGGGGGGGTAAAGAGTACTGGTTTCCCGGGGCCCAGGGCAGTAAAGGGCCCTCAAAAGTGTGTAATGTTTTTTTCTCGGTTGTATTTTTCTAAGCTTTAATCTGTTTTTGTTGCAATAAAATGCATTGTGGTTGAGTGAATAAAATCCCTGAGAGACTAAGTATAATTATGCGTGCGATCTGGGGCCCCATCAGTCGTTTAAAGGGCACATATTCTGACTTTTTTGATCTTTTAATCCTGTTCTAACAATGTTCCGTCATCAAAAACCGACCTGGAGCTGCATTTAGCTTCATTCATACTAGATTGAGGAACGCTGGTTAGAAAATCCTCTCCCTTCGACCGTCAAAAACACTTCTGAACTTCCTGGATCGCTGACGTTTTTTCTGATATTTGATGTCACCTATCCAAGAATCTTTTGCTCTTTTAAAGCAGAGGTTCAGCGACAGAGCTCCCCCTGCTGTTCTCTTGTGAAAATACAGTACAGTAAAAAGACTGGCTTCTTTTTTTTTTTTTCCTTTTTATTGAAATAAGGAAGTACAATCACATACAACAACAGTTCATGTCACCGAATATAAAAGAGAGCCAGGGTTTCTCAGGAGAGTTGTCTTCAGGTCGGCGTCAGGAACGTTGCAAGGCTGGTTTTCCGCGCAGAGACAGCAGGGGGCGACGACGGGGGCTTCAAATGCCCTGAAAATACATTTATAACCACCACATGGACTTACAAAGATGTTTAATAAGGTCAAAAGGTTACTTAGTCCTACTTTAAGTCCTTAAATCATCCCCAGAGTCGTGGTGAGCATTTCTGCCGCTGAACCACGATTACCGTTTCAACTCGAGTAATAACATGTTCAGTTTGTGTAAGTGCTATGCAGCCAGTAGATGGCGCCTAAACTCAGTAAGTACAGAGTAGGGCAAACAGAACCAGTATTGATGTACATTTTCTTTTTATAAACTTTTTTGTTTCCCTTTCATAATAATGAGATGGCAAATTAATGCGCTCAAGAGCATGTTTAAAGGCTAATAACAAAACAAATAACAAATCAATCAACAACAACAATCACTGCTCACATATTAGTAGTGATTATAATTTGAAGTTTATTTTCGTAGAGTAATAATAATGTTTCCAGATCCTTTTGATTTTTTTATTTATTTATTTTTTTAGTTATTGCAAAAACAACTAATACTAACTAATACTCATAATTATATCCTAATATAGGCCAACAGCTACAGGATGTCAATGAATTAGCAAGTTCTGGTTAGGTGTTGCTGGGATAAATAAATCAGATGCAAAATGATGTATTAGGGGCCCACCGAGAAGGTTTGTACCAGGGGCCCAGAATTTGTTGCTTTGTCTCTGCTAACAATTAATTATAATTCTTCTTATTCATAAAGCACGTACAAAGACTTAATCCATAATGAACAAATATTTAAGAGAATAATAAAGAATGACTGAGGCTTAGAAACTACTTAATTAAGGGGTTGGGAGTTAGTGTATTAATTAAGTAGTTACCAAGCCTCAGTCATTCTTAATAAACGGTTTGTTCTTTATGAATTAGGTCGTTGTTCAGGCTTTATTGTTTATTGTGCTTTTGTCTTCTACATAGTTCTAATCTACAACACAAACGGATCATTACATTGTGCTGTGTTTTGGACATTTTAAATCGCAATATTGACCTAAAACAACTTAAAAACCAGGTTGGATTACTTATGTCGCCTTTAGAGAGCTGAAGTTTGCCAGAGCGAACAGAGGATTTTTTTTAATCATTTGTGCCAAAATGTCTTTGTGACGCTGCTGAATCCGACCTGTGTCACTGTTTAGAAAAATAAAACGGCAGAAAGAAGTGAGAAAAGAGCAGTGATTGATTACAAAAGATTAATGTTTGTTTATCCGTGTTTATGCAGGCTTTAACAAATCAACTATAATGCTTTTTAATGCTGCCATTCAAGATGTCGAATATCATAATCAACGTCAAAACAAGCCATTTAAGTTTTCATCATGTCAAAACTACTGGCTTCTAACCATTCCATTGCACAGCAGAATACAAAACATACTTTATAATATTCAAAAAGCTAATTTACATGAACTTTAAATCATGGAAATTGTGGTTTGATCCAAGTGCAGGGCGGCGTCATGTTGGATTGTCGGACAAACTGTGGTTCTGAAACGTTGCCCGAGTTTCCGAGAAGGAATTCCAAGATGTGAGAGTGTTCCAGTGTGACAACAAGTCGGAGCTTGAAAAATCTGACCTCTGGGGACAACTGGAACGCAGCATCAGAGTGTTCACATGGACACAGTATTGGAATATTCCTGTGAGAATAACCCGGTTACTCATAACCAGGATACTCTCATAACTGGATCACTGAAATCAGAATACTGTGTTTACACGGACACTCACAAAACCAGGATACTTAAAGTTTACATGACAGGTTAGACAACACATTTGACTAAAACGTACTGAACATGATTATATTTAAGATTTTAAATATTTCACCACACATTTGTCCCCAGTTTGACAGTTTTTGTGATGTTTCTAATCGTACTTCCTGGTTGGACATGCGCAGTAAATATGACATGGGAAGAGGTAATTCCACAACTGTTACCTAGCAACTATTTTGAGCCTGAGCCTAAATCCATATAAATAGTTACGATTTGACAAATAATATGACCTTTATTTTGTTGAATGACCATTTAAACTGACTGGAAAATGTTTCAGTTGAGTGTTAACCGCCTCTTTATTTACAACAATACATCGCTTTTTGATGACGTCACAGGGGGATTCCATTTTAGAACTCAGCACTACTTCCTGTAATTTTAAACTTTTATTTCTTAAATTTTCTTCACAAACTGCAGCTTCACAAATGAATTAATGACTAAAGACTAGACTAGACGGGTTATTCGCGCGCAATGAGTGCTTCAATCCAGTACATCTGGGATTGAAAATATATATGAATGTTGAATTTCAAACAACTTCTGATTCGCTTCTATTAACTTGCTCTTATTTTTATTATGTTTATAGTTATTCTTCTGAAAGATAAATAAAGATTGAATTTTTTTACTTGTTTTTGCCAAAATCCATTTAAACACTTTTATTTCTAACACTAAATCAAAGGGTTATTGATACTTTACCCATGCAGTAAAACCCTTCATTCTTGTTGGAGTTCATTCCAAACCTTGTGTTGTCTGCGCTCCGCTCAAGTGGAATATTCTGCCTAATGAAATTAAATGTGTACCAACAATCGGCTCTTTCAAATCTCAGCAACAAAGAATTTTTGTTCAAACCTTTGAATCAGTCATTTCCCAGAGATGGCTGTATTTTCCCTACATTCTATTGAATTAATGTTTGTAAAATGCATTTGTGGTGGGAGATTAGGGTGTGCTGTATTTTTTTGTTGTGGATCAGTTTTCTGTGAAGAACATTGTGGTGCATTTTTGTTGGTAATGCACTCTCATTCTTCATCATCGTCTTTCTATTCTTCTTCACATGCGCAATAATATAACCTGATGAATTCGAAGTCATGGTAAACATTCTTTAGAGCAGTGTTTTTCAACCCCTTTTCAAGTTGCGGCACTCTTTTTAGGTTTAAAAGATGCCACGGTACACCACCTACAACAAAAACAGGAAAAATTCAGACCATTTAGTTAATAAAATATGGCATATCATGAGCCAAATCATGTTTGTGCTACTGTCTGGTGCTTTAAATTTGGCAATAGTGGTGGTTTTACATTATTTTTTGGTGCAAAAGTTGCTCAAGACGCTCCAAAAAGATCAAATAGTTATTTACATCCGCATTTCTGAACCTGTTACCTCAAATTGGACATTTTTCAAGGCACACATGGCAAAATTTCAAGGCGCACTAGTGTTCCCCGGCACACTGGTTGAAAATCAAGGCTTTAGAGAACTGTAAGGCTGCACAGAACTCGCTTGTGGTTTTATTTTTCTGTGGGGCGAGCGCTGTTAAGATTAATGACTTCAGGTGTGAGAGCCAGCTATAAGATATTGTGTCGGACCAAACTCCAGGGCTGAGATAACCGTTGAAAAATAATAGCACTTATTGTTCTGTATTGATTTTCATTTGGTCTTGAGAAACACGGTGGACCGCAACTCAGAAAATGCAGCAATTGCTACGATCATGGCCTGCATTTATAAGTGAGCGTCTCGGGGTGCATTCAAAACACACTTTGGATTCAGGGTCCTCTTGCCTGGATAGTCCGGTCCAACTCTGACCCAAGGAAGATCCAAACACTTGCCCGGTTGGAAAGGTGATTTGATTGATTTGGTTCGTGAACGCAAATGGACCAGAGAGCGGAACAAAACCATGAAGTGAGCCAAGGTAAGAGGCACGCGAGGCTCAGAATCAAACTCCTGCGAGACATCGATAACGAGACAAACGACACGCAGAAAGACGTAAAACTACAGGAGCGGGTCAAAGTCTGATTAATGTGTGATAAGCTAAATGGAACCAAACAACAAAAAGTAAAGTCTAAGCGTACTTTAATGTGATAAAATGGCTCTTAGACCGTTCTCACTCACGTCACATGTTTTGTGTTTGACTGGGTGGCAAATAAACAGCAGTTTCTCTCATTTAGAGCTGAGGACACCATTTTTTCTTGATTTTCTTCTGATTTTTAGTCGTACCTGATCACTCTTCATCATTTATAGTTAAAGTCAGTTGCAGCTACTTCAGTCTCGTAGCGTGGAGCTGTTATAACTGGACTTGCATCTGAATCGCAATGTGTGGACCACGGAAAGACACGACTAGACCTCAAGTTAAGCGCTAATGTCACTAAATTCTGTTTGGATGTACTCAGAACGTGTCATTGCACACAGGCTGATAAATCATTTAATCAGTAATAAACATATCTAGTTGTTGTTTCAAAACATGAGATGGCAAATTAAAGGTATTCAAGAGCATGTTTAAAGGCGAATAATAATGAATAAATATGAAAAATGCATAATATTCTTCCTTTAAATGTTTGAATTATAGAGACGATTTATACGAAAGGAGACACTGGAAACATCATCTGGGCTAAAACTTTCTATTTTTGTGTTTCCATAAGAGAGAAATGCACAGCGAAGACAACAGCGAGGCACATGGTGATATTTCTACCTAAACATCAAATGTATTATGAAAAATGCAGACACACTAATTTTACACTTACAACCAACACTGAAGACCCTCAAACATAAATCATGGCACTCACTGTGTTACTCACCTCCTCCTCTTTTCCACTGAAGTCTGACGTCCTCATCTGTTGGGACACAGCTCCAAATGACACAGATTTCCTCTCAAAAAACCACAGGAAATATGTCCAACTTCTTCATCTGTCGCCACTTTTAATGTCCATTGGAGAAAAACCTGAGACAGCTAGCATCAAAACTAGTGCCAGAATTGATCACATGACTGTTTAACCAATAAAAAGTCAAGAAACACAGACCAGCCATCAAGTGTTTGATCCATGGACCTATAGTTTCCTCTAGTCAGGACACGCAGATACAACCCACGAGAGACAACAGTGACAACAGTTGAGAATGGTCTTTATTCTTCAATTAAAGGACACACATTCTGCTACAGTGACCTTTTTGAGCTTTAAACCATGTTCTAACAATGTTCCATCATCAAAAACACACCTGAAGTAGCGTTCAGTTGCATTCACTCTGTTTTGAGGAATGTTCATCAGAAAATCCTAACCTTCCGAGCGTCAAAACATTTCCTGCTGAACTTTCTGGATTTTCGTATGTATTTTCGGATCGCCTATGTCACTTATCTGAGAATATTTCACTGTTTTAAGTCCTTAAATTGTTGCAAGACTCGTTCTGAGCATTTCTGCATCTTAACAGGATAACTGCTGCAGCAAATATGCTCCACAGCATTTTTTCAGTGCTTCACTAGATTTTATATCTCCGTAAGTGTAATTTCATACTGGCTCATAACGCCTTTTTAACGTTTTTTTTTTTTTCTTATTTTAAAACGTGACAAATTTAAGGTACTCAAGAGTATGTTTAAAGGCTAATAACAATATGAAAAATGCAGAATATTTTTCCTTTTAGCTGTACAGGTGAATGTGATACTGACACACCTTTCTGAGCCTGTAGAACTCAAACAGAGGACATTTTAATCATGTCTTCTGTTAAAAAAAAAAGAAGTTTTTATCACCCTGGGCATTCCGAGCGAGCCCTGGTCATTTTTTCTGGTTGGGATTTAAACCAGAGCGCGGCATGTCTCCTCTTGATCCATCCATCCCGCATTTGCTTGCATTTCAAATTAAAATGCGATGAAATATTCGCCTGCATGATGATGTATGATGTATCTACTTTGTATTTGCGCCACTGTTTACTCTGTACAGTCTGCTTCACAATAACAGACAGGCTCCATTTTCAACCTCAGGAGTCACTGAAACTGTATCGGTGCAACCCACTCGTTTTAATACCAGTGATCAATCGTCAGAGTTGACATTTAGGGAACAAAGGTTTTATGCTTCTCCACTAACACTTCTCCATTTTTCTTCACTTTATTTGCTTCAGAGGAAACAAAAATGCAGAAATAAAAACATAAAAGACACAACAGCACAGCACGTACTTTTACCAAATGTTCCCTGTTGCATTGGCTGTCACGGCTTCATGATAAAGTGAGGGTTGGATGTTTCTTGGCAACAGAAAGTTCTTAAATGCTGTATCAAATTATTCTTATGATCAGACTTCGCGGTTGCACCAAATATATATATATAAGTTATATATAAGTTAAGATAACGTAGTGCTTTCTCAGAGGGTTGTTTAAAAGCTCTAACTAGATTTTACACCAACGCCAGAAGAGAGTGCGTGATGTTGAAAGGAGTTTATAGAGTCTTGTTGTGTTTTACGGTCTGACACTTGATGGATGGACGATTAGATCTGGTTCGTTGGTCGGCTGGAGTGAGTTCAGTCGTACTTCTTCGAGTTCATTGTTCATCTTACACATCAGAACAAAATGCTGATGTTCATGATGTCCCTCAAGAGTTTTCCGTCCTAGATTTTGGAGCATAGATGTTACACAGCCTTTTGGATCAATGTTAGAAGTTACAAAACAAGTTGCCCTTCAAGCTTACACTTATCTTTCAATAGATGAAGATTGATGGTAGCGCAGTATTTGAAAGAGCTGCAGGCGATAGTCTTAGCCTCTGGGGTAGTGCTTCTGATTTCTACTGATGAAGATTAAGGTGGCGCTTGCCTTCTGTGACACTTTAAGTGTCTCTAACTGCGAATTGCAACTAGGGCAAAAAATCTTTGTACTTCGAACTTCGACTTCACCTCTACTTTGAGAAATGTGTTTTGTGAAAGCAAAATTAGCATGATTTTAGGGGTAGTTTACATCCAAGCAAAACAATACCACGATGCAGTGTTTATTAGTGTAAATGCCTTATCTTCCCTCGTCAGTTTGTACTGGATTTGGCTATGGCTGACATGTATTATGCCACAGGAGTACATACAATCAAAAGCTTCTCGTCTGAGTTATGTAGGCACAAAGTGAGCGTGAGGCACTGGTCTGTTATTTGCAGGTGTTGAGCGTTTAATAAGAATAATGCATCATATTTATGGTAAATGGCACTCTTCTGGACGCCCAAAGATGCGTCACATTGCATTCTTTATTCAAGCCACATATAAATTCCGAGCCTATGCTGAACAGCATGTCTTCATTATTTGTGTGTAGCTTCTTTGGTTGTCTGAGAAATGAGCCTGCACTGGATTCAAGAACAAGCAAGCAAAATTCCCTGTTGAAGCTTTAGCGTGATCTCAGACAACAGGCAGGTCATTAATGACTCTAAACAGCTGCCCTGAGGCCTGAGGTTTCAGTTCTTTTTTAACACATATTATACAAGATTAATATAGTTATTGTCCTTTAATCTTCAGGAATTGAGTTAGAGCTCTCTTGCATTATATAAGAAAGATAAACCAACCTCGCCTCCAACAAGCCAATGCTGGCACTCATTTATTACACCATGTATAACATTGGTAAAAAGTTAAGTGTCCTTAAGTGAGAAACTACTATTAAAGAACACAATGTTTTTGATGTGAAAGATAATTAGCAAACCACCCAACCGTGTGTAATGAAAATACGTAGTGCTTACATTTTTCCAGCAATAACTCATGATCTAATAAATCAAAAGCAGAACTGAAATCAGAACAAAACAGCTCCAGGCAAATTAGCTGTCAGTGAAATCATATCAGTCACCCGGTGTTTGTGTTAGCGCTGTGGCAGTTTAATGGCCCTTAAAATATGCATGATGAAATTGTCTGAATAATTTATTATCCCTAAAGAATACTTGTTCAGAGGTGTTTATTTTCAAGGATTTTTCTAAACGCTGACAGCAGGCTAATCGGCCCGTGTTGGTCACGAGTACCGGGCTGGAGGAGGTGCCTCTTGGGCGTGCCTTTGTTGGGTGATGGGAAAACAGAGTAAAGCGGCACACGTGACAACAAACAGAATGATTACGTTTGATAGTAAACAGCAGATGACCTCTCTCACAGACCCATGTCATCACGTCACGGTGACACTCAGGCCTCTGGGACTGAGCTCCTAATGAAGACAATGTGTGCCGCAGCAAACAACACTGCCAGGAACAAACACCACACAAGAGCTTACTGGAAGGTTTAGAGAACATTAACACATTTTGGTTTTGGGATGTCTTGAAAAATAAAATGTTCTTTGGCCAAACTTAAAGGAGAACTTTGTAATGTGTTTTGGGGAGTGTTTTTCACCAATTGTCTCCACAGTATGACACACATTCTGCTACAGTGACTTTTTTGAGCTTTAAACCATGTTCTAACAATATTCCGTCATCAAAAACATACCTGAAGTAGCATTTAGTAGCATTCAGTTGTATTCACGCTGTTTGGGGGAATGATTATTAGAAAATCCTCCCCCTCCCACAGTGAAAAACTCTTCCGTCTGAACTTCCTTGCTTCTGGGACGTGTTTTCAGACTTCTTACGTCACTTATCTGAGAATCTTCTGCTGTGTTAAGTCGTTGAATCACCGCCAGACTCGTTCTGAGCATTTCTTCCATCTAAACACAATAACTGCTGCTGCGAACCCACTCTGTAATGTTTGTTGACTACTAATTTAACAAGATTGTGTGAGTGCTAGGCGCCATCTAGTGGCTGGATGTACTTAGTAAATGTCTTTTGATAAAGGCTGATTTAAAGAATAATGCACTTTTTTGTGCATTTTGTGGGGGTGCACGGTGGCAGAGCGGCTAGAGCTTCTGCCTCTCAATAAGGAGATCGTGGGTTCGAATCCCAGACCACCCCAACATCGTGGTTTCGAATTCTGAACCACCCTAACATCACACGATCTCTCTGGGTGGAGTCTGCATGTCCTCCCCGTGTTACCGTGGGTTCTCTCCGGGTTCTCCGGCTTCCTCCCACCGTCCAAAGACATGACTGTGTAGGTTAATTGACAACTCTAAATTGTCCCTAGTGAATGAATGTGAGAGTGAATGGTTGTCTGTCAATGTCCTTGTCCTCTGTGTTAGCCCTGCGACGAGTTGGCCACTGTCCAGGGTGTACCCCGCCTAAGGCCCAAAGTCACTGGGATGGGCTCCAGTCACCCGCGACCCCTAACGGGAATAAGCGGTAGAAAATGAATGAATGAATGCACTTTTTTGTTTCAAAACATAATATTGTAAATTTAAGGTACTCCAGAGTATGTTTAAAGGCTAATAACAATATGATAAAATGCAGAATAATTTTCCTTTAGCTTTAGCTTCATGGAAACAAGCATGCGGCACCAGCAGGCCAAGTTACAAGTCAGATCTATGGAGAAAAAAAACATGCTCACAATAAGAATGTGTGTTTTTTTTAGCAGCAAAAACACATCCATCCAAGGCACACTATGGATACTCTATTTTTGTTGTGCAAAAGAGGGAAAAGACCTAAAGAAAAGTAGACTACAAAAGTCTGTCATATGTCCCCTATTTGTCCAAATGTTCGGTAACTTTGTCCATTTTCAAATTTATTGGAAAAGTCATGTTTCTCGTTTTCTAAATGTTCCCTGTTATTTCAGTCCAGTCCTTGACAGTTTGTTCTGTCCCGGTCATCCGTCTCCTTGTTATTGCTTTTGTTGGAGTTGCATATCTCAGACACAGTTTTAATAAATGGAATGGAATGTCTGAGTTGAAGATAGTGCTTAGTTAATCTCAGTCCAGTATTTATGAATAATAGGATAGTCCCAAAACATATGACCAAAATGAGCCACTAAACACAGTTTCTCCAGCAACAAGTATTTCTACCGTTTATACCGTTACTTCTAACCTCAATCCCTCAATTAATCTTTCTTAGTACAGTGGTAGTGTTTGTTCTTTATGGATTAAGTCTTTGTTATTTTAAAATTGTACCATATTTCCCTATGATCAATGAGCCCTTTGACATGGTGTCATTTTTCCTACAGAATTCGCAGTTGCTTCCTTGTGGTTCTTGTCTAACCAAAGGCTCTTTAAAATGCATTTAAATGTCATACAGTGTCATTTTTCCAAAATAGTGGTTTTAAAATGGTGTGAAGTATGTTTTGCTTTTGTCCTCTCCACATCTTTGAATGTATTTTAATTAATTTATATAATAATAATTATAAAATGACATAGTATAATTATAATGTAATTTCCTGGTGTAATGAAACATTTAAGCCTGACATTTAACTGGATGTACGAGTGTGTGTGACCATTGGACATGATTTAAGGTAATGATCACATTATGCATCCTTCCACTGGCGTATAGGAAATCTTCTGTGTAAAATGTCACACACACCACACACGACACCACCACAACAAAACTTTGAATTAGATTGGTATTGTGTTTCCTTCAGACGGACAGCATGACCCACCTCTGTGTGCGGCTGGTTGGATCAGGAAAATAGCATCCAGTGTAAGCCCAAGTGTTTGTCCAAAAAGAAAGAATAAACTAACATGAATATCTACTAAAAATGATGTTGAAAAGATTTAGAGTTATATATTCAGTTTCATCCACACTGCACATTTGTGATACATGGCTGTAATGAGCTGAACTTCCATACATTTCACAACAGTGTAGCGTGTAGATGATTAAACTACAGGGTCAATGAGGTGCAGTATGAGAGGACAATAACACTAACCAAAAATAATTCCATCTTTCGTATTTACAAACTGCCATCCCCAGAAATTCATTTTAATTTATATGTTTAATATAAATTTATGTTTAATGTTACAGCCCCGAACCTAAAAAGTTTATCATGTAAAACAAGCTGATTAGAAACAAATAAACTAATGTAACTACCATCATAAAGTCATCACCAGACTCTCTCTCTCTCCTGAGCAGAATTTACCATCAAATCATGTTCATTTCAACTGTGTGCTTACATTAGCATGCCAAGCTAGCTTTTGTATATTCCCCCATGGTAATCCATGGTAACAACAAATCCTGAGGAGGGTTCGCCTCACCGTAAAGTGTACTTTTCAATGTATACATGATTTTATGTTCTAAAACATGAGATGCCAAAGCAAGGATATTCGTTACAAGTTTAAAGGCCAACAGCACAAATAATGCATGATGTTTCCTTTCACATGAGGGTGATGTTGAGATGTTCTGTGCTTATAGATGAGGACTGACTCTACCTTCATGCATTTGTGAAAAAACCTTCGATTGTACGTAACTCCAGGTAACATGGGCTGGCCAAGTGATCATGTTGTAGCAACAGGCAAATATAGAGAATTTTCAGTCTCCTCTTTTTTGTCCATAGCCCTGTTTGGGTGGAATTATTTACTTTGGGTAAATTATGATTATGACATACATGATCTGTGTCACTAGTCCTTATCTTTATCCATGTCTGTCAAAATGTCACAGACATTAAAATAAAAATTCCCCTGAATTATACCCACTGCATTACACCAAATTCAGAGATCCTCAGGTCATTTTAGTCCCATGCTAATAGCCCGTGCGTTAAAGCTAAATATCAATTCAAAATGTCTCTATGTCAATTATACGTCCACTAGAATTAATTTGTCACGGGACCTTCTCCAATCCAATTCTTTTTTCTGCTATTAAAAAGAATTTGGACACGGCTTTGGCGGTTTCATGAGAATCTGATCCTATGAATGTCCTTCTGATAGCAACAACATGGTAAAGAACGCCTTCAGTGACGCTAACGCACAGGCAATGCTACATAACGCTAAAACAAAATATAAGAAAGTTGAAGAAAGAAGAAACGCTTGATAAATGCATTAATTATTTAAAAATTATTAATTATTTTAAAAGTTCTTGACCTTACTTTAATGGTTTCCTCGAGGCCTAAGGCAAGGAAGGGCCCTCAAAAGCATATGATGTCAGTTTCATTTTTATACACTTTAATCTATTTTAGTTGGAAAGAAATTTGCTGCAGCTGTTATCGTGTTTAGAGGCAGAAATGCTCAGAACGAGTTGCGATGATTTAAGGACTAAAACAGCAGAACATTCTCAGAGAAGTGACATAGATGATTTGAAAATACTCACGAAAATCCAGGAAGTTCAGCAGGACATGTGTTTGACGCCCGACGGGGGGGAGAATTTTCTACTAAACATTCCCCCAAACAGCGTCAATGCAGCTGAATGCTACTTCAGGTATGTTTTTGATGACGGAACATTGTTAGAACATGGTTTAAAGCTCAAAAAAGTCACTGTAGCAGAACATGTGTGCTTCAGTGTTTACATTTGTTTAGCATATGGTTAGCATTAGCCAAATACGAGTTAGCTCAGCTGGAACGCTCTAAATGTGTATCTTTCAAATGGGAAATAACCGACTTCCCAGCTTCCTGGAGCGCAGCATATGCAGTTTAAACAAATGAATTTGCTGTGACAGACAAATCATAAACAGAATTACGTTTAGGGGCCCACTGAATAGGTTTGTACCAGCGGCCCTGAAATTTGTGCTGCTAAGTAACAAGCACTAAGCCTCATTGCTCATTGCTTGAAACTCTACAGCCTTAATTTTTAACAATGTGTAGTTTCCCAACAGTACTCCATTTCTCTGCTAGTCTCCGAAAAGCCTTATTATCGCGGCTCTCGGTGAAGTTCCAATTCTCTTGCACTTTTTTTTCTCTCTCCCTTACATTTCCTCTCTGCCGCTCTCCCTGTCACGACTTCTCTTTGTCTCTTTTCCCTCCTGTTTATCAGCCCGATTATCTGCTCTAATGGGACTGTACCCCATTAGAGGAATTAAAAAGCCAAACCTCCTGATCTGCAGACGGCTAGACTGTCTGGGTCCAGAGTCGCCCGGCAGCACCGCACCGTCCCTTTGCATGAGTGGTCACTGAATTTAAATGAGGCAGGGTGTGACAGATTTCAGGATATAATCACAATTCCCTACTGAATACAAAATGAGTCATTACAGTGTCACGGTCATCTACGGTTTAACGTTAAAGAAGAGGAACGGTGCTTAATGAGTGACGTAAAGTGAGGAAATAGTCTTCTGCAACTAAAGGAGACGTCAACTTCAAAGAGCTTTTAAAGGCATTATAACTGTTTCTCATTAGAAGAAGTTGCGTGATTGATTATGTTTGAGTAATCTTCATTGTCCTGCATTAAACCGCTGTAGAGAACACACCCCCTATCAAGGGCGCCGATGGTAAGCCCCGTCTCGTCCCACTGGAACCAAAATCCAAACAAGACAGAGCATGACCAAAAGTGACTTCTGCGCACGACACGGCTTCCAAAGTAAACCTCCGTCATGAAAACAAAACGTTTACTTTCTTGGAGAATAGCAGCAAACATGGACAAACAAGACATGGAGAAGAATAAAGTAGTCCAGTGCTGCCGAACAGTGTATTTACTTTTCTGGCGCCAGGTCAATGTCTGCGAGGAATCAACCTGAAAGTAATGCTTGAATAAATACATATTTTTCTGCGAGTTAGGTTCCGGGTCTGACATTTTGCCCTGGCCTCTCTCATCCCCATTTCGCACTGCGCTGTCCTGTCTGATAAATACACCCGCCCGATGACAGGGGCACGGGATGTTTGTAAATGGTTGCTATTTCGTTCCCACCAAATAGAAATTGTTCCCACGAATTCGCCAAAATGTTCTCACGATTTAGCCCACACTGACAGCCCATCCAATCCAAATTTTGCAGCAAAATACACCCAAACTTTCCCAAAAAAGCCTCCCCGGACGATTCGCACGGGACCAACGACACAGACGACGTTCGTCCGTTACTATTTATCCACGGTCCAGAGGTAAAACTAAGAGAAAAACTAAGAAAAGTTCAGATTCTTCAGTCCATTCATCCACAAGGACGAAGAACGGACATTCATTTCATATACACGAGTGCAATGTTTTAAATAAGGCATTCATTTATCAAGATCTCGTCCATAAACTTTCTACAATACTACATCCTTGGGCGGCCATCATAGTTGCAGCAGTAAAGTGGATACCGAATAAAGGACGCATAATGAAAAGGCCATGAAGAGGACCACTGAGTACACTTCCACTGGACAAAACCTGCAGCAGTGAAAGAAAAGTGTACTTAGTCAAAAGAAAAATATATAGATGCACACAAATAATTGGAAGACCTGGAATACATATAGTTGTTGTTGTTGTTGAATGTACTGCTGTTTTGATGTTGTTCTGCCATGACCTCCAGTTGGTCCCGTACCTGATGAATGAATAATCTGCTGGAGCCCCTGGTGAAGAGGGAACAGAATTGCACGGCGTCCCAAGAGCCTGAGGACCAGGGTCACAGCTCAATCGTTGCGTTTTAGGTTTAAAGCGAGACACTACTGGCAATACTAATAAAAAAGATTGTTTGTTTTTTTGGTCAGTTTATTCTCTCATCTTATAGGTTTTCATGTGTAAACAACAAACTTGTCCAATCTGCTCTTAAAGATGTTTTATTATTTCATTTAATCCACTTCATCCATAGATTTCTCTGGGACATTGTAACTTCAGGGGTGTTTTCTTAAAATGTCTTTTTCTCCCCTCGGAGCATAAGAATCAGCCTTATAGTAGCTCCTTTACAATTATCTTACAATGTTGGACTCAACAAGATTTTGACGAAATGTACAGAATGATTTTTTGATATCTAATTCTAAAATTGATTTACTGTTTTAAGTAGGAAAAATTAAGTGAAATTTTACTTCTTTGGACAATTTTCAGTCCAAATCCAAATCTTCTCTGTACATTTTTTTGTAACTAATATGTGCACAAAATGAACCAAGAAATTAAAATCTGGTTCTGTCCATTTTTCAACTTTATATGTCCCAAATATGTATTGTTTTTTTTTCCACATAAAATGCCTTATTATGAAAAATGTGTAATTTGTTTTCTTACAATTATGTGAGTAAACTAGAGGAGAAGTTACTAATTGATATCTTTAAATTTAAGATTTTTCCTATTCACCTGTCGTGTCTCACAGCTTAGTTCTCGACCTGTTACGTTACTCTTCAGAATTGAGATTAAAAATGTATTGCTTCCCACACTCTTGCACTGTTCTAAGTGGCCACTAGGCTGTTTCTTCACTGAAATGTAGATGGAACACTGTTGACGAGTGCCGTTTACTGACCTCAAGGCCCGTCTTTGTTCAGTTCTGCTCCATCGTGTGTTATATATTGTACGGTTGTTTGTTATGTTTTTTACCCGCTCGAACGAATCGCCCTCGGTGGGATTAATAAAAAGTTGTCTGAATCTGACTCCGTGCCAATGACCAGAGCAGAGCTGACCTTATTGATAGCCTCGTTTCTCTGAACAGATTACCCTCGGACTCGTATGTGAGGCCTAATGCGGCCTTGGGGATTTCAGTGCGCACAACAAATCTGACCGTGAGGCGTTTTCACACACGAAAGAACCGAGAACCAAGTCCCTACATTTATCAGGCCCTACATGTGACCAGTTGTTTCTGCGTTGTGTAGTTTTATGGTGTTTCTGGTGCATTAACCCCTTAAGCTTCAAGCCTATTTTTCCTAAAATGCTGTTTCTGAACGATTTGGAGCACAAATACTGGACTCTTTGTGAAGCTGAGACTCTGTAGTTTGAGTCTCTAGTGTTTGATTTACACTTGGAAGCAAGCTCTGCACAGGGAAATATCAGCTTTAAATTCCCTCTGGATTTTCTTTGTTAAATTTGTAGCAGGGCCTGATTGACACTAGTTTGGGTGTTGGGTTTTGACAAATTCTTTTTCAAAGCTGAAACTTATTTAACAAAAATTAGTTTTAGGGACTTCTGACATAAAAAAAAGTCCAGGTGGAATCCATATAAAAGTCATATTGCATTTTCATAATTTTAATGTAATTTTTTAATTTGTGCTTTTTTACTCTAATTCATCTCAGAATAGTTGATTTGACTGGAAATATCATGGTTACAGCTGGAAATAACAGGATTACAGCTGGAAATAAGAGGATTACAGCTTTCTTTTAATGTATAACATCCAGCAGCTTGACATGCATTTTTCCTTTTATCAGATAGTCACCGGCCTAATCCAAACTCTTCCCAAAACGGGATTTGGAAAAGGGGCACAAAAATAAAGAAACATACCTGGTTGCATACAAACACAAAAAAATCAACACGTGCCACGGATTCATCTGTTACGGGGTTTGGCCAGGGCCCGCCTCGCCTCGCTCCCCCATTTGTTTCACCCCTGTGCCTTATCGTCCCATGCCCTGATTGGAGGATCCGGCTCATGCTGGTTGGGTTGGTCCCGGTGTCGGCGTCTCCTGGGTGGTGCCTGGCTCTAAATATCCGCCAATCATCTTCTACCACCTGCCTTACTCGACCCAATAAAAAGGCCGCCCACCTGCTGGTCGGGGCGACTCGGACACTTCGGTTCGGCTCGCCACAGCACTCGGATGTGCTGTACTGCTGTGTGTTTTGGTGCCTGTGTGTGTTGTATGTAAATGTACGTGGCATTGTAGCCTCTATGTGAGCTGCTCTTGTTTTTTTGCTTGAGCCCTAATTTCTGTTCCTGTAGGGTTTTTCTTTCGTTGTTGTACACATTATTATTATTTACCTGCCTTTATTTTAATTAAACCACTTACACCATTTAAAACCTTGGTTGTGTTACTTTCCCTTCCCCCTAGGTCAGGGGTGCTCAGACTTTTTCATCATGCGAGCTACTTATAAAATTACCAGTGCAAAATGATCTACCATTACAAAAATGCAAAACATATTTATTTAGTTAAAATATAAAACATAGAACAGTATTTTAAATTGCTTAAACATTTTAAATAGTTTTAAACATTATTTTAACATTATTTAAACTTGGTTTGTTATTTTAACAAACCAAGTTTACTCTGATGACTTGCACTGAATTGAATCAGCCAGGAAAGCATAGTCCGGACAGTAGCTGCTGACAGCCAGCCTCAAGCACACTTCCCAATGCTCATCAGTCATGGTGGAACGGTACTTGGACTTAATGATCTTCATGTGGGAAAAGGCTGACTCACATAAATAAGTGGAGCTGAATAATGCAGTCAAGGAGGTAGCACATTTCCTCATGTTTGGGTACTTTTCCTCTGATAGTAAATTCCAGAACTGTCCATGAGCCCTGGACTTCAGCTCAATGTCGGCTTGTAGAGTCAATATCTCATCTTCCACTGCAGAAGAGTTCAGGTGAAACGTTGTTGCAATTTTTGATGAGAGTGAATCAACCTCAGCATCTTTCCGAAAAGGATAGCACATGAATGTAATGACTGGCTCGAGCAAGGAAAAGTCTTGAAAGCGTTTGTCAAACTCTGACAGACAATTGTCAATCTGCTCCGTGTAACGTGCACTGTCAAGTTGCACACAGGCCTTTCCTTGCATTCCCAGCTCTGACGCCAGGTTCTGGAAGTTTGCCAAATCATGGCGCTGCAGCTTTGAGGAGCGATGTTGCATCTTTTGTTTGAAAGCATTAACTGAGCTGATCATATTGATCACTGTTTTGTCTTTTCCTTGCAGCTCTAGATTAAGGTCATTCAACATGTTTGTCAGATCGGTTAAAAATGCCAAGTCTAATAGCCACTGACCGTCATTTAGTTGTTTGTATTCTGCATGTCCAGCTACATGAAAAAACACCTTAATCTCCGGACAGAGCTCTCGAAATCTTTGCAGGAATTTCCCTCGACTAAGCCATCTCACGTCAGTATGGAGCAACAACTCAGAGTGGTCGCAGTCAGCCTTCTCCAGATGTGCACGGAATAACCGTCTTTGAAGAGATCTGGCGCGAATAGAACAGGCGATCTTCATTGCCACATCCATGATCTCCTTCATGTTGAGCATTTTAGCGCATAACGCTTGTTGGTGGATTATGCAATGGTAACTCAGGAAGTCCGGGAAAGCATTGTCCTGCCTGCACTTGGTAATAAATCCATTCAACCAGCCAACCATTGCGGGTGCTCCATCTGTAGTGATAGACACCAATTTGTACACTGGGAGCTGGGCTTTCTCGATAAAGTTTTTAATCGACTGAAATATGTCCCCTCCTCGTGTCTGTTCTTTCATGGGCAGTACTGTTAATAGCTCCTCTTTTGCAGTGATATCACTAAACACTATACGAATGAAAATGCACATCTGGGCTGTGTCACTCACGTCCGTAGATTCGTCCAACTGCAGTGAGAAACACACGCAATCTGCGATGTCCTTCCAAAGTTGCTGGGTTAAATCTTCAGCTATGGCTTCACAGCGCCGCGTAACTGTACTTCTTGACAGCTGGAGAGCTTTGATCGAAGATAATATTTCTGTTTTATTTTTAAAGTCTCTGAACAATGAGTCAGCTGCTTCAACAAATGCCTCTTTTACCATCTCTCCATCTTGGAAGGACTTCTTGTTATTAACGATTATGTGACTGACCCGGAACGATGCTTCGGTGGCAGCTTTCGCTTTTGAAGTACAGTGATCCCTCGTTTATCGCGGGAGTTGCGTTCCAAAAATAACACGCGAAAAGTGAAATCCGTGAAGTAGTCACAGCGTTATTTTTTATTATTTTACAATGCAATACTGAACTATAGAATGAAACCAAAAATCAAAACCTGTTTTAAAGCCCAAAATTTGTTTAAAACAATAATTTTAATATAGTAATACAAGGTTGGAAACATTGTCACTGGCGTATTTCACGGTCTGTGCCTCTTGGTCCTGACTCCGCTCCGCTGTAGCGTCTGTTTCTACTGAAGACGCAGGAGAAGAACATTGTTATGGGTAGTTGTTGGCGCACTTTCTTTTTCTGAGCAAGAAGATTTTTATAAACGGATATGCCACCTTCGATTATATTTGAGAACTGCAATGAACGACTCATCAAAGGGTCCCGTTCTTGTGCGTGCGCTGAAGTTCAGTGGATGCACTGTAAAAATATCCGCACTGTAAAAAAAATCCGTGAAGCAGCGAAGCCGTGAAAGATGAAACGCGATAGAGCGAGGGATCACTGTATGTTGTGTGAAAAATTACTGTTGTCCGGACAACTGGGATTTTAATTCCTTCACCTTTCTCTTTCTCAGCTCGCTTTTCGGCGGGAATTCAGTGTCGTATTTTCCATGAAGAGTCCGAAAATGCCGCTGCAGATTTCCCTTCTTCGGCATTGAGACATTAGAGAGGCAGATGAGGCAAACACACTTTGAAAATGACATAGTGAAAAAATAGTCTTCCTCCCATTCCGTATGAAAATTATACGTTTTTGTCTTTTTACTTGGTCCAGCTTCCCCACTCATTTTTATGCTAAAGTTGGCTAAAACTTGTATGTAAGTTGCTGACTAGCTTGTTTGTTTTGCTGCACTTTCCGCCGTTGTTTGCGGATGCGCAGTGGTCTAAGTGTCAGAATATTTAATATTTATTTAATTGTAAAGCTAATTTATTTTATTTTTATTTGTATTATTTGTAATTTAATTCATATAAAAAAAAAAATATATATATGAAACAATCAACAAGTGAAGGGATGGATGAGGCTGACGTATATTTTTTTTAATGTCACGCGATCGACCAATACTACCTTCGCGATCTACCGGTCGATCGCGATCGACGTATTGAGCACCCCTGCCCTAGGTGATCTGGGTTCGTAACATCATCTGTCCAGCCCAAACTACAGACGGGACAATACTGGAGTCAGCACAAATAAAACACAACATCGGAGCAACATAAGAGCCCTATGTGGACTTAGATAAAAGTATAATGTCAGAGCAGCGATAAATAATGACAAAATATGAACAAAAGGACACTTAAAACAAAGGATTACAAGCGATGACTGATCTCTTCCTAAAACGAGGCTTGAAAAAGGGAAACGACCCCCAAATTCATACAAGTGCACAAGGGACACAGGAAGAAGACATAAAGCACGGAGGGACTGGCTGGACGACCAAGACAGCAGAGTGAAACAAACACCAGGTATGCTCAATGCAATAATAAAACAAAAGGACAATTTTGTGTAATTATAATGCAATAATATATGAGTCGGTTACACCTGTTTAGTCAGAGGAACCACTCAGCCCCCTGTGTGTGCTTATGGTCCAACTGTCATTTAAATATTCTATTAAGTGGATTAGCAAAACAAAATACTACTCCTTTTGAGCTCTGTAAACCTGCACATAAAACTGTGACATAAACTCAAACTAAAACTGGAATTTACAATAAACATAATTATTCGCAGTAATTCAATTTTTTTGCAACAGTTTACTAATTTAGAATTTTATTTTTGGAGCTACTGGATCCAAGTCATTTCTCTTGCGGATCAAAAAGTGTCTCTGGGCTGAGAATGAATTGACCTGTTGTAAGTGTACTTGTGTCACCCAAAGGTTCCTGGTCTGGAAAGTACCTGGCCCTGAACAGGAGTTTAAAAAGTCCCCAAAGTTTGGCCCCAGTCCCTAGTACGTATTCGGTGCAAACGCACTTCAAATAGGGACTGGAACTAAAAAAAAGTACCAGGAACTGAAAAAGTTTCCTACAGTAGGGAAACAACTATTATCTAATATTTGCAGATCTACTATCTGCCAATTACACTAAATTAACTGCACATCATCTGCCTGGAGGAACTCTCTCTACTCTAGATGAACTGTTCCTCATCTGCCTGGAGGAACTCTCTCTACTCTAGATGAACTGTTCCTCATCTGGCTGGGGGAACTCTCTCTACACAAGATGATCCACCTTCCTTCCTCTTGAGTGGTTCTGGTCCCAGTGGATGTGTCAGTCCTGGTCCATCTGCAGTCTGTCCGTCCGTGGGAGAAGGATCTCTCCTTCACTGTGGTTCTCCTCGAGATTTATACTTTTTCCTATAGAGTTTTTTGTAGTTTTTCTTTGCCGAGAAGGAGGGTCAAGGACAGGCGGCGCTCTGGGACAGTTATCCATCTGCTAAATGAACATTGTTTATTTAAACTGCTTTCTACATGTGGCCCATTGAGACAACTGCTGTTGTCATTTTGGGTGCTGCAAAAATAAATTGAATTGAAGCTTGAATTATCTGATATTTGCAGTGCCATGTAAACAGATGGCATTAGTAATCTGATTTCTCTTTGATTGTTCACACCTTTGCAAGTTTTGAAAAGGAAAATTATGCAATTAAAGGGCAAACTAATGTGGCAAAGACAGAAATTAAAGAGAAAAGATTTATTTTAAAATGAATCGAACGTTGTCTTCCAGCATTACTATAAACACTCGCTGACACATCACCCAGTGCATTTTCTCTTGGGTAAACACGCACACAAAAAATAAAATCGAATTATTGGATTATCAGATTATTGCAGTCATCTGATTTCTCTGCCATGTAAATGCACCTACGCAATGACCTATAAAAACATTTCTGCCAGTCGCCTTTGAGACTAATGGTCTAATATGTCCCCTGTGTCCACACTGTGTCCCAGTTTAGAGGAACCTCCTTTATGGAGATGAGGCCATTATATAAAAAGCAACAAAATGTACTCTTTAACTCATGCAGTTAATCATAGAACAGGGCTATTAAATTTAAGGCTCGGGGGCCATATCAGGCCCTCCAATGGATATGATCCGGCCCTCAACTCATCTTCAAAAATATATAACACATTTTATCTATTATTATTGGTTTAGTTTAGTTTAGTCCTGGTTTAGTCTTAGTTTAGACCTGGATTAGACCTGGCTTAGACCTGGTTTAGACCTGGTTTAGACTTGGTTTAGACCTGGTTTAGACCTGGTATAGATATGTTTCTGGCCTCAACGACAAAACCATCTGAAAAGTCTGTCCCTCTGTAAAATAAAGTTGAAAAACCCTGTTATAGAAAACTGATGCATTGATCATAAACTGCTGCAGATGAATCACTGTTTTGAGAGGCTTTACCTGAGAGAAAGAGGACGCTACAGGAGCAGAACTGCACTCACACGGAAAAATGTACACACAAAACCCATCAGCTGCAGCGATTAATCGGGACTAGTCAACCAAAAAATAATCAACTATAATAACTGATCATCGTTAACTGGACTAAACAGAATCTAAAACATATGCCAAAAGACCTTTAATAACAAAGATAGTGACAATATGATTTTAATTAAAAAACACTGCATTCATATTAATTCTAGAAGTCTTCAGTCATCACATTTCAACCTTAATTTGGCTGATAATGTATTTTAAAAGTCTACATATACAATAGAAATAATCGTTTGACAAATCGATAACTAAAACATTCGTATTATGTCAGTCATATTTCAGAAGTGTGATTTATGTGATCACTTTTTAAATTGTTTGACACTGCATTACGATATATGCACCTGTTATGCACCTGTTATATATGCGCAGGTCAAGCAAAGGTACTTAATACACTTAAAGCAAATCTCAAATCACTTTCTGCTTCCACAATCTGCTCCAGCGATCGCGCTGAAACAGCAGCTGTCACTGGGATTTACCCGAGCAGCTCTCTCCTGGCACCAGCTTCATCTGCAGTGAGTCACACCGAGGCTGTTCAGCAGAAAAACAATCACAGACAAACGTGAATGAAACTTCAAGAAAATGGACAAAATGGACGATCAAGGACAAAGTGCTATTTAAAGTGCGACGCTGCAGGTGAATGGGAAAAAATGTCAAATTTAAAGTTATCAATATGAAACTTCTCCTGTAGTTTACTCACATAGATGTAAGAAAAAAATGCATTACACGTTTTCGTCGTGTAATGTTTTCATGTAGAAATAAGGCAAGTGTAAAAACAGGCTTTTCAACAATGAATTTATTGATTATGCTGGCCCGGGATAAGTGGTTGCTGTAAGGGCTTGTTTTGTCCGAGCTTGTACTATTTATCAGCTTAAGGTTCAGCTGCTGTGTGTTTTCGTCACCGTCGCTATGGTTACCTGTAAAGGCTAAGAGTGGACAGGATACTCTCACATGCATGAGTCTGCGGTGCATCTGCGTGTCTGCTGGGTCGCAAATGTCACATACGATTCACGCCGGATTCATTCCAGTTGGTTTGATAGTACGAGTTTACGGGCAAAACCTATTTTTTTTCAATTATTCGGTCAGTTTGCTCTCTCAACATATAGACTTTCAACAACTTGGACACTATTTTAACTGAATGTACAGAAGGATTTGTTGATATCTAATTCTAAGTCTGATTTATTCAACTTTTAAGTCAAAAAAATGAGACGAAGTTGAAACTTTTAGACCACGGTAGCGCTTTAGATTAAGGTTCCTTAGTAAACTATTTAAGAAGTTAATAAGCACTCATGGCTTGTTTATGCACTTATAACTCCTTATACATGTTTGTGATCCATAACATGTGTGTGTAGAGCGCATGTACATCAATAAGCTGCACATTCAATTGTTTTCAATTATCATGCTAATAAATGCTTTATAAGTGCTTATAAACACATAACAAGTGCTTATTAATGCATTATAAACAGTTTACTAAGGAATCTTAATCTAAAGCGTTACCTTGGCCAGTATTCAGTCAAATCTAATTCACTCGAAAACTAACTCAGAAATCCAAATCCCCTCTGTACATTTTTTCATAACCAGTATGTAAACAACATGAACCAAGAAATTAAAATGTGCATTTTTCAGATTTAAATGTGACAGATATGTGCTATTTTTGCTGTATTTTCACATGAAATGCCTTATTTCGATATGAAAACATGACGAAAAACTCGCAATAAATTTTTTTCTTACATTTATGTGAGCAAACTACAGGCAAAGTTTCAAATGTATATCTTTACATTTTAGATTTTTCCCATTCACCTGCAGAGTATCTACAAAAATGGTCAGACATAACTGTTTCTTTTTTCCTGGAAGCTGGCAGCAATGACCATACATTTTCTTTGCTTGGAATGGTATTAGAATTTGTTCTAAAGAAACAGACCTTGCCCTCAACACTTCTAAGCCGTATCATTATAAAAGCAGGCATTTAAGTTATTTGACAGAAAACCCATCACTGTGATATCATTAAAAAACAAGCTTTTCACATTTTGTACATTTTATCACGGTGAAACTGTTTTTAAATGTTTGACAAACGTTGTGTTTCAGGTCTAGCTGTCAGCAGTTCAAAGTCCAGAACATCTTTTGGACAGACCAGTTTCTCCTCAGTGGACTCTCTTCACTGACCCAAAACTGCAAGCTCATACGTTATGAACAAATGTCTGAAAATGTGGCTGAAACGAGGGCAGAGCTGCACACAGGATCATACAGAGTGACATGTACTTATTTATATTGTTCACTTACTTGTTTTGTGTTGATAATTGTCAAAAAATAATTGTTAAAAAGTGCAGAAAAAGGCTTTTTCTATGTATTTGATTGGTTCTTTGATATGTAATCACAATGTCAATATCACATGAATAATACATCGATGAGAACGCTTCAGGCTTAGCTAGTTAGTCACTATTTAATTTGGGGTTTAGGAGCTCAGTAATTCTTAATCAATCTTTTGTTCATAATTATTTCAAACTTTAATGTTTTTTATTGTGTATTCCACACTGACATAACTTGACCTGTTTCTGGGGAATGTGCTGGATCCAGTGGGCGAGGCTACCGCGCTCAAATTGAGCCGCCGACTGTAGGCTGCCATGTTTGCAGTCTGCTGCTGACCGCTAGGGGCTGCTGCGGAAGTAGAATTATTCAATGCAGGTCAATGGGGAGTTAGACGTTTCAAAACCTACTTTAGAGCCTGGCTCAAAATACGGCTTTGGTCTCAAACGTTAGCTTACGGCTCTGTGACAACGCTGAGGGGGGTGAATTTTTTTGAACCAGGCTGGTTTAGCCGCTGTGATTTTTTAAAGTTCCTGCATATCTAATGAGGAAGGCGGGCTTTACGCGCCAGAAATGTCAGGACGCAGCCATACACCTACGAGTGGGCGGTAACCATAGGGGGCAACGACGGCAGTACGTCAGCAAAAGGCCGCCTCAAAGTCGGCCTCCCCCCGCCTCCCCACCGAGGGGGGAGTGGTGGGGGCTAACCCGCGGCCATTTTGAATTCTCCATGACTGAAGCCGCATTTTCATGAATGGGGCGGAGTGACGATCGTCTGTCCACTATTTTTATGTCTATGGCTGGATCACGGTGTGGGAGTGTCATGACCACATTAACAGGATTGATGAGCGGAGTGACACATTAACACTGACTTAAAACAGTCCATGCTTGAAAAGTATAGTAGAGTTCAGGTAGAGTTCACATGCAAAAATGTTGAGTTGAATAGTTGATATTTATTAACACAGTTCATTTGCTCATAAACTGAACTGTCAGAGCAGTTCCAGCTGAAGAGGAGCGAAGACAATGACACCAGGGTAAACAATCCTTTAAAAGGAAAAGTCAAGGACTTTCAATACATTTCATTCCAAACTCATTAGTTTCAGTATTGATATGATATCGATCATGTCATATTTGGCATTGTATTGCTTCAATAAAAACTAAAGTCCCTGGTATCACACATCAAAACATTTATAAACCAGTTTGACCTTTGAAACAACACAGTTCATTAAACAAAGATGAAGTTGAACATACAGTGGAACAATCTAGGCCCCATGACATTTTAACATAAATTAAAAAAAAAAAGTGTTACATTATTGCCTCTTTAAAAATGTTATTCAAACATTCATTCATTCATTCATTCATTCATTTTCTACCGCTTATTCCCGTTCACACGGGGTCACGGGTGACTGCCTATCCCAGTGACTTTGGGCCTTAGGCGGGGTACACCCTGGACAGTAGCCAACTCGTCGCAGGGCTAACACAGAGACAGAGACATGGACAACCATTCACTCTCACATTCATACACTACGGGCAATTTAGAGTTTGCCAATTAACCTGAACACAGTCATGTCTTTGGATGGTGGAAGGAAGCCGAAGAGAACCCACAGTCACACAGGGAGGACATGCAGACTCCACCCAGAGAGATCGTGTGATGTTGGGGTGGTCCGGGATTCGAACCCACGATCTCCTTATTGAGAGGCAGTCATTCAAACATTTATTGTTCTATTTTTAATTACTTTTTAAACCGAAAGCATTGACAAATGCAGAGCAGCTCTATGGTACTCCAGACATTAGATTTGAGCAGGAGCAGCTGCCTCAGCTGGAGCAGGGCCGCTGGCTCTGATTACACAGGTTTGTTGGCATTGACAGGGAGATGAAATATTCCTCTCACGTCTGCTCTGTCCTCATTATGAGTGTCTTTTGTGAGGTCCGTTAAGCTCACAGAGCAGAGAGTGTCAGGGCAGGGCACGTTATCTAACCCTCCATATGAGCTGCAGGTCCACACCTGCCTCATACATCTCAAAGCCCCAGGACACTATTGGGTTCAACCTGAAAGCAATAACCTTAATAACCTCATTCATTTTTCTCAATAAATGCGTGTTAATATTCCTTGATTATTATGTAACACAGTGTAATAAAACAGAAGTGTGCTGGGGGTAAATATCTGGCAGAGATGTTTAAACTATGACCCGGGGGCCAAATACGACCCTCAGAACAGTTTTTAGATTAGTAGATTTACTCTAAAAACAAGAAGGACCTGGCTGCAGCTCCATACTGAGTGGAGCTCTATGTCCGGTTTGGTTTAATACTCAACTATCGACACCTCACCCAAATCCAAATCCTAACCTGGAGCAAATTGTCGTAATTGACATGTGCTATCCACTCGACAAAGCAGATCGCAAAATGGATTTATTTTTAATCCATATTATGACAAGTTAGTTGGATGTGGTAAAATGTTATGCCCCTCTGTGAATGTTTTGCACACAAGTCGCTGTGGTGATTCTGCTAATTACGGTTGTTATGTAGCATTCCCTCTGCTGTTAGAGTTTTTTACTGTTGTTAAGGTGAGACACCACAGGCAAAACCCATTTTTTCAAATTTTTTAAAATTAGTTTTATCAGTTTGCGCTCTGAACATATCGGTTTTCATGTGAACAAACGTGTCCTATCTGCTCCTAAAGGTGTTTTATTACTTCATTTAATCCACTTCATCCATAAATTTCTCTGGGACATTGTAACTTCAAAACAGTGTTTCCAGGTCCAGTTTTTCCGCGAATACATTTTGTCCGCAGGTTTAGCCAGAGAAATTTGCTATGAAAAAATGAATTTCAGAGTAAACCTAATGAAAGCCCTGAATTTCAGTGACAAATCCTCATATGTAAAGCCTCTGTGGAGCTTCTGTTTGAGTGTGAGAGAGAGGGCGTGCAGGTCTGTGCAGCCTGGACTGGCCATCTGGAGCACCGGGAGTGTTCCCTATGGGCCGGTGCACTTTTGGGCCACTCATTGTCAGACTAACGTGACACACAGCCCGTTGTTACCGGGGTCGGCCCATCATAAAGCCCATAGAGCAGTGCAAGACGCAGGAGCAACCCCTGTGTAGGGCGTGTAGTTCTGGTTATTTTAAGATAATTGAAAAAAGACGCTGATTATTGCACAGCGCAGTCAGAGCGTTCACTGCAGACGCACGTCGCACTGACATGAGCTCAGCAGAAAGATCCACTATCCTCAGAAGTTACACAAAACTTGTTCTGAAGCAAGGACGTCAATGAAGCCTGGAGTGTTTAGGGCCCACTGTAGATCACCGCTGCACACATCCAGGGGCGTTTATAAGAAGCACACTCTGGGACCTAAATGGGGGAACTTATGGAAACCATATTTATACATTTATTTAAGACATTTATTTTTAAACTTAAAAACTTATAAGTAAAATAGTTAGAGCCTTATTTGTTTTAAATATGTAATAACATTGGCGTATACATTAATGATAAAAAGTAAAATAGCCTTAAAGCAACTGGGTCTGTGCAACAATAAATTGGGCCAAACAGGCAAGAATTATTAAGATAATTATTAGACAATGCACCAAAACAACACTCCTGTTTTGCACTAAATCCCTACAAATTAATTTGAATATATAAATATGAAATTAGCAAGCTTATCCTATAGAAAAGTTTAACTAAGGCAAGTTTAAAATTAGGGGTGCACGGTGGCAGAGCGGCTAGAGCTTCTGCCTCTCAATAAGGAGATCGTGGGTTCGAATCCCAGACCACCCCAACATCGTGGTTTCGAATTCTGAACCACCCCAACATCACACGATCTCTCTGGGTGGAGTCTGCATGTCCTCCCCGTGTTACCGTGGGTTCTCTCCGGGTTCTCCGGCTTCCTCCCACCGTCCAAAGACATGACTGTGTAGGTTAATTGAGAACTCTAAATTGCCCCTAGTGAATGAATGTGAGAGTGAATGGTTGTCTGTCCTTGTCTGTCTCTCTGTGTTTGCTGCGACGAGTTGGCCACTGTCCAGGGTGTACCCCGCATAAGGCCCAAAGTCACTGGGATAGGCTCCAGTCACCCGCGACCCCTAACGGGAATAAGCGGTAGAAAATGAATGAATGAAAGTTTAAAATTATGTATTTATTTGTTTGTTTGTTTGTTCGTTTATTCATCGCAGGAGGCCAGTCCAGCCCACACAGTCCAGGCCTGGGTCTGTGTCGCTGTAGGAGAAGTACATTCATAAAAACAGAGGAAAATACAAGCAGCACCAGACGTTCCGCAGGTTTTGGGCTGTTTTCCAGACCCTCTGGTGCGGGTTTGGCTGCTGAAACCTGGCAACCCTGCTTCAAAGGCCATTTTCTTAAAATGCATTTTTCTCCCACAGTGACATAAAGATCAGCCCTTAAAGTCTATATGACAAGTTAAACGTGACATTTCACAAAAACATAGTGAACGGGATTAGATTTAAGCTTTTACTAAACATTTTGCCTATTTGTTTGACAGTTTTTGTACGGTTTATCCTGATTTTTTCCTGTTCACCTGCAGTGTCTCGCCTTTACGTACTTTTTATCCTTACATTTTATTTTGCATGCTCTTGTTTTAACATAGTCCATACTTTTCCCTAAATATTATCCAATGCTATATGTTGTACCTAATCGCCAAAGCCAGTTCCCAGTTTGTGAATGTTGAATGGCAGTCAAACCTTTCTCTGCAGGTTATTCTGAGCAGCACATTTTGAAAAGATTCACAGAAACGTTTGCAGTTTTCCATGTCCACATCAGCACCTGCACTAACAACATAACCCACCGTCACAAAACACACACAGCACACGAACCAGAAGTGTGGATGTGACACCGGGCACGTGTTCTGGTGTCCAAAGTCTGACCTGACGGAATCTTTATCAGAAGAAGATACTGAGGGTAAACACAGGGGAGAGGTCTAATCATCCAGCCCTCCTTCAAATCAATAGAAAAAGAGTCCGCAAAAAACACGATTGTATGGGTTAAGTTTATTCCACAGTGTTACCCCCTGAACAGAAACACTGACTTTTCACCTTTATGTCTGGAGCGCCTCATTTTCAAACCGCAAAACGAGAAGAAGTTTCGATTCGGTGTGAAAAAGCTCCGAACTAGTGCCAAGTGTAGGATCTGAACCTACACGATTTACGTTTTTGTAATTCCATTTACGCAGCTAATGGAAGTTTTTGCCGTCAAAGTAGATTAAATAAGTGCGCCTGTGAAAACGTGCACATTTTACGTTTTTGGAAATGACGCTGCATGAGTACGTTGGCGGAAAACGTACATATTTCACGATTCGCAAATGATGTTCCATAAGAATGTCAATCAAACACGTCCACATGTTCCACTTTATCAATAAGAAACTCTAACACCAGCGCAGACTCGTAAATGTGAAACGTGTACTTCTACCACAAATGTACCATAGCTACGTAAATGCACAAACGTAAATGAAGTATTTTACTGGAGAGTAGGTTGCTGCTCATCCTCTGCTCTTCCTCTGCTCTTCCTCTACTCTTCCTCTATCCATCCTCTGCTATTTCTTCATTCTTCCTCTGCTCTTCCTCTGCTCTTCCTCCATTCTTCCTTTGCTCCTCCTCCATTCTTCCTCTACTCTTCCTCTATCCTTCCTCTGCTCTTTCTTCATTCTTCCTATGCTCTTCCTCCACATCCCTCCTCTGCTCTTCCCCTGCTTTCCTCCACATTCTTCCCCTTGCTCTTCCTCCACAATCTTCCTCTGCTCTTCCTCCACATTCTTCCCCTTGCTCTTCCTCCACAATCTTCCTCTGCTCTTCCTCCATCCTTCCTCTGCTCTTCCTCCACATTCTTCCTCTTCTTTTCCTTCATTCTTCCTCTGCTCTTTCTTCATTCTTCCTCTGCTCTTTCTTCATTCTTCCTCTGCTCTTCCTCCACATTATTCCTCTTCTCTTCCTCCACATTCTTCCTCTTCTCTTCCTCCATCCTTCCTCTTCTTTCCCTCCATTCTTCCTCTGCTCTTCCTCCACATTCCTCCTCTTCTCTTCCTCCATTCCTCTGCCTTCTTCTCAGCTCCTCTCTTCTTCGTGAAAGCCATAGAGCCAAGTGCTTTCTCCTTTCGATATTCCACAAGTGCTTCACAGCTGCGTCATGAAGTGGAATACCAAGTGAAGCCATGCACTCTCAGAGCCGGTGCGTGCTGACATTTGGAAACATCTCACGGCTTTAATTTACACAATAAAGACTGAATATGTTCAAGAGAAATGTGGGCGGAGCTGAAAACCCACTGCAAACAATATTTTGTGCGATATTTGCCTCGGTGTTGATCTCTGTTTTTGCTCTGCCAGAAACAGGTCAATGAAAGGTTCCCTCTTCATACAGTAAAGTGCCTTGGAATGCAACCATTTTTTCTGTTTATCTTTAAACTGTTCCTGCATCCGTCAAAAATAGACTCCTCCAAATGCTAATATCCAACTCATACAATACAAGACCATCCATAGAACCCGTCTTACACAGAACCACTTACATAAAATGGGACTCGCAGACACAGACATTTGCCATTTGTCACCCAGTACACATGTTTTGGGACTCAATTGTTCACAAACTTTCTTGAGCTGCAGGATCCCACTGAGCCTATCCCTGTGTCTTCCAGGAGACACCACAGAAACAGACCTTCCACTCAAATATCAAACCGCACTCCTCATCTCTCTAGTGCTAAAAAGGTAATATTTCAAATTTGGAAAAATAAAATCATAAGCAACGCCGCCCACTGGGAAAACTAACTTAAAGAATAGATCTCAACAGAAAAATATACAGCGGAGAAAGAAAAGCAAATGTCCCACTTCAAACGCTCCGCCCCCTCCCTTGGTCCCCCGCAGGTGATGGAGGTCCTGTGCATCTGATTCATTTTTAATGCATCACACAGGTTGAGGCAGACTTAAGCGGAAAAAAGTATGCACCTAAGTATATCTGTATATATGTGTATTAATATTGCATACATGTGTATAATTATAATAGTACATAAATAAGACTAAGGTAAGCAAAATGCTGATTTTAATAAAACACACAGTATTTAGCAAATCATAAAGAAGGGGACAAAATGATAGATAGCACGGGCGGATCATGTGCTCTCATCCCGGGGCGGGCCTTGGGTGTACGGAGGGGGCTGGTAGCACCTGGCATCGCCCATGTTTTTTGTTTTTTCTTTCACCTTTCTTCCTCTTGTACCCTTTGCTACCCACACATCTGTAAATATGCACTATGTTGTGTTGTGTTTTTTTTTCACTCTTGGCATAAAAAAAAAAAAAACTGTAAACATTTTCATTTACTTAGAGCACATTCGATATCTTGTGACGCGCACTGAAGACAGACATCCAGCACCACTCATGAAGTGTTCATGAAGGGACGTGTTTGTGTCTCAATGCTAATGTTTAAAAAATCAACATCCCACTGCCACCTCACGCACAGAGCCATTTAGTTACCACATATTGTAGGTGGTTAGCCTTCGTTGACTCTTAATATAAACTTCGAAGTGGGTGGAACTGTTGAGCTCCAAAATCATTTAACATGAAATAGTTTCCTCCGCATCTATCTCTCAGACAAAGGTAAATAAGCTCACAACGAGGTCGTGGACAGAAGAGACATATATTCTCTCTGTGTTAAGCCACACAATTGCTTATGTTTTGTTACAATCCGACTCAAATTCAAGGAGAAAGGAGTCTGTTGAAGAACTGAATTAAATGTGATTAAATTCAGAGGTACATGTTCTGCACAGACAAGCAAGATGGTGGTCACCTTAAGTCAGAAGTCGACCCACACATGACTCCAGCACAGCTTTTTTCAGTGAAGTGAAACTGCTCTTACTGCAGGTCGGTGAAAGCTAAAATACTTTATTATCAGATGCAGACAGCGCACAGCCGTCACAAAGTGCTGCTTAGTGCTTTAATTAGACTTATGTAGGTGAATTTCAAGACATCCTTTTGGGCGTAATATTTGAAGTTAAATACAGACTTCCGACTTTTCCTACAGCTTGATAAGAGATAATAAGGCTCCAGTAATTGCCACTTTTACACTCCACTCTGGAGGAGAAAAATGACTTAATTATAAATAAATAAGTACAAGTATAAATGTAGCAAGGGATAATAAAATAATATATGTAGGGATAGATCAAATTATAAGTAAATAAAATGAGCAGATTAATAAATAAATGAATACTTTGATTCATAAAAACAAAAAAAAACAAGAAACAACTTGTGTTATTAGGTATTTATTTATGTCCTACATTTATTTAAAAATGTAGGACTACAAATTTTATTCACTTCGCCTTGCTTTTAATGTTGCTCTCCACATTTATTGTTAAATTTTATTTTATTTATTTCCACATTCATTTATTTTTACATTATTTATGTATTTTATGCCTCTGTACATTTTGCTTTATTTTGCTGTCCCATATATTTATTTATTTCCACATTTATCTACTTATTCTTGCTAATTGGGTGGGCGGGGTTTACCGCTTGGTGCACTGTGATTGGTTAAAATGCCGTGTTCATCTTTTCTACTGAGTGAAGGTTATTAGCCATAGATTTGGAGAACGATGCTTTTCATGCTAAAATGTAGGCTTTTAGGTAAAATATTTTTATTTATTCATAATTGTATTTATCTCTACATATACTTTATTTATTTATTCTTTTCGACATTTACACTTTAATGTATTTATTCATAATGTAGTCATTTTTAGTCCTCCAGTACAGCATGTGCAAAAGCAGAAATTAGCACGTCAGCATCGTTGGACTTACTTGTGTTTTCATTTCAGCGTCAGAGTTTTGGAAAAGGAACGAGATGGATTTGGCTGCCATTTTGACGCTAATTTAAAACCGCTGAGAGTTTCCCTGGCAACGCTTGCACGAGTCAGCTAGCTTCAATGCTGTGACTGTTGTGTCATTGGCGGTACGCTTTTGGAACGTTCTGGTACCTGTCCGTCAACTTTGGAAACGTGCAGCTGCGAAGGATAATATTTTTGTCTGGCTTTGATGACGCTCGCATTTAAACACAGTCATATATTCATCTGCACGAGGCCCTGTCGATCACAAAACCTTTACCTAAAGCGATGGTTGTTTTGAGAAATGATTTCAAACTAAGAGCGTATTTAGAAGCGAGCACACATTAAACACATTGCATTTGAACGGTGTCCTTGTTATTGGTTCATAAACAGGGACTTAGCAACAAATTCTGGGCCCCACGTACAAACCTACTCGTGGGCCCCTAATACATCATGTTTTATGCGATTTATTTATCCCAGCAAATTTTGTTTTCATTGTTGTTTTTTTATGTATTTATATGCTTATGTTTTTGTGAAATATCTAAGGTTTTCATACCTTGTCCAAGGCATTCGACTATTTCACGGTTTTCGGCGCAAGAGAGATCCTTTTTCTTTCTTGCTTGAAAATGGTCGTCTGCTTAATAATGCGGAACGTCCTTTTTCATTTAATTGGACTTACCTGGCAAACTAAACACAATTTGAATAACAATTTGGAACGCGGTGTATTAATCCAAATCAAAGCAAGAGTGGAGCATGTGAAGGGAGAAGGCAAAGAAAACAAAAACAAACCTTTATGGCGCTGCTGAGAGGAGACAGCATATCTGATGGAAGCAACCTTCTACCTCCAACACACGAACATCAATGCTGTCCCACCTGCTCCGTCCGTGTGCTGAAAAATGATTAGCCACACCTTATCAGCTCTAAGGAGTTGTACACCCACTTCAGGACACTCGCCGACGTTGGCAATTGCGGAAAAAAATGGAGCAAGCCATTGAGGGAAAGGGGAAGCTGATTCTTCGCTTCTTTGAGAGGAGACAATGGTTCCGATGAAATGGAGAAAATCCTGAGGAAGTCCAACAGTCAGAGTGGTCCCTGCCAGTGTGTCGTCCTGCTACTCTTGGCTCACTTTAAAGAGCATCCTGATGGAATCTTTTGGCCAGTGGATGTAAGTGTCAAATATGTATTATGTATAATTCATTTGTTTTGTTTGCACATTTCAAGATTTCATGTGTATTTTATCTTTCAGATTTTATCAACACCAGCTGACGTTGAAAGAACCCTGCTTCCTGACTCTCCAAGACTTCTAGCTCTAGGGCAATGCGGATGGTACTTGTGGTATTTTTTATATACTCACTGGGGACACGTGTGCCATACAGTTTAAAAATATAGATAAATATATTTGTTAGGGGATGTTCTCACTGCCCAAGAGTATTGAGTGGGGGTGCCCACACACAATCTTGTGGCAGAGATGGCTGCATTGTTTTATTCTGGTACATCAGGAGCAAGCTGCAGGAACTTTAGCGTTCATCCAAAGGTAAGCATACAATTAACAATACAGACTGCATCGACAACAGCTGATGGCTGATATGGATCAGTCGTGATGTGGGAGTGCTTTAGCTGTTGTTTGGAACAGGTCAGCCTGAAATCACAAGGAAGAAAGAATTAGAAAAAGTCATGAATGATGTTCAGTAGTGCGAATAAGCGACACATCATGAAAAAAAAAAAAGTTTACATAATGGTAATGACTCTCTGGCCTATCAGACTATATAATGTATAGAAAAAGATCTTCTATAACACGGTGTTAATAAATCAGAATGGTTTGAATATACGTGCGCCCGTGTTGGGTCGAATCGTGCAGCAAATTACTCGGACTCGCGCCAGGTTGGATTTTTTGGGCTCGATCTAAACCCTAAACTACTGTGAGAATGGCCGCATCATGGAGTTACTTGGGCTGATCCACTCTGTTTTAATTTTTTTCAAGAAAACTCTTACTTAATGGACTGGATCTGTCACTGAACCGACTGTATAAAGTCAAAAAATGAATTTGCACTAATGTCAGCGATTAAAGAAAAAATATGTATTTTTGGTATCGTTTTTAGCCTTTAAACATGCTCTTGAGCACCTTTTGATTTGCTATCTCATCTCAAACAAAAAAAAAGGTTTAGCTATATCATCAAGCTAGCAGCAGCAATTATCGTGTTTAGACGGAAGAAATGCTCAGAACGAGTCTAGCAATGATTTAAGGACTAAAAACAGAGGGAGATTCTCAGATAAGGGACGTGTGGAACCTGAAAATAAGTCCCAGATCCAGGAGTTCAGCAGGAAGTGCTTTTGATGTTCGAAGGGGGGAGGATTTTTAATGAACATTCCTCAAAAGAGCGTGAATGCAGCTAAATGCAACTCCAGGTGTGTTTTTGATGACGGAACATTGTTAGAACAGGATTAAAAGCTGTAGAAGAATATGTGTCCTTTAATAATGCTGCATGTAAAGAGTGTATCAGCTGGTATTTTTGTTAAAAAAGTCACACCAGCTCTCAGGCTCGCACACAGCAGAGCATTGCAAAACACCAACACCAAGTACTCAATCGATAGAGTGACATTAAAAACATTTTCAATACCCGCAGGGACAAGAGTTTGCAATCAAGATAATCTCTTTAAAGGTTAAATCCCTAAATTTGATTAAAGAGGTTTTGTTGACAACGATGCATACACAGCGAGCTATACACAGAATCCTTTGAATTTTCGACATTTTGATACAGAATTCATTGCGCTGTATGTGGACAGACATAACCATTCCAGCCATTTTTAATAGAAAACAATACTTTCAGCTTGTACAGACAGCAGGGTCGTCATTTGAAGGACAGATCTCTAGCTTTAATTTGTGAGGACTTTGGAGCCGGTTACACATTATTTTATTTCAATCTATGAAGGATGAAGGCTGCAGTGGAAATATCTCTCTATTAAAACAGGAAATCAATGGCTAGAGGCTCGTTTTTGCGCCTCTACCACGTACAGTTAATCTGGTCTGCTACTCAGTCTATGACCATAATTGAAATCTTGAACAGAAGACAGATACTACTTGACAACTTGCGATCAAACTAACCAGCATTTTTGAAATAGTGTGTAAAGAGGAAAACTCACTTTTTTCGGTGTTTTTGCATCTGATCAACTCCCTGGATGTGTTACCTGACTACCCACGATGCTGATTGTCAATACCCACCCCTAAACCAAGCCTGCAGAGCTCTGGCTAGCAGTGTAGAGTTGGTATGGATATTTTTTTCCACTGTTTTGGAAATTCACCTGTATGTATTGATATGTGTTGATATTGAATCGAAATCGCAATTTGAATGGACGCAATTAGCAAATCGCAAAGGCTGCAAACCCTGTAGTTTAGTTTTGTTAAAACATGAAACAAGCCACAAACAACATGACTGAAAGTGACTAAAGCGCAACAAAAATTGCTAAAACACATCTGGAAAAGGATTAAAGGAATGATTATTTTTTAGAGTTCACTGATGTAAAATGAGAGCTATTCACAACAGGTTCTATCCCACCAAACTGAGTCATAATTAGAAATAATTATAGAAACGGTCCTATGCAAGAGTGTTTGGCCTGAAGGCTTCATTAGACAGAACAGTGTAGGGATGAGAAAGGGAAAGAAACGTAAACTTCAAACTCACAATGCTCACTCGGGTCGTGCCGGGCCATGCAGGGAATGACTCAAGTCTGGATTGGATTCGGACAGTTGGTTGGCAGGCTCGGGTCGGGCTTAATTAAAACATTGTTCGTCATCAAAAACATACCTGGAATAGCATTTAGCTCCATTCACGCTAGTTCGATGAATCCTGGATGGAAAATCCTCTCCCTCCGATCAACAAAAACACTTCCTACAATGTGTGATGTTTTGCGATTTTTTCAGTGGAGAAATCCAATGATTTGGCACGCCAGGAAAGCTAAAAACAAAGGAGAGAGGCCACAGGATTTTTCCTTTAAAAAGATGAAAAATGTATGTAAACCTTTTATTTTTTTTCATCTGGTGTGTAATCTTTTACCAAAGGGGTATTCCATCAAAAGTCCAATCTTTTCCTGGAATCCAGAGTTGAATTTAGTTTGAATAGATATAGTTCTGCTGCACACAATTGGGCAACGTGACTATAGAGTAGACCAGGCCAATTTAAAGACCTCTGGGACAGACCAGGCCCTTCAAACAATCTGATCCGGCCCATCTTCCCAAAATAATAATTTGTTTGTTTACTGGTGTAATTCTAGGTTACTTTGTCAATTTTTGGTCCTGGTTTAGATCTATTTTTTTCTGGGTTAGTCTCAGTTCTGACTTGGTTGGTATCTAGTCCTGGTCTGATTCTGGTTCAGTACTGGATTAACAATAATGTATTTTATTCTGTAATGTACATATTTTTGTGTACCATTTTGTGTTAAAAGTGGTTCTTTGTATGTGCATTGATTTGGAAACTTGTTTGGTATAATGAGATTGCAGGTCCTCATGGACTGGATGCCCTGTGAGGCCTGGTAATTATCATGTAATTGATTTTCTTCATTCTCTTTTTTTGATAAAGGGTAAGTGATGGGGGTGTGGGGTGGAGTGGGAGAGAATATACACTGTTACATTTATTGCATTTTGCATCATTGTAACAATGCATTGCATTGCAAAAATAAAGACAAATGGCTCCTACGCTCCAGCGCCTAATTGTGGATTAAATCACAGTTACTACAATCAGAATCAGAAAACGATGTATTGCCTTTGTCAGTGAACAAAATTCACAAAATTCACTAGTAACTGGCTTTGGCATAAGGTGCAACATGGAACAATGAATTAAACAGTTAAATAGTAGCAAAATATATAAAGGAAGGCGTGCATAAAATTAAGAATTAGCTCTTAAAATAAAATAGACTCAAGCCGGGTGTCCACTGTTTGATTTTTTTCGTCTTATAAGATTTATGGATGTCACACTGCAAGACGTGATAAATGAAAAGTCGTAGAACGCAGTCACGCGATGAATCACACGATCAGTTGTAGTTAAAACAAAAGCTCATGTGAGCTTTCTCTTCTGGCTCAACCTGCAAATAAACCGCCAAGAATGAGCATAGAATACAGGACAGAAAGAAATAGGTGTTTGAGTTTAGTTTAATCCATAACAGAGCGAGCCAGACCTCAGGAGTCGGTGTTTACGGCCAGGACTCTTCCATCTGCCAGCTTCCACTGGGGGCAGTGGCATCTGCGAGCAGCACAATGTCTCCAGGATAGATGTTTCTTCCTGACTTCATCCACCTTTGCCTTTCCAACATTATGGGTAAGTATTCTGAGATCCATCTTTTGCAAAATAGTTCAGTATTCATACCATTCATGTATCGTACTTGTTTCCACCTTTTCTTCTGGTACAAGTCTTGCTTTAAGAACAGCCCAGGCGGCATGACAGGTTTGTCCTTAAATTTTAGGATGAGGTTTGGGATTCCAGATCACTTAGTCCAGTGGTTCTTAAACTAGGGGTCGGGACCCCAATGGGGGTTGCGAAATGATTTCCAGGGGTCCCCAGATGATGAGGAAAATTGATACAATAGTCTTAAACAAGGCTTGACCCCCTTCAAATGCAGTGGTAAATGTAGATGTAGATAAAGATGTAGATTGTTGAAAAAAAGTCATTTTTCTAGGTCTGTATTCAAAAGAAAATCAAACATTAGATAAAAGTCTAATTTTTCACTTTGTGTGTCGCTTATTTTTTGTATTTGGGGGTCGCGAATGTGAACTATTGCTATTTTCAGGGTCGCGACTAAACAAGTTTGAGAACCACCAACTTAGATCATCAGAAACTGGTGTAAGAAGTCATTCACAGTTTGGAGAACTTCATCATCTACTTTCTGCTCATTCTACAATACAGCAGCTCAGTAGCAAGTTGACATTTTGCTCTTTGAAAGTCAGCTCTATAATGTAATGTCCATCAGTTAATGCTGCTGTGTTGTTGTTTATTATCTTCATAAACTTTCCTCTTGCTCCAGTAACGTTTTACATTGGAATTTTCATTATATTGTTTACTCGGCATGTTCTCAAGATGTTCCACAGATATTATGTTTGCAGTGACAGCAGAGCAGCCATTGTTGCCTTTGATTGACCTCACAGTGGTTAATGACCCATCCAACTCGGGTCCTAACACCCTAACCTCTGGCCTACCTGCACTGATTACCCATAAACCCTTGGTGCCCATGTTCTAAACCAAATACAAACAAAAAGGTGCTAAAATAAACAATAGATTTAGACAAAACAAATAACATAAATATAACTCAGTTAAAACATCAACAAAATATGCAAATGAATACAACTAAATGAGCAAATCAGTTTATTAATAATTATTAATTATTTATTAATACATATTAATAAACAAATAGACAAATAGCTTCTACCTTTATACTTTGTGTTTTTTGTGTTCATAACTGATTGTTGATTATTTTATGTGTTATAGCAACAAATAATGGAAGCCCACCTCTGGAAGACTTCCAGGGAAGAAAATGAGAGATGAGGTATCTTTGTCGTGCTTCCAGTAAAATCCAAAATGGATAGAATAATCAGTTGTGTTTATTTCCGTAATGCAAGAAAATATGTTCATTGGCCAACAGTAATTTACAACTAACAGTCCATGTGATATTTTTTGCCTTTCTTTTTCAGTTCTGAAAGAAAACTTTTATTGTTGTGTTATGCAGCCCTGCTACAGATACATGCACTGAGTGTAACCCTGTGTTTTGTTTTAAAACATTATTTTGGTCTCTTTTAACTGTTAGAAAGCCATACATTAAAGTCGATAAGGTTATGGTAATATTTACTGTTCAGTCGTAGGAAAATGTGTCTTTTGTATTTGACAGTCTTTCAATGGGCACTCATCAGGAACAGTGCGGCGCCTGGGGACTCAGTTCTAGATCTTGACCGACTGGTCAGGACCACGATTGGTCACTCAGGACTGCTGTAGAACTATTGTGCATGTTTTGGGTTGATGGAGGAAACTGAAGCCCGGAGGAAACCCGACAACGGGAAAAACATGCAAACGCCACGCACCCCACCCCACCGTGCTGCTCGTACAGGATTATATTTCCAATGAGAATACACTCTGAAATTAGTATTCACACATTCAACATAACCATCTTGTAAATACAGTCACAGTCCAGGGGGTGGCTGAGTACATTTCTTATTTAACATACTATTTAACATACTTTGCAAAGCGTAAAATCTGTACATTTCCTATTGACGTTCCTATTTAACAAAGTTTTCAAAGCGTAAAATATGTATGTTTTATTGACATGCTCATGTGGCATGAGCTAAGAAAAGTAAAAGGTGTACATTTTCCACTGAGGTGCTTCTTGAACACAGTTTGAAATAAAAAAAAAATCCATAGTTATGTGTAGCATATGCATTGCTGGAAATTATAATTACTATGTAATAAGCACAAGGGAATTGGTGGTACTGATAAACAATGTAATAATAATAATAATAACTATAACAGACTAGCGATCATCAGAAGTGTAAGAACAGCCTAAGAAGAGAGGAGGAGACCGAAGATTGCTTTTGTGGTCCCATATATTGATTAGAAATAGACAAAACAATACACAGCAATATTGCATAAATGGCCATTCGAGAGAAGATCATTTTCAAAGATCCCAATAATTACAATAATCCAAACTCAGGTTCTATTACCCTATTACCCAATATATTTACAGTATTCAGTGGTTTAAGTTCAAATGTTCAAATGAGTGTCCGTCGTTGATCAGGGAACGCCCAGATCAATGGCTGTAGTTCATCGCACTGTTCAATACAAATGCTCATACATATACTGAAGTGCAGAGAGAATTGTCCATGTGAGGAGAATGTGAGCTGAACGTGGGTCGCAGAGTGCAAAAGTTTTTGTCGGCTGCAAGAGCCACCTACCAGCGCAAACCAAGCAAGGGAGTCGGGGGTTCCTGACATCTCCATAGTTCAGTTCAGTCTTTTCTTAGCTCGCCATGGGCTGTTGAAAACAGAACTCGATTTCTTAGTTTTCCCCTAAATGCATGGCTTGTTCGCGGTGCTTGGGTTACGGTAGTCGGCTCCTGCAGCAAACATTTGTTTGTCCCTCTCCTGTGTGCACCAGTAGCTTCCTGGTAGAATATCTTAAGGCTATCTAATTGGTCGACGGCGGTCAAGTGACTGAAGGCACGCACGGAACGCAAATCAAAGAGTAACGAAACTGGATTGGTGAAAGAGGAGGAGTGAGGAGGAAGGGTAGGGGTCAGGAGGAAGGGAAGGGGTGAGGAGGAAGGGGTCTGGAAGAAGGGGAGGGGTGAGGAGGAAGGAGAGGAGGAAGGAGAGGGGTGGGGACTCAGGGTCCGTGTAAACATTCATTATCATTTAACATTAAGTTTATTTCTAATTAATTAATTAAATGAATCAATTGCCCCTTCCCCAGTTTTAAAAATTACTGTTAGTGCTGCCCCCTAGTGACCATTGTGGTTACAACAAACTGCTGTCCATCTCTGACCTGATTTAGTCTTGTTTTAATCCAGGTTTAGTCTTGGTTCTGTTCTCCAGATATTGCTAAACCCTTTTGCATTACATTTTTGTTTATATTTCAAAAGCGTTAAATGTGTTTCTGGCCCGAGGACAAAACCATCTGAAAAATCTGGCCCTCAGCAAAATAAAGTTAAATAGCCTTGATACTGTATATATTAGGTCTTATATCTTTTGAGTGGGAAATAGTCCTCAAAATGTTGCTTATAACAAGTAGCTGAACCTATGAAAATGAGAAACTCCTGGGATTACTTCCACCAAACCGAACCAACTCTGCCAGCTCAGTGCTACAGGAGCAGATGAAAAGACTCAAGTCACAAAGGAGCAGAGGAAAGAGATGGGACGGAAACAGGGCTGCAAGTGTCAGCAAAAAAGTTCTCTATCCTGCCACTGACAAAAACACTTTAAAAGATGGTGAGAATACCGTCTGGGTTATAGAAAAAAATAGTTTAAAGTGAACAATGCTGCTACAGGTCAAATATTATGCATTTTTCATATTGTTATTAGCCTTTAAACATGCTCTTCAGTACCTTCAAATTGCCATCTCATGTTTTGAAAAAAAAAAGAGCTTATTATTGATTAGATGACAGGTTTTATCAGCCTTTATGAATAGACACTTTCTGAGTACATCCAGCCACTAGAGGGTGCCCTAGCGCTCACACAATTTAGTGAAGTTAACAGTCAACAAACCTTACATTGCAGGTGAGCAGCAGTGACTGTCTTAAGACGGCAGAAATGCTCAGAACAAGTTTAGCAATGATTTAAGGACTAAAAACAGCAGAACATTCTCAGATAAGTGACGAAGATGATCTGAAAATACGTCCGAAAATCCAGGAAGTTCAGCCTGCAGTGTGTTTGAAGCTCGGATTGGGAGGATTAAGCATTAAACATTCCTCAAAACAGCATGAATGCAACTGAATGCCACTCCAGGTATGTTTTTGATGACAGAACTTTGTTAGAACATGGTTTAAACCTCAAAACGTCACTGTAGGAGATTTAAAGTGGGCCAAAGTACTGCTGAACAGAGCTGTTGTCAACTCTGCAACTGACAGAAAGAAAATGTGCAGAAAAATATAGATTTTGTGCAGGAAAATGTCTTAAAGAAGGTTATCATGTCACTTTATGTTACCTTCTCTACCTTCTCTATCTCTGCTCAGACTGAAGCTCCAAGAAACCTTCATCATTGACCACATGGACTTTCTTCCAGGAAGCCTTAACCTCTTTTGAGGTTAAAATTGTCTGGACAGTGGGAAGTGTGTGGTATCAATAAACGTGCGTGTACAACGTGAAACGACAAGGTAAGGAGCAGTGTTTCTGGTGTAGCCTTAGACCATGGATGTACTAAATGAACTGGATAAGGTACGCCCCCTCTGTCTGTGGTCCCAGATTGATTAGTGGCCGTGCAAGGTACTGCAGCCTCTTGGGCCCAGCCTTTTTTCTATAATTGCACATTATAATTGCAGACAGTACTTTATTATTGTTGGTATTTAAATAAAATAGAAGGAAATGTTCTTTTCGACTGTTTCTAAAATCACAGAAAATACCGTTCTTATATTAAGTGACGTCCCGGTAAACACAGGTAAGCCACGTGAACGAGCGTCAGACGATACAAACAGAAGCACGTGGACATGGCTAGACTAACGATACCTGTAAGTTGTATTTTATTTCATTTCAGACGCTTCACATTTGGTCTAACATGAAGAATACAATTACAATCACACAAGCTAACGTTGACACAAAAACTTGCAAGCTGCGTGGTCGCTCACGTCGCTCAAAGCATCATGGGGGATTCTCGTCACGTGGTGCACCTAAAGCAAAGATGGCAGCCTCCGTATCAGGAAGTAAAGCAAAGATGGCAGCCTCCGTATCAGGAAGTAATGTGGAAGTAAAGAACTTTTTTGGGGTCATGCACCAATGAGCGCACGCCATAGGGATAAACAGGACGCCATTTTGGGTTAATTTTCCCCAGTTTTAATTATAGTTCTATGCCCTACACCCTATTTGAGCCAGTGTGCCGGGAACACTGGTGTGCCTTGAGTTTTTGCCAGGTGTGCCTTGTCCAGTTTGAGTTAACAGATTCACAAATGTGGATGTAGTTGACTAATTTATCATTTTGGAGAATCCTGAGCACCAAAACCAAACGCAAAACCATCACTATTGTTAAATTAAAAGAACCAGACAGTGACACAGACATTATTTACTACATTTTTTTAACTAAATGGTCTGATCTCGTAATGTTTTAGAAGTAGGTAGTGTGCTGTGGTATTCTTTTAACGTAAAAAGTGTGCCACAACTCAAAAAAGGTTGAAAACATTGGTCTAAGTCAGCGTGGACTTAGCTAAAATGCTGTTAAAATAAATACATTTCAAATTCTGATCAAATCTTAACAACTGTTACCCCAGTTTAGCTATTTTTTTTTCTAACTTCCTGGTTGTAAATGACTAGGAAATTACCAAGAAACCATCCTGTACACTGGGCCAAAACTCCTCTGGTGTCACACATGTCACACAAGAAAAATAAACATGAACACTTTTATTTTATTAAACCAATATTTAAAGGACTAAAAAAATAGTTTCTTTTGTGTAAATTATGCATAACATTTGTCTCCCCAATGTGATTTTGTTTACTTCCTGTAATTTTCAACATATTTTTCAACTTTTCTCCACAAACAGTTACTTGATTGGTGTAAAACTACAGTTTATATTTACCAGAGGTATTATTACACTGAATAAAGTCAAAATTGGAAAATAGCCAAAAATAACAAAACAGAAATGACCTTTCTTAATTTTATTTAGTCATTTTGTAATTCTTTTAAATGTGTTTCTCCTATGTTTTGGATTTGGATTCAAAATGGGAAAAGACAGAACCATACACGGATTCAATAACACACGCACAACTGAACCTTAAAAGGTACCTGATGTTTACTGATTTGAAACGTGAAAAACGGAACTAGTTCATGTGAGTGATACATGTGACTTTACACTTGCCCCATGTATGACTCACTTACCTAATGAGGTCCCAGCCATAGACATATAAATAAGTAGACGCGGCGTTCAATGCTCATGCTATCAACCACTTCGTCCGCTATGATTTGAAGGACTCTGGCAGATGTATCATGTATTTTTCCTATTCACTTTATTCCGCCCCGCCCACATTTTCCTCTTTTTGCCACAGATATGCACTTCTGTTGTAAATGCACTTCCGTTTGACGAGAACTCCGAACAAGGGAAAAGTCTCGCCGCTAAAATGTTACGTAAAGTAGATTGATTTGTGTAAAATGTTTAATACACACACACAACAACAAATCAACAACGCAACGATTTACTGGGCGGACTGAAAACGGCTTTGTAGTCCGTGTAGAAATTATTTTCTCTTGAGCTCGTCTGCCCCGTGTAAACTACAAAGGAAACAAGATGGCGGCGCCCACAACAGCTTCCGGAATAAGGTCAATAGCTGTTAGTATTAGCCCACAAAACACGCAAGTTCTGAATAATTCAGCTGGTACCAACCCATGGAGCACATTTACCAGAGGTCAAAGCCTTGTTACAAGTCATTGTTCAGTGTGTAAACCTTTTGGTATTTTAATTTAGATGATAATTAGCGTGTAAAACTGTCATCTGAGCTAAAGGCTAACTGACTTTAAGTTGAGATTTTTGATCTTGTGCACTTCTGGGGACCAGCTTCTCCATTTATTTGTTTGTGGGGAAGCGTTCGATTTATCGTAAGTCATGCAAAAAAATCTGGTAACACCTACATTTTTCCTGTTTCACAACAATACAAATCATACACAGCCAACCTGTGATTTTTATTGTACTTTTTATGATTTGTGATGGGAGATTCTCACGGTGACACCTCAGACAAACCAGTGTGGTGGATTTTCCTGCAGCTCTTGCCTAAGCGGACATGTTTGCTTTGTAATGCTCTCTTATTGCAAAGAAAATACCACAGGTCCACATTGGGGAATCGTCTTATTGTCTGACATATTTTCTCCGTGGAGCTGGTGTCCCACTGTGCAAAAATATGTCTCTTCTCAGAAATATCTTCCCTGGGAACAAGCATCAATACTGCAACAATCACAAACAGAATGATATATTTTAGAAACGTAAATAATGTGATTAAAATGCATATATAGCAGGGGTGCTGAGATTTGTAAAGAGATGTTTGATTGAATTTAGTGACAAAAAGTCAAATCAAGTTTGTTCCCCTGAAAACATGTTAGTAAAAGACAGTCAATCATCCTCTCTTTGCAAATCAACTTTTTAAATGCAGCACAAAATTAAGTTTATTGATTTTGGAAAAAAGTTTGGCCACCCCTGATATATAACAACACACTGATCACTGCAGACAAAATTTTTGTTAAAAGTCACATATATTATACATTATTTGTGATGTTATTGTCCTTCAAACCTGCTCTTTAGTTTCTACATTTTGGCATTTCATGTTTTAGAACTTAAAGCGTGACGCTACAGCAGGGCCGCTGCTAGCTTTTTTGGTGCCCTATGCAAAATGTCTTGATGGTGCCCCCCCGCCCCGCATTAAATGACCAAACCCACAATTACTTTCATTTCTTACCATGTTCATTTTATTATCTTAAATTAAATACACAATATATAGTACTATAAACACAAGATGGAAATGTAAGTTGCCAACAAAAAATATTAATAAATATCTTAAATAACTAAATAAAACTTAAATATTCAAGTGTAAAACAAATACCACCCAATAAAAGTATAGATATATAATATATATAATATATAATATAGATAGAATCATCCAACAAGTGAAGTAAATGTAAACATTAACAGGCAACTGAATAAAAATGACTGCTCCTACAAATGTGTACGTCTACATTTTCTAGCTGCAAAGTTGTTTATCAAGTCATCATACGAGAGCTTCTGTGCCAATTGGTGGTGAGTTCAAGGGGTAAAAGAAACGAAATATTCGTAACTGTAAATGATTACTACTACTACAATTTATTTATTTATTTTTTTGCAAAAAATGAATAAAAATAGTTTATTCAGCTTTAAGAAATGCACAGGAACTGTTGTCATTGTGAATGTATCATTGGCATCATATTTATTCACGGATTAAGTGCAATAAAAGCCCACGCACCAAATGTCCCCTAAACGCCTCAGAGTCAGACGTCAGCTGCAGAGTGGCAGGTAATAGGCTCCTCCGCTGACTCTCTCTCGTCTTCATCATTCTCTCACACTTTGCCTGGGGTCTTGGCAAAGTTGGTGTGTCTTGGCCATCCCTGTTCTCTGAGGGAGGAGCCGCGGAGGAAAGAGAGAGAGCCCTTGGCGTCGCGGTTTTATTAAATTACGTGCATGCGCTTCACTTTGGCGAGCGGCGCATCCGGCGCCGCATGCGCCGCGTGGGCACCGCTCGTTTTCGCCACGGCCAGGCGGCCACGGCACAGCCGATGTGGTGCCCCCTCAGAGCACTTGGTGCCCTACGCGCTGTGCGTTACGTGCTTTATGGAAGCGGCGGCCCTGCGCTACAGGCAAAACTCTTTTTTTTTAAATACTTTTTTTTTTTAGTTTTTTAGTCAGTTTGCTCTCTCAACATATTGGCTTTCATGTGGAAACAGCAAACTTGTCCAATCTGCTCCTGAAGATGTTTTATTACTTCATTTAATCCATTTCATCCCTAGATTTCTCTGGGACATTGCAACATCAAAGGCTGTTTTCTTAAAATGCATTATTCTTTGGTAGGTGACAAGGTCACCACTTAAAGTTCCTACACACACCAAACTGTACAGTTTTGTAATTAACAAGATTTTGACAGAACGTACAGAAAGACTTGTCGATTCTAAAACTGATTTATAAAAGTTTTAAATCTAAATAATGAGACGAATTTAGAATTTTTAGGCCAATTTTCAGTCAGATCTAGTTTACTCAAAAACTGTAAATAATAATAAATCCCCTCTGTGCATATTTTTGGAACTAATTTGTGTACAAAATTAACCAAAAAATGTAAACTGGTTCTGTCAATTTTTCTGATTTAAATGTCCCAAATAGTTTTAGTAGTTTTTACACCTTAAATGCTATGTTTCTACATGAAAACATTACATACATTTATGTGTTCATAAGAAGTTTAAAATACAGATTGTGACAGGATAAACATCCATTTGTCAATATATACACCTAAAAAACGTGATTTATACTTGAGTTTGACATTTTAAATATTTTAATGTTTTGTTTTTTCCTAAAAAGAACTGTACAGCCTTACAGTAGATTGATATTTCATGTCTCCATATTCATATCAATATCAAGGAAACATCACGTTTCTGTCTTTTTTTTAAATGTAGCCCTAACTATTCCAGAAAATATTTACATATCTTTAGTAGTGAGTACTTCACCTTAAACTTTAGTTTTACTCACAAAAAGTATCCTTCACAAGGACAGGTGCAGGTCATCAGAAAGACGCTTGTGTAAAACCTTTCCAGTGGAGCACAAATATCCAAGGCAAGATATTAGATATTCAAAACTTTTTAAAAATCACAGCTTAACAAGCCTGGTTTAAAAAAAAACAAAAAAAAAACAAAAAAAAAACCAACAAGTAGTGGTTCTCATGTATTTATTTTAATTGTATTGTTTTGAATTACTGTGCACATTGATCAGGAATACTAATGTGCAAAGTCATACTGAAAATAGCTCAGATCTTTAAAAGATATATTTATTTCAATGTAGTTCAAATATTGAAACAGTATTTTTCTGTATAAATGGTCAGTGTACATTGCATAAGCTGAACGATGACATCACGATTCTTGGCTGAACGATGACATCACGATTCTTGGCTGGACGATGACATCACGATTCTTGGCTGGACGATGACATCACGATTCTTGGTGTTCTAAAGTGTGACAGTTCAGAAGAATCGGTCAGTTGAAAACTGGAGTTAAACTGAGAAGCTGCATTTTCTTTGCTCTCTTGATAAACAGTTAACAAAGATGTTCAGAAGCCTCATTTGCTGTGCACAGGTTAGTTATCTGACGTTAAATGCTACATTGGTTAGATTTAGGGTGAAGTTTCTGTTTAGTGAGTTCAAGTTTTAAGGGAGGAGTTGTTTGTCTAACATCAGTACATTTGGATGGTGTAACAGTTTGTTTGTTCATAAAATTCACACAGTTTTTGTCGTTTTAGCAGGAAACACAAAGTCCGGGGCCTGATGTGGGAGAAGTCAGGACGCCGCGTGAAGCCTGGAGGTACGCTGACATTTCACTGAAAACACATGACTTTATATCTCCAGACCACATAGGATTAACCCAACTCATGTCCTATTTTGTGTCTCCAGGTTGGACCAAGTGGAGGACGTCCAGACCCCCAAACCCAGAGGATGTAGATTGTGGCTGAAGCGCCTCTTTGGACGTATTCGAGTACGTAACACACTCTACGGCAGAGCTCTTCAACTTTACTTCACCCAGAGACGCATTTATCACATGGTTTGGTCCTCGAGGCCAGAAACATGTCCAACTAAACCAAGACTGTACCAGGACTAAACCAGGTCTAAACCAGGACTAAACCAGGACCAAACCAGGTCTAAACCAGGACTAAACCAGGACTGAAACAGGACTAAACCAGGACTAAACCAGGACTGAACCAGGACTAAACCTGGTTTAAAACCAGGACTAAACCAGGTCTAAACCTGGTCTAAACCAGGACTAAACCAGGACCAAACCAGGTCTAAACCTGGTCTAAACCAGCTTTAAATCAGGACTGAACCTGGTTTAAACCAAGAATACACCAAAACTAAACCAGGTCTAAACCAAGACTAAACCAGGACCAAACCTGGTCTAACCCATCTTTAAATCAGGACTAAACCTGGACTAAATCAGGTCTAAACCAGGACTAAACCTCGTCTAAACCACTACTAAACCTGGTCTAAACCAGGACTAAACCTGGTCTAAACTAGGACTAAACCAGATCTAAACCAGGACTAAACCAGATCTAAGCCAGGACTAAACCAGGTCTAAACCTGGTCTAAACCAGAACTAAACCTGGTCTAAACCAAGACTAAACCAGGACTAAACCAGATCTAAACCAGGACTGAAATAAGTCTAAGCCAGGACTGAAACAGGTCTAAACCAGGACTAAACCAGGACCAAACCAGGTCTAAACCAGGATTAAACCTGGTCTAAACCAGGACTGAACCAGGTCTAAACCAGGACTAAACCAGGTCTAAACCAGGTCTAAAGCAGGACTAAACCAAGTCTCAAAAAACACTAAACCAGGACTAAACTAGGTCTAAACCAAGAATGAACCCAGATTGACTTTCCTAATGCAGTCCCTCCGTCCTAAATACCATGAGTTTATGAGCCCTGTGATCCCCAGTTTGAGTCAAATTTAAATCTGCACATGCCCAGATGCTTCTGCACAAACGTTGGTCTTTCACTACAGCAACACGTCGTGGCCAAACTACATCTAACATGCTATATATGACTTTTATCTTTGTATATTCTAAGTTACATAAGCGCTCAAACTCCTAGAAAACACAACATTTAACTCTTTATAAACCTGAGCAGGGGTGCACGGTGGCAGAGCAGTTAGAGCTCCTGCCTCTAAATAAACAGATTGTGGGTTTGAATCCCGGACCAGTCCAACATCACACGGTCTCTCTGGGTGGAGTCTGCATGTTCTCCCTGTGTGACTGTGGGCTCTCTCCAGCTTCAAATGACTCAAACTGGGGAATTACAAGTGCTTTTCACGAGTCTCTGAGCCCTGAACGTCACAGACTTTCACGGGTAAAGCTCGCAAACGATATAATATGATGATATGAAATGATTACCACGACAACCAGCAGGGACGGCAAAAGAGCAAAAAGAGCAGATAGCTGTCGGACAGTTCTATTTATTGGGATTTATATTAATACAGTATGAAGTAAAACAAGTCTATTTCCTTTAACAGGGAAGAAACAAAGTATCTCCGGCTCCAACCGACAAACCAGACCCAACTCCTGATGTGAAGACTCCAGAAAAGGCCAGGTAGGCACTCATTCAGCTTTAATGCATATTTAATGCTAATTATATATAAGTAAGTTTATAATTAACATGACATTATGTTTGATTCAGGGATGCAAAGTCGACAAAGTTCAGGTTCTGGCCGGTAAGTGTGACAGTCTTATCCTAATATCTAAACACGTGTGACAATCTGTATTACATTTATCACTGGCTTCAACATTTCAAGTTGTAATTTCTTTTGACAGAGAAGTAATAAAGTATCTCCAGCTCAACTGAAAGGAGCAGGCCAAACCCAACACCTGGCATTTGAACAAAGGAGAAAGTATGCACTCGTTTACACAATAACAGATGAATATTCTAAAACACAATCAATAAAATATGAAGAATACTTAATAACCTCTGTCTTTCCACAGTAACGACGAGCCAAAGAGAAGGTCCAAGTTGGACTTGGAGTGCTTGGGGTAAGTTTAAGGATTAAACGGGGTGCTGCTTATTACAGTCATTGGTCAAAGATTAGATGATGATGAAGTTGTTTTTATATTTGCAGACTTCCGAACACTGGAAACAGCTGCTACATAAACGCCACTGTTCAGAGTCTCATGACCATCGAGCCATTCATGGAGAAAGTGAGCTCTCAGGAGAGTGTTTGGAGGCAGCCCACAGAGGCAGGCCTGTTGAGGTAAGAGTCCAGCAAGAGTCCAGTACTTAACAAACCTCTGAAATGGGGGCAGTTGACTCGAAAAAATCCTATTCAGCTCTGATTAAGTTTGCAATGGAATGCATGATAATGCATGAATTAATGTCCCCTTATCATAAGACGTTAACAAATATTAGCATGCTAACTACGCACTTCTACAAATAGATGGCGAGAAAGCATTATTGTCTATTTTGTCTATTTTATTATTAATAATAATAATAATAATAATAATAATAATAATAATAATAATAATAATACATGAAATATGCAAATATTGGGCACATGAACTAGTTCTGTTTTTCACGTTTCAAAACACTGTGCACTGTACTTGTCTTAAATAAATATAATAAAATAAAATAATAGGTAATTGTATCTTAGCAAAGTCTTGCCCCTTTCAAAAAACAAAAAAACGTCATCAAAGAGCAAAAGTATACTTTGCTAAAATATCCATTGCAATTGTTCTTCTACACATCTCTGTGTGGACTCCATGAACCGACTGTGTCTCTTCCACAGACATCTTCATGGGATCCAGGATTCAAGAAAGGGACCAGGAACAGCCCAGAAGATCAGGTTGTTGCGCTCTGTTAAGGACACTGTTGCTTCCAAAGCACCAGAGTTTAGAGGTTATCAACAGAAAGTGAGTATAGAGTCACAAATGGACTTCTTGTCTTGTTTAATACTGAACACATTTGCTGCATATTCGTATATCTTGTGTTTAAGGTGAGACATTACAGGAGAAAAAGAAAAGTGTTACGTCACACAGAAATAAGGCATTTTATGTGTAAAAACAGCCAAAATTGCACATGTTTGGGACATTTCAGTCTGAAAAATGGACAGAGCCAGCTTAAAAGTTTATTTTTTTCTCAAACTGACCAAAACTAAAAAGTGTTTTCCTGTGGTGTCTCGCCTTAATTAGTCTAGTTGAATCTTTCATGCTGTTCATTTAGTTTAAGTTGTAATGTTTCATAAGGTTTTACAGTTGCATGTTTTCTATGATCACAAACCCATACTATAAACTAAAGTTGTTGTGCCGTGTGTTACAGGACGCTCATGAGTTCCTCACAGAGTTGATGGGGCAAATTCAAAGTTTGGCACCAACACTGGGCGCTGCCTACAAGTGTCCAGTGCAGGAACTCATGGTGTTCAAAATGGACTGGACCAGGACCTGCCAGAGGTAAGGACTCACAGCCGAGACAGCGCTCACAACAGAAAAGTATCCCAGACTTCATGTACTGTTTTCATATTTGTGCAGGTGTAGAGAGGCCTCACGTCGGACAGAGGTCTTCAACAGCCTGTCTGTGAACCTGCGACCTGGTGCCACCACCGACAGCCTCCTGGAGGATTATTTAAGAGTACGTTTGTCAATCTGTTTCCAATACGACGTTTACACTATACTGTGGAATAATAAAAGCTGCTTGACTTTTACAGACGGCAGAGCTGGAGTATAGATGCAGCTGTGGAGGGCAAATTTCCTCCATAAAATCTTCATTTTCAACGCTGCCCAAGTAGGTGGAACAAACTTTACATTCGACTAAACATTTGCCTTCACCTTACTAACAACTGTTTCCATTCTTTCATATTCAGTGTTCTGATTCTCCATCTGAAGAGGTTCAGATACACGAACAGAAACCGTCTGGAGAAGATCACTGACGACGTGGACCTAATCAGAGACCTTGTGGTGACATCAGAAAACGTAAGTGAACTGTCCAAAGCTGTGGGGAAAGAACCTTTGAACGTTTGAAGTAAGGCTGAAGACACACTACACGATCAGTCATGGGTAGTTGAAGTCAGTCAGTCGCTTCAGTCTCGTAGCTCGAGCTGTTACGACTGGAGTCATGTTGGAATCTCAAACTGTGCACCGCAGAAAGACGGGAGTAGACTCCAGTCACAGTCATTCAGCATGTTTGAATTATGAGCCCAATTTTGGATCCTCTCGCGGTACAGAGTATTGTTTACTGACACTACAGTTCAGCTGTAAATGAAAAGGAGCAGAGGAGACACTGGGAACTGCATCAGAGCTAAAACGTTTTAATTTCGCCTTTTCAGAAAGACTCATGCACAAATAAGCGCAACAACCAAGTGCAATCAGGAAACACAACAACCTCAACGTTCTAAATCTCTCACATTTGGTAAAGTCATGCAGTGTGTCCCTGCTTAACTTGTCACGTTTGTGCTTTTTACAGGATGCTGCGTGTTTCACTCTGGTCGGGATCATTAATCACCACGGACCATCTACCAACCATGGTGAGAAAAACTGAATAGCCTTTATTACTTGACACTACTACAATATCTAACTGAAGCTGTAAATACATATTTATAATGCCTGTTCCCCGACAGGACACTACACCTTTGAGGGACGAGACCCGACAGACAGTCCCCAGGAACCAGGCGATAGGTGGCTCTGCTATGATGATGACAATGTGAGCGAGCACACTGGGGCAGACGTCTGCAGGAGAAGACGGAGCGCCGCATACATCCTATTCTACCAGAGGGTTTTGTGCAACTAGAGTCTGGTCCAGCACTCACAGCAGCACTCACCAACACAGCATATTTATTGGTTTATTTGACAAGGGACAGACACAAAATACATTGGATTTATATAGCACCTTTAAGACACCTAGAGCGCTTCACCCACAATCTTTTTAAAGGCGATGAATTCGGAGATTTGATCACTTTCTTGAGATGTTTCGACTGCAAGCTGCGAGCTATCTTCAGGAGTGTCCGTGGTCTTGATGGCGTGACACATATCAGCCGTGGCGTGGTCAGACCGAGGACATGCCAAGTCCATCAGGCTGACCGAGCCTCCAGAAGTGATCTGTGGCACATCAACAGGAGACCAGTTAAGACTTCTGAAGATAGCTCGAGCTAGCAACCAGAGCACGTCAAAGAGGGGATTACACCTTTCATTTATTGTCCTTGATTGAGAGTAAAAAGTGAAGACACAATAAACATAAGCAATTATTGTAGTCGCAGCTGCCCTGGGGTAGACTGACAGAAGCAAAGCTGCCGTTCTATGTCACTGGCCCCTCCGACCAACACCAACCACTCCATGTCGACTGCTTGAAAAATCAGACGGGATGGAGTGTTGTCAAGGCGGTAAAATATTTATCATTCCGAGTCCCTCCAAATCTAAACCAAAAATAATAACAGGCTATTCCAGATCTAAAAAGACTGATTAGGTTCAAAGGGTGCCATATTCACGAGCCTTTCGCCATCTAAACAACACATAATTGTGGGATTAGACTCCATAATGTATCCAGTAACCTGCTGTAACTCCTGCCCAGGTCTTTTGGTCGTCTGTGGTAAGCTATAAATGTAACAAAAATATAACCTCACTTTTTTTTTTCAGGGAAAATTGTGAAGGGAAGGTACCACACATGGTTTGTTACATGACTTGTTATTATAAAGATGTTGCTGTTGTTTCATTTTCTTGAGCAGGATTCTAAAATACTTGCACCCTCGTCGATGTGATCCCTCATTCGTCCAGGCGTGTTCCATCGTAGAAAAGGTTTCAGGGCTTGTCATCCGGACGCTGTTTGAAGATCGAGACGTTTCGACTTCTATCCAGAAGTCATTGTCAGTCAGTGCTACTTGCAGCCTGTACGCCGATTCATCAGCAAACACTGGACAAAACCCCAGGCGTTTGATTTAGAATTCATTGTCATGATTGTAATACTAATTGTAATTTTATTGATATTTTACAGACAAAAGGATGGCTTGTGAAAGGATGTACCAAGATACAACACAATCTCACAACTTTTGGATTAAATTAATAAAAATTTAAAAATATATAAAAAGTTTATATTATGTGTATCTGTATTTACATAGACAATCGTTTTTCTGTCACAGTTATGATGTCCTCTATCAGCATCATCTGTAAATCTATTTTTTGTTCTTAAAGGTCCCATATCATGCAAAATCGACTTTTCAGAGGTTTTAACCTTCCTACAGTGCTATTTGGGCCTCGTATGTTGTGCCCAAAGTGGTTTTTTTATTGATTCCCGCATGTTTTCACTAGAGAACTGTCTTTTCCGTCCCCCTCGGCTGAGCAGCAGACGGGGGCTCCTCACTAAGATGACGCGGCTTCACCAGGATGACGCGGCGCTCAAGCCACGCCTCCAGGAAGCGCGCAGCTGCAAGAATAAAAACAGCTAATGCTAATGCTACACAGTAATTACACGATGGATACGATAGATAGAAGAGTTAGCTTGTTATTTACCAAACTGCAACGTCCGTCGTTGAGGTACTGCGTGTACATCAAACTCCAGGTCAGATCCAGGACGTAGGACTCAGCACGACGCACCGTCAGGACGGATAAAATGTTTATTCCCGTGTTTGTGTATCGCTGTTTACCGGAGCACACGGCACATGCGCACCATCTCTGCTCTAGGCTTCGTCACGGGTTGGGCGGGGGAGGCGTGCGGGTTGGGCGGGGGAGGCAGGCTGCTCTCTGTTCGGGGGGGTCGGATCTCAGAGTGAGCCGTTTGCTTTTGCAAGGAGGGGGGCCAGTCCAAGAAATGGGTGTCTTTTGGAAACTGTTATGTTATGGATATTGCACAACGCAAAATTTGATCAACAAAGCCCTTAGGAAAGACTATGTAAAGGGGAAAATTGCAGAATATGGGACCTTTAAAGAGTTAATTAACGATTATAATATTGATCTTTTAGCTTTAACTGAAACTTGGCTTCAACAAGATGATTATGTCAGACTAAATGAGGCCACCCCACAGAGTCATGTTAACTTTCAAGCTGCCAGGAGCTCAGGCCGGGAAGGTGGGGTGGCAGTAATTTCACATTCTAGTTTACTCCTGAGTCCTAAAATTAATAAAATTAATAATGAGTCTTGCTCATTTGAAAGCCTTATCCTGCCCAAACTGGAGAAACCAAAAAGCTGTTTCGTTCATAATAATCTATCGACCTCCTGGTCCTTATTCATTGTTCTTAACAGAGTTCTTTGACTTCCTATCAAATTTAGTATTAGACTGGGAAAATATTGTGGTGGTTGGGGATTTCAAAATTCACATGAATGAAAATAATTGCCTCAGTAATGCCTTTAGCGCTTTATTAGATAGCATTGGTTTCACTCAAAATGTAAATAAACCAATCCACAGTCACCAGCACACTCTGGACCTGGTTCTAACTTATGGAATAGAGATTAGTGACCTAAATGTCTTCCCCCAAAACCCAATAATGTCAGATCACTTCTTAATTACCTTTCGGTTTATTCTTAAGGACTATCCAGCTCCTCAGATTAAAACTATAATGAAAAGGACAATATCTGAAAAATCTATTTTAAAGTTCAAAGAAATAATAGAGCCAATATTTAATGTTATGTCTTGTGATCCTGTCGTTAACAGCGCCAGTCCCAGAGCTATTGATAACTCTGTTGACTCAATGGTCAACTCTCTAAAATCTGCTCTTGATGTTGCAGCTCCACTTAAACAGGAAGTGATCAGGCCAAAACGAGCCTCCCCCTGGTACAATGAAGAACTACGTTCTCACAAACAAAGGGTAAGAAAACTAGAGAGATCCTTACGCCGCTCCCACACAGAAGAATCCCTAAACGAATGGAAAATTTCCCTACTGTCTTATAAGCAGGCTCTGCGTAAGGCTCAAACCAGATATTATTCAAATTTAATAGAAGTAAATAAAAATAACTCTAGCTTTCTCTTCAGCACTGTAGCCAGGCTGACAAACTGTCACAGTGCAGTAGAACGCTCAATACCAGTTACTCTAAGCTGCAATGACTTTCTTCTATTCTTTAGCAGCAAAATCACAACTATTAGAGATAAACTAAATGAAATTACTCCCACTATCAGTACTGATCACTGCTGTTGATCAGGCAGAGATAACTTAATAGTCATTATGTTCTCAAAAACGTCAACTTGTATTTTAGACCCAATCCCAAGTAGACTCCTCAAAGAAATTCTCCCCCTAATTATAAATCCCATTCTTAATATAATAAATACTTCACTAGAAAGCGATTATGTCCCGCAGCCCTTCAAATATGCAGTGATTAAACCACTTTTGAAAAAGCCTAATCTAGACCCCGACATACTGGCAAACTATAGACCTATTTCTAATCTTCCCTTTGTCTCTAAAATCCTTGAAAGAGTTGTGATTAAACAGCTTTGTCTCCACCTGCAGGACAAATATTTGAAGTTTTTCAGTCAGGGTTTCGTGGGTACCACAGCACTGCAACTGCGCTAGTTTAAGTCACAAATGATCTGTTATTAGCTGCTGATCAGGTCTCAATCCTGGTTCTGTTGGACCTCAGCGCAGCGTTTGATACCATCGACCACAACATTCTACTGCAGAGGTTAGAATGTGATGTAGGTGTTAGTGGAACCGCCCTAAGCTGGTTTAAATCCTATTTATCTGATAGGTACCAGTTTGTTAATGTAAACCAGAGATCTTCCCCATGTTCTAAAGTAACCTACGGTGTGCCGCAGGGTTCAGTACTCGGTCCAGTTCTGTTCACACTTTATATGCTGACCTTAGGTATGATCATCAGAAAGCATGGCATTAACTTCCACTCTTAATTATCTGCTCCTTAACCCTGAAAAAACCGAGGTCATTCTGCTGGGCCCTAAGCACCTGCGAGACTCTTTATCTGACCAGATAGTTTCTCTGGACAATATCACTGTAGCCCCCAGCTCTACTGTAAGAAACCTTGGGGTCCGATTTGACCAAGATCTCTCGTTCAAAGCTCATATAAATCAAGCCTGTAAAACAGCCTACTTTCATCTGCGTAACATAGCCAAAAGTAGAAAAATCCTGCCCAGAGATGATGCAGAAAAAGTCATCCATGCATTTGTCACATCCAGATTAGACTATTGTAACGCCCTGCTTACAGTGTGTCCTAAAAGCTCTATAAGAAGCTTTCAACTGGTTCAAAATGCAGCAGCAAGATTATTAACAGGTACTAGAAAAAAAGGTCATATTTCGCCAGTGTTAGAGTCTCTTCACTGGCTTCCTGTTGAGTTTAGAATCAAATTTAAAATCCTCCTCCTGACTTATAAAGCTATAAACAATATGGCCCCATCCTACCTCAAAGATGCAATATCAAATCAAATCAAACTTTATTTATAAAGTGCTTTTCATACAAAAATTGTAACACAAAGTGCTTTCCAGTTTACATATCAAAAACAATTCCCCGAACCCACCCCCACCCCAACCCCGACCCCACCATCCCCACAGTAAAGCTTCCATGCAAACACATACACGTACGCGCACACACACGCACACATACATACATACATTAAGATACTGGGCATGAGGCTGAATGCAGGTGAACCAGCTGTGAGAGCACCATCAGAGGAGCCGTCTGTACCAGGAGCAGAGAGTCGCCTGCAGCCACAGGACACAGACTCAACACCCAGGAGAGATCAGGCACCAACCAAACCTCCACTAGGGGCCCATGAGCCAGTGCCCAGCAGCCACAGATGACCGCCGCTCCCAGTACAGAGGGCCCCTCAGAGAAAACACTGGAGAGCCTAAAATGAATAAAGGGATTCAGATAAAGGAGGATAAAGATAAAATATATAGTAAAGTAAAAACTAAGACTGGTTGAATGTAAAATATATAAAAACTAGCCTCAATTATAAATAAAATAATATGTTATATTAAATACTAAAGTAAATAATAAATATTAATCAAAAGCTAGGCTAAAAAGGTGGGTCTTGAGCCTGCTTTTAAAAACCTGAACGTTCTCTGTGGCCCTGAGGTTCTCCGGCAGGCCGTTCCACAGACGAGGGCCATAGTACTGGAAAGACGCCTCGCCGTGAGTGTGTGTCCTGACTTTGGGAATGACTAGGAGCCGGCTGCCGGAGGAGCGCAGGGGCCGCGAGGGTTCATATGGTAAAAGCAGTTCTGAAAGATAAGAAGGCCCAAGACCATTAAGACATTTATAAACCAGTAAAAGAACCTTAAAATCGATCCTGAAACACACGGGGAGCCAATGCAGTGATTTTAAAACCGGTGTAATGTGGTCCCGCCCCCTGGTCTTAGTCAGGACACGTGCTGCTGAGTTTTGTAATAATTGCAAACCTGCAATACTCTTTTTGGGAAGACCAGAGAGCAGGGCATTACAGTAGTCTATTCGACTGGAGATAAAAGCATGCATCAGGGTCGCCGTGTTGGCCCGAGAGAGAATGGGACGGACTCTGGCTATGTTCTTTAAGTGATAAAAACCAATTTTTGTGATGTTCTTGATGTGTGGGATAAAAGTCAGCTCAGAGTCGAAAATAACGCCCAGATTTTTCACTTGAGCCGATGGATTAAAAGACTGTGCTTGCAGTTTCTCTCTCTGGGCTTCAGGACCGATGACTAAAACCTCAGTTTTGTCCCGGTTAAGCTGGAGAAAGTTTTCTGCCATCCAGGATTTGATGTCTAAAATGCAGTTAAATAGAGCATCCATTGGCCTGGTGTCATCAGGAGACATGGAGATGTAAAGCTGCGTATCATCAACTGTGGAAGTTGACTCCATGTCTCCTGATGACACCACCAAGAGGGAGCATGTACAGGTTAAAAAGCACAGGACCTAAAATCGAACCCTGGGGCACACCACATGGGATTTTATGAACCTTGGAGGAGCAGGTATCCAAACTTACCATGAATGTTCTGTCTTTGAGATAGGAAGTAAACCATTTGTGCACAGTACCAGAGAGGCCCACCAGGTGCTTGAGTCTGTTTAAAAGAATAGTGTGGTCTACTGTATCGAAGGCAGCGTTCAGATCCAGTAGAACCAACACTGTCACCTGTTTAAAATCATAATTTAGTCTGAAATCATTTATAATCTTTGTCAAGGCTGTCTCGGTACTGTGGTTTACCCTAAAACCAGACTGACATTCCTCAAAAATGTTGTGTGAGTTTAAAAAATAATTTAACTGAGTAAAAACAAGTTTTTCTAAAATTTTGCTTAAAGATGGTAAGTTAGATACCGGTCTGTAATTGTTAAAATCATTAAAATCCAGATTGCTCTTCTTCAGCAGGGGCCTCACCACCGCCGCTTTAAAAGCAGTGGGAAAGACCCCTGTCTGAAGAGAGCAATTCATCATATTTAAAAGCTCCTCTCTAAAAGATCCATAAAATGACTTAAAAAACTGGGTTGGAATTGGGTCTAAAAGACATGTGGTGGGCCTCACGGAGGAGAAACTTTATCAAGACTCTCAGCATTAACCAGGACAAAACTGTCCAGTGTTTCCTCTGGTAAAGACAAACACTCAGATGTGTTAAAAACAGAAGTTCTACTTGATAAAATGTCACATCTGATAGTGCTTATCTTACCCATGAAGGTCTGCAAATTCCTCACAGATGGAGTCAGAAGCCGTTATTTGAGGTTTATTAAAATTAGGGTTAAAAAGTTGATCAATAGTAGCGAAAAGAACTTTGGGATTGTTTTTCTGATCTGTGATTATTTTAGAGAGATGTGCGTTCCTTGTATTCCTCATTGTTTTATTGTAAAGTGCTTGTTGTTCATTAAAAATGTGCTTGTTAATTGTTGTCTTGTCTTTTCTCCATTTTCTTTCTGCCACCCTGCAGTCCCTCTTCAGTTGTTTGAGTTGTTCATTTCTCCAGGGGGGTTTTGATCTCGTATGTATCTTTTTTAATTTTAGTGGAGCGACCTGATTGAGGGAACACTGTAGCTTACTGTTAAAATCATTGACAATAAAATCACAGGGGGCAGGTAAAACAATTGGAGGGAAGTCACCTAAAACATTAATGAAATTTGCAGCCACTTCAGGGGTCAGATGGCGCCTCCTCACAGTTCTCACCGACGTCTCCCGCTGAATAAAACCAGTGATGTTAAAAAGCACACAGTAGTGGTCAGAGACAGCCAAGTCGACAACAGAGGACACACTAGCGGACAGGCCATGGGTGATGACCAGGTCCAGAGTGTGTCCTCTGTTGTGAGTTGGCTGTGTGACGTGCTGAGTAAAATCCATGTAATTAAGAATACTTAAAAACTGATTTGAAATAGGGTCTAAAACATTATCAATGTGCAGATTAAAATCACCGGTTAAAATAATCATATTGTAAGAGTTGTATAAAAGTGATAAAAAAATCTGAAAATTCTTTGATAAAAAGAGTGCACTTTTTTGGTGGTCTGTATACGGTCACGCATAAAATTGTGGGGTTGCTAAAACACATTGAGTGGTACTCGAAGCTTGTAGATTGATTAAATAAAATGGGTTTGGTGGCCAGAGACTTTGCACAAATCGATGCTGTGCCACCTCCCCTTTTACCACTCCTAGTAGAAAATGTAAAGTTAAAATCAGGTGGGGAGGCCTCGGTGAGAATAATTGGTGCATCTGCACCCAGCCAGGTTTCAGTTAAAAATAAGCAATCAAGTTTGTGGCTTAAAATCATGTCATGAATGATAAAAGACTTGTTCAGCAGAGAGCGGACATTGAATAGAGCCATGTTTATAGTAATAGGGGGCTGGGTTGCAGGGTTGTGTATAGGATTTGCTTTAGGTAAAAATCTGAGATTATTGTTGATACTTGGTGAAATGTAGGTTTTATGCATAGGCCGCTCTCTGCTGATGATTACAGGAATGGTGGAATACGTACATGATGGTTTTGGGTTTATTGATGCAGCAGTGGATGATGAAGGGGTGGCGTGTTGTCATACAGATTGTAGGGTGAGGTTGATGTTATGTGAAAGAAGGCGGGATCCAGAGAAGTTCAGGTGTAAGTGGTCCTTTTTAAAAAGTTTTAAAATAGTAGCGTACCATCCAAACAGAGCTCTTCGTTCTCAAAAGTCTGGACTATTGTTAGTCCCCAGAGTCTCTAAAAGCACAGTAGGAGGTAGAGCGCTTAGCTACCAAGCTCCTGTGTTATGGAACCAGCTCCCTGTTCATGTTAAAGAGGCCGACACAGTCTCTACATTTAAGACCAGGCTCAAAACGTTCCTCTTTGAAATAGCTTATGGTCAGGCCAGTTAGGAACAGAAATAAAAACCTACAGTTTTAGCTACGCTGCCCTTGGAGCAACTCTGCCGGCAGCTTGAACACTATCCTCTGACTGTTTCAGACACTGCGGCTGCTGCTCCAGTGACGACCCCCCCCCCACCCCCATCTGTCTGGAGGATCGATCTCTACACTGGATGATCTATGCACCACCCGCCTGGAGGAACTCCCTCAACCCTGGATTAGCCATACCTCGTCTGCCTGGACCAACTCCATCTACTTTAGATGAACTGTTCCTCATCTACTGCTGGAGGAGCTCTCTCTACACTGGGTGAACTGTTCCTCGTCCACCTGGAGGAACTCTTTCACAGCCTCCCTCTTGAGTGGTTCTGGCTCCACAGTCCAAGTGGATGTCAGTCCTAGTTCATCTGCAGCCTGTCCGTCCGTGGGAGTAGGATCTCTCCTTCACTGTGGTTCTCCCCGAGGTTTCTACTTTGTCCCATGGGGTTTTTTGGAGTTTTTCCTCGCCTCGAAGGAGGGTCAAAGGACAGGGGCATTCTGGGACAGTTATCTGAACTGCTTTCTACCTATGGCCCATCGAGGCAACTGTTGTTGTGATTTTGGGCATTATAAAAATAAATTGATTTGATTTGGGCTTGCTCCTTTCAGTTGAGCTGGAGATACTTTATTACTTCTCTGTCAAAAGAAATGACAACTTGAAATGTTGAAGCCAGTGATAAATGAAATACAGATTGTCACATGTGTTTAGATATTAGGATAAGACTGTCACACTTACCGGCCAGAACCTGAACTTTGTCGACTTTGCATCCCTGAAACAAATCATGTTAATTATAAACTTACTTATATATAATTAGAATGAAATATGCATTAAAGCTGAATGAGTGCCTACCTGGCCTTTTCTGGAGTCTTCACATCAGGAGTTGGGTCTGGTTTGGAGCCGGAGATACTTTGTTTCTTCCCTGTTAAAGGAAATAGATTTGTTTTACTTCATACTGTATTAATATAAATCCCAATAAATAGAACTGTCCGACGGCTATCAGCTCTTTTTTCTCTTTTGCCGTCCCTGCTGGTTGTCATGGTAATCATATCATATCATCATATTATATAGTTTGCGAGCTTTACCTGTGAAAGTCTGTGACGTTCAGGGCTCAGAGACTCGTGAAAAGCACTTGTCATTCCCCAGTTTGTATCATTTGAAGCTGGAAAGAGCCCACAGTAACACAGGGAGAACATGCAGACTCCACCCAGAGAGACCGTGTGATGTTGGACTGGTCCATTTATACTACTGTCCATTTATACAGAAAAAACTGTTTCAATATTTAAACTACCGGTATATTGAAATAAATATATATTTTAAAGATCTGAGCTATTTTCAGTATGACTTTGCACATTAGTATTCCTGATCAATGTGCACAGTAATTCAAAAGACGTTTAAGAAGACTACCGCACACTGTCTCACTCTTAGTACAACATTTCGGTCCCGCTGACGTTCTTCAGGTATGAGGACAGCCCCTTCCGCTCCCTTTTTATAAGTTAAGGGACTGCCCCCCAAAAATAAAATCAACCAATCACAAAGGTGGACCAGACCCAATCACAATTTTACCACAATTATAAGCGTGTAAGTCTTGTTCCATCATCACATTATACATAAAACTACATTAATAATAATTACAATAATTTTAATGATATTATGCATCTTTTTTTTAATAAATAGCAGTGATCAAATTCACTAATTTTTTTAGGAAAGTCAAAGTCAAAGAAATAGTGTGTCACCATTTGTGTTAATTATCCCTTCCATCTTGAAGGGGGGAGAACCACAGAATTGTTTTTTTCAGACATCATAGCATTACATTAAATAATAGTTCATCGTTTAAGCCTTAAGAGTTTGTAAAGTGAAAATCCAATAGGCTTTGCGTCTTTTTAACGCACGGTCGTCACGTACCTGTTCAGTCCCATAAAAATGAAGGGATGATGCATCATATTTGAGGTTAAAATGAACAGCCACCAGAGAGTCAGGATCTTGGCGTCTTATGGCGCTTTTGTGTTCACTTATACTCTGTTTGAGTTTTCGTGTCCTTCAGGTTTCTACCTCTCCAATATGTAAATAGAGGTGGATCTTTGAACATCTGGGCCAGCTCAGGGTCAGTTTTTAGAATGTGCCAGTGTTTTAAAACGACAGACTTCACCCTGTGACTCTGGGGTGAATATACTGAATTAAATATGGTCAAGAACTTTTTCTCTTTTTTATTTTTGACGTTTTTTCTTAGCAGTTCGTCCCTTGGTTTGGACTGAACCGTGGTGTAAGCCTCCTCTATCCATTGTTCAGCATAACCCCTCTCTCTGAATTTTGCTTTCATTTCGCTTGATTTTTCTATCAAATCTTCCGACGTATGGCACACTCTTCTGAGGTGGAAAAACTGACTCTTTGGAAGACCGCTTTTGAGGGGCGTGGGGTGTGCACTGGTGGCCAACAAGAGTGTGTTCTTATCAGTAGGTTTTTGAGTGTCGTACTGAGGTGTTTCCCCTTTCGCACAACCCACATGTCCAAGAAGTTTATTTTCTCTTTATTGTATTCACTGGTGAATTTGAGATTCGGTTTAAATTGATTAATTTCACCCACAAAAATCTATTATTTACTCCTGGTTACCTTGAAAAATACAAAATATATCATCAGTGTTTCTGTAATATATCAGAATGTTATTGTGGTAAATATTTTTGTCAGGGTTGATCATGTACTGCAGTTCAAAGTGCTCCATGTATAGATTGGCAAAGTTTGGTGCGCATATTGTACCCATGCTAGTTCCTGACATTTGTTGGTAAAACACATTATTTCATAACATAAGTGGCCAAGTTTAAGATAAATTCTGTTGGCGGTTTCTCAGACTGCTCTCGTGTTTGAAGATAGAAGTTCATGGCTGCAAGCCCTTCCTCGTGTGGGATATTAGTATAAAGGCTGGAGACATCTAATGTGAGGAGACACTGAGTGCCTTAAGTAATTCAAGTGAAGATGCCCCCTTTTTGGTCAAGCAGTTAGCTAGCTGCTCTTTGGTGGCAGACCACACGACCTGCTGAATAGTTCCAGAGTGTATGAGTTCCTTGATACTGCTTATCTCAAGGCGCAGTCTTTTTTCAGTGACAGATTTTGTGGATTTAACTGCATCAAGAAGAGAATGATTGTCTGTAACACACACAATGGGCACAACTTTGGACATACAGTCCCCGGTGTTTATTTCTGAGTAAAGAGTAGCAAGGAAAACCGCACTGTCAATACCATCTGCAAGTGCTAGAGTCTCTCCTGCTAAAGTACTCTACTACTCTCTACTACGCACTACTCTCCTGATGCGCTTGGACTGCCAAGCTATGGGTGAGAACTTTCCATTTGCACCCATGAGCATGATGAAATGTCCACCTTGCGTTCCCCCATCTGAGAGGTTTCCCATAGAGGAATCACTGTACACCACAAGTTTGAGTGAGTCGTTTTCTCCCAGGTACTGGAACCTCAAAATGACATCTTCTGATTTTACCTTCGGACTGATTTTGTTAGCACAGTGCAGAGTTTGAATAGTTGCATGTTTAGTGTTAGACGCCAGGATGGATATGTCACACATAATGTCTGGCCTACTCTGTCTTGCTACCCACAATATTTGTCCAATCTTTGACTTTAACATGTCCATTTCACTGTCCGTCAATGCTGCTTCGTGCTGTACTGCTCTGGTGGGCTCAATCGGAAGGTGAAAGGTCAAACCAGCACAAACGCTGCAGGGGACGTGCTCCAGAGGTGAAGACGCAGATTGACGGATCGGAGGACGCTGTTCAGTGGCGTCTACCTGCCTTCGTTTGGTGAAATTAAACCGAATTATCTGTCTAAGAACTGTCTTTTGCACATTTGTATTGCACTGCACTTTGGCTCTTTTTCCTTGGTGGTGTTTCCTCTGGTGTATGGGGAAGAGAGGGGGTAGTTCTGGGGGTGGAGGGGTGAGAGTTGAACGGGGTATGCGTGGAAGGTCTCGCAGTGAGGAAAGTTTAGACCGCGAGGGTCTCAAAATGGTGCGGGTCGACGATGAGGAATTCAAAGTTATTCTGAAGTTTTGTGATGAAGGAAGGAAACTCCCTAACCCACTCAAGCTATCCTCGGAGATTCGGGACAAAATTGGGGACATTTTACATGCTAAAACACTGTCGAATGGGAATGTATTGATTTTTTGTAAGTCCGAAGCCCAAAGAACAAAAGCCCTAAAACTGAGTGAGCTGGATAAGCGACCAGTTCAAGTATTTCTACCAGGGCTAGTTGGCCAAGAGTCTGAGCACGGCTCCAAAGGAGTTATTTATGTTGATACAGACATCTCTGAGGGAGAGTTGCTTAAAACCCTGAAAGGCGGTGAGGTTGTGGGAGTTAAGAGGTTTAAAACCAGAAAAGAGGGTGTTGAAGAGAGTAGCACTGCAGTGCTCGTTTTCTTTAAAGATGAATCTCTTCCACAAAGAGTTACTCTGGGATATATGGCGTATCAAGTTAAACAATACATGCGTCCTCCCTTTCGATGTTACAAATGTCAGAGGTTTGGTCATGTCGCAGCTGTGTGTAGAGGTGAGGAAAGATGTGGGAAATGTGGTGAGGGACATGACCGATCAGACTGTAAAAATTCTGAAGTGAAGTGTTGTAATTGTGGGGGCAGCCATGTGGCAGCATATAGGGGATGTGTGGCCCATATCCAAGCCCAGCAAATGGAAAGTGTTAAAAAGTCTGAAAATCTCTCTTATGCAGAGGCTGTCAGGAAAGTTAAAGCGTCTCGAGGCGGCCGCCAGGTGTCGCCCTCCCCTATGGGGTCAAATGAGGTCATGAGCAGAGTCCCAGACAACCACTTGGTTGTGGATAAAACGGCATTTTTTGCATTCTTAGTAGAGATTCTATGGGCAGTAAGGCAGGTGAAGACTTCAAGTGACATTAAAGCAATAATAGCCAAGGAAGCGCAGCGTTTTTTAGGAGTTGAGGTTCCCCCAGAGCGCCTGAATCTGACCTGTGCGCGTAAAGGTCCTGAGGGGTCTCAGACGGGTGCTGATGGCTCTCTAAGTTAAATGTTCCATGTTCTACGGTGGAATGCCCGTAGCCTTATAGCAAATGGGCAGGAACTTAAAAAATATATAGATGAGTTTAATCATAAGCCTGAAGTTGTGTGTGTGCAAGAGACGTGGCTTAAAGCATGCCTGGATTTTGTGGTGCCTGGTTATGAGAGTGAGAGGTTAGACCGTGTAGATAGGCCTGGAGGGGGATGTGCAATATTTATTAGAGAGGGGGTTCAGTATCAAAGAGTATCCCTAAACACTCAGCTGGAGTGTGTGGCTGTGAGGGTTTGGGGTGCACAGGGTAAAATTAATATTGTGAATTTTTATAATCCATGTTTGCACCTTAATGTTAGCACTTTAGACCAAATAGTACAGTGGGATCACCAGTTTTGTGGGTGGGTGATTTTAATGCTCATAGTCCACTCTGGGGTAGCAGTGTGCGGGATTCTAATGGGGAGGTTGTTGAGGATTTTATGGATTGTAATGGATTAGTGTGTTTAAATGATGGAAGGCCAACTAGATTTGATGTTAGAACAGGCAGACTCTCATGTATTGACTTGGCCCTGGCTTCTCCAGTATTGGCTAGGAGTGGGGAGTGGAATAGCTTAGATGCATGTTCAATGGGGAGTGATCACTTTCCGATTCTGTTAAAGTTTGGGACTCCTCTGTTAAAGGAGGAGCTCAGTAGACCTAAAGCTCTGGATTTTAGTAAAGCAAGGTGGGGGGAGTTTGTTGAAGGGTGTAGCAGGGATCTGGATCAGGTTAATGAAGGTTCAATGGATGAATCTTGGGAAAGTCTCTGCAAAATTATTTTACAAAATGTTTGTAAATTTATCCCCCAAAAGGTAGGCTTAAAGGAAAGAGCTAGTGTCCCCTGGTGGAATAGGGCATGTACTGATGCTGTAAAGAAGAGGAATAGAACCTACAGGATGTTAAGAAAGTACCCTACGGAGCGGAATTCCATTGAGTATAAAAAATTGAGAGCAGTGGCTCGTAGGACAATAAAGACAGCAAAACGAGAATGCTGGAGGAAGTATTGCAGTAAGATGGGAGTGGAGACGTCAGTGGCAGAAATTTGGTCAGCTGTGCGTTGTATGGCAGGGGTCAGCAGGCGAAGATTAGTTCCTGTGTTGGAAGAAAGAGGGGTAGAGGCCTTAAGTGACAGCCAGAAAGCAAGTATGTTGGCTAGAAAGTTTCAAGAGGTCCATTGTGGAGATAATATTGGGGAAGATGGGATCAGAGAGAGGAATAAAACTCTGAATGATCAGGAGTTCAAGCTTGAAGTAAATGTTGATAATTCAGACTCTGTTAATCTGTTCTTTTCATTAAAGGAGTTGCAGAATGCTATTAGTAGAGGAGCTAAGACAGCGCCAGGTAAAGATGGGTTGGGGTATGAGATTTTTAAAGAATTTGATGACACAATTTTGTATGAGATTTTAGCACTAATAAATAATGTGTGGGAAAGTGGAGAGTTGCCATCAGCGTGGAGGGAGGCAGTGGTGGTACCTATTTTAAAACCAGGCAAGGAAGCCAGAAGTCCAGGGTCATACAGGCCAATAGCTTTGACAGCCGTTATGTGCAAGATCATGGAAAGGATGGTAACAGATAGGCTAGCGTAAAAGTTGGAGAAGAAGGGAAGATTTAGTAATGTACAAAATGGGTTTAGGTTGGGGCGTGGTACGATGGATTCAGTTTTATTGTTGGAGTCAGAAGTACAGAAAGCATTTGTGAACAAAGAAGGAGTTGTAGCGGTTTTCCTAGATATTGAAAAAGCCTACGATATGCTATGGAGAGAGGGGCTTGTAATTAAATTATACAATGCTGGAATTCGAGGCCGTATGTTAAACTGGATTAGGGGTTTTCTGCAAAATCGAAGGATCCAAGTGAGAGTTGGAAATGTGTTGTCTGAAGTTTTGGAGATTGACAATGGCACGCCGCAGGGCAGTGTCATAAGTCCTGTGCTTTTTAATATAATGATTAATGATGTATTTGATACTTTGGGTGGAGGATTTGGGCTTTCTTTGTTTGCAGACGATGGGGAAATTTGGAAAAGGGGCCGTAATATGAATTTTATAATGAAAAAAATGCAAGTAGCTCTGGATAAAGTAGGTGAGTGGGCAGGAAGATGGGGTGTTAAAATATCAGTTGAAAAAAGTAAGTATGTAAACTTTGGTCGTAAACGCAAGCTCTGTCCTTCAGGGTTAAGTTTGTATGCGAAAGCGCTAGAGAGAAAACAGTAAACAAATGTGATAAAATTGTAAATGTAATGCACTGCCTTGCAGGGAATAGCTGGGGTGCAGATAAAAGCACTCTGTTAATGATATATAGAGCAGTGGTTCGTTCTGCCCTTGATTATGGATGCTTAGTACATGGAAGAGCAGCAAAGACAAATCTTTTAAAGCTGGACATTGTTCAGGCCAAAGCCCTGAGAGTCTGTTGTGGGGCATTCAGGACCACTCCCATCCCAGCTCTTCTGGTGGAGTGTGGAGAGATGCCCTTGAGATTGAGGCGAGAAAAGCTAGCACTCCAGTATGCTGGAAGAATACAGGAGCAGTGTAACCCTGTGAGGCATTTGCTGGAGGAGAGTTGGGAGACAGTTCAGGGTGGGAGAGGATCCTTTGTTAAGAGTGTGTGGGATAAGTTTCCCGAAGTGAGCTTGGATATGTCGCCAAGAGTGGTGTGGCCTTCTGTTCCCCCATGGTTGCTCCCAGACCCAGAAGTGGATTGGACTGTTAAAGACATTCTCAGGGAAAAGGGCAGGGGAAATTCTGCCGATGTGGTCAGGGAAGCAATCAGTGAGTGGGAGGGACACATGATTATTTATACTGATGGATCTGTGGATCCTTCCAGTAACAGAGCTGCCTTTATAGTGCACATTCCTGAGGTTGGCTTGAGTCAGGGTTATGGGCTTCCTAATAACGTGTCTGTATTTACAACTGAAGTCATAGCCTTGTTGTGTGCATTGGAGTGGGTGGGCAAAATTAGACCCCAACAGGCTTTATTATGCTCTGACTCGGCTGCTGCTCTTATGGCTCTTCAGGCAGGAGTTCTACGCGCACGACCTGACAATAGGGTTCTCTGAGTATTACAGTGTAGTAGCCAAGAAGATATCAGCCCGATGGCAGAGGGAATGGGACAGAGAAACGAGAGGGAGACACCATTATTCCATCCAAAACAGTGTCAAAGGGGAGGACACCACCTGGGGAAGAAGCAGAGCAGAGCAGGTCATCTATACCAGATTAAGACTGGGCCACTCTGGCCTGGCTCCTGACCTCGCCCTCATTGGGAAGAGGACGAATGGACTTGTGCATGTGGGAAAGAGGAGAAAGACAAAAGAAGAAAGAAGTCGTCTCTTCAAAAGAATGACTGAACTGGGTGTATCTAAAATCTCACTGCAAAGTCTGCTGGCTCCAGATTCAGACAGAAAAGAAGTTACCGCGGCAGTTATTAGTTTTGTTTATGACTCTGAAGGCAGCAATACGCCAGGAGGCGTCTAGTCTGCCGAAAACGCACAAGAAGAAGAAGAATAAGCTTCAATCGGAATAGTCTGCAGGTTTTGAATGTATGCTCTTTGTTGCACTTGTATCTCACCCTCCACAGAATGAACTTCCATTCCAATGTAGCTGAAGTCATCATGCTCTTCCCGTCCAACTTGAAAAGCTTCTTTTAATTGAGGGATGACAGTTGTGGAGAATACATTAGTTCCCCCCCAGATAAAGTCATCCACATGAGATGCAAGGACTCTCTTCACCTTGCCACACTGATCAAGCCAGTAAAACACAGCAGGGTCCACTTTTGACACTTGAGCTCCTAACTGCTGCATGGTGTCTCTGACTCTATGATACCAGTACAAAGAAGCATCTGTTAGACCATAAACACACTTCTTTAACTTCCACACAGTTCCTTTGCTCTGTGCTTCCGCTGGCGGACGAATGTAAATGTCTCTATCCAATGTTTTACCTTGCAAAAAGGCTGCCTTAATGTCTATGGAGCTCAGCTGCCATTTGTTCTGACTTATAACTGCCATGATCATTTTCAAGGATTCTGTAGCACATGTAGGTGAGTCTTTTGGTAAATCTTGTGTGTTTAACTCTTCAAACCCTCTTGCCACTAGTCTGGCTTTAGGCACAACACCTGCAGCTGTCTCTTTAAGTGTGCACACCCACCTTGTTGAGACGCATTTCTGACCTTCATCTTTGACTTCTACAAATACTTCATTCTTCTTCCAGTAGTGCCCTCCTCACTCTCTGAAGGAATGACCTGAACACCGTCCATATTCCAAGGTTGACTGATGATGATGTGCCAGCTATTTCCTCTGGCTGGATGAACTGCAAGTTGTACCAGTCTTTGTGTTTTCCAGTAGCTTTTCCTGCTCAGCTAAGGACTTTTCCTGTTTCGCTTTGACCACTTTCATTGTCTATATATTTAACCATTTGGACAATTTTTAGCTTAAGACCTTCACAGGTGGGACTTGCTTGTGGTGTTTGAGACTGCCCATGGCTGACTTCAGCTGGTTCAATGTTCTCAGCATTAAGTGACTCAATCTCTGCTTGTGTCACATCTTCATTATCACTTTCAGTCTCACAGAGATCTGCTGCTGGTGATGCTGTAGAGTTTTCAACTGTTTTAACTTCTGTATTGTCCACTTTAGTCTGAGTCTCAGTTACCTTTCTTAGTCTAGATTGATGGACCCGTACATAAGATCCCCCATGTCTCACAAATACAACAGCCCCATCTTGGCCTATCACCGTACCTGGACCTTTCCACTCATTACAGTCCACTCTCTTGTAGTAAACTTTGTCCCCTGTGACATACCTGTCATCAACTGGTCGTAGTTGTTTGCGAAGGGCTCTTCTGAGTCTCTCGGAGCATTCTGCCTCTGTGAAAGCCTTTCTCATAGCATGTAGCGTTGTTATGTGTTGAGCAACCCAGGAGCTCACACTGGTCTCCAGGGCTGGGGGTTTGTCAGTGAGCACGGAGGGCAAGTTTGGATTCTCACCAAACACTAGTTGGTAGGGGCTGTACCCATGTACATTGTGCATAGAGTTCTTTGCCATTAGTGCCCAATCAAGCGCCGTTCTCCAGTCACAGTTGTTGTCCTTTTTTACTTTCAGCAACATATCAGTGAGAGTTTGATTATGTCTTTCCAAAAGCCCGTTACTCCATGGGCTGTAAGCTGCAGTTGTTTTGATTTCAATGTTGAACTTTTCAGCCATGTCCTTTATTTCTTCGTTATTAAATTCACCTCCATTGTCACTAAACAGCCTGCGCGGAGGACCATGGATACTGATCCAACAGTGAATGAACTGCTTCACAATCTCTTTGGGGTTCTTCGTTGTGACAATACTCCCAGCACTGAAGCGGGTGAAGTGGTCAATAGCATGCAAATACCACGCATTGTGGTCAAGCTCATGCAAGTCAACAGCCACAGTTTCGTTGTATGTTAAGGCCATAGGTAGACCAACTATTGGCTTGTGCTTTGGCTTGCAGTACCTGGAACATGTTTCACAGTTCTTTACAATGTTCTGAAGAATGGTGCTGCTTTCTTTGTCTTGAGTACCTGAGCAGGTGAGTAACTTTTGCAACTTGTCAACTGAAGCATGTCCAAACTGCCTGTGTAGTTTCCAAAGGATTTTTTCTTTTTCTTTTGCGCTCATGTTCTCTCTAACAATGAGAATCTCTTCTTCACCTTGAGTCTCCTTATTGTCCTGATTGTTCTTGTCTCTCAGGTTCACACAGTAATGTCCCGAAGATGTCAGTTCAAGTTTAACAGGTTGTTTAAACATTGTCGCTCTATCGTGTGCAATATCTAATATGGCACTTGCCCTTTTCAGTGAGGCCTTGCTTAAAAGCATTGGTATGTTTGCTGGAACAACTTCTGTTTCTATTTTGCATATGACCTGACCTATCTTTGCTGGTAGGGTCACTTTTCTTGTGGAATTAACAACTTTGCCATCACCAAATCTGAATGGTCTTGTACTCATTTCCTCAACAATTTTGTGTAGTTCACTTTGGGGCAACCCAGTAGTGTAATCATCTAGCCATTTTTCTCCACACACTGTTCTTGTGCAGGCGGTGTCAATCACAGCTGATCCTAAAGCCTCCACCATGAATATGTCTGTGTCAGACAGTGTCTCATTTGAAAACAGAGTGATATTGCACTCATCATATTCACATGTTTGCCCTTCATCTTTTGTCTCTTTAACATGTTCTCTTTTGTTTGGGCAGTCTTTTGCCCAGTAAAATGTGCTCTGACAAACTGCACATCTTCTGCCATATTTATCAACGGGGTTTGTGCCTTGTGCCACTGCATGGGTCTGTTGACTGTTTGATTTACTTTCTCTTTTACCTGTATATCTCGTATAATAGGCACATTCATTGTCATTACTCATTTGCTGCGCATTGCTGCCCTCGCGTGGTGATGTGACATCTCCAAAAATTATTTTCAAAGCTGACTTCATATCAGCAAATGAGACACTGGAACAGGCTGTGAGTGCTAACTGTTTGTCTTTTATGTTGAGTCCGGCTGTATCCAGCAGTTTAAAGGCTAAAACGGCATCTGGGAGCTCCATTTTGAATTTGCGTAGCCTGTTGTATCTGCGTTCAAACTCGACTATGTAGTCCACCATTGAGGCACCGCTCTCTCTGCTGACGCGATCAAACTCCGTGTAAGCCTCGTACTGTCGATCTTTCTCTTCTTTTAAAAACACAGAGTCTAGTTTCTCCAAAAGGGCGGTCATACCGGTGTCGGCATTCAAATCACCGGCGGGAATCTCCAGCGCACTTTCCCTCGCTCTTCCCGCTAGCGACAAGGTAACAGCTAGCGCTTGCTTCTTTTTGTCCAGATCGGTGACCAATCTCCAGATTTCAATCTCATTTTTCCACGTTTCATAAGACGTCTTCTCGTCAAATGGTGGCGGAATCTTGTAATTACCAGCAGCAACCATCCTCTGCTACCAATGTTGGTTCAATAAACACACAGTTTTTTAGCGGTAACTTTTACTTCCTTTCGCTTGCTCGTTCACAACAACAGTGAAACTCAGACATCGCGTGAACACACAGTACACTCTAAACATCGCGTTACTCTCACCAAACCTCGTGCAGGTACAAGGGAAAAACATAACTTAACAGTGTCCTGTCGGGGAACACGCATAAATATGGAATTAAAGCTTCATTTAGATATTGTAATACCGTTACGTAATAAAGGCTATTCAGTTTTTCTCACCATGGTTGGTAGATTTTCCGTGGTGATTAATGATCCCGACCAGAGTGAGACGTGCACCATCCTGTAAAAAGCACAAACGTGACAAGTTAAGCAGGGACACACTGCATGACTTTACCAAATGTGAGAGATTTAGAACGTTGAGGTTGTTGTGTTTCCTGATTGCACTTGGTTGTTGCGCTTATTTGTGCATTAATCTTTCTTAAAAGGCAAAATTACAAAGTTTTATCTCTGATGCAGGTCCCAGTGTCTCCTCTGCTCCTTTTCATTTACAGCTGAACTGTAGTGTCAGTAAACAATACTCTGTACCGCGAGAGGATCCAAAATCGGGCTCATAATTCAAACATGCAAAATGACTGTGACTGGAGTTTACTCCCGTCTTTCTGCGGTGCACAGTTTGAGATTCCAACATGACTCCAGTCGTAACAGCTCGAGCTACGAGACTGAAGCGACTGACTGACTTCAACTACCCATGACTGATCGTGTAGTGTGTCTTCAGCCTTACTTCAAACGTTCAAAGGTTCTTTCCCCACAGCTTTGGACAGTTCACTTACGTTTTCTGATGTCACCACAAGGTCTCTGATTAGGTCCACGTCGTCAGTGATCTTCTCCAGACGGTTTCTGTCCGTGTATCTGAACCTCTTCGGATGGAGAATCAGAACACTGAATATGAAAGAATGGAAACAGTTGTTAGTAAGGTGAAGGCAAATGTTTAGTCGAATGTAAAGTTTGTTCCACCTTCTTGGGCAGCGTTGAAAATGAAGAGTTTAAGGAGGAAATTTGACCTCCACAGCTGCACCTATACTCCAGCTCTGCCGTCTGTAAAAGTCAAGCAGCTTTTATTATTCCACAGTATAGTGTAAACGTCGTATTGGAAACAGATTGACAAACATACTCTTAAATAATCCTGCAGGAGGCTGTCGGTGGTGGCACCAGGTCGCAAGTTCAGAGACAGGCTGTTGAAGACCTCTGTCCGACGTGAGGCCTCTCTACACCTGCACAAATATGAATACAGTACATGAAGTCTGGGATACTTTTCTGTTGTGAGCACTGTCTCAGCTGTGAGTCCTTCCTTCTGGCAGGTCCTGGTCCAGTCCATGGACACCATCAGTGCTACAATGATTATTTGTCTAATCCCACAATTATGTGTTGTTTAGATGGCGAAAGGCTCGTGAATATGAGGCACCCTTTGAACCTAATCAGGCTTTTTAGATCTGGAATAGCCTGTTATTATTTTTGGAGGGACTCGGAATGATAAATATTTTACCGCCTTGACAACACTCCATCCCGTCTGATTTTTTTAAGCAGTCGATATGGAGTGGTTGGTGTTGGTCGGAGGGGCCTGTGACATAGAACGGCAGCTTTGCTTCTGTCAGTCTACCCCAGGGCAGCTGCGACTACAATAATTGCTTATGTGGGTTAGGGTTAAAGGTGCTATATAAATCCAGTGTTTTTTGTGTCTGTCCCTTGTCAAATAAACCAATAAATAAATAAATATGATGTGGTGGTGAGTGCTGGACAAGACTCTAGTTGCACAAACCCCTCTGGTAGAACAGGATGTAAGCGGCGCTCCGTCTTCTCCTGCAGACGTCTGCCCCAGTGTGCTCGCTCACATTGTCATCATCATAGCACAGCCACCTATCGCCCGGTTCCTGGGGACTGTCAGTCGGGTCTCGTCCCTCAAAGGTGTGGTGTCCTGTCGGGGAACACGCATAAATATGGAATTAAAGCTTCATTTAGATATTGTAATACCGTTACGTAATAAAGGCTATTCAGTTTTTCTCACCATGGTTGGTAGATTTTCCGTGGTGATTAATGATCCCGACCAGAGTGAAACGCGCAGCATCCTGTAAAAAGCACAAACGTGACAAGTTAAGCAGGGACACACTGCATGACTTTACCAAATGTGAGAGATTTAGAACGTTGAGGTTGTTGTGTTTCCTGATTGCACTTGGTTGTTGCGCTTATTTGTGCATTAATCTTTCTTAAAAGGCAAAATTACAACGTTTTAGCTCTGATGCAGTTCCCAGTGTCTCCTCTGCTCCTTTTCATTTACAGCTGAACTGTTGTGTCAGTAAACAATACTCTGTACCGCGAGAGGATCCAAAATCGGGCTCATAATTCAAACATGCAGAATGACTGTGACTGGAGTTTACTCCCGTCTTTCTGCGGTGCACAGTTTGAGATTCCAACATGACTCCAGTCGTAACAGCTCGAGCTACGAGACTGAAGCGACTGACTGACTTCAACTACCGATGACTGATCGTGTAGTGTGTCTTCAGCCTTACTTCAAACGTTCAAAGGTTCTTTCCCCACAGCTTTGGACAGTTCACTTACGTTTTCTGATGTCACCACAAGGTCTCTGATTAGGTCCACGTCGTCAGTGATCTTCTCCAGACGGTTTCTGTCCGTGTATCTGAACCTCTTCGGATGGAGAATCAGAACACTGAATATGAAAGAATGGAAACAGTTGTTAGTAAGGTGAAGGCAAATGTTTAGTCCAATGTAAAGTTTGTTCCACCTTCTTGGGCAGCGTTGAAAATGAAGAGTTTAAGGAGGAAATTTGACCTCCACAGCTGCACCTATACTCCAGCTCTGCCGTCTGTAAAAGTCAAGCAGCTTTTATTATTCCACAGTATAGTGTAAACGTCGTATTGGAAACAGATTGACAAACGTACTCTTAAATAATCCTGCAGGAGGCTGTCGGTGGTGGCACCAGGTCGCAAGTTCAGAGACAGGCTGTTGAAGACCTCTGTCCGACGTGAGGCCTCTCTACACCTGCACAAATATGAATACAGTACATGAAGTCTGGGATACTTTTCTGTTGTGAGCACTGTCTCAGCTGTGAGTCCTTCCCTCTGGCAGGTCCTGGTCCAGTCCATGGACACCATCAGTGCTACAATGATTATTTGTCTAATCCCACAATTATGTGTTGTTTAGATGGCGAAAGGCTCGTGAATATGAGGCACCCTTTGAACCTAATCAGGCTGTTTAGATCTGGAATAGCCTGTTATTATTTTTGGTTTAGATTTGGAGGGACTCGGAATGATAAATATTTTACCGCCTTGACAACACTCCATCCCGTCTGATTTTTTAAGCAGTCGATATGGAGTGGTTGGTGTTGGTCGGAGGGGCCTGTGACATAGAACGGCAGCTTTGCTTCTGTCAGTCTACCCCAGGGCAGCTGCGACTACAATAATTGCTTATGTGGGTTAGGGTTAAAGGTGCTATATAAATCCAGTGTTTTTTGTGTCTGTCCCTTGTCAAATAAACCAATAAATAAATAAATACGATGTGGTGGTGAGTGCTGGACAAGACTCTAGTTGCACAAACCCCTCTGGTAGAACAGGATGTAAGCGGCGCTCCGTCTTCTCCTGCAGACGTCTGCCCCAGTGTGCTCGCTCACATTGTCATCATCATAGCACAGCCACCTATCGCCCGGTTCCTGGGGACTGTCAGTCGGGTCTCGTCCCTCAAAGGTGTGGTGTCCTGTCGGGGAACACGCATAAATATGGAATTAAAGCTTCATTTAGATATTGTAATAACGTTACGTAATAAAGGCTATTCAGTTTTTCTCACCATGGTTGGTAGATTTTCCGTGGTGATTAATGATCCCGACCAGAGTGAAACGCGCAGCATCCTGTAAAAAGCACAAACGTGACAAGTTAAGCAGGGACACACTGCATGACTTTACCAAATGTGAGAGATTTAGAACGTTGAGGTTGTTGTGTTTCCTGATTGCACTTGGTTTCTGCGCTTATTTGTGCATTAATCTTTCTTAAAAGGCAAAATTACAAAGTTTTAGCTCTGATGCAGTTCCCAGTGTCTCCTCTGCTCCTTTTCATTTACAGCTGAACTGTTGTGTCAGTAAACAATACTCTGTACCGCGAGAGGATCCAAAATCGGGCTCATAATTCAAACATGCAGAATGACTGTGACTGGAGTTTACTCCCGTCTTTCTGCGGTGCACACTTTGAGATTCCAACATGACTCCAGTCGTAACAGCTCGAGCTACGAGACTGAAGCGACTGACTGACTTCAACTACCGATGACTGATCGTGTAGTGTGTCTTCAGCCTTACTTCAAACGTTCAAAGGTTCTTTCCCCACAGCTTTGGACAGTTCACTTACGTTTTCTGATGTCACCACAAGGTCTCTGATTAGGTCCACGTCGTCAGTGATCTTCTCCAGACGGTTTCTGTCCGTGTATCTGAACCTCTTCGGATGGAGAATCAGAACACTGAATATGAAAGAATGGAAACAGTTGTTAGTAAGGTGAAGGCAAATGTTTAGTCCAATGTAAAGTTTGTTCCACCTTCTTGGGCAGCGTTGAAAATGAAGAGTTTAAGGAGGAAATTTGACCTCCACAGCTGCACCTATACTCCAGCTCTGCCGTCTGTAAAAGTCAAGCAGCTTTTATTATTCCACAGTATAGTGTAAACGTCGTATTGGAAACAGATTGACAAACGTACTCTTAAATAATCCTGCAGGAGGCTGTCGGTGGTGGCACCAGGTCGCAAGTTCAGAGACAGGCTGTTGAAGACCTCTGTCCGACGTGAGGCCTCTCTACACCTGCACAAATATGAATACAGTACATGAAGTCTGGGATACTTTTCTGTTGTGAGCACTGTCTCAGCTGTGAGTCCTTCCCTCTGGCAGGTCCTGGTCCAGTCCATGGACACCATCAGTGCTACAATGATTATTTGTCTAATCCCACAATTATGTGTTGTTTAGATGGCGAAAGGCTCGTGAATATGAGGCACCCTTTGAACCTAATCAGGCTTTTTAGATCTGGAATAGCCTGTTATTATTTTTGGTTTAGATTTGGAGGGACTCGGAATGATAAATATTTTACCGCCTTGACAACACTCCATCCCGTCTGTTTTTTAAGCAGTCGATATGGAGTGGTTGGTGTTGGTCGGAGGGGCCTGTGACATAGAACGGCAGCTTTGCTTCTGTCAGTCTACCCCAGGGCAGCTGCGACTACAATAATTGCTTATGTGGGTTAGGGTTAAAGGTGCTATATAAATCCAGTGTTTTTTTGTGTCTGTCCCTTGTCAAATAAACCAATAAATAAATAAATATGATGTGGTGGTGAGTGCTGGACAAGACTCTAGTTGCACAAACCCCTCTGGTAGAACAGGATGTAAGCGGCGCTCCGTCTTCTCCTGCAGACGTCTGCCCCAGTGTGCTCGCTCACATTGTCATCATCATAGCACAGCCACCTATCGCCCGGTTCCTGGGGACTGTCAGTCGGGTCTCGTCCCTCAAAGGTGTGGTGTCCTGTCGGGGAACACGCATAAATATGGAATTAAAGCTTCATTTAGATATTGTAATAACGTTACGTAATAAAGGCTATTCAGTTTTTCTCACCATGGTTGGTAGATTTTCCGTGGTGATTAATGATCCCGACCAGAGTGAAACACGCAGCATCCTGTAAAAAGCACAAACGTGACAAGTTAAGCAGGGACACACTGCATGACTTTACCAAATGTGAGAGATTTAGAACGTTGAGGTTGTTGTGTTTCCTGATTGCACTTGGTTTCTGCGCTTATTTGTGCATTAATCTTTCTTAAAAGGCAAAATTACAAAGTTTTAGCTCTGATGCAGTTCCCAGTGTCTCCTCTGCTCCTTTTCATTTACAGCTGAACTGTTGTGTCAGTAAACAATACTCTGTACCGCGAGAGGATCCAAAATCGGGCTCATAATTCAAACATGCAGAATGACTGTGACTGGAGTTTACTCCCGTCTTTCTGCGGTGCACAGTTTGAGATTCCAACATGACTCCAGTCGTAACAGCTCGAGCTACGAGACTGAAGCGACTGACTGACTTCAACTACCGATGACTGATCGTGTAGTGTGTCTTCAGCCTTACTTCAAACGTTCAAAGGTTCTTTCCCCACAGCTTTGGACAGTTCACTTACGTTTTCTGATGTCACCACAAGGTCTCTGATTAGGTCCACGTCGTCAGTGATCTTCTCCAGACGGTTTCTGTCCGTGTATCTGAACCTCTTCGGATGGAGAATCAGAACACTGAATATGAAAGAATGGAAACAGTTGTTAGTAAGGTGAAGGCAAATGTTTAGTCGAATGTAAAGTTTGTTCCACCTTCTTGGGCAGCGTTGAAAATGAAGAGTTTAAGGAGGAAATTTGACCTCCACAGCTGCACCTATACTCCAGCTCTGCCGTCTGTAAAAGTCAAGCAGCTTTTATTATTCCACAGTATAGTGTAAACGTCGTATTGGAAACAGATTGACAAACGTACTCTTAAATAATCCTGCAGGAGGCTGTCGGTGGTGGCACCAGGTCGCAAGTTCAGAGACAGGCTGTTGAAGACCTCTGTCCGACGTGAGGCCTCTCTACACCTGCACAAATATGAATACAGTACATGAAGTCTGGGATACTTTTCTGTTGTGAGCACTGTCTCAGCTGTGAGTCCTTCCCTCTGGCAGGTCCTGGTCCAGTCCATGGACACCATCAGTGCTACAATGATTATTTGTCTAATCCCACAATTATGTGTTGTTTAGATGGCGAAAGGCTCGTGAATATGAGGCACCCTTTGAACCTAATCAGGCTTTTTAGATCTGGAATAGCCTGTTATTATTTTTGGTTTAGATTTGGAGGGACTCGTAATGATAAATATTTTACCGCCTTGACAACACTCCATCCCGTCTGTTTTTTAAGCAGTCGATATGGAGTGGTTGGTGTTGGTCGGAGGGGCCTGTGACATAGAGCGGCAGCTTTGCTTCTGTCAGTCTACCCCAGGGCAGCTGCGACTACAATAATTGCTTAAGTGGGTTAGGGTTAAAGGTGCTATATAAATCCAGTGTTTTTTGTGTCTGTCCCTTGTCAAATAAACCAATAAATAAATAAATATGATGTGGTGGTGAGTGCTGGACAAGACTCTAGTTGCACAAACCCCTCTGGTAGAACAGGATGTAAGCGGCGCTCCGTCTTCTCCTGCAGACGTCTGCCCCAGTGTGCTCGCTCACATTGTCATCATCATAGCACAGCCACCTATCGCCCGGTTCCTGGGGACTGTCAGTCGGGTCTCGTCCCTCAAAGGTGTGGTGTCCTGTCGGGGAACACGCATAAATATGGAATTAAAGCTTCATTTAGATATTGTAATAACGATACGTAATAAAGGCTATTCAGTTTTTCTCACCATGGTTGGTAGATTTTCCGTGGTGATTAATGATCCCTACCAGAGTGAAACACGCAGCATCCTGTAAAAAGCACAAACGTGACAAGTTAAGCAGGGACACACTGCATGACTTTACCAAATGTGAGAGATTTAGAACGTTGAGGTTGTTGTGTTTCCTGATTGCACTTGGTTGCTGCGCTTATTTGTGCATTAATCTTTCTTAAAAGGCAAAATTACAAAGTTTTAGCTCTGATGCAGTTCCCAGTGTCTCCTCTGCTCCTTTTCATTTACAGCTGAACTGTTGTGTCAGTAAACAATACTCTGTACCGCGAGAGGATCCAAAATCGGGCTCATAATTCAAACATGCAGAATGACTGTGACTGGAGTTTACTCCCGTCTTTCTGCGGTGCACACTTTGAGATTCCAACATGACTCCAGTCGTAACAGCTCGAGCTACGAGACTGAAGCGACTGACTGACTTCAACTACCGATGACTGATCGTGTAGTGTGTCTTCAGCCTTACTTCAAACGTTCAAAGGTTCTTTCCCCACAGCTTTGGACAGTTCACTTACGTTTTCTGATGTCACCACAAGGTCTCTGATTAGGTCCACGTCGTCAGTGATCTTCTCCAGACGGTTTCTGTCCGTGTATCTGAACCTCTTCGGATGGAGAATCAGAACACTGAATATGAAAGAATGGAAACAGTTGTTAGTAAGGTGAAGGCAAATGTTTAGTCCAATGTAAAGTTTGTTCCACCTTCTTGGGCAGCGTTGAAAATGAAGAGTTTAAGGAGGAAATTTGACCTCCACAGCTGCACCTATACTCCAGCTCTGCCGTCTGTAAAAGTCAAGCAGCTTTTATTATTCCACAGTATAGTGTAAACGTCGTATTGGAAACAGATTGACAAACGTACTCTTAAATAATCCTGCAGGAGGCTGTCGGTGGTGGCACCAGGTCGCAAGTTCAGAGACAGGCTGTTGAAGACCTCTGTCCGACGTGAGGCCTCTCTACACCTGCACAAATATGAATACAGTACATGAAGTCTGGGATACTTTTCTGTTGTGAGCACTGTCTCAGCTGTGAGTCCTTCCCTCTGGCAGGTCCTGGTCCAGTCCATGGACACCATCAGTGCTACAATGATTATTTGTCTAATCCCACAATTATGTGTTGTTTAGATGGCGAAAGGCTCGTGAATATGAGGCACCCTTTGAACCTAATCAGGCTTTTTAGATCTGGAATAGCCTGTTATTATTTTTGGTTTAGATTTGGAGGGACTCGGAATGATAAATATTTTACCGCCTTGACAACACTCCATCCCGTCTGATTTTTTAAGCAGTCGATATGGAGTGGTTGGTGTTGGTCGGAGGGGCCTGTGACATAGAACGGCAGCTTTGCTTCTGTCAGTCTACCCCAGGGCAGCTGCGACTACAATAATTGCTTATGTGGGTTAGGGTTAAAGGTGCTATATAAATCCAGTGTTTTTTGTGTCTGTCCCTTGTCAAATAAACCAATAAATAAATAAATATGATGTGGTGGTGAGTGCTGGACAAGACTCTAGTTGCACAAACCCCTCTGGTAGAACAGGATGTAAGCGGCGCTCCGTCTTCTCCTGCAGACGTCTGCCCCAGTGTGCTCGCTCACATCATAGCACAGCCACCTATCGCCCGGTTCCTGGGGACTGTCAGTCGGGTCTCGTCCCTCAAAGGTGTGGTGTCCTGTCGGGGAACACGCATAAATATGGAATTAAAGCTTCATTTAGATATTGTAATAACGTTACGTAATAAAGGCTATTCAGTTTTTCTCACCATGGTTGGTAGATTTTCCGTGGTGATTAATGATCCCGACCAGAGTGAAACACGCAGCATCCTGTAAAAAGCACAAACGTGACAAGTTAAGCAGGGACACACTGCATGACTTTACCAAATGTGAGAGATTTAGAACGTTGAGGTTGTTGTGTTTCCTGATTGCACTTGGTTGCTGCGCTTATTTGTGCATTAATCTTTCTTAAAAGGCAAAATTACAAAGTTTTAGCTCTGATGCAGTTCCCAGTGTCTCCTCTGCTCCTTTTCATTTACAGCTGAACTGTTGTGTCAGTAAACAATACTCTGTACCGCGAGAGGATCCAAAATCGGGCTCATAATTCAAACATGCAGAATGACTGTGACTGGAGTTTACTCCCGTCTTTCTGCGGTGCACACTTTGAGATTCCAACATGACTCCAGTCGTAACAGCTCGAGCTACGAGACTGAAGCGACTGACTGACTTCAACTACCGATGACTGATCGTGTAGTGTGTCCTCAGCCTTACTTCAAACGTTCAAAGGTTCTTTTCCCACAGCTTTGGACAGTTCACTTACGTTTTCTGATGTCACCACAAGGTCTCTGATTAGGTCCACGTCGTCGGTGATCTTCTCCAGACGGTTTCTGTCCGTGTATCTGAACCTCTTCGGATGGAGAATCAGAACACTGAATATGAAAGAATGGAAACAGTTGTTAGTAAGGTGAAGGCAAATGTTTAGTCGAATGTAAAGTTTGTTCCACCTTCTTGGGCAGCGTTGAAAATGAAGAGTTTAAGGAGGAAATTTGACCTCCACAGCTGCACCTATACTCCAGCTCTGCCGTCTGTAAAAGTCAAGCAGCTTTTATTATTCCACAGTATAGTGTAAACGTCGTATTGGAAACAGATTGACAAACGTACTCTTAAATAATCCTGCAGGAGGCTGTCGGTGGTGGCACCAGGTCGCAAGTTCAGAGACAGGCTGTTGAAGACCTCTGTCCGACGTGAGGCCTCTCTACACCTGCACAAATATGAATACAGTACATGAAGTCTGGGATACTTTTCTGTTGTGAGCACTGTCTCAGCTGTGAGTCCTTCCCTCTGGCAGGTCCTGGTCCAGTCCATGGACACCATCAGTGCTACAATGATTATTTGTCTAATCCCACAATTATGTGTTGTTTAGATGGCGAAAGGCTCGTGAATATGAGGCACCCTTTGAACCTAATCAGGCTTTTTAGATCTGGAATAGCCTGTTATTATTTTTGGTTTAGATTTGGAGGGACTCGGAATGATAAATATTTTACCGCCTTGACAACACTCCATCCCGTCTGATTTTTTAAGCAGTCGATATGGAGTGGTTGGTGTTGGTCGGAGGGGCCTGTGACATAGAACGGCAGCTTTGCTTCTGTCAGTCTACCCCAGGGCAGCTGCGACTACAATAATTGCTTATGTGGGTTAGGGTTAAAGGTGCTATATAAATCCAGTGTTTTTTGTGTCTGTCCCTTGTCAAATAAACCAATAAATAAATAAATATGATGTGGTGGTGAGTGCTGGACAAGACTCTAGTTGCACAAACCCCTCTGGTAGAACAGGATGTAAGCGGCGCTCCGTCTTCTCCTGCAGACGTCTGCCCCAGTGTGCTCGCTCACATTGTCATCATCATAGCACAGCCACCTATCGCCCGGTTCCTGGGGACTGTCAGTCGGGTCTCGTCCCTCAAAGGTGTGGTGTCCTGTCGGGGAACACGCATAAATATGGAATTAAAGCTTCATTTAGATATTGTAATAACGATACGTAATAAAGGCTATTCAGTTTTTCTCACCATGGTTGGTAGATTTTCCGTGGTGATTAATGATCCCTACCAGAGTGAAACACGCAGCATCCTGTAAAAAGCACAAACGTGACAAGTTAAGCAGGGACACACTGCATGACTTTACCAAATGTGAGAGATTTAGAACGTTGAGGTTGTTGTGTTTCCTGATTGCACTTGGTTGCTGCGCTTATTTGTGCATTAATCTTTCTTAAAAGGCAAAATTACAAAGTTTTAGCTCTGATGCAGTTCCCAGTGTCTCCTCTGCTCCTTTTCATTTACAGCTGAACTGTTGTGTCAGTAAACAATACTCTGTACCGCGAGAGGATCCAAAATCGGGCTCATAATTCAAACATGCAGAATGACTGTGACTGGAGTTTACTCCCGTCTTTCTGCGGTGCACACTTTGAGATTCCAACATGACTCCAGTCGTAACAGCTCGAGCTACGAGACTGAAGCGACTGACTGACTTCAACTACCGATGACTGATCGTGTAGTGTGTCCTCAGCCTTACTTCAAACGTTCAAAGGTTCTTTCCCCACAGCTTTGGACAGTTCACTTACGTTTTCTGATGTCACCACAAGGTCTCTGATTAGGTCCACGTCGTCAGTGATCTTCTCCAGACGGTTTCTGTCCGTGTATCTGAACCTCTTCGGATGGAGAATCAGAACACTGAATATGAAAGAATGGAAACAGTTGTTAGTAAGGTGAAGGCAAATGTTTAGTCGAATGTAAAGTTTGTTCCACCTTCTTGGGCAGCGTTGAAAATGAAGAGTTTAAGGAGGAAATTTGACCTCCACAGCTGCACCTATACTCCAGCTCTGCCGTCTGTAAAAGTCAAGCAGCTTTTATTATTCCACAGTATAGTGTAAACGTCGTATTGGAAACAGATTGACAAACGTACTCTTAAATAATCCTGCAGGAGGCTGTCGGTGGTGGCACCAGGTCGCAAGTTCAGAGACAGGCTGTTGAAGACCTCTGTCCGACGTGAGGCCTCTCTACACCTGCACAAATATGAATACAGTACATGAAGTCTGGGATACTTTTCTGTTGTGAGCACTGTCTCAGCTGTGAGTCCTTCCCTCTGGCAGGTCCTGGTCCAGTCCATGGACACCATCAGTGCTACAATGATTATTTGTCTAATCCCACAATTATGTGTTGTTTAGATGGCGAAAGGCTCGTGAATATGAGGCACCCTTTGAACCTAATCAGGCTTTTTAGATCTGGAATAGCCTGTTATTATTTTTGGTTTAGATTTGGAGGGACTCTGAATGATAAATATTTTACCGCCTTGACAACACTCCATCCCGTCTGATTTTTTTAAGCAGTCGATATGGAGTGGTTGGTGTTGGTCGGAGGGGCCTGTGACATAGAACGGCAGCTTTGCTTCTGTCAGTCTACCCCAGGGCAGCTGCGACTACAATAATTGCTTATGTGGGTTAGGGTTAAAGGTGCTATATAAATCCAGTGTTTTTTGTGTCTGTCCCTTGTCAAATAAACCAATAAATAAATAAATATGATGTGGTGGTGAGTGCTGGACAAGACTCTAGTTGCACAAACCCCTCTGGTAGAACAGGATGTAAGCGGCGCTCCGTCTTCTCCTGCAGACGTCTGCCCCAGTGTGCTCGCTCACATTGTCATCATCATAGCACAGCCACCTATCGCCCGGTTCCTGGGGACTGTCAGTCGGGTCTCGTCCCTCAAAGGTGTGGTGTCCTGTCGGGGAACACGCATAAATATGGAATTAAAGCTTCATTTAGATATTGTAATACCGTTACGTAATAAAGGCTATTCAGTTTTTCTCACCATGGTTGGTAGATTTTCCGTGGTGATTAATGATCCCGACCAGAGTGAAACGCGCAGCATCCTGTAAAAAGCACAAACGTGACAAGTTAAGCAGGGACACACTGCATGACTTTACCAAATGTGAGAGATTTAGAACGTTGAGGTTGTTGTGTTTCCTGATTGCACTTGGTTGTTGCGCTTATTTGTGCATGAGTCTTTCTGAAAAGGCGAAATTAAAACGTTTTAGCTCTGATGCAGTTCCCAGTGTCTCCTCTGCTCCTTTTCATTTACAGCTGAACTGTAGTGTCAGTAAACAATACTCTGTACCGCGAGAGGATCCAAAATCGGGCTCATAATTCAAACATGCAGAATGACTGTGACTGGAGTTTACTCCCGTCTTTCTGCGGTGCACACTTTGAGATTCCAACATGACTCCAGTCGTAACAGCTCGAGCTACGAGACTGAAGCGACTGACTGACTTCAACTACCGATGACTGATCGTGTAGTGTATCTTCAGCCTTACTTCAAACGTTCAAAGGTTCTTTCCCCACAGCTTTGGACAGTTCACTTACGTTTTCTGATGTCACCACAAGGTCTCTGATTAGGTCCACGTCGTCGGTGATCTTCTCCAGACGGTTTCTGTCCGTGTATCTGAACCTCTTCGGATGGAGAATCAGAACACTGAATATGAAAGAATGGAAACAGTTGTTAGTAAGGTGAAGGCAAATGTTTAGTCCAATGTAAAGTTTGTTCCACCTTCTTGGGCAGCGTTGAAAATGAAGAGTTTAAGGAGGAAATTTGACCTCCACAGCTGCACCTATACTCCAGCTCTGCCGTCTGTAAAAGTCAAGCAGCTTTTATTATTCCACAGTATAGTGTAAACGTCGTATTGGAAACAGATTGACAAACGTACTCTTAAATAATCCTGCAGGAGGCTGTCGGTGGTGGCACCAGGTCGCAAGTTCAGAGACAGGCTGTTGAAGACCTCTGTCCGACGTGAGGCCTCTCTACACCTGCACAAATATGAATACAGTACATGAAGTCTGGGATACTTTTCTGTTGTGAGCACTGTCTCAGCTGTGAGTCCTTCCCTCTGGCAGGTCCTGGTCCAGTCCATGGACACCATCAGTGCTACAATGATTATTTGTCTAATCCCACAATTATGTGTTGTTTAGATGGCGAAAGGCTCGTGAATATGAGGCACCCTTTGAACCTAATCAGGCTTTTTAGATCTGGAATAGCCTGTTATTATTTTTGGTTTAGATTTGGAGGGACTCGGAATGATAAATATTTTACCGCCTTGACAACACTCCATCCCGTCTGATTTTTTAAGCAGTCGATATGGAGTGGTTGGTGTTGGTCGGAGGGGCCTGTGACATAGAACGGCAGCTTTGCTTCTGTCAGTCTACCCCAGGGCAGCTGCGACTACAATAATTGCTTATGTGGGTTAGGGTTAAAGGTGCTATATAAATCCAGTGTTTTTTGTGTCTGTCCCTTGTCAAATAAACCAATAAATAAATAAATATGATGTGGTGGTGAGTGCTGGACAAGACTCTAGTTGCACAAACCCCTCTGGTAGAACAGGATGTAAGCGGCGCTCCGTCTTCTCCTGCAGACGTCTGCCCCAGTGTGCTCGCTCACATCATAGCACAGCCACCTATCGCCCGGTTCCTGGGGACTGTCAGTCGGGTCTCGTCCCTCAAAGGTGTGGTGTCCTGTCGGGGAACACGCATAAATATGGAATTAAAGCTTCATTTAGATATTGTAATAATGTTACGTAATAAAGGCTATTCAGTTTTTCTCACCATGGTTGGTAGGTTGAGGAGTGTGGCAGAAGCCGCAAAATTTGTCCAGAATTTCTGAAATTCCAATTTTTTTATTTTGCTCCCATTTGCACATATAAAGTCCGAATTGCATTAAATTTGAATCAGTTGTTGCCTGAAACCTACTTGAGGTGAAAAAACATAATTTGGCATGTTAGCGCCCCCTACAGATCAAAGCAAACTTTTATATGGGAAGCAAAAAATTTAGCTTTTTGAATTTTTTTGAAATTTTGCACAAAATTCTATTTTGGCCTCTCGATCAAAAAAGCCAATCAGACCAATGTCATATTTTGTACGGCGAAGCCGTACTGATGACAAAAACATCCCATGTTATTCCTATGGAAAAATCGCAAAATGTCTAAATTTTGCAAATTTCTTTAGTACGTACTTTTACGAACTCCTCCTCGGGCGTAAGCCCGACCAAAGTGAAATTAGGTGAAAATCATCCTGAGGAATGGGGCACTAAAAGTTATCCAAATTTCTAGGATAAGTATTATGCTCTTTTTGCGGCAAAGCCGCAAAGTTGCGCATAATTTTACAAATAACAGAAACATCCTATGTTATTCCAATGGGAAGATGGATAAAGCTCTCAATTTTACACTATGCACTTTTACGACCTCCTCCTCGGTGAAATTTGGTGAAAATGATCTTGAGGAGTGGGACATCAAAAGTTTGCCAAGATTTTAGCACAAGTATTAGGGTGTTGGCAAACTTTGACCAAATTTTAGACATTTTCAGTGAAATATGAGAAGTACGAGGAGCTGTACTGCCATGGATTCGGCAGCAGGTAAATTACAGAAAAATCCTATGTTATTCCATATAGGAAAATGGATACATTTGCAGGTGGTTAAGGGGCAGACTTCATACTTTTATGAACTCCTTGCTGAGCAAATGAGCTCAAACTTGGTGAAAATGATCTTGAGGAGTGGGACATCAAAAGTTGCAACAAAAAAAAGCTTTTGGGGGGGGGGGGGGGGGCCAGAGTCAGGACTAAACACGGACCAGCCTCCTGCTGGTGCCAGAGTCAGGATTAAACACGGACCAGCCTCCTGCTGGTGCCAGAGTCAGAACTAAACATGGACCGGCCTCCTGCTGGTGCCAGAGTCAGAACTAAACATGGGCCGGTCTCCTGCTGGTGCCAGAGTCAGAACTAAACACGGACCAGCCTCCTGCTGGTGCCAGAGTCAGGACTAAACACGGACCAGCCTCCTGCTGGTGCCAGAGTCAGGATTAAACACGGACCAGCCTCCTGCTGGTGCCAGAGTCAGAACTAAACATGGACCGGCCTCCTGCTGGTGCCAGAGTCAGGACTAAACACGGACCAGCCTCCTGCTGGTGCCAGAGTCAGAACTAAACATGGACCGGCCTCCTGCTGGTGCCAGAGTCAGGACTAAACACGGACCAGCCTCCTGCTGGTGCCAGAGTCAGAACTAAACATGGACCGGCTTCCTGCTGGTGTTAGGGTCAGGATTAACCCTCGTACTCTCTTCATTTGAGCTGCACATTTCAATATAGAGCAATATACGCAATATATCAGTAATATATGTTTCACATCAGAAAAAAAAAACGTATTTAAACATTTTGCATAAATTGTATGTTAGGTGATGTTTTGGACCCATGAAAGTTCATAGCCATGAAATTTTAAAAAATGTACATGGGTCAAATGGACCCAAAGATATGGTTAAACATGGACCAGCCATGGAATTTTGTTTACATGTAATGTGTACTGGTAAATATGAGGGAAGAAGACATTGCAAGAATTTCTAAATCCAATCCAGTAAAGGAGACAAGGATAAGTGCATGATTGAGCTTTGTGAAAAATTTGAGAGCTGTGTGACAGTGTTAACCACAATGCCTGCCAGAATGGAAATAGTGTTAAGTTACTGAGATGATTGTAGATGCATGCGGGAAAAAAAAACTTTTTTTTTTTTTTTTTTACCATCGAAACAAATCTTGCTTTACTCTTCAAGCCTGCAAACCAGTGGCAGTTGTTGACACACCATGGGATACTTCCACCATGTCCAGGACTTGGGAACAAGCAGGTGGGATCACAGTTGAACCCCTGGACAAGGATAATTTGAGCCACTCCTCTTGGGCAGGAGGTCCAATCTGACAAGAATCTCTCACAAGAAGAGTTGCCAGTGGACTCATGAACACTTCATAACACCTGTCAGTTTAATAATTTATGTAGATAATACTTGCACTACTGCTCTGATCTTGCTGCTTTTGTAATGTAATAATGTATACATTCACAATTTTTCTTTTAATTATTCGTTATTCTTATACAGATGTTTTGCTTGCCCTTATTTAAATGATAGTCTATAGTCTTTATTTTAACAATTATTATCATTTATAGCTGTTTTTGCACCTTACTACTAAAGCAAGTACATAGTTTGTGTGTGAATTGACAATGGCAACAAAAGTTTCTATTTCTGATTATAGATGTTTTAATTATTGTGTGCTGCCATATTTCCAAATTGTCACTTGTCCCAGGTCACCCCTGAAAAAGGTGAAAAGCTGAAAAAAAAAAAACCTCAATGTTTGTTTTTTACGTTGGGGAAAATAAAAATACATTTTCATTTGTTATTCATGTCAGTGACAACTGTCATGTCCTTGTCAAAAAATTAATTTAAATAAATAAATAAATGTAACTAAATTTTATAACAAAGATTCACATGATGTACCACACGGTGATGGAGGTGGTGATGGTGCAGTTCTACACGGCCATCATAGAGTCCATCCTCACCTCCTCCCTCACGTGTGGTCCATCCTCTCCTCCTCCATCACGTGTGGTCCATCCTCACCTCCTCCATCACCATGTGGTCCATCCTCACCTCCTCCATCACCGTGTGGTCCATCCTCACCTCCTCCATCTCCGTGTGGTCCATCCTCACCTCCTCCATCACCGTGTGGTCCATCCTCACCTCCTCCATCACCGTGTGGTCCATCCTCACCTCCTCCATCTCCGTGTGGTCCATCCTCACCTCCTCCATCACCGTGTGGTCCATCCTCACCTCCTCCATTACCATGGAAAAGTTCATTCTGTCTTCCTGTAATTATTAACTGATAAGAGACAACAGGTGTTGTTCAGGGCATGGTCATTTTGACATTTTGACATCAAACTGACCATGTCTGCCCCCTGGTGGTCTCTCAACAACATCTGAGACTGTCACCTCTGATGAAGGCGGAAGTCTTCTTGCCAAAACATGTCAGGTAAATAAGCTAATAGCTATTTACAAGTTTATTAGAGGAATCTCACAAGTTAATCTTCACCAAAATTGTTAAACTGATGGAAAATAGGCTCAGTGTAATGAAAGGGGGGAGGGAAGAAGACAGACGAGAGGGGGGAGGTAGGGAGACAGACACACAGACAAGGGAGAGGGACAGAAGAGATGGAGGGAGGGAGACAGACAGACGAAAGGGAGAGACAGAAGAGAGGGATGGAGACAGATAGACGAGAGGGACAGAGACAGACACAGACGAGAGGGAGGGAGACAGACGGGAGGGAGGGAGACAGACACAGACAGGAGGGAGGGAGACAGACACAGACGAGAGGGAGGGAGACAGACGGGAGGGAGGGAGACAGATGGGAGGGAGGGAGACAGACACACAGATGAGGGGGAGGTAGACTGACCCGAACAAGTAGAAGGAAAACAGACGAGAGGAAGGGAGGGAGAGAGACAGACACACAGACGAGGTGGAGGCAGACGGACACACAGACAAGAGGGAGGGAGAGAGAGAGAGACACATGGACGAGGGGGTGGGAGGGAAACAGACGAGAGGGAGAGACACGGACGAGAGGGAGGGAGACGGACAAGGGGGAGGGAGAGAGACAGACGAGAGGGAGGGAGAGAGACAGACGAGAGGGAGACACTCAGACAAGAGGGAGGGAGACAGTTGAGAGGGAGGGAAGGAGACAGACACGGACGAGAGGGAGGGAGACAGACGGGAGGGAGGCAGACAGACACAGACGAGAGGGAGGGAGACAGATGGGAGGGAGGGAGACAGACACACAGATGTGGGGGAGGTAGACAGACACAGACGAGTAGAAGGAAAACAGACGAGAGTGAGGGAGGGAGACAGACACACAGACGAGTGGGAGGGAGACAGAAAGACACGGAAGAGGGGGAGGGAGGGAGACAGACGAGAGGGAGGGAGACAGACATGGATGCGAGGAAGGGAGACAGACGGGAGGGAGACAGACGGGAGGGAGGGAGACAGACACACAGACGGGAGGGAGGGAGACAGACGCACACGGACGAGAGGGAGGGAGGGAGACAGACACAGACGAGAGGGAGTAGACAGACATAGACGAGTGGGAGGGAGACAGACATGGACTCGAGGAAGGGAGACAGATGAGAGGGAGGGAGGGAGGGAGACAGACACGGACGAGAGGGAGGGAGACAGACGGGAGGGAGACAGACACACAGACGGGAGGGAGGGAGAGAGACGCACATGGACGAGAGGGAGGGAGGGAGACAGACACACACGGACGAGAGGGAGGGAGACAGACGGGAGGGAGGGAGACAGACACAGACGAGAGGGAGTAGACAGACATAGACAAGAGGGAGGGAGACAGACGAGAGGGAGGGATGCAGACAGACACAGACGAGAGGGAGGGAGGGAGACAGACACACACGGACGAGGGGAGGGAGAAAGACGAGAGGGAGGGAGATAGACACAAACGGACAAAGGGGTGGGAGGGAGACAGACGAGGGAGGGAGACGGCCACACAGACGAGAGGGAGGGAGACACACATACACGGACGAGGGTGAGAGAGACAGACACAGATGAGAGGGAGAGAGACACACAGACACAACCTGACCTGACAAACCCTGACAATCATACGAGAGAGGGTGAGAGACACAAGTCAAGTAATTCCCCCCATCTGAGACCTGCTGAACTGAAAGAGCAGAACCATGTAGGCAATCCGAGCTGGCGCAAACAAGCCAGAAGATCCTTTTGTGCGTTCTGCCAATAAGAGGGAGTACCTCTTATTGGGTGCTGAAAGTGATACCCTGCATCACAATCCAACATCTCTTTGAGAGAGTCTTTCACATTTTTACCACTAGTAGGTTAAGAGCCAGAGTGTCCTTTTCTGGATGCTATAGAAACTTTAGAAACCACCTGATCAACCTCAATCAAAGACAGTGCAAAGAAGATGTATTCAGAATTATGAGCAAATCTACAGTCTGCATGCATTATTCTATTGAGTAAATACCGGAACGTCAGTGAGATGCGTCTCTGTGTATGGAAAGTATTACGCGCTAATGGGAACAACTTGGGAAAACATTTGGCTTCATGGTCCTCATCAGACCGCAATTTCAGAAGATGATTGCCTTCAGCTGGAGCAAGATTCAGGATATCTGTAAAGGCATGATCAATGGTTTCCTGACCGGGATCAACTGGCATAAGGCAAGTGTCTGGGATGACACAATGTCGCTGATTATCATGTAAAAGTTCATCTTCCATTTCCTCTCCTGGTTCTCTTTCAACATCACCTTTTTCCTGTGGACACTCGCTGGGTTCTTGTTCTCTTCATTAAAGTCAATATCAGCAAAATGTTTGTTATTTTGTTTGAGGAACCGAAGGGCTTCTCTGATGCGCATCTGGTCAGCAAATTGGAATTCATAATAACCTTTGTATGACAGTTTTCGTTTCAGTTTGATAGGTATTACAACACCCTCCATGTCTGTTCGAGGAAGCAAGGTGGTCGTCTCAAGGACATTAGCAGGGACACAGGTAGCTGGGCCGTGGGCCGCATCTGACCACCTTTAGGAAGAGCTATTGCTTTAATAAAGGAAATGGTGGGACAACACAAATGATGCTACAGACTGTTCAAACATTCCAACTCTGGAGGAATGGGGTCCAACTCCAAATTGTTAAGATGACATTCAGCCGGCATTTGACCTTTACGAAGCTTCATGTTACAAGTAGAACAGATCCAGAGTTCTCCCATTGCTGAATTCTTTACCCTGCAAGGACTAGGGCAATCAGGATTGCATTTATGCAAGTATTTCTCTGAAACGCACCTCTCTGCAACTGAAGTAACTTCAGGCTCTGAGTTGTAACTACCTTTGTTACAGGGTTTAACTTGTTGTTTAAAAAACAATTTAAAGCAAACACAACACACATATTCTGGACCACCCTCTTTAACTTTTAATAAAAATGTATCAATGATGTAATCAATATCCTCTTCTTTCTTTTTTTTTTTACTTGCTTTTTCCATTGTTTGTTTGCATTTTTTACCTGGGCTCTAAAGGTAGGATTTGTGCTGTATTTGAGTTTTGATTCAGTCTTAAGATTTTGTCTATGTAAAATACTGTCTCTGTATTTACGTTTACTCTCCATCTTCTTCTTCTCTCTGTGTTTTTCATCTTCGTATTTCAGTTTACTCATCAGCTTCTTCTTTTCTCTGTGTTGTTCATCTTAATATTTCAGTTTACTCAAACATTTACTCTCCATCTTCTTCTCTCTGTGTTGTTCATCTTCATATTTCAGTTTACTCATCAGCTTCTTCTTCTCTCTGTGTTGTTCATTTTCATATTTCAGTTTACTCATCAGCTTCTTCTTCTCTCTGTGTTGTACAGTGATCCCTTGTTTATCGCGGGAGTTGCGTTCCAAAAATAACACGCGAAAAGTGAAATCCGTGAAGTAGTCAGCTTTATTTTTTATTATTTTACAATGCAATGCTGAACTATGGAATGAAACCAAAAATCAAAACCTGTTTTAAAGCCCAACATTTGTTTAAAACAATAATTTTAATATAGTAATACAAGGTTGGAAACATTGTCACTGGCGTATTTCACAGTCTGTGCCTCTTGGTCCTGACTCCGCTCCGCTGTAGCGTCTGTTTCTACTGAAGGTGCAGGAGAAGAACATTGTTATGGGTAGTTGTTGGCGCTCTTTCTTTTTCTGAGCAAGAAGATTTTTATAAACGGATATGCCACCTTCGATTATATCTGAGAACTAGACAACAGTAAAGCCCCTGAGCCAATCAGGATTCAGAGCACAATGCACTGTAAAAATATCCGCACTGTAAAAAAAAAATCCGTGAAGCAGCAAAGCCGTGAAAGATGAAACGCGATATAGCGAGGGATCACTGTACATCTTCATATTTCAGTTTACTCATCAGCTTCTTCTTTTCTCTGTGTTGTTCATCTTAATATTTCGGTTTACTCAAACATTTACTCTCCATCTTCTTCTTCTCTCTGTGTTGTTCATCTTCATATTTCAGTTTACTCATCAGCTTCTTCTTCTCTCTGTGTTGTACATCTTCATATTTCGGTTTACTCATCAGCTTCTTCTTCGCTCTGTGTTGTACATCTTCATATTTCTTTTTAGTCTTTTTCTTCTCTCTATACTGAACATTAATTTTATATTTGGCTTTACTTATTGCTTTAACTTTCTCCTTATGGAGTAAATTATCTTTGTATTTAATTTGTGACAATTCTGCTAGAGCCACTTTATGTTTATTGTAAAAAAGTTCCCGTTTTGTTTTTTTCGTATCCCTCATAGTAATATTGTTAAAATTAGTTTTTTGTTGAGAGTCCACTTTTGATCTAATGTTATAACCCTTAGAAATTTGGCAGCAGTTATAACATGTTTGACTGTCAACAACTTTAACATAGACAACAGTTTCATAGTGATTTCCATGACAGTTTTCTAGATATATTCCATTATTGCTTAAATAGTTTGCATTGCATTTATATTTTAGCCATCGATTATTAAGGAAGGTGAATATGTCCACACCTAAATAATTTGCAGTGGCTTGTATTTCAATTTCTGTAGCCCAAGTGTTGACACGACGCATGTTACTTTTGTTGATATAATCGACGACCGAAGAACCATCTCTCAATAGTGTGGCCAGTCTTATTTTTCTGTGATTTTTCTGTGTACCACTCACAACTTGAGAGATAGCCCTAAAATAACAGCTGCCATCAGCAACAATTTTCTCATTTTGACAAGGGATGCCCATTTGGCCTATGCTAGAGGGAACGCTGATTTTGAACTTCTCAAATTGTATGTTTAAGTGCTGGCACATAGCTTGGCAGACCGTCTCACTCAAGGGATTAAATGGAAAAATGTGCATGGTTTGATTTACAATTTGTAAATCTGAATTTGTTTCAGTGTTATCACGCCATTTGATTATTTTGTGAGCAGAAATACCCACCGGTTTTGGAGACACTGGTCCTTCATAACCAGCAGTACTCACCGGTTTAGGGGACTCTGGTTCCTCATAACCAGAAATATACACTGGATTTGGAGATTCTGGTTGTTCTTCGGCTGACCTCAAGCACTTCACAACAACCCCTTGAAGCTCAAAAGGTTTGTCTGACCTGCTGTAGCACGCAGCTAAGCAACAGAGATGATTCTCCAAATCACCTAAACTACCAAAACAAACCACACTCTTTCCACCCTCAACAGGCATTCCTGTTGCACTCCGAGAATGTGAGTCAACAACTGCAAAACGTCCATCCTCTATGATGATGGCACAAGTACTGCCACAAAGTGTAAAAAGACACAAGCTATACTCTGCCAAAATCACTTCTAACCCAGAGTGCAAACTATACTCAACACCTAAATCAATTGCTTCACTTTGCAATACATCAGCATCACCACCAACTCCGTTTCCGTAGCGAAACTCAAACTCTTGACCATCAATGGTTTCCTTCACTGGCAAATTGCTTACCATCAAGGTCTCTTCCCCTTCGGTGATTTTGCCAGCGTCACGGACTCCAGTGTAAAGCTGATCACCAACAAGCAAAACCCAATCCAACTGTTCTTGGTCCCAAGAAAACACAGATGAAACTGTGTGTTTTGCCAAGGCCACTAGCGCTATGGCCATGCACTGCACACCCCGAAACTGAAAGATGTCCTCACCCTGATGGAAATTACCTCGAATATTGTCAGGAATCTGGACAGACTGGCTTGTGCTGGAAACAACAGGACTCCCCACTACTCCCCTATCTGAGCTAATACTGTGTCTCCCATAAGTGTGTGATGGTGCACATGAATCAGTCGACTTATCTGTGTCGTCTTCATCGGTTCCAATGAGACCTGGACCAGGAGCAGGTGGGATACTGAGCTGCGATGTTTCAGGCATCTAGATTGTATGAAGAAACACAGCTTAATTAATACATGCAGAAAGACGGGCGTCAGAAATGGCAAGAGGGAGACACAGGTGAGAGAGAGAGAGCAAGAGGGAGACAAAAGAGCAAGAGAGAGACATAGAAGAGAGGGAGACAGGAGCAAGAGAGAAAGGAAAGAGAGTGGGCGAGAGAGAGAGAGACACAGGAAAAAGAGAGAGACACGTACATACGAGTCAGAAAGAGAGAGAGAGCGGATTCAGAAACAAGAGAGAAAGAGACGACTCAGAAAAAGAGAAAGATCGAGAGGAGTCATAGAGAAAGAGAGAAGAGAAAGGACTCAGAGAGTCAGAAACAGAGAAAGAGGAGTCAGAAACAGATTAAAAAGGGAGAGAGAAAGACACCACACACACACACACACACACACACACACACGAGTCAGAAAGAGAGAGCGGAGTCAGAGGGAGAGAGGAGTCAGAAACAAGAGAGAGACACACAGTCAGAAAGAGACACAGATGAGTCACAAACAGAGGAGGAGGAGTCAGAAACAGATTAAAAGGGAGAGAGAAAGACACGAGAAACACACACAGGAGAGACAGAGACATACACACACACACACACACACACATACACATAGGAAAGAGTGACACACGAGTCAGAAAGAGAGAGGAGTCAGAGAGAAAGAGAAGAGAAAGGAGTCAGAAACAGAAATTGAAAGGGACACACACGTCAAAAAGCGAGAGAGGAGTCAGAAACAGAGAGAGGAGTCAGAAATAGAGCGGAGTCAGAGAGAGAGAAGTCAGAAACGAGAGAGAGAGAGAGAGAGAGACATACAAGTCAGAATGAGACACAGATGAGTCAGAAACAGAGAGAGAGAGAGAGGTCCAAGAGAGGAGTAAGAAACAAGAGAAAGAGGGGAGTTAGAAAAAGAGGGAGAGAAAGGAGTCAGAAACAGAGAAGGAGGAGTCAGAAACAGAAACTGAAAGGGACTCACACGTCAAAAAGCGAGAGGAGTCAGAGAGAAAGAGAAGAGAAAGGAGTCAGAAACAGAGAGGGAGGAGTCAGAAATAGAGCAGAGTCAGAGAGAGAGAGGAGTCAGAAACAAGAGAGAGAGAGACACACACACAAAAGTCAGAAAGAGAGACACACAGTCAGAAAGAGACACGGATGAGTCAGAAACAGAGAGAGAGAGAGAAGTCAAAGAGAGGAGTAAGAAACAAGAGAAAGAGGAGTTAGAAAAAGAGTGAGATAAAGAGCGAGAGAGGAGTCAGAGAGAAAAAGAGAAGAGAAAGGAGTCAGAAACAGAAACTGAAAGGGACACACACGAGCCAGAAAGCGAGAGAGGAGTCAGAGAGAAAGAGAAGAGAAAGGAGTCAGAAACAGAGAAGGAGGAGTCAGAAACAGAAATTGCAAGGGACACACACACACACACATAGACGTCAGAAAGCGAGAGAGGAGTCAGAAACAGAGAGCGGAGTCAGAGAGAGAGAGGAGTCAGAAACAAGAGAGAGACATACATGTCAGAAAGAGAGACACAAAGTCAGAAAGAGACACAGATGAGTCAGAAACAGAGAGAGAAGTCAGAGAGAGAAGTAAGAAACAAGAGAGAAAGAGGGGAGTTAGGAAAAGAGGGAGAGAAAGAGCGAGAGAGGAGTCAGAGAGAAAGAGAGAAGAGAAAGGACTCACGAGAGAGGAGTCAGAAACAGATTAAAAGGGAGAGGGAAAGGCACGACACACACACAGATACGAGGGGAGTGAAATACACACACACAGGAAAGAGTGACACACACGAGTCAGAAGAGAGAGAGGAGTCAGAAACAAGAGAGAGACACAAGTCAGAAAGAGACACACAAAGTCAGAGACACAGATGAGTCAGAAACAGAGAGAGAAGTCAAAGAGAGGAGTAAGAAACATGAGAAAGAGAGGAGTTAGGAAAAGAGGGAGATAAAGAGTGAGAGAGGAGTCAGAGAGAAAGAGAAGAGGAAGGAGTCAGAAACAGAAGGACGAGTCAGAAACAGAAACTGAAAGGGACACACACGAGTCAGAAAGCGAGAGGGGAGTCAGAGAGAAAGAGAAGAGAAAGGAATCCGAAACAGAGAAGGATTCAGAAACAGATTAAAAGGGAGAGAGAAAGACACGAGACACACACACACACACACAGGAAAGAGTGACACACACGAGTCAGAAAGAGAGAGATGAGTCAGAAACGAGAGAGAGAGACACAAGTCAGAAAGAGACACACAAAGAGGGGGAGTCAGAGAGAAAGAGAAGAGAAAGGAGTCAGAAACAGAGAAGGAGTTAGTGCAAGAGAGTGAAAGAAGTCAGAGAGAGACCGAGAGAAAGAGAGAGGAAGGAAGGAGACAGACAGTGAGAGAGAATAAATGTAAAGAAACAAAAGAGAGGCTGAGACAGAAAGAGACAATCCACAAATGAATTAACAGCAGCATGTTTTGATCCCAATAGACATAAGCAAATATTCATTACACATTTCTTTTGAATCCTTTAAGCAGCACCACATAAGATTTCAGGTAGTGGGCATGCCATCTGCTGGACTCCATGGAGATCGAAAGTTACTTTGGCAAATCCTCAATCAGAAAAGTTAAAAGTTAAGACTGGAGAAACAAGCCCCTTCACAGCTTCTTTTTCTGGCTTATTTAGTTCAATTAGAACACTTGTAATTGCGCTTTTTAAAGTCTATTTTTTCCTCAAATCTTATAGTGGGGCTTTAAAGGAAAAATAATATCAATTTTCATATTGTTATTAGCCTTTAAACATTCTCAGAAATGCTCAGAACAAGTAAGTGATGATTTAAGGACTTAAAAACAGCAGAACATTCTCAGATAAGTGACATATATCAGTGGTCCCCAACCCCCGGTCTGCGGATCAGTTTTTTGGCTCCTGATCTGATGCCAATCTTTCCTTCTCGATACCAATCACAAATCTGATCTTCTTGTTTTAATTTGAATGTTTCTGATTGATTCTTTGCCTTGATTACCAATTATGTATTGAATTGTGAATTTGGTTCCAGTTGGATTAATCTACTATATTACTATTAAAAAATAGGCAACATAGTCCAATTAATTGTTATATAAACTCAACAGCTTCAAGGTATAACTCTCATTGTGACAGAGACATGAAATAATGTTTTAATCCTAGTTTCTAAAAGGTAATGTTTGGTTACCATAAAAATACCAGAAGTCTGAGAGCACAAGGTTACTTAATATATACACACAAATAAATGTTTATCTCAATGCTAAAGCATTTAAAAAAAACAAACAACCCAATTGAAATACCATGCAGAGCCCATTGAGATTAAAATTAAATTGTGTTTTTGATTCTATTTTGTCACTGACTGAGTATTTCGTTAGTAACTAAAATTTTACTATAGGTAAATTAAAAGTAATACGTTAACACAAGTTACTTGAAAATGTAGTTTAATTACACTAGTAGTCCCTCACTTCCACAACAGGCTACAGAACAAACAACAGAAGTCAGTTATTACAAGTGCCCCACGTCAGAGGAAATCTGTAATCCCACACCCACCGTGTGCTCCTCCGTCCCGGGCGTTGGGTGGGGAGGTGGGCCGCAAGGCGCCACCTCCTCAGCCGTTGCCTTGGCCACTCCCCTGCGGCGGCGCTTCAGGGCAACAGCTTTGGGACGCCCCGCGAGAGGCGTCTTTTTAACAAAGAAAAAGGGTTTCATTATTTTGAAACTGGAAAATGAAACAGCACATTACTATACACAACATGACATAACAGTAAAATACCTTCTTTCCCTTAGGAAAGGAGCCCAGTGGCTTCACCGAGCCAAGGTGAGACGGAGAGATCTTCTCCATCTCGACCAACATGGCGGGGCTGAACAGCGTGGGCGAAAGGGGGATGGAGAAGACGGTCTCCACCTGTGGACATAGATCAAATGTTTTAATCCACGATATCAAACATTCACAGATCAGGACTGATGAATGTGACTGTGATTCTTTAACTCACCTCCTGTTGAACCAGCCGTGCCTTGGGTCCCACAGGAGAGGCCCTCACTCAAGCCCTATAAAATAAGAATACTGTAAAATAAAACATCAAAGGTTTGGGTCTTCACTTCCTAAAATGTTGGGACGATGCTCCACTCCACTATGATTGGTGTGAAACCAGACCTGGTGTTATTTAATTTTTTTCATGCTGACATTCTCTAGTCATGTATTCATTAAAATGGGTACAGTGGAACATTTTTAGTAACATTTTCAACTGTGCAAAAAGTGGCAGCAAATTCAGCCTTAAGGTTCAATTTAAAAGTATGTAAATGCCAAGAATGTTCCACAAAATTGCTAAAAATATATGTATATTACTGTTCACTTAAAAGTAATTGGACACTCCAGTGTGAAAAATCTATTTAATCTATTTCTGTTAAACAGCAGCTTATCAGGTCACAGCTAGTTATTTTTATTGGTTACTGCAGGTTTAATAATGTTTGGCACATTTAGGATTAACATGGCAGATTGTCATTGTTGTCAGAATAATTGAAAAGTTACATAGAATACAGAAATATAAAGGAAAGTGTGACACACGCCATCAGTTGATACAAGTGTCCTACCTTTCTGCCCTGTCCAGCTGCCGTCCACTCAGAAGGGGGTGGAGGTGGCACGGGCACAGGTCCGGTCACCACCACTCTTGGCTTGACCCTTCTGGTGGCGGGGCGCGATGGGGGAGGAGACACCGGGGGCGGAGGGAGTAGGTGTCTCCAGCTGAGTGTAGCAAGCCTGTCACATCAGCTGAGCGAAGATCCCCATCCCATGGTCATCACTCAGATGGATCTGAAAGAGGGAGGAAACTATCAGACATAACAAATGAACAGGTTCAGGCTGGAGAGGTGACCTAAAGGAAGACTTTATTGTCAGATCAGACATATTCAACTGGCTTTTGAAAATTGGTGTTAGGATGATGCTTTCAGATAATTTACAAATTTAATTACACATTTTTAATTTTAGGATTTGCTGATGGGCAAAAGTGCATTTGACACGGTGCACAGATTCAGAGATATGATTGTATGTACGCCTCCCAGCTCCACAACTCAAGGCGATCCACCGGGAAGTGCTCAGCCACAGGGAAGTAGCGGACTCCTGTGAAAACCACATCAGTAAATACTTGTGCTAAATATAAAGAGAGGTTTTTGTGCATATTCACATCTGAAGTCTGCACCAAGAGCCACACCCAATGTTATATGTGAAAGAACACAGATTATGCTCTGAACCTACCCATGCGCACTGAGACACGGTGAAACTCCTGCCTCAGAAAGGTTTGGACCTCCAGATCGTCAGCCAGACGAGTTGGAAAGTCCAAGACCACAACCTATGATAAAAATCATGTTAATATACTGTGACATGAAAAATATAAATTAAAAAATTACAAATAATAAACTCTTGTACCTTCTGAAAACGTCCCAAAAGGTAGGACAGGAGCCAGCCTCATCAACAGTGCGACTGGCCTGCAAGTTGTTACAGGGAGCCAGGAGACACACAAGGTCGGGGTCTGTTAAAACAAGTGAAGAGTCCGTATATTTAAGCATATCATTTAGAAATTCAACCAAACCCTATTCTTCTGTTATCAGTCACCTCGGGGCAGCACGGTCTGGGCCAGCTCCCTGCGGAGGTCACGGGCAGAACCTACAGGGGCTGAAGCCAAAGGAGAGGCATCCCTCTGGCATCGGCACGAATCCATCCACGATAGCACGCAGATGAGAGTGTCCAACAACAAAGACGAACTAGAAACAAACAACAATTTAATATTCCAGATTGCCAGGCTTTCAGTTTATGAAGTACTTATTACAACAACAAAGCATACCTTCTTGTCGGGACACTCAGGTGGAATGACCAACTTGTAGAGCCAGTGATGGAAGAAGTTGGCCAGTTCTGTTTTCGCACAGTACCGTAGCCTTAAAGAGAAAGAAAACATCAGACAGACTTGCAAAGGCAGTTAACATGTACCTAACAGAAGCTGAACTTACAAATGGTCGGTTCAGGACTGGTGGGGCAGAACGGAGGAGCGCCCACCGCGAACTGCTCCTGCCGTCGCTGCACAGCTGCCAAAGAGCGCTTATAGCCCTTTGGCCGAGGTATCTGAGAATAAAAAAAATAAATTAATGTTAATAAAAAATAAGTATAACTGTTGTAGAATTATGCACATTACAGGCCCGGGCTCAAACGTTGTTACAAATAACCATTAAATCAAAGGCTGACATTGGGGTTAAAAACAGAACAAAACTTTTTTTTTTTAAGCAGGACCAGCTTTAAATTTCAAGTAAAGCAGGACTAAACCAAGGCTAGATCAGGCCTGAACCAAGGCTAGACCAGACCTAGACCTGGACAATGCACAACACAATTACATCAGCTCATAGCAAGAATGCACATTTAAAAACACAAAACCAGAAGTAAAATTAAAGTTATGAATGTTACAACGGTTCCATGAAACCCAGATGCCCACCAATGGCAGTGCTTAAGCACTAGATGGTGCAGAGGGACTTATTCAGAGTCATTCAGTGCTCAAGCACCACCTTTGGCGTTCACCTGGGAAGATTCCATAAACAGAACTAAAACTTGTGTTCTCAGGACTAAAGCAATACCAAAACGAGACCATAACAGGACCTACCAGTGACCAACAGAGTCTAGGCCTAAACATGATTTATTAAATAAGACTTAAGCAGAACCAAACCGAGACTAAACAGGAATAAACAAAGTCTAAACTGTAACAAAACCATGATGGAATTAGGTCTAAATCAGAACTTCAACCTGGACTAAACTAGCACTAAGCCTGGTCTAAACCAGTCCTCAACATGTCTACACCTTGACTGAACCAGGACTAAACCCATAATTTGAGAACCACTGACCAAATATAAAGTCATATTATTAAGTGGTATCGGGCCACTGGGTCAAATGCCCTACAAAAAGGATTTTTTTCCTTTACCTCACTGTACAGTAATTTGCTGACGGTCCCTAAAGAAGCACTGATACCGCTGCAGAAAACTAACTTTCACTTGCACTTCACTGATGGCCTTATACCTGCATTTGACAGATTTCAATGTATATACACTTAGAATGTACATTAACTAAAACACTTAGAAATGTACATAAAACTGGAGTTGCAGTTTTGAGGCTGCGCAGGTTATAAAGAAAATTAATATTGGACACATCTCGGTCCTTGTCTAGGACGAGTTAGTTAGGATGAATTAGTTAGGATGAGTTAGTTAGGATGAACTAGTTAGGATGAGTTAGTTAGGATGAGTTAGAGGTTGAGCTCTTCTTTCGCTGCAGTGAGCCAGAGCACTCTGCAATTTTTTGAAGAGAGAGAGTAAAAGGCAGGACACGGAGCCATGAGGCGCCAGCCTCAGGTGGGACTTTTATCGGAACTGTCTGGAGGATGTGGGCAGGGAGCGCACGTAAAATTCGCTGAGAGGAGCGGAAGCGCTAAGGCGGGCTTGAATGACTCGCCAAAGGCATCAGCCCCGCGCACGGAGTGTACGAGCCCCAGCATACGAGGCCCGCGCACGGAGCGTAGGAGCCCCGCGCACGGAGCTCACCAGCCCCGCTCTCGGAGCGCTGAGTCCCACTCAGATGAATAGCACCATAGCTTCATCACATCCTGTCAACATGACAAACACAGGCTACACTCACGTGTGACAGTACAGTGAAAACATCAGCGAACAAAGCAGAGTCGCTCTGGTCGCTTATAAAGTGCACTGTAATAGAGCGGACTTTTAATCAGAATCACTATAATTTGGGGAAATAATTTCAATCGGTAAAATTGGCCCAGCCACGGCCCAGCCACATTTCCCGCTGCAGTAGAGACCAATGTGATTGGCTGTCTGCAGGCTCACTGCTCTCTGATTGGTCAACACTGACACACATTAAACCGGATCAGAACCAGTCTAACACAAGTTTAATTGCGTTACACCAGCTAATCATTACAGCACCCCATAGCCCACTTTTAAGTACAATTAAACAGTATACAGGTTCAAAACCAGACTAAAAGCACGGTTCAGAGACGTGTTTTCAACGTGAAATGCGTTCAAAACTGCCTGCCAATGACGCCAGAGCGCACACGGTAAAAGCAAGGTACACCGTTTTAAACACTATGAAAATGTATCTGCATGACTGATTAAAATTTGGTTCAGAAAAGCTCACATTTGCTCGGCCTGCACAGGACAAACTTCCCTACAGGGACAATTGGCCTCTCACTGTAGTCTGCTGTACAGTCACGTTTACAGAGCGCACAGCAAAGGCAAATGCCGTGCTTCTGCTGAGTGTAGCTGCCCCCGCGATTACACCAGAACCAAACCGGGACGGACTATGGCTAAATCAGGACCTAACCAGCACTTAACAAGAACCAGAAGGAAAACTAGTTTGACAAAAAAAAGAAAAAAGGTCTTACCTTTCAGAGCGTAGTCCAATCAAAGGGGCTTTCTTCAGTGAAGAAAGTTCCGGAGAGGGTGGGTGGATGGACAAACGAACCAGATAGACCAGGAAAAGTAAATCCAATCCGATTGTCCAAAAAGGTGAAGGAAATGCGACTCAAAGGTTATCACAAGTGAAAGCCAGTGAGGAGTAAATCTGTGAAGATCGCAGGGCTCCGCTCTTCTATATGGAAAGGGGCAGGGCCAATTAGAGCCGTTCTTTTCAAAAAATGCATCATTCTCTGGCCAATCAGAGCCGGTAGTAGCGGCGGCCATCTTGCAAGTGCAGAAGTGCAACATTCTACAACAGATCGCACTAGAATATATAATGTAAAACAGGGTAATGCAAATTACACGTTAAAATGTTTAAATTCAGATATAATAGTATATTTGTGCCCTAATAATGCAGAACTTACCCGTCTCTATCAGGAATAATTTTCTCTGAATAATGAAAATGAATATTCTCCCTAAAAACACTGCATTTGCATATTATGCAAAATTAAACTGTTGTTTGTGTGCGCAAACCATATGGACACAACCATCGATATTAAAGACCTAAAATAAAAATAAAAAGTGTTTTTTTTTTCCTTCCACATACTTTTGGTAGAATATGTGTAAAATGAAGTACAAAAACTTAAGTAAAAGTTCATGCCAGAAATATGATCTGCAGCCATCTTGATTCTGGTTGTTAATGTAAACAAAGTAAAAGTGCTGCATTAAATATTAATTCAGTTTTTGACTGATTCTGAGCTTGATAAAGGCCTTTGTCAGTTAAAAGACAGTTCAAAGGGTAAAGTCTTGAAAAAGTGTTCAACAGCTCTGATATCTACACTGACTCCGCTGTTAAATGCGCAAAAACACTTTTCAGGAAACATTTGTGACACAATTTTGTGTTTTAAAAAAGGCTAAGTACACTTCCCGTAGAAATAATATGTCTCAATTCCTGATATGCAAGTATGTTTGCATGAACTGATAAGAGAAATAGTGATGGTTGCATTGGTTGAAATGTTCATAAATTACCTGGAACAACATATTTGATTACCAACATATATAATTCAGATTTTATTTATTATCTGCATATCAAGAATAAGGCTAATTCATAGGCAGTTTGTTTAACTCTAACCCCTAACATTATTACTATTGTGGGACCAATAGTGATAAGCATGCACAATTATTAATGCTGTAAAAACCCACATAAAAGTGCCTTCTTCTTCTGATTGTAGAATCAATTTGGCACAGAGGTAGATGGTAACAAGAGAAGCAAAAAATATTATTGTGGCAACGCCATCCTCCCAACCAGATGTCGGCCATATTGGATCAAAATTCGCTAAACATGATTCAGCATTTTTTTAAACTTCGTACTTTTAAGAACTCCTCCCCTAGGGGGCGTTTGCCTAAACAAGTTGAAATTTGGTGAAAATTAAGTTGAGGAGTGTGGCATCAAAAGATATCCAAATTTTTTGTCTAAGTTTTATGGTCTCTGTGCGCCCCCTCCTCTTGCGTTGGGGGGCGAGGGCCGATCATTGCCGCTTGCGGCTATATTTTCTGTTTCTTTTTGTTGACATTGTGCTGCTGCTTTGATCCATCAAAGTTGTATTTTGTAGAAAATATCTTATCTAATCTAATAAATGTTAATATATTGATAAACTTCAGTAAAACTGTGAACCTTGGGATAATGGGAATTTATGTTTTTTTTTGCAACTAAACTTCAACTTATAATTTTGCATTATATGTGAAAATAACTTATTAAGGCTGTGACTGACAGAACGTTGAGGTAATGTGCAGGCAATTTGAACCACTACTAATTTAACTTTGAAGTAGTAGTAGTAGTAGTACTTGTACAAATAATATTAGAAAGAGTACAAATACTCCCAGTGGTATTATTTGAAGTAGTAGTAGTGGTTGTACTACAACCAATACTACTACTGCAACAAATAATTAGAATAGAAGTAATGGTAGTAATATTTGAAGTCACTACTGTACCACTACTACTAGTTGTACTACTACTACTTGTATTAGTTAATTGCTTATTTATTTGAAGCAATAGTCGCATTTGATGTTGTACTTGTGTAGTATTTGAACAACTACTACTTCTACTAATTAATGTAATACGAGTTGTAGTACTTGAAGTGGTAGTTGTTGTACACTGCTACTACTAATAATAATAATAATAGCACTACTACTTTGACTAGTGCTACAACAAATACTAACACTACAAATACTACTACTACTACTACATCAAATACCATTACAACACTATTACAAATACAACTACTAATAATACTATTTTTAATAGTAGTATTTGCAGCAGTATTAGTGTGTTGGTTGAAGTACAAGTAGTTGTTGTTTAAGTAGTGATTATACTAATTGGTGGAGTACCAGTCATAGTAGTTGAAGTACTACTACAAATACAACAACTACACATCAATAACTAAGTAGTAATAGTAGTGAATAAAAAGTAGTAGTCGTTGAAGTAATACTCTGTCCTTTAGATTCAATTGCCTGCACATACCAGGGAGGAGAGAGCCCAACCATTCTTTCAAGTCGTGTTGTTGTATACATTTGTTTTCTAAAAAAGTTTGTGTTTTAAGGTTACTGTGTAACCCGCACCATAGGACATTTCAAGATGGGAAGATGTAAGAAAGGATGTAGGAGGACAAAGGATCAATGGGAAATGGCTGGTGGACGGGAGTCTATTGTCTGTGCAGTCAAAAGCGGCATAGCTAAACATGGAGACACTTCCTACATCTCCGGCTTATGGCCTGAGGTCTCCATAAACCTATTTGGCAATGCCAATAAGGCAAACTGTCATTAGTTGTGGGTTACTTGGTCAAAAAACAGAAGAGGGTTAAACGATTTGACTTGTAGAGGTGCAAGAGAAAGTACTGAAGGAGAAGATCACAGTAAAGAGAATGAAGATGACAGTCAAAGTGCTGCAGGAAAGAGCATGACTCCAAGACATGGAGCAGAGAGATGGAGGGAATGCAGGAGAGGAAGACATGGATCGAGCAGATGGAGAGAGTGCTGAAGAGAAAGACAAGGACAAAAAAGGAGATGCAGAGAGTGCTAGAGAGGAAGCCATACAGCAAGGTGATGTAGGGAGTGCTGGAGTGGAAGACAGAGAGAAACAAGGAAGTAAAGGAGAGGGACAAGATACAGAAAGAGAAAAAGATGGAGACGAAGACATGGAGGCAGAAGGTGGAGATGGGGGAGTGCCGTAGACGAAGGATTGCAGGAGACAAAGACACAGAGAAAGGAAATGCAGGGTGTTCTGCCTATTGTGAAGATTTTGATTATTTTTTAGTATTAAATGGGTTTGTAAATTGGCCTACAGCGCCCTTGTGCGGTTGCGCAGTGCTAATGTTTTCTTGGTAGAGCGCATGTAAAATCCAAGATGGCCGAATGCGGAGTCTGTTGTGTTTTTGAGCCAGTGTTTCTTTGAAGCGGTTTTTGCTTTGGACAATATTTGTCCTTTTACGGTTGGTCTAAGAGGACAATGGTTGATGACCATTCTTCAATAAATCAACAAAATCAACAACGTCTGTTTATTGGAGCGCCGTTAACTCGCAGTCTAGCCTTGCAAAAACGGTAACTTGGGGAGAGGACTGCACAGTAAAAGGACATTAGCGCAGCGGGCACAACCACCACGAAGGAACACATACGGCAATCCTACCATGAGTCTACGATCAGGACGGCAATATCTTCTGACCCCTTCACAAGAAGAGTCGGGTACGCTAGAGCCAGAGTCACGAGAGTCTGAACAAGGAGACAACATGGACGACGCAGAGAGTGCACATAAAACAAAGAACAAGGACAACACGAGTAATGTGGACACACAAGCTGAGTCTATACGTTCACATGTATCCACACGTTCATCCAGACGTTCTTCTGTCAGCTCTGCGGCGCTAAAGGCACGAGCTAAAGCAGACGCTGCACGTGCACGACTAGCATTTTCTGCTAAAGAAGCATCCATAATGAAACAGAAAGCTGAACTTGAAGCTAATCTACACATCTTGAGCTGTGAAAAGGATGCTGCAGTCGCTGAGGCAGAGGCTGTTGCATACGAAGAAGAGCAGGAACCTGCGAGAACCGAACTGAGCCAAGCATTAGTGGGTCCACCTGCCAATCCAATTCAACGCACAGCAGAGTATGTTCATAATCACTCAGATCACTGCTTTGAGGGATTTACATTCACTGTAGATCCACAAGCTTGTCATAAAGCAGCACGTGAACAATTTGAAAAACCTATGGACAATAAAAGTACACACAGTAAGATGTACATCAAAGTAGAAGAAAAAGAACGCCACACAGAGACCTTGAATCCTCCCAAACTGCATCCGTACGACACCATACACTCAGCCCCGGAGATCCAGGGTGTACACGACATCACCAGGTATCTGACACGCAGAGAAATGCTGAGCACAGGACTTTTGCAGTTTGATGATCACCCAGAGAACTATTGGGCGTGGAAGGCGTCATTCCAAAATGCCATTAAAGACTTAAATATTACAGCACAAGAAGAGCTAGATTTGATCATTAAGTGGCTTGGAGATGAATCTAGTCAGCAAGCAAAAAGAGTACGCTCAGTACATGTTTTCAACCCAACAGCAGCTCTAAAACTTGTATGGGAAAGACTAGAAGAAAGTTATGGGTCTCCTGAAGTAGTGGAAAATGCACTGCTAAAAAAGATTGAACAGTTTCCTAAACTCAACAACAAAGACAATGTGAAGTTAAGAGAACTGGGCGACATTCTGCAGGAGATAGAATGTGCTAAAGATGGAGGATATTTGCTAGGCCTCTCATATTTGGACACTGCTCGTGGAGTGAACCCCATTGTGGACAAGCTTCCCTACGGTTTACAGGGAAAGTGGATCGCAACAGGAGCCAGGTACAAGGAGGAACACAAAGTGTCTTTTCCACCTTTCAGTATCTTCTCGAGCTACGTGAGACAACAGGCAAAAATAAGAAATGACCCGAGTTTTGTCATCACACCTCCTGTCAGTGCCAGCACAAGCTTCAAAAAAGAAAAAAGCTTCAGAGGTAATAACAGGCAAGTGATAAGTGTGCACAAAACAGACATCCCATCAGATTCTAATTCAGCACAAAACAGTTGCAGCAAGTCGACAGAAAGTCCTGATAAACTCAGTCCAATACACAAAAAACCCCATCATCTCAAAAAGTGTAAAAGCTTTAGAGCAAAACGTCACACGTCTCCAGTCCCTCCGAAAGACACTGGACCGCAAACCTGAAATGAAAAGACAATACATAGAATTCATGCAAAACATGCTGGACAATGACCACGCAGAGCTCGCTAGATCCTCAAAAACCTGAGCAGCTGAGAGTAGTCTTCGACTCAAGTGCAGAGTTTGAGGGACAGTCACTTAACAAAGTCTTACTAAGTGGACCTGACCTCAACAATACGCTACTAGGTGTACTTATGCGTTTTAGGAAGGAGCCTGTAGCATTCTCCGCTGACGTGCAGCAGATGTTGTATTGTTTTGTAGTGAGAGAGGACCATCGGGACTATCTTAGATTCCTTTGGTATGAGGACAATGATCCGAGCAAAGACATCACAGACTACAGGATGAAGGTCCACGTGTTTGGAAATAGTCCTTCCCCGGCTGTGGCAATTTACTGTATGAGGCACGCTGCAGCTGAGGGAGAGGAAGAACATGGACATGATGCAAAACAGTTCATAATGAGACATTTTTATGTAGATGACGGACTTGCATCCACAGCAACTTCAGAGGAAGCCATCGAGATACTGACAAACGCACAAAATATGTTGACACAATCAAACTTAAAACTACACAAAATAGCTTCCAATGACCACAAAGTAGTGGAAGCGTTTCCTGCTGCTGAGAGAGCAAAAGATCTAAAGGACTTGGATTTAGAGTTGGACAACATACCCCTGCAGAGAAGCTTAGGAGTCCTCTGAAATTTAGAAAATGACAGCTTTACATTTCATGTCAGCACAGAGCAAAAGCCATACACTAGGAGAGGTGTACTGGCCACTGTCAACAGTTTATACGACCCACTAGGGTTCGTGTCACCCATCACCATGCAGGGAAAAGCTCTTCTCCGTGAACTGACTGCAGAGCAAAACGACTGGGACGAACCACTACCTGCAGAGCGAGAAGAGGAATGGAACAAATGGAGAAGCTCCTTAAAAGATCTGGAGCAGATACCAAGATGCTACCTGCCATTCTCCCAGACTATTGCTGTGAGTAAAGAACTGTGCATATTCTCAGATGCATCCACCATGGCGATTGGAGCTGTAGCGTATCTGAGAGCCCTTGACAGTGAAGGTCAGTGGCACACAGGCTTTATTATGGGCAAGTCTAAGGTAGCTCCACGACCTTCACACACAGTACCGAGACTGGAGTTATGTGCTGCAGTTTTAGCTGTAGAGATGTTTGAACTCATTCAAGACGAAATGGACATTGAAATAGACACTGTTAAGTTTTTTACAGATAGTAAGATCGTACTTGGTTACATACACAACAACACAAAGAGGTTTTACACTTATGTTGCTAATCATGTGACAAAAATCAGAAAAACTACACATCCTGCACAGTGGCATTACATAGCTACAAGTGACAATCCAGCAGACAATGCCACCAGGCCTATTGCAGCTTCCACTTTACCTCTTACTAACTGGTTTAATGGTCCTTCCTTTCTGACACAGCCATGTTTAGAGAAGTCGCACCCCGATTCTTTCAGTCTCATAGAACCTGACTCAGACACAGAGATTAGACCTGAGGTCAAGACTTTTATCACCAAAGTTTCAGAAACTCAACTAGAGGCATGTCGTTTTGAAAGATTTTCTCATTGGATGAGACTGTGTCGCACTGTTGCATCACTTAAACGTGTAGCAGCATCATACAAGAAAACAGTAGACATTAAGTGTAAAGGATGGCAGTGCTTTAATGACAGCAACACTGTGGAAGAGCTGTCGAGAGCAGCTGAGTTTATCATTCACACAGTGCAAAATGAAACATTCAAGGAAGAGTACAGATGCATAAAAGAAAATCTGCCACTCCCAAAACAAAGCAGTCTAAAAAAGTTAAACCCTATCGTTGATGAAGAGGGCCTCCTCAGAATAGGAGGAAGATTAGCACCCGCAAATCTGACACGAAATGAGAAACATCCACTCATTATTCCACACAGACACCACATAGCTGAACTTCTTGTAGGACATTACCATGAAAAAGTCGCACATCAGGGTCGCCACATAACAGAAGGAGCGCTCAGGGCAGCTGGATTCTGGATTATTGGCTCTAAAAGACTTGTATCTTCTGTTATTCACAAATGCGTGCTCTGTTGTAAGCTCAGAGGACAGCTGCAGGTTCAAAAGATGGCAGACTTACCTGTTGATAGGTTGTCACCTATGCCGCCATTCACCAGTGTAGGACTGGATGTTTTTGGCCCCTGGTCAGTGATGACTCGCCGCACCAGAGGAGGAAGTGCAGACAGTAAGCGCTGGGCGGTACTTTTCACCTGTATGTCCACAAGAGCTGTCCACATAGAGCTCATAGAATCAATGTCAACATCAAGCTTTATCAATGCACTGAGAAGGTTTTTCAGTATTCGTGGACCAGCACAAATACTACGCTCTGACAGAGGTACTAATTTTATTGGAGCGTGTAACGAACTGAAAATTGACCACAAGGACGCAGCACTCAACACATTCCTGCAAGAAAAAGAATGTACGTGGCTGTTCAACTCGCCACACTCCTCACACATGGGTGGGGCTTGGGAGAGACTCATCGGAGTCGCAAGATGGATCTTGGATGGTATTCTTTTAAAAGCTTCACATATTCAACTCACACATGAAGTGTTAAGTACATTCATGGCAGAAGTTATGGCAATAATGAATGCAAGACCACTTGTACCAGTGTCAACAGATCCAGACAATCCGACCCTTCTAACACCAGCAATGCTCCTCACCCAAAAAACCAACGCACTATCTGCACCGACAGGGAGTTTCGCACCACCGGACCTTTATTCAAAACAGTGGAAGCAAGTACAATGTCTTGCGGACTCGTTTTGGAAACAATGGAGAAGTGAATACCTTTCAACTCTACAACAGAGAAGAAAATGGACTGATGAGAAAGCAAACATTAATGTTGGAGACATAGTGTTGTTGAAAGACTCTTTAGCTCATAGAAATGACTGGTCTATGGGACGTGTCATGAAAACAATTGAGAGCAAGGACAATAAGATTAGAAAAGCAGAAGTGAAAGTTGTGAAAGATGGAATTGTTAAAATGTTTTTGAGACCTATTGCAGAAATGGTTTTACTTTTACCAGATGGTAACTAGACTGTGTTACAGTTGTTTTATGTTCAAAATGTTTATAAGGTAAAGTTATTTATAGTGGCACAATTTGGATTGTACCAGACGGGGAGTGTTCTGCCTATTGTAAAGATTTTGATTATTTTTTAGTATTAAATGGGTTTGTAAATTGGCCTACAGCGCCCTCGTGCGGTTGCGCAGTGCTAATGTTTTCTTGGTAGAGCGCAGGTAAAATCCAAGATGGCCGAATGCGGAGTTTGTTGTGTTTTTGAGCCAGTGTTTCTTTGAAGCGGTTTTTGCTTTGGACAATATTTGTCCTTTTACGGTTTGTCAAAGAAGACAATGGTTGATGACCATTCTTCAATAAATAACAAAAAATCAACAACGTCTGTTTATTGGAGCGCCGTTAACTCGCAGTCTAGCCTTGCAAAAACGGTAACTTGGGGCGAGGACCGCACATTAGCTGTGAGGTAATGAAATGTATCATGTCTTCTTTTTATTGGCTTTTGTCCGTTTTTGAGACAAAGTAGCTTGTTTTTACCCTGACATGTTTGTTAGACAGATCACTGAAACACATCAAGGTCAAACCAGCCTACTTTCTCTTAAAAACGACCAAACAAAAGTTCTGAGTTAAAAGGTTGGCATTTAAAACGTGATCCTGCCTTAGCCGTGCGTCAAACTAAGCTTCGCTGCAGCCAGATACGATCTACAACACCAAACCTAATTTAGACATGAAATGGTAGACATGGTTTGGGAAAAAAAAAAAACACACTTTGTCTGACATTTATCTTTGTGTCTCACGTAATTCATTCTACACCTATGAACTATTTGAACATTACAAGCTAAACAGGTTTTCTGTTTCTATCTTTTGTCTGTCATTGACTACTGAATTTAGTTGATCTTTTGAGAAGAAAAGGGCAACGTGGCATTCTGCAGTAAAACTTTCAACCAATCACAGCTCATCAAGAGATATTTACAATGCAACATCACCGTTCAGCTGATAGAGATCATTCAAAATACTAACTCAGAAGTATGTTTACTCTTCTCATCAGGTAAGTTATAGGGCACTAGTTGTTTACATAGAAGTCTTGAAGGAAAAATACATTTATTATTCATAGAATCAATTTGCCGTACAAACACATCCAAGAGCGTTGACAGTTCAGAGAAGAGTCGTAAACGAATACAAGAATCCCATGCATTTCAGAACATATTTGTAGAGGTATAAACTACAGCTTAGCAGTATTTGTACATAAGATAAGAGATCCTTTATTTGTCCCACAATGGGGAAATTACACTGTTGCAACACACAGTTTAGAACAGGAATGAATGAAATAGGCGCATGCAATAAAAATAGGATAAATAATTTCTAAACATGGTAATAAAAATACAATATAAAGTATAAAGTGCACACTCTTATTTACAGTAGGTGGCTGACTGGGAATAGATAGTAAAAAATGGCAAATAAAGTGGCTTAAGTGTATTGTTATATACAGTAAGTGACTATAGTGAGGTAAAAGTGTATTAATAGTATGTTAAATTATATTGCACATGATTATAACAGGTGAATGACACATGTTACAGTATTGCACATGATTATAACGGGTGAATGACACATGTTACAGTATTGCACATGATTATAGCGGGTGAATGACACATGTTACAGTATTGCACATGATTATAGCAGGTGACTGACACATGTTACAGTATTGCACATGATTATAGCGGGTGAATGACACATGTTACAGTATTGCACATGATTATAGCGGGTGACTGACACATGTTACAGTATTGCACATGATTATAGCGGGTGAATGACACATGTTACAGTATTGCACATGATTATAGCGGGTGACTGACACATGTTACAGTATTGCACATGATTATAGCGGGTGAATGACACATGTTACAGTATTGCACATGATTATAGCGGGTGACTGACACATGTTACAGTATTGCACATGATTATAGCGGGTGACTGACACATGTTCAGGGCTAACAGTGTTCATTGTAAAGTCTGACAGCAGCAGGAAGGAAAGACCTGCCAAACCTCTCCTTCACACAGCGAGGGTGAATCAGTCTGTCACTGAAGCTGCTCTCCAGGGCAGACAGAGCGTCCTGCAGGGGGTGGGACTCATGGTCCAGCATAGACATAGACATAATTAGAGCTCATGAAAACTGAATTTAATGATATAGTGCATGGGTCGGCAAATGTAGGCACGCGAGTCACGGTGGGCACGCGGGGAAAACGTTGTACAGTTTCTTCTGTAGCCACACTGACTCCCCTCGTTCGTTCAGCCTTAAGATCTTTCCCCGGTGTTGCCACTGGAGCCACGAGCAGCAGTTTGACGTGGTGCGCTGTGCTCTTTAGCGGCGGAGGAGCTGCGTGCATCGCATGCTGGAGCGGGCCTTTGCACCTCCACGTCTTGCTTTCTTTCATTATCATAACATGCAAGTGCCAAATGTGCGGTGTAGTTATGACTTTATCCTGGACATGTAAAAAGATGCGGTGAAGCGGGATGGCTTTACAGCGCCGTGGGTCGTCAAAGTGTCGTAAACAGCGGCCAAACTCTTCATTGGACCCTTTCGAAATACACATTTGTCGATATTCTGGCTGCTAAAAGTCTAGTAGTGGCACACTTAAAGGCATGAACGTCTCAAAATGGCACCTGAAGCCAAAAAGTTTGCCAACCCTTGATATAGTGCTTTCCCAGTGTGCAATGTAACTGTGAAAATTCAGTAATGGCAATCCACAAAGTCTTTTGCTGTCTGGGGTAGACCGAGGGAAGCAACCGCCCCTCTGACAACCACCAATCTATCAATCACACATCACACATCACTGTGTCCTTCCCAAGGTTACAGTGTCATCAGTTCGTAGACAGGATCAAACCGCTGACATTCACACGCCTGGTGTTCAGCCCCTCCCACTTTCTGATGTGTTGGATCAGGCTCAGACACAGTTGTGACTTTGTTCCTCTCAGAAAGGTGTTCAGCTGGATCATCTCGACTTGGAGGAGCAGCGACTCTCCGAGCTCATCCAGTGTGTCTCTAAAGCCGAGGGTCTGCTGCATGATTTTTTTTTTCTTTGTCTTATAAGATATATGGGATGTCACACTACAAGATGGGATAAAAAAAAAAAAAAGTTAGCTACAGTCACACTGTGCGATGGTTCACACGATCTGTCTTAGCTATGACAAAAGTTTGTCTGAGCAAATATCAGATTCACTGCTTCGAGTGATAAAGTCATCATAGTTGTACTTGTTTGTGGAGGCTAGTGGTACAGGCTAGAGGCGTTTTCACATTTGCAAAAGTTACTAAATGAAAGAGAAATGGGAAGATCCTGATCACGACTGAGCTCCTCTGCTGTTACTTTTTAGTTCGCTTGTGTTTACATTTTTGACAAAGATTGACCACAGACTCTGTGACAGGAGGACTCACTCTGCGACCAAGATTCCAAAGTATCAAACGTGTTTAATATAAATCGTAGCTCGTCTTTGGTCGTACAAGCCAAATTTTTTTAGGCACGACTAACGATTCTTCCCGCAGTCAGAAATCTTACGTTGCAGACGGACAAAATCGTGCAGTGGACACCTGGCTTAAGGGAGTGCCTAGACACCGTGCAGAATCCACTGTCTTGTCTCTCAATACCCACTTCCCAAAGCTCATGACCAGGAGAGAGTAGGAACATAGATTGCTCATGAGCTTTGCATTCGGCCTCAGTCCTTCTTCAACCACGATGGTTCAATACAGCGAACGCATCACTGCACCAATCTGTCAATCTCACGCTCCATCCTTACCTCACTAATATCATACATTTTTCCGACTAATGGATGTGAAAGGTGAGTTTATGTTGACGAGAGAGTTGGATGTGAATGATGTCACAGAATATTTATGTTGGACTGGGAAAAGTAGTGCCATTTCCTTGAATGTTTGCTCTTTTATGAACTTTAACATCAGGCTGCTCAGGGACTACAGTGCTACAATCTCTCCGGATGAGGTTAACGCAGGGCTTTTCAATTTAAGGCCCGGAGTCCAAATCAGACCGTCCAAGGGATATGATCCGGCCCTCAACCCATCTTCCAAAAATATTGTATCTCTTGTAATTGGTTTAGATCTGGTTTAGTCCTGATTTAGACTGTTTAGCCCTGATTTAGTCTTTCTATAGACCTGGTTTAGTCCTGGGTTTAGTTCTGGTTTTGACCTTTTCGTGTTACATGCTTTTTATGTTTCAAAAACACTGGACACATTTCTGGCTCCGAGAACAAAACCATCGGAAAAAATAAAGTTGAATAGCCCTGGGTTAATGTATATTGTACACTCTGTCCCTGTCTAATTAATTCATTCAACTACACTAAACTAAACTCGTGAACAAGACCCCAAGGATTCTCCAAACACAGGAGACAAAATACCCTTTTTCCCTGCCACCATGTTCGGGTCGAGAACCACGGCCTCGGATTTGGGAAGTGCTGATTTTCATCCAGGATTTTGATTCAGTTAAAATTAATCTTGCACCCCCATTGTTCAATATCTTCAGTTTGTTTATGTGCTCCTTTGACTCTTCTCGTTATAATCCCATCGCACACAGGCCTGACCTTTGACCCTGCTGTAGAACTGCCATCTCCATTTACCTGCAGTGCTCTGATACATTGTCCATGATAGCGTTAATCTAACAGCCGCGGGCTAAACTGCCACATTACGAGCGTAGATGCTACTTTGGTAATGACTAGATTCACTCTGACATTATCTCCTAAGCACTTCCTGTTTCCCCGGTGGAGGCGGGGCTTTGGTCTGAAACGCAGACACCAGCTGTGGTCTGTGTTTGCACTTATTGTTTATCGCTCTGAATCATGGATGTATTAAATGAACTGGATAAGGTACGCCTCCTCTGTCTGTGGTCCCAGATTGATTTGTGGCCGTGTGAGGTACTGCAGCCTCTTGGAACCAGCCTTTTTCTAAAATGTCACATTATAATCACAGACAGGACTGAATTATTATCAGTATTTAAATAAAATAGAAGGAAATGTTCTTTTCTACCGCTTCTAAAATCACAGAAATTACCGTTTTTATATGAAGTGGGGGATTGTCGTCACGTGGCGCCCTAAAACAAAGATGGCGCTCTCCGTTTCAGGAAGTAAAACAAAGATGGCAGCCATCGTTTCAGGAAGTAAAACAAAGATGTCAGCGTCCGTATCAGGAAGTAAATGCGGAAGTAAGAAACTTTTTTGGGGTCATGCGCCAATGAGCACTCTCCATAGGGATAAACAGGACGGCCATCTTGGATTCATCTTCCAGGTTTTATTATAGTTCTATGCTCTGAATATGGCCCTGTACAGATGAGAGGCTGGAGCAACAACAGAACTACAGGTGAAAAATAGTGTTTACGATCAAATAATCCCCCCATCCCAATAGTATTAAAGGTCCTGTACCTGATTTTTGCTGTTTTGAAACGTGAAAAACAGTTAATGTTAAAGTCTTTCCTTTAAAAGTCCTAAATATTCACCTCCATGTTTTGCCATGCCAGGTAAAGCTAACAAACATTAGCATGCTAACGACACGCTTCCTGCTTTGCGGAGAATAAAACGCTCTATAAATAAATGCAGAGAAAGCACTGGGGCCTCATTTTCACCTGAATAGATGCTTTTACATTGTACCTGTGCTGGAGCAAAACAGATTTTATGTTATTATAAGCAAAAAAATCAAGTAAATGAACTAGCTCTGTTTTTTTTTTTTTAATATATAACTATAAACACATAAATCTATTTTTTACTTCGTATAGCTTCCTGTTACACAGACTGAACAAAATATTTGCTGTGTAACTGGTTCACGCCACATTTACTTTCATTGCTTCTACTTCTGATTTTAAGGCTCTCTCAAAACTGATCACACGAGGCAATGTCATCAGGTTATAGCCTAATTGGTGCTTTAAAATTAAATATAAAACAGATTTTAAAAATTAAAAATAAAGAAAGAAACACTGAAAAGTCATCTGATGTTTAAATATTATCAAACTTGTTACAGTTTTGACAAATTTTTCGAAACTTGGTTTAGTTTGATCACTTGATTCAAACATTTTTGAGTTTATTGAGTTTTACGTGGTCAAATCATATGGAACATTTCTCATAAGATCATGCAGTTCTCGGGCTCTTTCACAAAAGAACACACAGCACTCATTCAGAAACCAGTTCAGTGATTTTCCCTTCACACCTGGTAAAGGGCCAAAACAGAGTCTCTTTAAATACAGAAACTCAAACATTACAACAAAAAACAACTATATGTGAGCTAAAATCAAACAGCTAAGAATGTCTCCTGGATCAAACTGGTCAATGGTCTCAGCAGAGAGTACGGACTGTGGCTGTGTCCAAATGTCCTCATTCACCGCACTGTCCTGCACTCCTGATCAGACTAAACAGTGACTCGGATTCGGACACATAGCTCACTACTTTCTTCTCGCCGCAGATCACATGACTCTCGTGTCTGGGAGGAAAAAAGCCAGTAAAACTCTGATAAAAAATGTATTTCTGTAATGAGTATAGGCCAAATCCATCTGACACGCACATATTTATGGACTAATAATCATCCTTCAAGTTTCATTCATCATGGATCGCACGTGAAACATCAAACGGACTGGATTATTCAACTTTTTGCGATTTTTTTTTTCACAGCTCAAGCTAAGGTAAGCGGCTAACGCAAGCAACTTAACTACATAACGGTTTGTTTTAAGTGTTTTGTTCACAATCTCGGCTCAGCAGTTTGTTTTAACAGCTCCTCTCTCAGCTTCAGTCTGCTGTGTCCTGTCACGGTCTTTTCCGACTCTCGCAATGCATTGTGGTCAATATTGGCCAGTCCAGTGACCACTACTGGTCACTGGACTGGTCACTGGACTTGTATATCTCTGACATGTTAGTGCCATATGAACCATCTCGTACTCTGAGGACCTCAGGGACCAGCCTCCTGCAGGTGCCTAGAGTCAGGACTAAACATGGGGAATCAGCATTTCAGTTTTTTGCAGCTAAAATCTGGAACAGTCTCCCCGAAGATGTGAGACAGGCCTCCACTCTGACAATGTTTAAATCCAGGCTAAAAACTGTTCTCTTTAGACGTGCATACGACTGAAAGATCTATCTGCACTCTTCTCTTTTAAAGCACTTTATTTTAAAATGATTTTAAAATTATTCTGTGTGTCTTTTTGTGTTTTGTGATTTTAATGCAACTTTTCCTGTTTATGTAAAGCACTTTGAATTGCCCTGTGTACGAATTGTGCTCTACAAATAAACACATCTCCTCTAGTCCCAAATTTGTAAAACGTGAACGTGGCCCTTCAAAATCGCCTGGTGTTAGACCAAATCACCGCTAGCCAAAGGGGGGTCTGTCAGATCATGGGGAGCTCTTGCACTTACATACCTGCTAACGACGAGGATGGGGGTGCTATTGCACAGGGCATAGCTAATCTCACTAAACTTCGAGATCTGATGGAGGGTGAGACAGTGAGGGGCTCTTCGCTGTTCACTCTTGATTGGTTTCTCTCTTCTTGGAAAGAGCTATTATTGAACCTTGCAGTCGTAGTTTTGGTCTTCTTTATCTTTGTCTCTTGTTTGGTTCCTTGTGTTCTTAGGATGGTGAATAATCTAGTTTCTTCCCAGTTCTTGTCTCTGCAGGACCGTGCAGAGGCTTGAAGCCTGACAGCTCACTGGGACTTGTCTAGTGAATTTGACCTGGACTTGGACAGAACTGAACCATGACGCTCGGGTCGATTTCAACATGTTTATTCGAAGGCATCATTTCATTTTAAGTATTTTTAAACTTTTGATTTACAGGTTGATTGAATTGATTGTTTGAAACATGAACAAATAAAGATATGTTATGCTAATGATTTACTTGATTACAGATTTTTGTGTGTAACAGTAAAATGTTTTTATCTGTCACAAGCGGTGGATTGTGATCGCAGATATTGGGGTTGCACTCATTCTAAATTGCTAAGGTTAACTTCAACTTTAACATAGTCGTATCTTGTGTTTGTTCCGCCGGAGCCCATTTGCAGGAACTGGTACAGTGATCTGGTCCTGGCTTCACAAAGGCTTTTTTATTGCTCTACAAGCCCATGTACAGGAAAGACAGATGGTAGGTAAGGAGACCATTTGTGCCTTGATGCTAATGATGATGAAATGGCTATTTGAAAGCATGTCGAATACAGCGTTGGGAGATTTCATGGATATGTGGATACGACAGTCTTCCTCCGGCTAGAGATGCTTTGGTGGCAATGACAGTTGCCATTGATGACTCCTGGAAGCTCCCAGTGGCATATTTATTCACAGATCACTAACAGGTGAAGAACGTGCCAACTTAGTGGAGGAAGGCCTTCGTCGCCTGCACAGCACTGGGGTGAGAATAGTTTCTGTAACCTGTGGTGGCCCATCATTCCATTTTTCCATGCTCAAGGCACTTGAAGCAAACTTGGACGTACAAGCAATGGTTCCCTCCTTCTGTCACCCTGCCGATAACTCTACTGTACATGTACTTTTAGATGTCTGCCACATGATTAAACTGCTCTGAAATACTCTTGCTGAAGGAGGTACAGTGCAAACCTCAACAGGAAAAATCAAGGAAGTATCTTGTAGAGCTGAACGAGCTCCAAGAAAAAGAGGGACTAAGACTAGGAAACAAGCTGAAGATGGCACATATAAAGTGGGAGAGACAGGAGATGAAGGTGAAGCTGGCAGTACAGGTATTCAGCAGCAGTGTTGCTGATGCTCTGGAATACTGCAACAAACACTTGCCACAGTTCAGAGGCTGTGAGGAGCCTGTAGACTTCCTGAGAACGATGCTGCTGCTTTTGATGTTCTCAATCACCGACATCCAAGGGTTATCAGGCACCCATGAGAACTTCAAACAAAGAAAGAACTGCAGCAATACTTAATACAATACAAAAAGCAGAGTCGACTCTTCTTTCTCTCAGAGACAACAACAGGAACTCTGTGCACGCTGGGAGAAGAAGAACATGCATCACTGCCTTCATAGCCAGCACCAGAAGTGTACAGAACATCTTCCATGACGTTGTGGAAAAGGATGATGCCCAGTGTTGTTATCTACTGACCTATCAGCTCAGTCAAGACCATGTGGTGCATTCAACAACAATTGCTCAACCAGACAGCACACTGCAGCCTACAAATATATCTTCTTGTCAGGCATCAGGTGAAGACTGGCACCGGCAACTGTTTATTGTTGGACAACACAGGCGTCTTAGGAGTGGCATCTGCGTCCAATAACACCACACATAGGTTCAACCTGGAGCCTGTTCTGGAAGCCCAGTCTGAGCTTGACTACTCACTCTGCCCTGATGTTGATGCTGTTTCTGAGCACAAAGAGGCTGCCATCAACTGCATCGCAGGATTTGTTCTCAAAAAAATCAAGGAGAAACATCTTTGCACACCATGCACTGACGCATCAACATCTGAGACCCCCATCTGTTTGTTGCTTCTCCGGAAGAATCGAGGAGGATTGCACAAGCATCAGAGGGAATCATTGCAGTCTGTAAAGAAGCAGAGCATTGTTTCCAACAGATCTTGAAAGTGACCTCTGGAAAACTTCCCCAAGGACACGGGCTGCCATTGTACATGAAGTTCTTTGTTACAGTGCAGACAAGACTTTCTTTCCAGGGCTGCACAGTCACAGTCAAGACAACCATGTGCATCCTCTGGTGAAAATGGCAACTTCAATATACTGCACAACTCGGCTCCATCATTTGGCTTAGAGAGAAACGGAGGAATTGACAAAACAACTGGTAAGACATAAATTCACAAAGTTGATCCACTTTCACCACCAGTAATGCACATCTGATCACATTCACATCTGATCCATTGTCTTTAATAGTATTATAGGTCACAAGCATTGGTTCTTGTGTAAAACAATGATTCTTGTTCCATAGTTTTATTCACTTCATACCAGAAGGGTATTAATGGAAAGCTTAATTATGTGAGTTTTAATGAGGTAGAAGTATCTTATTTAGTAACACTGATGGATTCCACTGAAACATGTAGCTTGCATCAGCGGAGCACAAGTAGTAGGTGGCAGATAGCAAATAAATCCCTCTAAAACTAAAAGGACAAAAACACAAACATTTAGAATTACATTAGAATGTACTTAGGAACAGTTGTCATTGGAAAATTTGGAGCTAGCATCAACGGCACACAAGTTGAGGCGACAGCATCAACACATACTCACTCGCACTGAACCTGTTCTGGACTTTGGTATTTGAAATTTAAAAAAATGTAAATAAAAACTGCAGTTCCTGGAAAAGAAAAAAAAATACTCTGTTCTGTTTATGTCAGCATGTGTTAAAAAATGTCCTAAATAGTTTTAAATCCACACAGTTGCTGTTTCAGACAATAAAGGCATATGTTCAAAGGCACATGCAAGTGTTTTTGTTCGTTCTTACATTATTTACAAAAAAAAAAATATATATATAGATATATATATACAAAAAGTTTCAATCATTTCAGTGTGTGCTTTGTTATGTATGTGCTTTAGAGCCAGACAGTTAGTTTGTTAGAAAATAAAGGCCAGTGTAAAAAAAAAAGAAAAGAATCGTTTGATTGTTCTTTTTTTGTTCCATGTTTTGTGTTTCCCTGTGGTCCGTCAGAGTTTGTTGCGTCTTTGTCTTGTGTTCCACTGGTGACCTGCACCTGATGTGGTGAATGGGTTTTAAACTAAGACGGGCCATTATTTTGCACCTGAAACGCTGCATTTGCTGTGAAAGATACAAATGGTATAGTCATTTGGGCAAATGTTAGCATTTAGACCACTTCATTTAGTGTTTTGGCCGTAAAAAAAACATAGCCATTTTATATGAAGACACTTCCAGTGTAATTACACTGTTTACTTTTAGTCAATGCACAAGTCGGTCAATTACTCAGATAATCGTCAACTAATTTGGTAATTGAATAATGGTTATTTGGGTTATACACAGACTTTAAAACAAAAAGAGGTTTTATGACTCGTGCCAATTAGGAATTACTTCAAAATGACACAGGAAGCATGTAAAGGTAGTGTTTTGATGAAAAACATATTTAGTCTATATTTTCAATTAAAACGCCTTCAAGTGGCTTCACTTGGGTAAATTTGGGTCAAATTTAGTAAAAATCTGATATGTACTGTACTATTTTGCATTTTAAACAACTATTCAATTAGTGAAATAATCGTTAATTACTGCCCTCCACAAGTTATGAATAATATAATTTGAAGTAATGGTGTCTCTACCAGAGCCAGTTGTTGACTCTGTGTGTGCTGTTATCAGGCTCTGGGATCTACTGAGCTCCGGGCCACACAGACAGAAGAGACCAAACTCCCTCAGGACGCACAGCTCTGCTCTGGGCTGCTGCTGGACTCTGGAGAAGATGGATGAGCTTGATTATCATATTATTATTATTCAGATTTAACACAGAACGAATGTAGCTAACTTGTTGTTTAAAGATTTACATTTTGGTCTGTAATACAAAAGTACCACTTCTCCCAGTGGATTTTTCATAGCTGGAATCAAAAGTTGTTTACTTTTGCATTAGTGTAAACCTTAAAGTTATTAAACATAATTGACAAGAGAACGTGTTCCATGGTAGATCCATGACATATTCATGTAGAAAAGAAGTGTTTGACCTGCTATTTACACAGAGAACATTTCATACTCCACCTATAATTACCTCTAACTGACCATCATGTCCTCGATTATCAATAGTAGGCTATCGCTAAACGTTTGTCTATGAAGTAAGTTCTTACCCAATGCACCAGGTATATTCTGGGAGCTGTCTTTACACTTTCTTTAGCTTTTCCTGTTTGTGTTTACCATTGTGTTTACCTTACCCTGAAGAAAACACAATACATGAAAACATTTGGTCATTAACAACATTTTAGAAGGAGTTAATAGTTTGTAAAATCCATTCAATCTGCCTTAAAATCATGGAATAGCGTTCAGAATGCATGTTTTTGTGTCAGCGTAGCTTGTGTGATTGTAATTGTATTCTTCATTTTAGATCTTATGTGAAAGCGTCTGTAATGAAACAAAATCCCACTTACAGGTCTCACTAGTCTATCCTTGTCCACGAGCTTCTGTTTGTATCGCCCGACGCTCGTTCACGCGGCTCACACATCTTTACTGTGATGTCACTTAATATAAAATCGGTAATTTCAGTGATTTTAGAACCGGTTAAAGAGAACATTCCTTCTATTTTGCTTAAATACTGAAAAGAACCAAGTACTGTCTGCAATTATAATATGCAAATATAGCCGCAAGCGGCAATGATCGGCTCTCTCCTGTGTCAAGCCGCCGCCCCACAACACAAGAGGAGGGGCTTATGCACCCCAATTTCCCTCCTGAGAAAACTCCTGCTGCTGAAATGTAGCTGAAATATTCCGATTGTAACCCTGTTTGGCACTGTGCCAGAGCCACTTTATTTGAGGTCAGCTGCATTCTTTGATGGTATTTGTATTTCGTGTTCAACACTACAGTACATTACCTTTCAGTTCCTAAGTACAACACTTTTATTTTACTCAAATTATTATTATTTTTTTTAATTTAAGGTATTTTTTATTTTATGCCAAACTTTATTTTTGTATCTTTAAATACTAGGGGTCTACGAGATAGTGTGAAAAGGAAATTTATTTTCTTATTTTGTAAAAATGTGAAAGCTAATTGTATCGTTTGCAAGAAACACCTTCTGTGGAGGAAGATGAGACTTTTTGGTCCAGTCATTGGGGGGAAAAAATACTTTTTTGTCACGGTACAAACAAATCTTCTGGTGTCACTTTACATTCAATTATTTTGTTTAGACACTAATGTAACTGATCCCTGGAGACTAATCCACTCAAACAATCCTTTGCTTGGTTCAAACCTGATGGCTCCTTTCAATCTCGTATTGATTTCTGGTTCATCTCAAATAATTTTATGCAAACGAAGTAGATGTTATATCTGCTGCTCCCTTGACTGATCATTGTTCAATTCAACTAAATCTTACTCCTCACATAAAAAGGTCCTTTAGCAGAGGCCTCTGGGGATTGAATTCCTCACTTCTTACCAACGAAAACTTCTGCAGTGCGATTACTGAACAATTTTGAACAATATCTGCCGATGAAAGGGTTATATTAATGATACAACAAACTGCTATTAAACATGACAAACTAATAGCTATACAAAGTCAACAAAAAGAAACTTTGCTCTAAACCTCTATTTGATGATAACGATAAACAACGAAGAAGTATTCTTGATGATCTTTGCACTAAAAAAGATCCCGAGCAAAATGGGTGGAGCTGGGTGAGAAGAGTACAGCTTAAGAACTGTCTATGTCATAGTACAGTGCTTGTTTTGTTCCCCTTCCCCTCTTGTTCTGTCCTCGTTTGGAGCTTCCTGGGCGTGACTCCAGAGCTGATTGGCACACCTGCACTCCATTCACTATCAACTGCAGCAGTTTAAAGCCTGGTTCAACCTCTCCGTCTCTGCCAGATCGTTCAGTCTACTTTCGTGGTGAACACCTAGGCTGTTTGCGTCTCTAGTTATTTTTCCCTGTTGATATTTTGCTCACTAAGGACTCAGCCTCAGCTCCTCGGTCCACTCTGCTCCTACTCCGCCACTGCATTACTCACCTGTGCACCTCGGTCCAGCCTGCTCCCGCCTGCCATCCCGGTACTCACCTGTACTCCCTGGTCCAGCCTGCTCCCTCTGAGCCTACCCTCAATAAATATTCTTTGATTGTGCGACAGTCTCTGGTCTGCTGGTTAACTCCTGACAGTCTCTTTGCACTGCTACATTTGCACTGTCTGCCAACTGTACATTTCTGTATATAGTCTTAGTCTATCTTACCCTATTTTATTTTATGTTATTATTAATCTTATGCATGCCTCTTTTATACAATTTATTATATTTTAGTCATTGTTTTTTGTTGCACCTTACGCCGAAGCAAGTTCCTGTTTGTGAATTTTGATCACTGACGATTCTGATTTCTGTAACTTGGAAAAGAAAAGACAAGAAAGAAATGCGATCAAAAGCCTTTACACTAACGATCAACTTTTACTGATCCTCAAATGATTTCCACGGAAATGTCTTCTTTTCATAGCCAGCTGTACTTCATCGTACTCTAAAACCCACACGGACTTCTTTTACAAATCTATTGAACATTTGATCTCTAAAATTGATTTGTGACTGGAACAAGCATGAAGTTTCCTGTCCAACGACAAAGCTCCAGGTTGGGACGTCTGACTGGTCATTTCTGTACATTTTTGGGCCCATATCAAAGATTTAGTGGATGGAATGTTTAAAGAGGTCCTAGAAAATGTCTCGCTCAGCCATTCTATGAAACAGGGAGTGATCACACTTATTCCCAATAAGACCCCTCCCACCGTGACAACTTAAGGCCCATAAATAACCATTCCAAACTCTTAACTCACGCTAACAGACTCAAATCAGGTAAAACCCAAATCATTTCTGAAACTCAATCTGGTTTTATAAAAGGTCGCTCGATCCACAATCATTTTAGACTTGTTCTGGATTTAATTGACTATGAATTTCTAATTGATGATGAAGGTTTTATTTTATTTTTAGATTTCTACAAGGCCTTCGATATGATACTTTTATGTTTCCAGCACTGCAGTCCTTTGGCTTTTGGGAGTCAGTTTGTTAATGTTGTATTAATCCTCTAGAATGACACCAGCAGCTCTGTTTCTTTACCACATGGAACATCTCAGAGATTGAATAGAAACAAAGGTATAAAACAATGATGCCCTCTTTTGTTTATTGCAGCAGCTGAAATGTGCTCCATTTCAATTAAAGATGTACATTTTGGCAAATAATGAAGTATCCATAAGTCAACTGGCTGACCATACAACCACCTTTTTAAATGATTTGAATGAAATCCCTAAAATACTCAAAATGATTGATACTTTTTCTAAAGCCTCAGGTCTTAGATTGAATTTAAACAAACGTGAGCTTTTACCACTAAAACCATGTGTTACAACCAATGCATGTAATAGTCCCTTTAAACCCACCATTAAATATCTTGGCGCGCAAATAACTAAGGATAAAAATGACTTAGAAAAACGTCATATTTGGGAGATACTCCAGAAATGCTCCTCTTTTTTAAATAACTGGGCACAGAGAGAGCTGTCTATCTTTGGTAGAATTCTTCTGACTAAAACTGAAAGCATATCTAGACTTGTATATCCTGTCTGCTCTATAGAACAAGCCCTTAAATCTATGAACCAAATTCACTTTCATTGTATATGGAAGCAAAACACATTATATCAAACAAGGCCATTTAACCAAGAAATTTGAAGATGGAGGTTTAGAGGCGATAGAATCTGACAGCCTGAATGGCACTTTAAAACTGGAGCTTAGATCCTTTTTAGTGAATCAAAATAACTGTGTTTTTTTATTCCTGGTAAGATTATTTCCAAGTTCAGGCGGAATGCAATTTCTCCTCAGTTATGACTTTAGCATTAAAAAACGACCCATTCAGCTCTGTTCTTTTATTTTCTGTTCTTTTATTTTATATTTATTTATTATATTTTTTATTTTAGTTCTTCTACTGGAGCCTGATGTCTAAACACAGCTATAGTCCACATCACACACGGCTGTGGAACGGCCCGTTCATAACAGTCAAAAAGAAGTCCCTTTTTGTGCACAAATGGTTTGAAAAAGGGATTTGGTCCCTAATGCATTCATGAAATGACAGCGTTAAGCTTATGTCGTTTGAGGAATTTTCTCCAAAATATGATACACAAACAGAAAGAAAAGACTTCATTAAAATGACTGAGGCTGTCCCTCAAAATATGTAGAACACTGTATCCTTTTTATTTCATAACCCTAACTGTAGATATCCCACTGTTCCTAAGCTTTTGATGAAAGGGTACAACACATGAAATGCCAAATTGTAAAATTAGAAGATTTTTCAATGTTTTCTTTCCCCATATTTCAAATCCAAATTCGATATCCTTTTATTTTTCTTCTTATGAAAAAGAGAAAAACCTATTCCTTTAGCGTCCCGTCCCCCTAAAGCTGAGGAGGCACATTTTAAAGTGATCTCTGGTAAATGTCCTTCCAAAGAAGTGCTTAGACAAAGGTTTGGGATGGATGGAAACTTTTTGTGATGTAAATATAAAAACCACTCTGCACTTGTTTATTGAATGTATGTTTTCTCAAACTTTTCTCACTATTGGCTTTTCCCCGAGATTCCAAACCGAACAGACTTTTCCAATAAGGATGTACTTTTTGGGACTCTTGAAGGACAAGCAAATGGAAAGGATTCTAAATGTTATTATTATTATTGGTACATTTTTCTCCACTAATGTAGATTCTTAAAAACCAAGCCTTCCTTCTTCACATTTCATAAAGAATTATGCTTTTTCTTCTCGTCTGTAAGCTTCATGGGGAAAAAAATGCTGTAAAACTTAAAGTAAAGCTTATAATGTTTGTTATTTTATTTTATTTTTTACTACCTATATTTTGTATATTGTATTTTTCTCTTTTTAATATTATTATTATTATTATTTGTTTAATATTATTTATACATTGTTAAATCATTTATGTTTGTATATATAATTTACTACTCATTTGCACATGGCACTGTCTGCCAACTGTACATTCTGTATATAGTCTATCTTAGTCTATTTTATTCTTAATTTTATGCAATTTTATGCCTTTTTATATATTTTTTATATTTTATCCTTTGCTTTATGTTGCACCTACGCCGAAGCAAGTTCCTACGTTTGTGAATTTCACTGACAATGGCAATAAACAATTTCTGATTCTGATTCTGATTCTAAATAAAATTCACTTTTTTTGGTAACACTTTAGAATAACTCCCCTTATTCCTGCCTTAATTAAAGCATGAATAAAGACTACATTAATAGTGAACAAAGAATGTATTAAGAATGATTCAGGTTTATTAACTACTAATCTAATACCCAAATTCCGAGCCCTAGCCCTAACCTTAATTAAGTCGTTACTAATCCTGAATTATGCTTAATAAACTATTTGTTCAGTGTGAAATAAGTCTTTGTTCATGCTTTGTTAAGGCAAAATAAGGTGTAGTTATTATAAAGTGGTACCCTTTTTTGTAATAAAAAAAAAACAAAAAACTTGTATGAGTGTTAGCATCGTTAGCATACATGTTTAGTAGTTAGCATCTATTTACTGTGGAATACTAATGTGCAAAGTCATACTGAAAAAAGCTCAGATCTTTAAAAGATATATTTATTTCAATGTAGTTCAAATATTGAAACAGTATTTTTCTGTATAAATGGTCAGTGTACATTGCATAAGCTGAACGATGACATCACGATTCTTGGCTGAACGATGACATCACGATTCTTGGCTGAACAATGACATCACGATTCTTGGTGTTCTAAAGTGTGACAGTTCAGAAGAATCGGTCAGTTGAAAACTGGAGTTAAACTGAGAAGCTGCATTTTCTTTGCTCTCTTGATAAACAGTTAACAAAGATGTTCAGAAGCCTCATTTGCTGTGCACAGGTTAGTTATCTGACGTTAACTGCTACATTGGTTAGATTTAGGGTGAAGTTTCTGTTTAGTGAGTTCAAGTTTTAAGGGAGGAGTTGTTTGTCTAACATCAGTACATTTGGATGGTGTAACAGTTTGTTTGTTCATAAAATTCACACAGTTTTTGTCGTTTTAGCAGGAAACACAAAGTCCGGGGCCTGATGTGGGAGAAGTCAGGGCCTTGGCGTGAAGCCTGGAGGTACGCTGACATTTCACTGAAAACACTTGACTTTATATCTCCAGACCACATAGGATTAACCCAACTCATGTCCTATTTTGTGTCTCCAGGTTGGACCAAGTGGAGGACGTCCAGACCCCCAAACCCAGAGGATGTAGATTGTGGCTGAAGCGCCTCTTTGGACGTATTCAGCACGTAACACACTCTACGGCAGAGCTCTTCAACTTTACTTCACCCAGAGACGCATTTATCACATGGTTTGGTCCTCGAGGCCAGAAACATGTCCAACTAAACCAAGACTGTACCAGGACTAAACCAGGTCTAAACCAGGACTAAACCAGGACCAAACCAGGTCTAAACCTGGTCTAAACCAGCTTTAAATCAGGACTGAACCTGGTTTAAACCAAGAATCCACCAAAACTAAACCAGGTCTAAACCAAGACTAAACCAGGACCAAACCTGGTCTAACCCATCTTTAAATCAGGACTAAACCTGGACTAAATCAGGTCTAAACCAGGACTAAACCTCGTCTAAACCACTACTAAACCTGGTCTAAACCAGGACTAAACCTGGTCTAAACTAGGACTAAACCAGATCTAAACCAGGTCTAAACCAGATCTAAGCCAGGACTAAACCAGGTCTAAACCAGATCTAAGCCAGGACTAAACCAGGTCTAAACCTGGTCTAAACCAGAACTAAACCTGGTCTAAACCAAGACTAAACCAGGACTAAACCAGATCTAAACCAGGACTGAAATAAGTCTAAGCCAGGACTGAAACAGGTCTAAACCAGGACTAAACCAGGACTGAAACAGGTCTAAATCAGGACTAAACCAGGACTGAAACAGGACTAAACCAGGACTAAACCAGGACTGAACCAGGACTAAACCTGGTCTAAAACCAGGACTAAACCAGGTCTAAACCTGGTCTAAACCAGGACTAAACCAGGTCTAAACCAAGAATGAACCCAGATTGACTTTCCTAATGCAGTCCCTCCGTCCTAAATACTCAGTGCCATGAGTTTATGAGCCCTGTGATCCCCAGTTTGAGTCAAATTTAAATCTGCACATGCCCAGATGCTTCTGCACAAACGTTGGTCTTTCACTACAGCAACACGTCGTGGCCAAACTACATCTAACATGCTATATATGACTTTTATCTTTGTGTATTCTAAGTTACATAAGCGCTCAAACTCCTAGAAAACACAACATTTAACTCTTTATAAACCTGAGCAGGGGTGCACGGTGGCAGAGCAGTTAGAGCTCCTGCCTCTAAATAAAGAGATTGTGGGTTTGAATCCCGGACCAGTCCAACATCACACGGTCTCTCTGGGTGGAGTCTGCATGTTCTCCCTGTTACTGTGGGCTCTCTCCAGCTTCAAATGACTCAAACTGGGGAATGACAAGTGCTTTGCACGAGTCTCTGAGCCCTGAACGTCACAGACTTTCACGGGTAAAGCTCGCAAACGATATAATATGATGATATGAAATGATTACCATGACAACCAGCAGGGACGGCAAAATAGCAAAAAGAGCAGATAGCTGTCGGACAGTTCTATTTATTGGGATTTATATTAATACAGTATGAAGTAAAACAAGTCTATTTCCTTTAACAGGGAAGAAACAAAGTATCTCCGGCTCCAACCGACAAACCAGACCCAACTCCTGATGTGAAGACTCCAGAAAAGGCCAGGTAGGCACTCATTCAGCTTTAATGCATATTTAATGCTAATTATATATAAGTAAGTTTATAAGTTAACATGACATTATGTTTGATTCAGGGATGCAAAGTCGACAAAGTTCAGGTTCTGGCCGGTAAGTGTGACAGTCTTATCCTAATATCTAACCACATGTGACAATCTGTATTTCATTTATCACTGGCTTCAACATTTCAAGTTGTCATTTCTTTTGACAGAGAAGTAATAAAGTATCTCCAGCTCAACTGAAAGGAGCAGGCCAAACCCAACACCTGGCATTTGAACAAAGGAGAAAGTATGCACTCGTTTACACAATAATAGATGAATATTCTAAAACACAATCAATAAAATATGAAGAATACTTAATAACCTCTGTCTTTCCACAGTAACGACGAGCCAAAGAGAAGGTCCAAGTTGGACTTGGAGTGCTTGGGGTAAGTTTAAGGATTAAATGGGGCGCTGCTTATTACAGTCATTAGTCAAAGATTAGATGATGATGAAGTTGTTTTTGCATTTGCAGACTTCCGAACACTGGAAACAGCTGCTACATAAACGCCACTGTTCAGAGTCTCATGACCATCGAGCCATTCATGGAGAAAGTGAGCTCTCAGGAGAGTGTTTGGAGGCAGCCCACAGAGGCAGGCCTGTTGAGGTAAGAGTCCAGCAAGAGTCCAGTACTTAACAAACCTCTGAAATGGGGGCAGTTGACTCGAAAAAATCCTATTCAGCTCTGATTAAGTTTGCAGTGGAATGCATGATAATGCATGAATTAATGTCCCCTTATCATAAGACATTAACAAATATTAGCATGCTAACTACGCACTTCTACAAATAGATGGCGAGAAAGCATTATTGTCTATTTTGTCTATTTTAATAATAATAATAATACATGAAATATGCAAATATTGGGCACATGAACTAGTTCTGTTTTTCACGTTTCAAAACACTGTGCACTGTACTTGTCTTAAATAAATATAATAAAATAAAATAATAGGTAATTGTATCTTAGCAAAGTCTTGCCCCTTTCAAAAAACAAAAAAACGTCATCAAAGAGCAAAAGTATACTTTGCTAAAATATCCATTGCAATTGTTCTTCTACACATCTCTGTGTGGACTCCATGAACCGACTGTGTCTCTTCCACAGACATCTTCATGGGATCCAGGAGTCAAGAAAGGGACCAGGAACAGCCCAGAAGATCAGGTTCTTGCACTCTGTTAAGGACACTGTTGCTTCCAAAGCACCAGAGTTTAGAGGTTATCAACAGAAAGTGAGTATAGAGTCACAAATGGACTTCTTGTCTTGTTTAATACTGAACACATTTGCTGCATATTCGTTTTACAAAAAATATCTTGTGTTTAAGGTGAGACATTACAGGAGAAAAAGAAAAGTGTTACGTCACACAGAAATAAGGCATTTTATTTGTAAAAACAGCCAAAATTGCACATGTTTGGGACATTTCAGTCTGAAAAATGGACAGAGCCAGCTTAAAATTTTGAAGTTTATTTTTTTCTCAAACTGACCAAAACTAAAAAGTGTATTCCTGTGGTGTCTCGCCTTAATTAGTCTAGTTGAATCTTTCATGCTGTTCATTTAGTTTAAGTTGTAATGTTTCATTAAGGTTTTACAGTTGCATGTTTTCTATGATCACAAACCCATACTATAAACTAAAGTTGTTGTGCCGTGTGTTACAGGACGCTCATGAGTTCCTCACAGAGTTGATGGGGCAAATTCAAAGTTTGGCACCAACACTGGGCGCTGCCTACAGGTGTCCAGTGCAAGAACTCATGGTGTTCAAAATGGACTGGACCAGGACCTGCCAGAGGTAAGGACTCACAGCCGAGACAGCGCTCACAACAGAAAAGTATCCCAGACTTCATGTACTGTTTTCATATTTGTGCAGGTGTAGAGCGGCCTCGCGTCGGACAGAGGTCTTCAACAGCCTGTCTGTGAACCTGCGACCTGGTGCCACCACCGACAGCCTCCTGGAGGATTATTTAAGAGTACGTTTTTCAATCTGTTTCCAATACGACGTTTACACTATACTGTGGAATAATAAAAGCTGCTTGACTTTTACAGACGGCAGAGCTGGAGTATAGATGCAGCTGTGGAGGGCAAATTTCCTCCTTAAAATCGTCATTTTCAACGCTGCCCAAGTAGGTGGAACAAACTTTACATTCGACTAAACATTTGCCTTCACCTTACTAACAACTGTTTCCATTCTTTCATATTCAGTGTTCTGATTCTCCATCTGAAGAGGTTCAGATACACGAACAGAAACCGTCTGCAGAAGATCACTGATGACGTGCACCTAAGCAGAGACCTTGTGGTGACATCAGAAAACGTAAGTGAACTGTCCAAAGCTGTGGGGAAAGAACCTTTGAACATTTTAAGTAAGGCTGAAGACACACTACACGATCAGTCATGGGTAGTTGAAGTCAGTCAGTCGCTTCAGTCTCGTAGCTCGAGCTGTTACGACTGGAGTCATGTTGGAATCTCAAACTGTGCACCGCAGAAAGACGGGAGTAAACTCCAGTCACAGTCATTCTGCATGTTTGAATTATGAGCCCGATTTTGGATCCTCTCGCGGTACAGAGTATTGTTTACTGACACAACAGTTCAGCTGTAAATGAAAAGGAGCAGAGGAGACACTGGGAACTGCATCAGAGCTAAAACTTTGTAATTTTGCCTTTTAAGAAAGATTAATGCACAAATAAGCGCAACAACCAAGTGCAATCAGGAAACACAACAACCTCAACGTTCTAAATCTCTCACATTTGGTAAAGTCATGCAGTGTGTCCCTGCTTAACTTGTCACGTTTGTGCTTTTTACAGGATGCTGCGTGTTTCACTCTAGTCGGGATCATTAATCACCACGGATCATTTACCAACCATGGTGAGAAAAACTGAATAGCCTTTATTACTTAACACTACTACAATATCTAAATGAAGCTTTAAATCCATATTTATAATGCGTGTTCCCTGACAGGACACTACACCTTTGACGGACGAGACCCGGCGGACAGTTCCCAGGAACCGGGCGATAGGTGGCTGTGTTTTGATGATGAAAATGTGAGCGAGCACACTGGGGCAGACGTCTGCAGGAGAAGACGGAGCGCCGCTTACATCCTGTTCTACCAGAGGGGTTTGTGCAACTAGAGCAGCGGTGCCCTAAACGTCGATCTCGATCTACCGGTCGATCGCGAGGGTAGTGTGGGCAGATCGCAAGGAATATTTAAAAAGCAGACGTCAGCCTATCACCCGTCCGGGGTCAACCCGATGTTCCTTTGGTACTGATGTTCCCTGGGTCCCCGATTGATCCTGAAGCTTTTCTGAGCACTTCTTCCTGGTCCACTCCACGTCTGCCCTCCTGAGAGATACCCGCGGGTCCGGGTTGGTCTGGAGCCGCCGCAGCAGCGCTGTCGCGCACGCCCTGCCTTACCAGCATTTGCGCTGTTTTACTCACATGGTTTAAAGCACATCCACCTGCTCCGTACATCAAGCAACGAGCGCGATCAGACACGCACATGTACACACATGCATGTACACGCGCGCATGTACACACGCACATGTACACACGCACATGTACACACGCACATGTACACACGCACATGTACACGCATGTACACACGCGCATGTACACACGCGCATGTACACACGCGCATGTACACACGCGCATGTACACACGCGCATGTACACACGCGCATGTACACACGCGCATGTACGTACGTGCATGTACACAAGTGCATGTACATACGTGCATATACACACGCGCATGTACACACGCGCATGTACACACGCGCATGTACGTACGTGCATGTACACAAGTGCATGTACATACGTGCATATACACACGCACATGTACACACGCGCATGTACACACGCGCATGTACACGCGCATGTACACATGCGCATGTACACACGCGCATGTACGTACGTGCATGTACACAAGTGCATGTACATACGTGCATATACACACGCGCATGTACACACGCGCATGTACACACGCGCATGTACGTACGTGCATGTACACAAGTGCATGCACATACGTGCATGTACACACGCGCATGTACACACGCGCATGTACACACGCGCATGTACACACGCATGTACACATACGCGAGGTGCGGATGCTCTGTGCGCTGAAGTGTGTTGACTGACTACAGTGAATCAAAAGATTGTCAGCGTAGTTTAACTTCTGAGCGGTTGTGGACAGCGCGGTGCATGTTTCACGCACATTGGAAATGCATTAACGCATTATAATGGCACAGGTCCCATGAGCACAGTTCATCACTGGCTCTTGCTTCAAAACTTCAGAATAAGCAGCAGAGTACCATCATCAAAAGTATTCCAAGTATTCAGAATACAGTACCTAAATGTAATGGAATACGTTAAAATACTTTTCAAACCATGTATTCAGTATTCTGTAACGGAATACATTATCCAGAATACAGTAGTCACTGTATATCAATATATTTATGAGTAAATTAATATTGTGCATTTTTATAGTAGGTGGTAGATCATTTTGACTTGGTCATTTCATAAGTAGCTCTCATGCTGAAAAAGTGTGGGCACCCCTGAACTAGAGTCTGGTCCGATGAATTCAGAGATTTGATCTTCTTCTTGAGATGTTTCGACTGCAAGCTGCGAGCTATCTTCAGGAGTGTCCGTGGTCTTGATGGCGTGACACATATCAGCCGTGGCGTGGTCAGACCGAGGACATGCCAAGTCCATCAGGCTGACCGAGCCTCCAGAAGTGATCTGTGGCACATCAACAGGAGACCAGTTAAGACTTCTGAAGATAGCTCGAGCTAGCAACCAGAGCACGTCAAAGAGGGGATTACGTCTTTCATTTACTGTCCTTGTTTGAGAGTAAAAAGTGAAGACACAATAAACATAAGCAATTATTGTAGTCGCAGCTGCCCTGGGGTAGACTGACCGAACCAAAGCTGCCGTTCTATGTCACTGGCCCCTCCGACCAACACCAACCACTCCATATCGACTGCTTAAAAAATCAGACGGGATGGAGTGTTGTCAAGGCGGTAAAATATTTATCATTCCAAGTCCCTCCAAATCTAAACCAAAAATAATAACAGGCTATTCCAGATCTAAAAAGCCTGATTAGGTTCAAAGGGTGCCTCATATTCACGAGCCTTTCGCCATCTAAACAACACATAATTGTGGGATTAGACTCCATAATGTATCCAGTAACCTGCTGTAAATCCTCCCCAGGTCTTTTGGTCGTCTGTGGTAAGCTATAAATGTAACAAAAATATAACCTCACTTTTTTTTTCAGGGAGAATTATGAAGGGAAGGTACCACACATGGTTTGTTACATGACTTGTCATTATAAAGATGTTGCTGTTGTTTCATTTTCTTGAGCAGGATTCTAAAATACTTGCACCCTCGTCGATGTGATCCCTCATTCGTCCAGGCGTGTTCCATCGTAGAAAAGGTTTCAGGGCTTGTCATCCGGACGCTGTTTGAAGATCGAGACGTTTCGACTTCTATCCAGAAGTCATTGTCAGTCAGTGCTACTTGCAGCCTGTATGCCGATTCATCAGCAAACACTGGACAAAACCCCAGGCGTTTGATTTAGAATTCATTGTCATGATTGTAACTGTGATCATAATTGTAATAATAATTGTAATTTTATTGATATTTTACAGACAGGAGGATGGCTTGTGACAGGATGTGTCAAGATACAACGCAATCTCACAACTTTTTGGATTAAATTAATAAAATTTTTAAAATATATTAAAAGTTTATATTATGTGTATCTGTATTTACATAGACAAGAGTTTTTCTGTCACAGTTATGATGTCCTCTATCAGCATCATCTGTAAATCTATTTTTGTTCTTAAAGTGGCCAAAAACAAGATTTAGTCTCAAAGATCTCAAAGATGATAATCTTTGGATATTTTGGACATCCAAACTGAATGTTGTAAATTAAATGTAACTGTTGAGAATGAAGTATGTGAAAGGATCTAAAATGACCTAAAATATTCAGAAACATTCCATTGTTTGAAAGATTACAACATTGCTCCATTTTATTTTTAACCAACCCTCTCGTTTTGTGGTTGTTTTTATTTTAAACAATAAACCCATCATTCATAATTCACTCATCTTCAAAACAGCCTTCACTTTGTCCCTATTATACATGGGAGTTGTTTAAGACTCAATACAGGTGATATTTTCAAAGTAAAAGTACATATCTGGACAGACTCTGCACACCTGACCGGTGCTGAGGAGGAAAAAGCACTTGGAAAAGTTTCAAGAAAACGCTGTCTCACTCTTCATGAATTTATCGATATGACGTTTCATTTACTCTGCCCTTCTTCAGGTAGAGGACAGGTCTGTAGGGGGCGCTAACGTGCCAGATTCAATTTTTTTCACCTCAAGTAGGTTTAGGGTAAAACTTTAACGACTGAATTTGAACTTTTAATGTGCAAATGGGAGCAAAATAATTTGCAAAATGACAGTAATTTTAGCCAAATAAACATAAAACACATTCAAAAATGTGGATAACTCTTACTGCTGCACTTCTCGAGACCATTTACACCTAAATGTTTTGGGCTTAAGTCCTAGACCAGGGGTGTCCAAACTTTTTCCATCGAGGGCCGCATATTGAAATATAGATCAAGCGGAGGGCCACAAATCAATCATGAAACGTTAAAAAAAGCTACATTTATCTGATGTTTTAAGCACCCCCACATCTACATTCAGTCTCAGTGCCTTAATATTAGGTCTGTGTTGCACCAAAGTGTTAGTTATTTAGGTTGGAATTGTAGAAAATCTGAAATGTGCTGTAAATAGTACTTATCAGGACAATGTGGGCCAGTTCACCAGGAAGTCTAAGGGCCAAGAAAAATTGGTCTGAGGGCCGCATTTGGCCCCCGGGCCTGTCCTAGACAGTCCATCTTTTGTGCCCGTCAGTTATTTTTATGTAACTGTGTGTTATTGGCCCTCAATACAATAATAATGTAACATTTTTTTCATTTCCTATTTATTTGCACAAAACGTGCATGAGTTGGAGAATGCATTAATGAGTGACTGAACACACAAGTGCTTTACATGGGACTGACGACGGTGAAAGGGCACATTTTCACACAAGCTTCGACTGTTTACTACAATAATGTTTGATTTTTCTACTTATTTGTATGCACAGGATGTGCATGAGCTGACACGTGCTTTCACTTTGCATTGAGAGACTAATAGGCCTCTCTCCAGCAGGTGGCGCTCGGGCCTAATAATTAATGGACCAGGCCACGCCTCATTCAGTGTAGTGAACCTGTGTGTCCTTTTTTATGTTGTGTTGTTGGTTTATTTTCCCTATTTGAGCTCAATTTAATGTCTATACATTATATTATCTTTCAAAAACAGTCTTCTATCGGACCCTGCCTTTTGTCCTAAATTATGACTTAAAATTGTGGCTTGTGAACGCTGCCTAACATTTTCAGCTCCCGGCAAATGTATTCTATTAACATGACGACACTTATCCAGTCTGTAACATATTGTTCCAACCCAAATGATATCAAACTAAACTCTGCTCTGATGATTCCTAATGGCCTTATGCTGCAGTCCGGACATCTGTTGGAGCAGGGATTTGAACCCCCATCCGCCCGAGCAGTAGTTGCATGGGAAGCAGTTGTAAGAACAAGTATTATTATTGTTAGTTCAAAATCTGGGGAAAATAATGCACTCAGTCTTTGACAGTTACATCTAATAAATGACATCAGCAGCTTTTCATTGTCTAAAAACATTGTTAAAATCAAAGGTATTTTGTTTAAACCAGACTTATCCATGCATTTGTCTCCAGTAGGTTAGACCAGTGGTTCTCAACCTTGTTTGATTCGCAACCCCCGGTAAAATAACTGTAGGTGTTCGTGACCCCACCCTCTCCTCTGCGAGCCCACTTGTACTACGCATATTAGATTCGGCGCTGGCCATGGTGCTGAATGGATTACTTATTGATCATTGTTGAAAGGAATTATAACAGTTTTTCTTTTTATACTTTTATCACAGTAACATTAACATTGCACAAAATGCTCAGAACCCGTCCACTTAAATGCTTAAAGCAAAATATAAAACAACTGTGTCTTATTATTCATGTGTGCAGCATCCCTACTTTTGTAACATAATAACTCTGTAAATAAGACAATAAATGTCACATTTTGCTTCAGTTCATTTTATATTTTGAATTTGAATGCACAATTTCAACCAAGAGAACAGCAACAGAAAAACCGAAAAGGGATGAATGGGAATCTTTAATGGGACGGCTGAGCTTGTTTGTTTGAACAAAGGAGTTGGATTCTGGGTTTATCTGAGATACTGTCACTTGAAGATCCTCTTCAGCTCTCCACAGTTGTGATCTGTATTTGCTTTTAATGAATGTAAGCGCAGAGAAGGTCTTCTCACACATATAAGTAGCTGCAAAAGAATACAGCACATCCGTTCCAGCTTTGGATAACCCCGGGTATTCTGTGGCAACGGACAACCAAAACAAGTTGAAAAAGCTGACTGCGATGTGCGATCAGATGAGAGTTCCAGCAGGGCGTCCTGCAGCTCCGAAGACAGGTGTGAAGCTGTGAAGGCAGTGAAAGACTGGCGGATCCAGTTGTGCTTTTGCGGCACGTCTTCTTGGGGGAAGTACTTTTGGAAACGTGCATAGAGGCTCCTGAGGTGGCTGGATAAAGCAACCCTACGTGTGTCGGTGCTTATGTCGTAACTGTCCATAAACTCTTCAAGCTCAGGAAACATATCCACACAGACAAATGTCTCGTCCTGCGCATGTATGTCCCCTCCATTGCCCAACAGAACAGCATATCTTCGTACATTTTCCCCTCATAGCTGTACTTGATAAAAGTTAGCAGCTATGCAGCCCCTGACACGTCTGTGCACTCATCAATTTTCAAAGAAAACCTCCCATTCTCTTTCACTCTTTCAATGAGCTGCTCTTTCATGTCTTTCCATTTTTGCGCAGCGGTCACATCTTTTAACATTGTTCCTTCATCAAAAACATACCTGGAGTTACATTTGATCAGCTGCAGAACAGCCTATTTTAGTTTAATTGTTGTTTTCAATAAAATGTTTACTCAAACTTTTTTTTTCTTGCTCCCATTTCTTGTGTCTTATTGAAGCTCTATTTGGAACCTTGTTCAGATCCAACCATGCAAAATGTGACTTTTGTTCATTTTTAATTGCTCTTAAACTTTTGATTGGGACTGAACTTTGTGCCAGTTTAGTTTCACATGGTTAGGCCCAGAATAGTTACAGAGATGTCAAATATAAACCAGGTCAACTAGCAATCTGACACTTTCAGACTTTTTAATTGCTGAAAAACAGAACTTGTTCATTTTTAAGCCTTTGCAGCAGTCCAATTCCATTCCTCACTTTCACTTGTGTTTCAACCAACCTAATTACTCACCGCAACAAGTTTATAAGCTCTTCTCTCAACTTTGAGAGGCCAGAGTCACGGTAAAACTAACAACAACTAGCATGCTAACTGCGCACCCCTGGTTTTCAGGAAATAAAACTTCTTCTAATTAGATGCAGAATGCACTCAGCTCATCTCTCTTATTTAGACCCTAAGAGCTGCTTTTACACCATCTGTGCTTTTACACCTGCTACTTGAACGTGAACAATCATTTTACACAATCCATACTACATACATATATTATTTTAGCTACAAGATTTTTTTCCTCGTTCGTCGTAACAGAAGTGTGGATCCAAAACAAAAAGAGGAAACAGCGTGTGGGGCGGAAGGTGAACAGAGATTCTACAATGTTGTGACGTCACTTGAATGCAACACATCAACTTAACATGAACTTCTGAATGTCCTTGTTTCTATGGTGACAGATGAATCCTGTTAAATCCCCGTGTCTACAGTTATACAGCCGTAAAGATTTCAGGGTAAAATGTTTGATACGTCATTACGGGAATCAGAATCAGAGTCAGATTTATTGCCTTTGTCAGTGATCAAACTTCACAAATCGCACCAAGATATTTATAAAAAAAATAGGCATGCATAAAATGAAGAATTAAATAAGATAAAACAGACTTAGATTATATAGAAGAATGTACATGTACAATGTACAGTTGGCCAGACAGTAGTGCAAACTTGAGGTCCTGAGTGATGGTGGTGCCGAGGAAGCGAAAGAGTCCACGGTGGTGATGGGAGAGTCTGTCAGGGCAAGGGGGGGCAGGGGGGCTGAGACTTTCCTGAAGTCCACGATCATCTCCACTGTCTTCTGGGCGTTGAGCTCCAGGTTGTTGTCACTGCACCAGGACACCAGCCGGTCCACCTCCCTCCTGTGGACAGACTGAGAGGCACTGCCACATATGTCTCCTGCTGTATCTGCTTTAAAAATAGGCCATTATTGTTGACTGAAAATTTAAACATTTTGGACGAAGTTTCTGAACAGGCCTTACATCAAAACATAGTAAGTAAACAAGCATGTAAAATATTGAGCCCCAATAAAGCATGAACAAAGGCTTATTTCATACTGATCAAATAGTTTATTAAGAAGGCTTAGTAACTACTTCCCTACTACTCCTACCCAAATTCCTAACCCCAACCCTAACCTTAATAAAGTAGTTACTAAGACTGAATCATGCTTAATAAATATGTTTTTTGTGAATTAAGTCTTTGTGCGTGCTTTGTTAAGACAAATTAAGGTGCAGTTATTATAAAGTGGTACTAAAACACACAAAAAAACAAGACTATTACAGGTACTTACAAATAAGGAGTTATTACAATCAAGAAATCAAACAAAGCAATAATAACCATTATAAACGTCTGATTGTCTTTTTTATTAAGGCATATAAATTAGGTCTTTCAAGGGATAGAATATTTAATTGATATAAATATATCAATAATCTGAAAAGCTACTACTGCTCCACTAAAAATGTTAAAATTAAGTGGGAAAGAGAATGTACTTTTGTTTTGACAGAAGAAGAATAGTAAAATATATGTACCTCACAATGGAAGACAATGAAATGTTTGGAGGGAATTCTGTTGGAAGAATGTGTCACTTTTCATTACACCATGTCAAAGGGCCCACTGTTCACAGGGAAATACTCACTGCTGGTGAAACTGTGGTTACCAAGTGGCCCACTATTACCATGTGATTTGGGACTGTGTCATTCACACAGTGGATACCTTTGGAGTGTACTCCTGGCAGCGGGGAAGAAGGCCATTATGAAGAAATGGATGACATCAACAATCAAGAACTGGACAGAAATAACAACTAACATTAGAAAAAGTGAAAAAATTATGTCTGGAGTTCATTTGAAATTGGACCTGTTTGTCAGTCAGACTAAATGGGCCTAATACATTTTGGATGGGCCGTAATTAATTTTGTTACTTCATTTTTGTTGCTGGTATTTATTTGAAAGTATAATTTCTTTAATGTTCTCTGGTCTTGTCCTACACTGTTAGAAATAAAGTGTAAAATGTGTACCTTAAAGGACACAATGGCTTGTCACTGGGGCAGTTCCCTCAAGGATACACCAACTGTACCCCTAAAAGAGGGTAGAATTTAGTACCCTTAAATTTTGGACCCTTTGAAAGCAAATTCTACCCTAGGGGACGAAAATGTACCTTAATTCATTGGGACAAATGTGTACCTTTAGCAAAGAGTACGAATTTGTTCTTTTAAGTGTGCTGCCCCAACGACAAGCCCGTTGTAGGTGATAAGATACAAAATGTACACTTCATTTATTATACTTTAGATGGCATATGTGTACAAATCACAAGCGTCTACAAATGTTCTCTTTCATTTATTTAACTTTAGCAAAAATATGTCATGCATAACAACAACATGGGATTGATCATTCTATTATGAATTGGTAAAAACTTTAACAGTTCAGTTTAAGAATATTAATATCTGCATCAAATCTGATTCTTGTAATATCTCAAATGACCAGCTATGCATTTAACATAATAAAAAGCAAAAAACAATGAACATTAATCAGTGTTTTGTCCAAAAGGTAATGCCATACTCAAACAGTTGATCAAATGCTAAACATGTCTTGGTGTAACCTACAACACATCATCAACATTATAAACATCAAGAGGCTGAAAGTCCATTACACACTCAGAGTCTTGCTTAAGTACATATGCGTGGTCTTACAGTTAGCCTCGAGAACATGACCAACAGTGTAACTGAGATCTTAAATGGAAAATTAGGGGCTTTATATCTACAAGAAAAATGTAGGGGACAAAATAAACAAAAGTAGGATTTTACATTAAACATTAATCACATGTGCATTAAACTAAAACAGGCTGTTTAAAAGGAGCTTAAGGCTAAATCCAAATTAAATACAAATAGTCAACATGAATACCCAAAGGCCTAGCCAAAAGTGGCAATACAAATGTAGGTTATAAACCTCTAAAGTGCATCCCAGTTCAGAGAGACACCTCTAACAGAGTGAAGGCGAGCTGGCACTGAGGTCCAGCCCAGCAGACCGCCGGGGCGTGGGCAGGTGCAGGCAGTGGATTGGTGAAGCAGGAGGACGAGGCACCCAAAATCAGAGACCAGGAGCCAACCCAGAGCCAGCGGGAACACGGTCCACACACCAGGAAACACCACAGCACATGTATGAAGGCACATTTATGAAGCCACACCGGGAGTCCAGGCGAGGCGGCTCTTGCCAAGCACCATAACACCACCAGCTAGAGAAATCCTGGCTAAAGATCAGGAGATGGTCCTCCGGGCGCTGCTCTGTGCCCATGGCTCCTGACAGGTCGCCCCAGTGGGTTTGAAGGATGGATCAAATGCAGATCATGCGCTCACGGGACTAATAAAAAATACTAAACCTTACACTATCAATAATCACTATATCAATATAAAAATAACAAGTGATGCTGAAGAACCTTTTGTGAAGAATGACTTGATATTTGACATTAACCCCTCAAAAACAAATGAATATTCCATGGACATCAGAGAGTGTAGGTTTATGTTTACCTTACTTAAAGGGCCTGTACCGGATTTTTACTGTTGAGAAAAAAAACAGAAGTAGACCATGTTCCCGATTTTTTGCATGTAATAAAGTTCAGTCAATGAATTAGTAGAATATAACCTCCTCAAAACCATGTATAAAGCTCATCAAGAGCTATTACCTGATAGACTGCAAAAAAGATTCAAAAAGCGAGAAAGTAGATATAATTTAAGAGGAACTGATCTTTTTACTAAGCCACAGTTTAGAACAAAACAAAAGGAAAGATGTGTTTCGATTCAAGGGGTCAGTCTGTGGAACAACCTGGAGTGCATAATTAAAACCTCCAAGTCTATTAATATTTTTAAGAAAAGTTTGAAAAAATTGTTAATGGGAAGATATAAAAATGTTGTGTAGCAGGACATCCTAAGTTTTCTTTTGTGTATGTAGCAGAAAATCTTTCTTTTTTTGTTTATTTGTTTATTGTTTGTAATGCATCGCACTGGAAGTGTACTATTTTGTTGATAAGGGCAGATATCATAAGCTTTGCTTCTTTCTGTGCCCTTTCATTCTTCATCTCTGTAGATGACAGATGTAGTTGTTTTTATTTTGTTGCTATGAATGAAATGAATAAAAAAATGAAATGAAAATGAAAATAAAGTTAAATCTGTGTTGCTCCAGCACAGATATATTGTAAAAACATCTATTCAGGTGAAAATGAGGCCACAACTGTTACTATTTCTAGAACCTTTTATCCTACGAGAAGGAGGTGTGCCATTAGCATGCTAATGTGTGTAAGCTTTACCCGTGACGGTCCATGATACTCTGGGCTCAGAAACTCGTGAAAAGAGCTTATAAACTTCTTGCAGTGAATATTTAGGATACTGGGACTGCATTAGGAAAGTGAGCGATACATGTGACTGAAATAAAGACTTTAAACTGTTTTTCACATTTCAAAACAGTAAAATAATTAAATAATATGTCGCACTTGTCCAGGTTCACAGTGTATACTACCAGGGTTAAGGGTATATATCCTTCTGTATTTAATACTGGTAGTCATGTCATTTTTATGTGTGCTGTCTTTTTTTAATCAATTCTGTAGTTTGAAGCTTGACAGGTGATTGGTGATTATATATTTCCAGTCAAAGAGGAAGTTAATCTTTGTTACGACTTGTGGATATTTGAATAAACGAGAAAAGCAATTTAGACAATAATTCATTTATTGTGTCGGAAATTGAAAGCAACTGAGAAAATTGAACTGAAAACGTTCCTGGCTTCAGATAGGCTACTGCAGTGTTTTGGTTCTTGAAGATAAGACTTGATAACTTCTCCTGTTTCGCTTAGACAATTGCAGTCATTAAGCAAACATATTTAATAATTCAAATAGTGACATGTTCCATTTAAAGAACAAAACAACAAACCAGGCTTCGTGGGTCAGGCCTAAGCAACACGGTCCAAGGAACGAGCGACAGGAGCGTCTTCTTTAAATGGCCATTATTGTGTAGGATTATGGATTTACTGATCATTACTCTTGTTACGAGGGAAACCACACTCATGCACGTTCTCATCACCACACTCCGCCGTAAATCAAGTGGTCCAGTTTTCAAGACGGTGTAAAGAAAAGGTACATTTAAAGGGGCTAAACCTGATTATTACTGTTGTGAAATGGGAAAAACCGAACTAGACCATGTTCCCAATTTTTTGCCTGTAATTAAGTAAAATAAAGTGTTGCTACGGCACAGATATATTGTAAAAGCATTTATTCGGGTGAAAATTAGACATTAGAACTTAACTTAACTTTTACCCTGCATCTTTATAGAGCCTTCTCTATATATAGAGCCTGTCCTACAAAAGAAGCAGGAAGTGTTTTGTTAGCATGCTAATGTTCGTTAACCTTACCGTGACAGTCCGTGACGCTCTGGGCTCAGAAACGTATGAAAAGTGCTTCTAAACTCATGGAGATGAGTATTTAAGATGCTGGGACTGTATTAGGAAAGTGAGTGATAAATGTGGCTGTAAAGACGTGAACTAAAAGCTACTTTTGGACGACACTAGTGATTTTTTTAGTCTTGTTTCACCAATCCCTTTGTTCTGCAATTCTATTTTATTAATCAGTGACATGATTTGGCAGTGTCACAAAGCCATTTTGGCACAAATGAAAAAAGGGGCAGCAGAAAAAAACGACACTTGACCTGTTTTTGTATAAAGTTATATACAGATCAATATTGAAATTAATGATCAATGGGTGTCATATATTACTCACCAGTGGTGGCTGGGGTGAGCCAGATAAAAAAATGACATAATATTTTAAAATGAAGAGGCTAAGTGCTCCATCTCTTCATCTTCACTCAAAAACAGAAGCGGGAGGGAAATTGTGACTGTCCTCCCTGGACAAACCATTCACTTTACCGGAACCATTTACAGCTCATGAGCCACACGTCTGCTCCATCTGGTCCAAACGTCACAGCTGATGAGGAGTGTGCCTTTTGAAAAAAAGAGATGTGATGAAACTGAGGGACTAGAATGGAGAGCAGAGTCGTTGAGCCCCCTGAGCCTGACTGGTCATCAGAATCAGAAAAAGGTTTATTGCCATTGTTGGCGAACAAAATTTACAAACTAGGAACTTGCTTTGGCGGTAACATGAAACATATTATTATAACACAGTAGCAAAATATCTAAAAGAAAGCCTGCATAAAATTAAGAATAAAATCAACTAAGATAGACTTATATACAGAAAATGTACAGTTGGCCAGACAGTAGTGCAAATGTGGCAGTGCAAATAGATAGCTGCTTTTATCATATGATTGTTGAAGTGGCAGGTGTTATAAAGTGTTCATGAATCCAGCAGCAGAGGGAAAGAGGCTGGTCTAGTCCCCAGTCCAGACCCAGTCTAGGGTCTGGTCCGAATGGACCGTAGCCTCCTGCCCGAGGGGAGTGGCTCAAATAGTCCATGTCCAGGTGAGAAGGGTCAGCTGTGATCCGACCTGTTCGTCCCCAAGTCCTGGAGATGTACAGGTCCTGGACAGATGGAAGGCTGCAGCTGATCTCCTTCATCCATCATCCACGATCATCTCCACTGTCTTCTGGGTGTTGAGCTCCCGGTAGTTGCCGCTGCAGCGGGACACCAGCCGGTCCACCTCCCTCCTGTGGACAGACTCATCGCCGTCTGAGATGAGTCCAATGAGGCTGGTGTCGTCCTCAAACTTGATCAGTTTTACAGAGTCATGGTTGGAGGTGCAGCAGTTGGTGTACAGGGAGAAGAGCAGAGGAGAGAGTACACAGCCCTGTGGAGTTCCTGTGCTGATAGTCCGAGTTCTTCCCTAGCCGCATGCACTGTGTAACCCACGTCTCACATCCAGCACACAGTCAATTAACAAACACTGCCTCCCCCGCCTGTTCATTCGTCCAGCCACCGGTGGCGCTCTGATTAAAAATGCCGGCACCCCGAGCCACTTCCTGTCACACCTTCCTGCTCCGCCTTGGACTGTGCTGAACTCGTGGCATGAACGGAACAAAACCGCTCCTAACTACCCGAATCCTAAACCAAAAATCTCCAAACTCACTGGTCAGGTTTTTTTTACACCCTGATTTCCTCTACAAGAGGTGGCGAGCAGATAGCCCACGGACCTGGTAGGACCATTCTTTTTTTTCCCCTCCCCGATTGTGGACACCTTAAGTTGGATCATTGGATTATTATTTTTTTTTTACAAACTGAATTGTGCAAAGGAATACTTTACAAACTGAACTTTAAAAAGGTACTTAGAAACAAAAGTACCTTGGACTCTTTCATTTTGTTTTGAATTATTATTGTTTTTCCTGTTTATTTAAATAATAACTTATTTGATGGTTTAATTATTGTGCCTTATTTATTTAACAAGCCTCAAAATATAATTTAATACAATTCTTATTTAACCTTACTCCTGTGTCTGTTGATTTTCATTCATCACAAGCTCCTATATCGAACCTGGTTTTCTGTTTCAGTCATATGCATCCCATTGCAATAACTCAGTCCTAACCTTAATTTAAGTTAGCGTTACAACTGCCTCCGGTCTATCAGGAAGTCACTGATCCACCTGTAGATGGAGTCAGGCACGCTGAGTTGAGAGAGCTTGTCTTGGTGTTGAATGCAGAGCAGAAGTCCACGAACAGGACCCTGGGAGGTGGTAAAACTGTCTGTGAAGACAGGAGTTAGCTCATCTGTACAGTGTCTCAGGGTGGCGGGGCAGACAGCATAAAAGTGTACATGTGTGTTGGACAGTTAATAAGACCAAAAATATGGATTCATTATAAATCCACACAGGTGTATCTTTAGATTTACATACTTTGGTCCTACACTTTTTGGTGGTAACGCACCATATTGATGGTTGACACGGACAGTCTGGAGATGCTTCTGGCTGTAACTGGATGGATGTTGGATGGATTGAAGTATCCTTCCAGCTCTAACTAAATATGACAACTGATGCAGATGCCTCCCACAACGCAAGACTTACTGCTAAGAAACAAGTCTGACATCTGGTTAAAAGCTGTAGCGCTGATTTCCATCAGCTCCTTTATGTTTCGTCTCTTTAAATGTCATCACAACAAAGTGCTGCTCTTGTGGACCATGGTGACAGCCTGACTGTAGAGAACTGCAAATCATGACAATTTTCTCCCCCCACCCCCCCCCCATTTGTATCAAACTGATTAAAAGACACTGCTGAGTAATACATAAGAAAAGAGAGTTAGAGCACACAGTAAGTACAGAGCAGTGGGTTGTGTGTGGGGGTCATGGAAAACGGGGAGTTTTGCAGCAATGCCGTCTTGATTGCAGAAGAAAAAATATCACTCAAACATTAAATGCAAAAGGAAAATAATTATATCTGTATATAGAATATATATATATATATAATAGTGTAGCTGTGTCATTAGAAACCCAGCACTAGGAGGCTTTAACCATCACATGTTCCTTTAGTCACTGCTCCTCAGACTGACAGCACTGTTTACATGCACAAACCCTGTCTGCAGCTGTATCCCCGTGGACCTGCATAGTAATCCAAATCTCATTATTCATCACACGGCCTCGCTCTCATCCATCACAGAGAGGGCGGGCAAGGGTTCAAATCCCTGCTCCAACAGATGTGGAGATATCACAGAGTCCGGACTGCAGCATAAGGCCATTAGGAATCATTAGTTTGATATCATTTGGGTTGGAACAATATGTTAGAGACTGGGTATGTGCCGTCATGTTAATAGAATACATCTGCCAGGGGCTGAAAATGTTAGGCAGAGTTCACAAGCCACAATTTTATGTCATAATTTAGGACGAAGATTGTTTTTAAATTGAGCTCATGTAAGGGGAAAAAAAAAACAGTCATCAGCCTCATGTAAAGCACTCGTGTGTGTTCAGTCGCTCATTAACGCATTCATCAACTCATGGACGTTTTGTGCAAATAAATATGAAAAAAAAAAAAAAATGACGGGCACTAAAGATAGACTTCCTTGGACCTAAGCCCAAAACATTTAGGTGAAAATGGTCTCGAGAAGTGCGGCATTAAGAGTTATCTACATTTTTTGGTTATTTGGCTAGAATTACTTAAAGTCTTTACCCTAAACCTACTTGAGGTGAAAAAAATTGAATCTGGCACGTTAGCGCCCCCTAAAGATCTGTCCTCTACCTGAAGAAGGGCAGAGGAAATGAAACGTCACATCGATAAATTCATGAAGAGTGAGACCGCGTTTTCTTGAAACTTTTCCAAGTGCACCTGTCGCCCGGTCAGGTGTGCAAAGTCTGTCCAGATATGTACCGTAAAATTCAGACTATTGAGTGCACCTGAGTATAGGTCGCCCCATATTTACAAAGAAACTTTGTACAGAGACAGGCTGCACCTGTCTATAAGCCACAGGTGTCCACGTTTAACATGAGACATTTACACAGAAGGATGGAACACGCAAAGTTTTAATTTGAACACATGCCTTTATCCAAATGGTATCTGTAACAAGTGTACAGAGTCCGCTCTTCACTTGGTCTCCTCCGACGTCTCACCATCGATTCATGGATGACAAACTCACGTGCAACAGCTCTATTTCCTTCATTGGTTCCACATTGATTGCTTTTGACTTAAAAGCTGCATCATATGCATTTCTCCGTCATGCATTCGTCATTTTAGATCCTTTCACATTTGTCTGATACTTCATTCTCAACAGTAACATTTAATGTACATTTATTTTGGATTTACAAAATATCTTCAGATAATCATCTTTGAGATACTTTGACTAAATCTAGATATTTGTTTTTGCCCACTTTAAGAACAAAAAATAGATTTACAGATGATGCTGACAGAGGATAACTGTGACAGAAAAACTCTTGTCTATGTAAACACAAACATAATATAAACATTTTATATATTTTTAAAAATTGTATTAATTTTATTAATTTAATCCAAAAAGTTGTGGGATTGCGTTGTATCTTGGCACATCCTTTCACAAGCCATCCTTCTGTCTGTAAAATATCGATAAAATTATTATTGCAATTATGATCACAGTTACAATCATGACAAGAATTCTAAATCAAATGCCTGGGGTTTTGTCCAGTGTTTGCTGATGAATCGGCATACAGGCTGCAAGTAGCACTGACTGACAATGACTTCTGGATAGAAGTCGAAACGTCTCGATCTTCAAACAGCGTCCGGATGACAAGCCCTGAAACCTTTTCTACGATGGAACAAGCCTGGGCGAATAAGGGGATCACATCGACGAGGAAAATGAAACAACAAACAAAACAACAGCAACATCTTTATAATAACAAGTCATGTAACAAGCCATGTGTGGTACCTTCCCTTCACAATTTTCCCTGAAAAAACAAATGTGTGGTTATATTTTTGTCACATTTATATCTTACCACAGACCTGGGCAGGAGTTACAGCAGGTTACTGGATACATTATGGAGTTCTGTTCAGCTCGTGCAAAGAAATTATGAAAGACATTTAAAGTTTGACAGTGAAAATCAAAGGAATTAAAATGTATCCAAAGTTTTTTTAAATGTTGTGCTGCAATAGATTATTTGTCTAATCCCACAATTATGGTGTTGTTTGGAGATGGCGAGCTCGTGAATATGAGAGCAACCCTTTGAACCCTAATCAGGCTTTTAGATCCATCCCTAATTCATACGCCTTTACAAAGATTATGGAGTGAAAAGCGGGCTCTGGGTGTCTTAGAAGGTGCTTTATTAATCCAATGTATTTTATGGGGATTGTGGTATAAACAACTGCGAATTAGAGAATGTTTTTGTGTCTGTCCTCCATCAAAACCTAAACGGCAATAAATAAATAAATATATGATGTGTTGGTGAGTGCTAACGTGAGTGCTGGACCAGACTCTAGATTCAGGGGTGCCCTACACTTTTTCAGCATGAGGAAGCTACTTATGAAATGACTCAAGTCAAAATGATCTACCACTACTATAAAAATGCAAAAATATTGAATTTATTTATAAATATATTGATAGTTTCAAATAGTTTGAAAAGTATTTTTAATGCATACTCCATTACATGCTGCCAAATTTAGGTACTTGTATTCAATTGAATACTTAAAATACTTTTTGATGATGGCATGTCTGCTGCTTATTCTGAAGTTTTGAAGCAAGAGCCATAGTGATGAACTGTGCTCATGGAACCTTGTGCCATTATAATGCGTTAATGCATTTCCAATGTGTGCTAATGAAACATGCACCGCACTGTCCACAACCACTGTTGTACAGACGCCTTAGAAGTTAAAGGACCAATATTCTACTATTTTCCCCATTACACAGTCTATCCTAAGGAGCTTTTTTAGTATTAAAATTTTGCGATTGTGCAATATCCCATAACGTAACAGTTTCCAAAAAACACCCATTTCTTGGACTGGCCCCCTCCTTGCAAAAAGCAAGCAGCTTACTCTGAGATCCAGCCCCCAGACCGAGAGCAGGCTGCCTCCCCCGCCCAACCCGTGACGTGCCCATAGACCATACATATCCAGTGGACTGCGCCGCCAGCTAGCCGCCACGGTGTTCAAAATTAGGCAGCTATGGAGAAACACTCCTGGCTCCTGGTTTTATATAATGGGTTTAACGTTAAATAAATCTCAGATTTGCATAATAAACATTTTATCCTTAAACACAGATCTCTCTTTAAAACGGACTTAAATGCACTTTTTTACCTTTCATATGATCTCTTGTCATTAAAAAGCTCATTGGGAATTAAAACTGCATATTTAATTACTTTGTTGAAATTTCAAGAGAATTTACAAGAGAGATTTATCACAAGCACATTGGTAATTATATTTGACAAGACATAATATTTGTCAGCTTTGTTTTTAGGCACAAGATTTGGGTGAGAAAAATTACTCTTGAGCTCAAGTTCCGAGTATTTTATCTCTCAGTGTGCTGTGTTTCATGCGTCCATGTGCATGCTCATGCGTGGCGTGTGTGATGTTAGCATTAGCGTTGGCAGCGAGACTCGGTTGCCGGGCGGCTCCACAGAACTGAACCTGTCCCCATTTCGGCACGGCAACTGAGGTCTGGAGGCCACACAGAGGAGGCGCCTCCGTTGGCCGGGTCCTTCAAAGGATGCAGCCGTTGATTTGGGACACAGCTACCGTCTCATGGGGCGGAAACCGTTAGCAACCTCGCTCCTGATTAGTCCGTGTGGTTGCCACGATACGCACTCGGATTTCCAAATATGGAGTCTGGCTCCACTTTAACCGCTATAACTGCTAGCCGCGATGGCCTTAATTTGGCTGGAGCCAAACGCTATGGGTGACATCACATTCCCATAGTCCATCGATATGTACGGTCTATGGACGTGCCTCAGAATGAGCGCGCGTCCCCCGCCCAACCCGTGACGTAGCCTAGAGCAGTGGTTCCCAAAGTGGGGGTCGGGACCCCCCGGGGGGTCGCGAGGGGTGAGCTGGGGGTCGCGAGATGATTTCAAGATATAATTTGAAGAAATATGAGACTGTATTTGCTCTATTTTTCTAATGAAATACAGTATCATTTAGTGAAATAAGGTCTAATAAGACAATAAACTATTCAAATAACCAACATTAAACCTGATTTGACACTCAGAATTATTTTTCATTTCGCTTTGAGGGTCCCGAGTTGGTTGCATGGCTATTTTGGGGGTCCTGGCCAGAAAAGTTTGGGAACCCCTGGCCTAGAGTGGAGATGGTGGGTGTGCGCGGCGTGCTCCGGTAAACAGAGATACACGAACACGGGAATAAACATTTTATCCGTCATGATGGTGCGTCGTCCTGGATCTGACCTGGAGTTTGACGTGCACGCAGTACCTCAACG